>JAUIMM010000275.1:7865000-9065000 GCA_031769625.1 Taudactylus pleione
ACCAGCAGCCTCATTGCACAGACCACCAGCCTGATTACACAGACCACCAGCATCATTACACTGTCCATCAGCCTTATGGCACAGACCACCAGCCTTATGGCACATACCAGCAGCCTCATTGCACAGACCACCAGCCTGATTACACAGACCACCAGCCTCATTACACAGACCACAAGCATCATTGCACAGACCACCAGCCTCATTGCACAGACCGCAAGCATAATTACACAGACCACCAGCCTTATTACACAGACCACCAGCCTTATTACACAGACCACAAGCCTCCTTGCACAGACCACAAGTCTCAATGCACAGACCACAAGTCTCAATGCACAGACCACGAGCCTCATTGCTCAGATCACTAGCCTCATTGCACAGGCCACCTGCCTCATTTCACAGATCACAGCCTCATTTCACAGACCACCAGCCATATGGCACAGACCAGCAGCCTCATTGCACAAACCACCAGTCTCATTGCACAGACCACAAGCCTCATTGCACAGACCACAAGCCTCATTGCACAGACCACCATCCTTATTATATGGGTTGGGTATGATATGTCGACATGCATAATGTCGATATTCAGTATGTCATCACCATAGTGTTGACATGTTCAAAATGTCGATATCCACAATGTTGCCACTAACATAATGTCGACATTTCCAGAACAGTGACATTGTGAATGTCGACAATCAGAATGTTGACTGTACTATTTGAGCTTAGAACTATCCTTAACTGTAACTCTACTTGTAGCCTAACTGACCTGGAGTGATAAGAGCTACATTACCATTTTTCCAGGCCAATCTCAAGGTATTTGCGCATACTCAGTTAGGTGGTTCATGCAATGCACAATGGAACTGAAATCCCAGATTTCACCTTTCAGGTCCACTTAATTATTTTTATTAATAATAAATTGTAAAAATTAAAATATGTAAAAAAATATGTTTAAAGATTGATCAATAAATAAATCCATTATTCATAGATGGCTTTGCAAGCGAAGCAATCACAGACAAGACCCAATCTTACTGCTTGCGGTACATATACACACAAAGGGCCTGATTCAGAGCTGGACGCTATTTGCGGACGGTCGTTCTGAAAAAGGGGCCGGATATTTAAATTAAGCGCTCGCTCTTTGAGGTCTGTTGACGCCTCTATGTCTGAACGAGCGAACGAAACATGCGCTCGCTATTTTGTAAAGACGCCCCCTGGCCGCTCGCATCATACATCATCTCCGCTATTTATTTGATTAATCGAGTACATCGAAAGGCGTATGAACTGCTCGCTATTCTTGCGGTAGCATTTTCCTACCGCAATCATGCGAACAGTTCAGACTAAAAGTCAACCAAGTGACGTGGTCGATGACGCTGCTTTGTTAATTATGCACACCCTGAAAACGCCCGTTTTGACCGTTTGGCACGCCTGCGTTTGGATCTCCACTCCCCGTTTTCAAGCACCTTCCCCTGTTACCACCCACAAATGCCTCATCCTGTCACTCAAATTAGCAGGTACTCGCTATTTTGCGAGCACAGGATTTCCGACCGCACTGACTGGTTGGCGCATGTGCATTACAACCCATACGCATGCGCAGATGTGCGAACATCGCTCGGAGCGAACGAGCGGCCGCTTACGAGCGGCTCTGAATCAGGCCCAAACTTTGATTCAAACGGGGCCATGGATATCCCTTTAAAGGAAGCTTATTTACAGTCTTGGGCTTTTCCGTTTCTTTTTAGCCCACCTCACCCTAACTTTTTTTTATTATTCTATTTGAATTAATCTGGAAACACTTCATGACATTATGTCCCTGTCCTCCATGAGGTCAGGGGTGGGTTTTCCAGCTTTGGATCAGGGTGGCTGCTTTTTAAAGTAAAGATAATTCTTACTGAGCAGAATTTGGAACCTGACCCAGTTCCATTCATAAGCAAAAAAGTTTGTTTAATGTCAGGTAAATGTTAAATTAAGCAGTTTGGAACCGTCTGTATCGCCCTCCTGTGCCTTAATGAAAATTGTTATGGAAAAAAATGTGATTCGGATGGAGGCATCTGTGATTATCTCTAACTGGATTTAGAGGCTGGAAAATGCCTGAAAAACAACATATTAATGATCAAATCATCTACCTACTGGGCACACGTAAAGATTTTCTGTCCAACTAGTTGATTGGTTGGAATGAAAATCTAGTAAGGTATGAAAGCAAATGACAATCAGTAATTTGCTCCCAAACGCCGGAAAATGGACAAAAAGTGTTGTTTGAACAAATTGTTTAGATCAAACTAGGGATGTGCGCCGGACCATTTTTGCCGGATTTGGATTTGGATTTGGTTCTAATTCGTCGTCCGGCTTTGGATTTGGATTTGCCAAACTGCGGTGACTGGCTTTGGATTTGGATTTGGATTTTTTTACAAAAATTGACAAAAAAAGCTAAAATCACATAAATTGGTCTTTTTTTTCTTCCTAGAGTATTATTAACCTCAATAACATTAATTTCCAGTCAATTTAGACCATATCACAGCTTATAATATTGTTTTCAACATTATTGGCCAAAGGTTGCAGTGAGCTGACTGGTTACTAAGCGACAAAGCAGCGGCACAACGACACAGACACCACAGTATAAAGCACATCTATGACACATTGCCACACAGCAGTGGCAGAAATGAAAAGTAGTGCACCCACCCAGTGGGGTACGGCCAGCAGAGTCACAGTACTTGTTTACAAAGTGGGCTACGGCCCTAGGAGTCACAGTGCACAATCTTATTAGCATTACACCGCACATAGGGCCTGATTCACATTACACCATAAAGTAGTGTCTCTTATTTATGTTACGACACACAGTAGTGCCCCTTTTACACAATGCCCACAGTAGTGACCCTTTTACACGAATGCCCACAGTAGCGGTGTCCCTTACACAATGTCCCCAGCAGTGGTGCCCCCTATGCAGTCCCCTTAGTAGTACGGTCCACTATGCAGTGCCCCCAGTTGAATGCTCCCCAGTAGTATGCCCTCCATTAGCAGGCCCCCCCAGTAGTATGTCCCCCATTAGCAGGCCCCCCCAGTAGTATGCCCCCCATTAGCATGCCACCCAGTAGTATGCCCCCCCAGTAGTATGGCTCCCCCAGTAGTAGGCTGCCCCAGTAGCAGGCCCCCCCAGTAGTAGGCTGCTCCAGTAGTAGCCCCCCCTGTAGTATGGGCCCCCCCTGTAGTATGGCCCCCCCTGTAGTAGGCCCCCCCAGTAGTATGCCCCCCCCAGTAGCAGGCCCCTCAGTAGTATGGCCCCCCAGTAGCAGACCCCCCCCAGTAGTATAGCCCCCCCCCAGTAGCAGGCCCCTCTGTAGTATGGCCCCCCCAGTAGTATAGCCCTGCCCAGTAGCAGACCCCCCCCAGTAGTGCAGACCCCCCCAGTAGTATAGCCCCCCCAGTAGCAGGCCCCTCTGTAGTATGGCCCCCCAATAGTGCAGATCCCCCCCAGTAGTATGGCCCCCCCAGTAGCAGACCCCCCCCCAGTAGTATAGCCCCCCCCAGCAGCAGGCCCCTCTGTAGTATGGCCCCCCCAGTAGTATTGCCTCCCCCAGTAGCAGACCCCCCCCCAGTAGTGCAGACCCCCCCCAGTAGTATAGCCCCCCCAGTAGCAGGCCCCTCTGTAGTATGGCCCCCCCAGTAGTATAGCCCCCCCCCAGTAGCAGACCCCCCCAGTAGTGCAGACCCCCCCCCAGTAGCGCCCCCGGACCTTTGACAAGTAAAAAAATAAAAAAAATAAAACTTACCTGTATCCCCGCTCCCGCGCCGTCCGCTCTGTCACACGCTGAGGAGGGAGCCGGAAGACGGAGCTCATGTGTGAGCTCCAGCCGGCTCCCTCCGTGCAGCAGCCAATGAGAGTCTGTGTGACTCTCATTGGCTGCTGTAACAAACACACAGCTGCCGCTGGCGGCTGTGTGTCTGTGTCTGTGTAGGGCAGAGCGCTATCACTGCGCTCTGCCCTACACGCGAGGAGACCTGATGTCGGATTCTCTAGTGAGAATCCGACATCAGGCGGCCGCCGTTCGGCCCCGAACGGGGATCCGAGTCAGGCGGTGAACACCCGAACAGGGTTCGGGTGGACTCGGATCCCCAATGTTCGGAGCGGTTCGGATTCCACAGAATCCGAACCGCTCATCTCTAGATCAAACATTTAACAAACTTGTCTAACGACCATTTTCATCTGTTTTCTGGCATTTAGAAGCAAATTGGTGATCATCAGTTACTCCCATACGTTACCAGATTTTCATTCCAACCAATCAACTAGTTGGATGGTTGGACAGAAAATCTTTACGTGTGTACCCAGTCTAAGTTGTTTTCCTTCATTACATGTAGATTTGTTTGGGCATTTAAAGGGTCTTTACGTCTTAAATCAAGTTGTGCCAATATAAAAATACACCATTTAACATTCATATATATATATTGGGCTGCTTAATCCAATACCAGCCAATGGATTCCACGTAAAGAAAAGAACAAGGGAGCACTCATAGGGCCTGATTAAGAGATGGACGCAGTTAACGCGGGAGGCATCTTGCGTAAATAGGCGCCTCCTGCCAGCTTCTATGATCGGCTGCTGCTTCCAAGGAGGCAGCATCAGATCTACAAATGTGCGCTGACCCCCGTCTTTTGGTTTTGGATCTGGATTCATCTTCATGTTCTGGTTTTTGTTTTGTTTTTGTTTTGTTTTTTAAATTGATAAAAAGCTTTTTTTAAAAAAACAGCTAAAATCATGTAAGTTTTGCTAACCAAAACACAAAATTCGGATTTAATATCCAAATTCCGAATCATGGGAAGATCAGAACTGCCACTCAGATCTGCCAGAATATCTTCAGGAGATCGAAACTGCGATTCGGATCTGTCCGGATTCACGATTTGGATTTCTGGAGAACCGAACCGCACATCTCTAATTGGATGAACTGCATGCCCCCAGGTTACTCAAGATGCCCGGTGTAATCAGGCTGCAGAGGCCTGTAAGCCCTCGTTTTGACAAACGCTCCCCATCACTGCCTCTGCCCTGCTCCCAAGCGACTGCAGCTGTCAGTCAATGTGCGGCTTCCAGGAAAGTGTGAGCGATGTTGCCAGACGAGATCTGAACATGCTCAGTGCGGCATCTGTGCATGTGCAGATCTCTAACCATCGTAGATGTGTATTAACATTGACTTAACGTACATCTGAGAATCAGGCCCACAGTGAATAATACCCGTGTACCAAAAACACACTAAATGCCGAATGTGCACGCACTTACTTATATGTCAACTACTGCTTAACTGGTTATCTTATACCCTTATACCACATACTATTCACTAATAAAAACAACATAATATCTGCTCATTAAATCCAGGGGCGTATTTAGAGAGGAGGGCGCCCGTGTTCACTCACCATCAGGGGCCCCTCCTCTCTCTCCGGCGGGCAACCATTTTCCCGGCGATTTCCCTACTGCGCTGCGGCCACTTTCCAGGCGTTCTGCGTATCACCTCTCCAGCTGATGTGGGACTTCGGAGAGGTAAGTAGACAGAGTGTTCGCACCAAGGTGCTGTTGCGATTGATTTAGACGGCATTGGTGTCAGAAAAGTGACGGGCATTCCTGGGCGGTGACTGGTAATGCACACAAAAATGTGGTCAGACAAAGAAACTGCACCCGCCATAGTTCTGGTGCAAGTTTCTTGATGCGACTGATGGTGGCGTACAGTATGAGGATGCACCAATTGGTATTACAGGGCGCACAGGAGCCTCAGTCCTTGCACATTTGGCGGCACTTGTGTACCAAAGGGAATCAGTTTGTAATATATTTGCATAAACTCAAGGCGACCATCAATAGGCACTTTTGCCTGCGCCTTTGGGAAAGCTTTTGTGTGCCATGACCGTATAGACCAATCCGAATTGAATAAGGGTAACCGCTTGCTGCACTGACATACTATAAATTAGGGGTGTGCACCGGCCACTTTTCGTGTTTTGTGTTTTGGTTTTGGATCTGGATCTTTCTTCGTGTTTTGGATCTGGATTGGTTTTGCCAAAACCACCCTTGCGTGTTTTGGGTTCTGGGTTTTGTGTTTTGGATCTGTATTTTTTTGAAAAAAAGCATAAAAACAGCTAAAATCACAGAATTTGTAGGTTTTTCTGCTCCTATGCTATTATTAACCTCAATAACCTTAATTTCCACTCATTTCCAGTCTATTCTGAATACCTCACACCTCACAATAGTGTTTTTATGTCCAAAAGGTTGCACCGAGGTAGCTGGATGACTATGCTAAGCGACACAAGTGGGCGGCACAAACACGTGACCCATCTAGGCGTGAAACTGCAGTGGCAGACAGGATGGCATTGAAAAACTAGGCCCCAAACTGTACATAATGCAAAGAAAAAAAAGAGGTGCAAGATGGAATTGTCCTTGGGCCCTCCCACCCACCCTTATGTTGTATAAACAGGACATGCACACTTTAACAAACCAATCATTTCAGCGCCAGGGTCTGCCACACAACTGTGGCTGAAATGATTGGTTCGTTTGGGCCCCCACAAAACAAGCTGGCAATTTATCTGTCCCTGCACAAACTGGCTCTACGGAGGCAAGATGTCATCCTCATCCTCCTCATCCACCGATTCCTCACCCTCTTCAGTGTGTACATCCTCATCCTCACAGAGTATTAATTCGTCCCTGCTGGAACCACAGGTCCCTCTGTACGTTCTGGAGGCTGGTCTCCCTGGAAGAGTTGATAATTCATTTTATGAACATCATCTTCTCCACATTTTGTGGAAGCAACCTCCTACGCCTTTCGCTGACAAGGTTCCCGGCTGCACTAAACACTCTTTCGGAGTACACACTGGAGGGGGGGCAACTCAGGTAAAATAGAGCCAGTTTGTACAGGGACCTCCAAATTGCTTCTTTTTCCTGCCAGTACAGGTACGGACTGTCTGACATGCCTACTTGGATGCTGTCACCGATGTAATCCTTTAACAGACAGACGCACGCTTGTCGCTGCTGCTTTGAGGATTCAAGTGCGGCTACAGCCCACACAATTCACAAAGACAGAAAAAAAAAAGAATATTTTTATTGTTTGTGGAGCACACTTTGAGGGTTACACCACCCTTTAACAGACAGACGCACGCTTGTCGCTGCTGCTTTGAGGATGCACGTGCGGCTACTGCGCACACAATTCACAAACACAGAAAATAATTTTTTTTTTGGTTTGGACTGGAGTGTACTTTTGGGGGTTACAGCACCCTTAACGGTCAAGCCAGCCGGCCCTTTACTTATGACACAGGCGCACGCTTGGCACTACTTTGTTGATGCACGTGCGGCTACTGCGCACACAATTCACAAACACAGAAAATAATTTTTTTTTTGGTTTGGACTGGAGTGTACTTTCGGGGGTTACAGCACCCTTAACGGTCAAGCCAGCCGGCCCTTTACTTATGACACAGGCGCACGCTTGGCACTACTTTGTTGATGCACGTGCGGCTACTGCGCACACAATTCACAAACACAGAAAATAATTTTTTTTTCGGTTTGGACTGGAGTGTACTTTCGGGGGTTACAGCACCCTTAACGGTCAAGCCAGCCGGCCCTTTACTTATGACACAGGCGCACGCTTGGCACTACTTTGTTGATGCACGTGCGGCTACTGCGCACACAATTCACAAACACAGAAAATAATTTTTTTTTGGTTTGGACTGGAGTGTACTTTCGGGGGTTACAGCACCCTTTAACGGTCAAGCCAGCCGGCCCTTTACTTATGACACAGGCGCACGCTTGGCACTACTTTGTTGATGCACGTGCGGCTACTGCGCACACAATTCACAAACACAGAAAATATATTATATTTTTAGCACTTGGGGGGAGCACCCCTGATGGACAGAGCACCCCCTGGACAACACTACAGCACCTCTTTAGGACTGGGACACTGCACAGGACTTTGGAGTGGACACAGCCCCTATGGAGAACTGACTGCACAACACAGTCCAGCCAGCCCCTATGGACTTTGAAGTAGTGGACACAGCCCCTATTAACAACAGCAGCACAGCACAACACAGCCAGCCCCTATGGACTTTGAAGTAGTGGACAACAGCAGCACTACACTACACTACACTACACAGCCCTAACTCCCACCCTCCCTCTTCACTGTCCACAGTCGAGTGAGAAAATGGCGCCGACGTGGGTACCTTATATAGGATCCAAAACCCGCGAGACTCGGAAGGCGGGAAGATGACGTTTTGCCTCGATTTCAGAATCCGAGTCAGGCGGGAAAAGTCGAGCCTGACTCGGATCGGACTCGGATCGGGGGGGCTCGGGGGGGTTCGGATTTCAGAAATCCGAACCCGCTCACCCCTACTATAAATACACCTTTGCGTCTATTCATCAAGGGATTGTTGTGGGGTATCCCCTGAAAATAAGTTTTCTGGCAAATACTGAGTATCCTCTGGATGTATTTACGTTTGATATCTGCTGCAAACTCCCGTTTTCAACAGCGAAAGCGTAATTACTGAATGCACCAAGCTCTGGTAACTAAGGCTATCTTCAGATGGCGTTAGCTATTGTAGCCTATAGGCTACACATCACATTAGTTACCCGGAGATGGATTCGTAGTTCCCCTTCCAGGCAGACCGCACATACTCAGCACCATGCATTAGCGATCGCTTCACTTCTAACACATTGCAGGGACCAGCTCCTATTTAGCCCATGTCCCTACCTGTGTTTCTTAATAAATTCAGGCAATCCTTAATTTATAGTTGCCATGAATAGTGGCGCTATGACGTTATGTTGATCCGGTCTATAACTCGATAATTAATAAATATATTTCTATGGGGGGTATCCAATTAGCAGGGTTACAGTAGCGCTGTTAATTGATCGTGGTGGGGCTATCCTATTAGCCCCAACGTGACGCCCGACGCCGGCACTTATCGTGGATATTTTTCGGGAGGTGTCCCGAAAAATAATCTGCGATAAGTGAAGTTTTTTTCACCCTCCCAAAAATGAGAAAACACATAGGTGTGCGAGCTTATCGCGGACCCTTAGGGCCTGATTCAGACCCGGGGTCGATGTTTGGCCACTGCACATGCACACGCCGGAGCCGGCTCCAGGACTCGCACCAAAAGGGGGCGGCTGCCGATTTTGATTGACAGCTCGCCCCGTTTTGGAGACGGGCAGGGGGGGTGGCTGGCCAAACGCCTGCCGTTTGGGGGTGGCCCCACTGACATCACGAGTGATGTCAGTGGTGAGCTTCCGGCTCTATTAAGAGCTAGGAGCTCACTGGGGCTTGCGGGAACGAGACCATCGCGACCATCACCTGGCCGCTCGCAATAGCTGTGGGTGGTCACCCACAAAAAAAAAAAAACGCCCTGATTCAGAGCAAGCTTTCTTTCAGAGCGTCCGGCTCTGAATCAGGCCCTTAGTGTTTTCGTAAGATATATCCTATTATTTAATTTGAAAATAAAAATTGGCGAAAAACGGGGATAATCAGTGAAAAATCACCGTTTTTCAACGATCGCGGGGATCCATTAGCACCCCAACAATGTTCGGGGCTAATTGGATACCGTCCTATGTCTGTAGGGCATTTAAAAGTCAACATAAGGGGATAAATTTACAAAGTGGCGCCGCTTCTCAGCGGGTTGGAGCTGAAAAGTTAAAGCGGCACTAACATTCAGTGTAAATCCCTGCGTGCTTCACACTAAATGTCAGGACTGCTTTAAGTTTTAACTCCAACTCGCAGAGAAGTGGCAGCTTAAAAAAGCCGCAGCTTAGTAAATATAGCCACTGGAATGCTAAAGATATCTCTTATTGTCATTCCCCTTGGCTGAACATGAAAAACATGATCAACCACCTATATGTTATTTATATACTCTATTCATATACTCTATTCATATACTCTATTCTGCTCATTTGACAGGTAATATAATTAACTGACTCAGTATAATTCTACTATGCATAATATTGAATTGTACCCCTGCAATAAAATGGCGACTTACGTTCATTTTATTACCTACTATTATACCCATAAGATTTCCTGTTCCCAGTAACCCATGTCACTCTGCTTTTCTGAACATACATAGGGAGAAATATTACGACTAGTACCAACTTTTATAGGGTCTTTGTCCGTAGCATTGCAGCAACTGCCTCTTGATAAATAACACATTGAATTGATTATACCTTCCTTTATCTCCTTTCTCAGGCTGCATAGTGGAGATAGATTAGAACAATCCAGAACTAACAGTTTTCCTTGACACATTTAATTACAGTCCTAATAATAACCTATCTACAGATGTGACCACATACATCTATCATCCGTGCGCTACAGCTCGTGTTACAGATGACGCATGAGAGCTATGTGACTCGGTAGCGCAGAGCATTTTTTGTGCAACTTTTTCCCTGTCTTATTCACACAGCGATGTGAATAGGATGCACAAGCAGCTTCTGTTGATTAAAACGGCATGCAGCATTCCTATATTCTACAGTAGCGCACGCAGGGGGGTTTCTGAGTACCCAGAACCCCTCCCCCCTGACAGAGGGAAGAGCAACCACCACCATGTTATTAAGCCCCGCACCCTCACGGCAAATGCGAGGGGGCGGTGCTTATTGACATGGTGCCTGGTCCCGTCTCCATCTCCAATCTGCAGCATGGTAAGAATGTGTGTGTGTGTTTAATGTGTGTGTGTGTGTAATGTATGTGTGACATATATGTGTGTGTGTGTGTGTGTATATATGTGTGTGTAAATAGATATATGTATATATATACTAGAAACCCCCCCTTACAAATCCTGCATTTGCCCCTGTTCTGTGTGCAACTGCGGGTGCATCTGCAAGCAAAATACTAAGGGCCTGATTCAGGTTGGATCGCAATGCTGCGCTTGCACGCATCCGGCCGATGTTTGCAATCTGCGCATGCACATGGGCGTACCAGGTGCTGCAATCGGGAATGCGATCGCAGGCAGTATGCAGACCCACCACTCAGTGATTGACAGGAAGTGCTGTTTCTGTTTGGTGACGGGGGGCTGGTAGTGCGAATGCAGACGTGTGAGTGCGTTCGAACGCCATTGCAGGGATGTGCATAAATTATTCACATCTAACCCATACGCAGCCTGAGTACTCACTGCGTGCAGGAAGTTTAACAAGTTCTGCAGCAGGGTCATGTCAACCACAAGTGTGCGGGCAGCTCCGATGTTACCGATGATTTTGCATACTTGCAAATTAGTACGGATGTGAGAAGAGGATAAGGGGGCGGTATTATGTAGTGCGGGGCATCTGCATCTTGTGCTGCGATGGCAGTGCGAATTCATTCATTAGCACAGTTTCGCAGTGGCCGGTTGCGTGTGAATGCAGCATTGTGATCAAACCTGCATCATGCCCTAAGTTACAGTGTCAGTGGCTGTGACACTGTAATATAGCATTTTGCATGCAGATACAGCCGCAGTCGTACACAGAATATAGGCATGCAGTGATACCACAATCCTCCTGCATCACACTTGTCTACATTTCACACATCTGTTTGAGCACTAACACTGTTTGCAGTTGTTACCATTCAGATGCTTCCAACCTCGCGCACTTCCTCTCCTGGTCATCAGTGTGAACTCAGGGGCTGATTCAGACCCACTCGCAAGCGCTATGCGCTCGCAAGCGGGTCAATGTTAACCCCCTGCGCATGCACCGCCTCCGGTGTGTGCATACGCGAGACCCGGCTAGCGATGGGCACTTCGTTGCTATGGGTCTTGCACCAAAACGGGGCAGCTGTCGATTGTGATTGACAGCTAGGCCCGTTATGGAGGCGGGCAGGTGGGGTGGCTACACAAACGGAGGCATTCCCGAAGGAACGCCTGCAGTTTGTGGGAGGCAACACTGACATCACCAGTGATGTCAGTGGTGACCTTTTTGCTTTATTTAGAGCAGGAAGCTCACTGGGGCTTGTGGGAACGAGACCCTACCACAAGGGTCTCGTCGCAAGCCCCGATGGTCACGACCATCGCGAACATCACCTGGCCGCTTGCCAAAGCTGTGGGTGGTCACCCACAGCTTAGCGAGCGGCCAGGAGGCTGGCTCCAAACAAAAAAAATGCCCTCATTCAGAGCGAGCGCTCTGAAAGAGCGTCTGGCTCTGAATCAGGGGGGTATATTTACTAAGGTGCAGCTTTTTAGAAGTGGTTTTGTTGCCCATAGTAACCAATCAGATTCTACTTAACATTTATCTAGCACCTTCTAGAAGGTAATAGCTTGAATCTGATTGGTTGCTATGGGCACGCACCTTAGTAAATATACCCCAGGGTCTCAGTTTAGAAGAATGATGTCAACAGGTGTTAGTCACCTAAAACCAGTGATGTGCAGTGAGGTAAATGACTGGGGAGGCACTGGCTAGTCTCAGAGCCATATTTACAGATACATATATGAAACTGAGAGTTCATGTGGGCATTATACAAAGGTGCAGCAGTATATATTGCTGAAAATTTGGTGTGTTTTGATCAGGGATGTACGGAAAAGGTGGCATACACTTTTTACTCCAGAGTTTTGACTATAAAAATGATTATAATAATACAAAGATATTTATAATATTTTCTTTCAATTATTCTTACAATTTTTATAGTCAAAACTCTGGAGTAAACCCAAGTATGACAGGAGAGGCTCTGCCTCACCTGCCTCACCTCACCGCACATCACTGCCTAAAACACAGTTAAATTATGGATATGAGACCACAATCTTCATCCATCAATATGACTGGACTCTCACAACATTAAACTGCCATTTAGGTCTCCGCTCTTTCCCCATATCTAATTGCTAGGGGTATATTTACTAAAGTGCGGGTTTACAAAAGTGGAGCTCATAGCAACCCATCAGATTCTAGCTATCATTTACTAGAAGGTACTAGATAAATGATAAGTAGAATCTGATTGGTTTGCTATGTGCAACATCTCCACTTTTGTAAACCCAGACTTTAGTAAATATACCCGCTAGTTAGACTCAGTCTTGCGCCTCTCTTCATATCATAACAATAGCCATGTCCCATTGGATCTCTATCCTGACTATCACAATCATACATGATCCTACAAGATCAGCACACCAGTGGTAACTGAATCTGGAGTTACGTCATTGTTTCGTGCCTTAGATGACTCTTATTGCCTGCAGTGCTAAAACAAACACACCGCCAGCAGCGGCACATTTGTTTTAGTGTGTAGTGCAGCGGACCGCACTACCCTGGACTGCGGCCAGCAGTACCACCAAATCCGAAGGTGCCCAGGGCACAGGCTCTACTCGACTCCCCCCCACGTTACGCCACTGCAGCACACATAACATTATGAATTGCTATTGGATGTTCTATGCCGACCCACTTCAAATCTGGTCAATCCAAATTTGTATATAGTGCAAAGGTCCTAGCCATTCATACCATAAGAAGATACAGTACTTAGGGGTCGGATTAATTGCATGATGTGCTGTTATAAAGGAGTTGGAATGCCAGCAATGGCACATCAAATCCCCAATTACCCCCAACATTCTAAATCATCACTAGTACTTTGGAGGATTATGACATTTATAGTTTGCTAGCATTTGGAAGCCACAGGTTTCTTACATGTTTTTGGTGTTATTTAAAAAAAAAAAATCACTTGAGATTCAACTAATTCTTTCTTGCAAGATACCAGTCCATTCTTTTCAGACAATACTATGGGGATCATTTGAAAACAATTAACAAAAGTGCACCTCTTGTATTCATTCACAGGTGCATATCCCCTGCTTGCATGCTGGAGAGCGATCTTATAGACACTTTCCGCATTCATTCACTCATTGTCACTAGTGATATATTCTTATTCTTGAAAATATCACTCTAAATGCCTGTGTACTGTTTATTACAACATTGGATTTCGCCTGGTTTACCCATCATTGGAGTTTGATTTAAAGGGGCTTCAGAACATTATTCCCAATGTCATATGTTTACATTTGTATATTTTAAATACATTGGTTTTCAAAATGCATAGAATGACACAAATATATACATAAAGGTTCTGGTTCTGAGCCACAAGCATCCAGGGCTGCCTATTATACTTCCTTCCTTAAGCTAATGTGATAATCCGCCCACGTATGCCGAATATCCATCATCTGCATATGGAAGTCCATCCTGCTCACTGTTTTATATTGTAGCCATATTGATATATGTCAAGAGTTTGTTATACAGGAAGTATAGGGATATTGGCCCTCATTCAGAGCCACTCGCTAGCGGCAGTACGCTCGTTCCGAGCGATGTTCGCACATCTGCGCATGCGTACGGATCGTTATACGCATGCGCGAACCAGTCAGTGCGGTCGAAATTCATGTGCTCGCAAAATAGCGAATGCCTGATAATTTGAGTGACAGGATGAGGCGTATGTGGGTGGTAACAGGGGAAGGTGCTTGAAAACGGGGAGTGGAAATCAGAACGCAGGCGTGCTTAAAGGTCAAAACGGGCGTTTTATGGGTGTGCATATTTAAAACAGCAGCGTCATTGACCACGTCACTGGGTTTTTTTTAAGCCAGAACTGTTCGCAAAATTGTGGTAGCAAAAACCAACCACAAGAATAGCGAGCAGTTCATACGCTGGTCGATGTACTCGATTAATCTAATAAATAGCGGACATGACGTATGGTGCGAGCGGCCAGGGGGCGTTTTTAACAAATAAACGAGCGTATGTTTTGCTCGCTCGTTCAGACTTAGAGGTGTGAACAGACTGCAATTTGCGAACGGATCATTTGAATAGCCACCCCTTGTTTTTGAACGAACGACCGCAAATAGCGAACGGGTCTGAATCAGGCCCTTTATTCAATCAATTTTACACTGATTATAACTAAGGGGGTCATTCAGACCCGCTCGCGAGCAAAGTTCGCTCGCTAACGGGTCGATGTTGTGAGACTGCGCATGCACACGACGGAGGGAGCTCCGTCGTGCGCATGCGCGAGACCCGGCGAGCGATGAGAAATACGTTGCTCGGGGTCTCGCACAAAAGGGGGCGTGCTGTCAATGGTGACTGACTGCACGCCCCCTTTGGTGGGCGTGCCAGGGGCGTGGCGGCCAGACGGAGGCGTGACAGATCTCTGAGGTATTACATATCACAATTTATTAGGGAAAGTTGTTTTAGCATATAAGATTAAATATAGAGATGAATCTTTGTAAAATGTTATGTTTTGATTGTAAAAGGGGCGGGACTGGCAGGGGTTAATGTTGGAACATAAGCATGCAGAGCAGGGGTGGAGTGATATAGGATGGATTGATTTGGTTTCTGTCAGGAATAGAGGATCCGTTTAGAGAGTGGGGAGATTAGAGCTGTTAGCACTAGCTGACAGTCGGGAGTTCCCCTCACCAGAGGCTGCCACTCATCACTCCACTGGCGCTGTGTGCATAGGCAAACGCAGGGGGGGTTTCTGGTTGCCTGGAAACCCTCCTCCCAAGCCCACACCATGACCACAATATAAAAAGTAATATAATAGAATTTTACTAGTGCTGCATGTTCTCAGTATCACAAATTAAATAAGTAGCACCACCTGTGGCTGTTTTAACATGTGTCAGCCAGTATAAATACACCTGTGCACCAACTAGGAGATCAGGAAAACCTGCACTGTTAGGGGTGCACTGCTATAGACCATCAATAGGTTAATTTTTAATACTGTGTAATACACTATCCAGTGCCTAAGGAGACTAGTATGTACATATATGTCCAGGGCAGTGCTAGGTTCTTCTGCTGCTCCCCCTCTGGAATAGTGCCCACATCTGAAATAAAAACATTCAGCTCAGGCAGGATGGCACTACTGCCACATCTAGTGGCTTACTGTGGTTGCTGGACCTGTATATGCTGGAATTATGACACACAATACACTTTGTATGACAAATATGAAGTGCTAATTATGCCCTCTTCATGGACTGGCCACACTCACTCTAAAATCAAGCATTTGGAAACCCCCCTCTAGAAATCCTGGGTTTGCCACTGGTGTGACGGGAGAGCCTAGCAGTGTCCGGAGTGTGAGTTTGTGCAGGGCCAGAGTGAGGCTGGATGGGTAGCGACTTGGTCGAGGTGACCAGAGTTCCCAGCGGCTGTTCCAGTAGAAGGCGGCTGGAGGTGAAGAGTACAGTCGCATCAGAGCAGGGGGCCGGTCAGTAAGAGAGACCACCCATATTGAGACAGCTGACAGCCGTGCCTGAGTCCCAGCTACTGATACCAAGGCAAGGAGAGCCTGCATTATACAGGCAGCTGACAGCTAGTCTGGTAGCAGAAGTGAGTGAAGCTAACTAGTGGCAGTGGGAACAGCAGTAGTGCTACCTACAGTGACTACTATTACACCAGTAACACACTCAGCTGGATCTCTTATACAGCATTAATAATTGACCTTAAACGCAAACAGCACAGATAGGAGTTATTCTACCCCAGAAGTCACCTTGAGACTTATACTAACATTATTATTTGGAATCCTAGTCAAACATATAGCAAAATAGGAGGAAAAGTACTAGGGAGATAATCCTGAGGAGAGAAGAGCACCTGGAGTACTGATTTATCCTGAGGTTTTGGGCAAGTAGCGACATTCAAGTTATCTACAGTATAAGTACTGATTGATCTCATCAATAATTGGGAACATAGCTCTGGCCTAGGTACAAAGTGAAAGGATTATATTACATCAATAACATCCCCACTTTTGGAGACGTATATATGACATAATTGGGGAACTGCTACAAATTATTTTCAGAACTTATTTTACAGAGGAGTGATAAATAGCTAGAGATACATAAAACTCCTTCATTGACTCCTGTCTTGCCCGCCCTTATTGTGCTATTTATGTTACAGAGAAGTGATAAATAGCTAGAGATACTAAACCTCCTTCATTGACTCCTGTTTCGCCCGCCCTTATTGTGCTATTTATGTTAGTTTAAGAAACTATTGGTAATATGAGAATTCGTATTTGAATGTTTCAAAGACATTGAAAGCTGACCAACACAGTGGATATTAACAAGGATGTCTATATACTCAATTGATAGCGGACTTCATCAATTTGTATGTACATCAAAGAGACATTTGTGTTAGAGGAAAGTGTAACTTTGTTACTCTTGAACAGAGTAATGTATATTGGTATATATGCATATTCCCTAAATGTATGCTGAAAACTATGATGTGTTGTTAATGTGTTTGCTCATTCCTTCACATCTGTTAACATAAAATAACAAAAGTCTATAATAACATGTGTTTACTTACCTGGAGGAGCATTAAAATGGTCCCATTTCATCTGTACCTACAGGATTCAAAAGGGAGAAAGAAGTTGGTGATTTATTGTAGGGGTGAGTGAATTCGGTTTTACTCGGATTTACTCGGATCTTTAAACGGCATTTTATTGGCTATCGCCTATCATGTGTTTTGGTTAGCCAATATAATAAATCCGATTTTGCGGTAAAGTGGTGATAAGAACCGAGTAAATCCGAGTAAAACCGAGCCTGCACATCCCTAATTTATTGTGATAATTATTGTGTGCACCACATTGCAAAATACACTTAAGTTTAATCAGGCTTACCCAAGCGAGCCTAGGTATTATACACACATATAATTAAGCTTGGGTGGAGGCACATTTTATTGACCCAGTAAGAAAAACGGTTACAATATCTGCAGCCGTAACTGTCAACACTAGTATCGGGACTTGCAGCCACGTCATGCAGAATGCAACAGATCCGTCAAAAACAGGCTTCCTATATGTGTCTGTGCGCTACCAATGATCGCGTAACTCAGCCGACATGCCCACAACACTCCCATGGCACGGGATGCAGTGGCGGAACTAGTGGCAGTGCAGCTGGTGCCTTGCACCATGGCCCGCTGTGGTGCAGGGGCTCATAGCCGCCTGCATCCAACAGCACTGCTGCAATCACCACCAGTGTCTCCAGGGCCCCACAGTATTTAAGTGTAGTGTGGACTGCAGTAAGAGCGGTCTGCACTACACAGTAACAAACATGCTGCCACCAGCGGTGGCTGTGTGTTTGTTATAGCAGCCAATGAGAGTCAGACAGACTCTCATTAACTGCTGCATCCACGGAGGGAGTCGGGCTGAAGCTCATTCGTGAGCTCTGCCTTCCGGTTCCTGCAGTGGGTGATGGGAGAGACGTCATGTGTGTGTTCGTCTTATATATGTAGGTTGGCCACTACTCAGGGAACTGTATAAGGGCTACTACCGGAGCACTGCATAGGGGGACCACTACTGGGGGCATTGTATATGGGGCACAACTGGGGGCACTGTATAAGGGGCACTACTGGGAGCACTGCACAGGTGGGGCACTGCATAGGGGGACCACTACTGGGGGCACTGTATATGTGGCACTACTGGGGGCACTGTATAAGGGGCACTACTGGGAGCACTGCATAGGGGGAGCACTGCATAGGGGGACCACTACAGGGGGCTCTGTATAAGGGGCACTACTGGGGGCACTGTATAAGGGGCACTACTGAGGGCACTGTATAAGGGGCACTTCATACGGGGACCACTACTGGGGGCACTGCATAGGGGGGCCCAAAGCATATTCTTGCACCTGGGCCCACCACTCTCTAGTTCCACCACTGACAAGATGGGTACAGGATGCCGGCACTCGGATCCCAGCGTTCAAAATCCCGATGCCGGCATCCCAACAGGGTTACGACACTGACACCTGTTGATAGGTATCCTAACCCTCCCCCTCTCCCTACGCTAACCCTAAACCTCCCCCCTAGTGCCTAAACCTAACCTCCCCTTTCCCGCACCCTAAACCTAACCCTTCTCCCCTAGTGCCTAACGCTAACCCTCCCCCTAGTGTCTAACCCTAATTCCTAACTCTCCCCCCAACCACGCTACTTACTTTTGGGATGCCGGCAGTCAGGATGCTGGCGCCAGGATTCTGACAGGTGTTGGGATTCTGGCGCCGGTATTCTAAGCACCGGCATCCCCTGCAAAGTGATATTGAATGTATCCCCTTGACAGTCCCACGTGACGCAACAGTTCCTCGAATACGCATGGCCGCCATCCAGTCACCGCCCGGAAATGCCCATCTCAGTGACAAAGTGTTCCATCAGCATAGGGACCAGTCCACGTGCACTTGCAAACTCCGTCGGCATACGTATGTCTGGTCAAATGCATGCGCAGTCACTGATTTTGTTTTACATGCGTAACAGGCAGACTTCAGCCAGATCCATCTACATTTCCGTTTGCGTCCTGCTCAGAATTAGGTAATGGCTGGTCGCCGACCGCTGACGTCTGAGAGAATGTTGGTGCTATGTGGGGTTAAAATAAAAACTAAAACATTAAACCAGAAAATCTATTTTAGTCTTGCTTTTTTAAAGCGGCAATTGTTTTTTAAAAAAAGGCAAAAACAACCTAGAAGGCTGGACTGACGAATTTACCAACAATAAACACAAAAAATAGAACACAATATATTCTGAAAAGCAGAAACACAAACGGAACATTACCGCAACATCGCCAAATTCCGGGTAACAGAGGTAGTGGGTATGGGGCCTGATTCAGCACGGATAGCAAGGCTGCGTTCGCACTCACCCGCTCGCAGCGAAAATATGCTAATGAATGCAATCGCACGACAACCACAGCACTATACCTTCTATGCACTTCCCATGACATGCATCTGCAAGTCAGCAGAAACATCGGTAACATCGAGTAACATCAGAACCATTCGCACAGTTGTGGTTGACCTGACCCTACCTCACAAACTGCTAAACTTCCTGTCGCCATCTAGACCTCTGCCAGTGTATGCAATCGTAGGGGCTTAATTATGCACGCCCCTGTAACGGCGTCCAAACACGCGGGCATTCAACCGCATCACCCCTCCTCTCCACCCCTAAATGGTCACTTCATGTCAATCACTATGCAATGAGACTGCGTGATCGCAGCGGCCGGTTGACACACATCACTGCGATGCATGCGCAGAGCACAACAAACATTGCCCGGCTGCTTGTGGGCGCAGCCTTGCGATTTAACATGAATAAGGCCCATGGTGCACTATCATCGGCATGTGTTTTACTACAGTAGCTCTATAAATCATACATGCCGACATTCCTGGGCAGCTTTCCGGGAGCAGCAGGAGGGGACCTGATGTTCTCCTCTTCTGGGGGCATGGCCAAATGATAGATGGCATTAGGCCATGCCCGTTTACAGACAACCTCCCACCCCCCCCCGCGATTTGCCCACTTCACTAGGAAGTGGGCAGGATGTGGGAGATATGCCTTCTCTCCCGGGGGTGCAGGGGGCTACCCAAAAAAATCGGGAGCCTCCCACGATTCCCGGGAGAGAAGGCATGTATGCTATAAATGCTAGTAAAACACATGTATTAAATGGAGGTGGGTATGAGACAATGGGCCTGATTCAGAGGCGTTCGCAAAAAGCGGGTGCTCTCTCTGAATCAGGGCGGCCGCTTTTTTTTTTTACCCGGCCTCCTGGCCGCTTGCTAAGCTGTGGGTGACACCCACAGCTTCTGCGAGTGGCCAGGTGATGGTCGCGATTATCGTGACCATCGGGCTTGCGACGAGACCCTTGTGGTAGGGTCTCATCTTCCGCAAGCCCCAGTGAGCTTCCTGCTCAAATAGAGCAGAAAGCTCACTACTGACATCATGAGTGATGTCAGTAGGGCCACCAACAAACGGTTCCTTCAGGAACGCCTCCGTTTGACCAGCCACCCCCCCCTCCCGGCCTACAAAACGGGGCGAGCTATCGATCAACATCGACAGCCGCCCAGTTTGTAGCGAGCCCCGGAACAAATTAATTTCTCACTCGCTACGGGGCTTGCACGCACGGCGCGTGCGCAGTGCCCCACCATCGACCCACTTGCGAGCGGGTCTGAATGAGGTCAGATAATGCTTTATTGAAAACTGCTCCTCTAGTATGTTCCAGCCTCAGTAAAGTTCCATCATATTCTCACAACTAGACTTTGGCATTTTACCAAAATTTGCAAAATGATTTTCTGAGCATAATTAATGTATAATTTAGAATAACATTTACAACTGACTGCAGCAGCCAAACCCATCAAACATTTTTTTCCTGTACATTTAGCTTAAAAACGCATATTTTTTTGGCAAACGTTTTTAAACTGTCTTGGTTAATGCAGTTTTTCTATTTTCCGTACAACTTTAATACAGGAAATCAATATGTACAATATCGTTTCTGCAAAGCGATTTTTTTTTTTTAATAATATGGAGTTGGCTCACTTAAATATAACAGGCTGACATTTGCAATTAGACATGGACAGCATAAGTTGTGTTTTAAAAGTTGTCTTAACAATTCGAGCTTATGCCAGAAATGTGTGCCAAGCTTTTAAATCATACAAGCCATATTTTAGCTCATGACTTTGCAGATTTAAGGAGTGTAAGTTATTTGTGGATGTTATGGTCACTTTCAATTAAATTTCTAAACATAAATCCATTTGCTTTTCACAATCACTTTGAAGAATTTAGGGAAGACGCTCTGTTATTACTGTTCTAAATCTATAGGAAAAAAATGTTGCATTTGAAATAACAACAACATTAGATTAAAACTCACATGGGAGCATTCGTTTATACGGCTCAATGCACACACACACGTGCTGTAATCGGCAGACACCGATCCGTTTGTCGCTGACATTTCTTTAGATGGCGTTAAGAAATTGTAAGCAAACATCTGATATTGGTTACACCACAATTCTGCCAAGAATTATTCACGTCATACTGAAGTGCTCCACCCGCTGTCCCGAGGTGGTAACAGGTAGTTTGAGGGTCACTGTCTCACACCACTGCTCTGCAGGATGAATAGATGCTGCCCACAGCTCAGGCTGCACTGGACACCCCGTAGAGTGACAAGAAATTAGGGCTTGCTACGAAACCATGCCCCTGTACCACCAGGCTAGGCCCATTTTTGGGTGTGTGCCTTTGGCACTCGCAGTGGGTTGTGAATCCCGGGTCAAGGACTTTGGGAGGTACTGTATGTGTGTCTAGCCAATCATTGGAGCTAGCCAAGTTCTCTGCTTTGATTTGCTAGATACACACATATTTGTAGTGTTAGTGATGTATTGTATACATATATGGCATTAATATTGCCACACAGCTTGTACCATGTACAATAGGGGTAAAACTGAGTGCGGGTGCATTTATTTTCTATAAGAAAAGTGTTATATTTAAAATAATAATAATAATACTACAATTAAAACTCACAAGTTAGCATTTTCTAATTTACCCAATGTGCACACATCTGCTGTATATGGTATACACCAATCAGATTGTTGCTGTCATCTTTTTAGATGGTGTTTAGAAACTGAAAGCAAACCCCTGTTAGGTCATTGTAGGTTTTACTTACAATGTGTTTTAGGTAATCTATTATGCAGCTTATTAATGTAGATACATATCAACATCAAAACTAAACACTATTAGAGACTGTGGGCCTGATTCAGCAAGGATTGCTGATGCGTTTGCGGCAGCAAGGGTGTACGCAGTTCTGCTGCAAATTAAGGAAATGACTGTGATCACAATGCCGCCACAGCACAGCATAAAGACCCCACTTCCCTTTACTCACATCCATAATACTTTGCAAGTCTGCGAAAACATCGGTACCATCGAGTACCATCGGAGCCTAATGCACAATTAAGGCAGGTCAGACCTTATCAATAAATTGCTAACAATTCCTGTACACAGCTAGAGCTCATGCTGCGTATGCCGACGCGGTGGCTAATTTATGCACACCCGTGTAATGGCGTTGAAACACACTGGCATGCCTGCGTTTCTCCGACCACTCCTCCGTCACCCGCCCCAAACGGTACTTTCTGTCAATCACTCTGCGATGGGTCTGCGTAGTCACTGCAATCGCAGTCCCTATTACAGTGGCTGGCTCGTGCATGCGTACGCGTGATGCATGCGCAGAAGATAACAATGGACAGGGTGCGTGCGTATAAGCAACGGCAATCCTTGCTGAATCAGGCCCTGTGTCTAACCAATTATTACAGCTTGGAAAAACAGAGATTTGGGTCAGGATCGGTATGGAATCCCTCCCTAGTGCCTAACCCTAACCCTCCTCTATGTGCCTAAACCTAACTGCCCCCCTTCCCCGCAGCCTAAACCTAAGTCTCCCGGGGGGGGTGCCTAACCCTAACCTTCCACCCTAGTGCCTAACCCTAACCCCCAGGTGCGTATCAATAATTGGTGCAGGGTGTGCGGGGAACACGGGCCCCTGGGTCCAGGGGGACCCCGCAATGCACACCCCGCACCCATAGAATTACTTAGCTCTCCTAAGTCCCACGTCGGTGCGGGGGTCCGGCGCTGTAAAAACGACTGGAAAATGGCCACCGCTGCCATTTTCCCATCGTTTGCGCATGCGCAGTACAGGGAAAATGGCGCCGCGGCCAGCGCATCCTCTATAGACTCTGGGCGCACTCTTGTGCCCAGAGTCTATAACTCCGGCACTGGCCGCACACAGCTCAGTGCGCTGTTGGCCGCCGGATGGAGAGGAGGGGGCCCATGTCGGAGACTGTGCACGGGCCCCCTCCTCTCTAGAAACGCCCTTGCTAACCCCCCTCTATGTGCCTAACCCTAACCCTCCTCTATGTGCCTAAATCTCCCCCCCCCTTCCCTGCAGCCTAAACCTAAGTCTCCCAGGGGGGTGCCTAACCCTAACCCCCCCTTCCCCTAGCCTAAACCTAATCTTCCCGGGGGGGGTGCCCAACCCTAACCTCCCCCCGACGCCCTGCTTACCTTCGATCGGTATGCCGGGCGTTGGGCTCCCGGGGTAGGTCTATTGACAGGCGTTGGGATTTTCGATGCCTGCCATTAGTACCTTGCTGGGATTTGACAGTCTGAAAGCCAGCAGTCGGCATTTCCACCGTCGGCTTCCTGACTGCATCCCTTTGGGTCTACATGAGTTAAAACAGTAGACATATGCTTTAGATATAACTGTGAAATTATGTAATTGTTTCTTTTTTTTTTGCTTGTTTTGCTACAATATGAGAAGTGTTATCTGCATAGAAGCTGTTCTCTTTTTTACTACTGAATGCATTGCACAGCATAAAGTGTATCAGTGTCATCTGAACATATGTCACAGTTTGGAATTGGGATTTTAATTGAGTGCAGCACTCTCTAGTTTGAATCATTTTTACAGTAGACTTTAATAAACGACATCTCGAATGATTAATTTCTGCTGTATGATCCTACGCTGAAACGTCCGCGAGTGAAGTGTTTTCGTTTCACTGATCACAACATATCTTGTCGTTAATTTATCTTGATCTTTCTGTTAATTTTGCTTTTTAATGTAATTTGTCCTTACTTCACAGATGTGAGAATAAGGCCTCACGCAGTGTGAGCAGGGACTGATAAAGAAACCTTTGATCTAGGCAGTAAACTCTGCTTAGTGCATGGTATGATTCTTGATCACTTAACATGCAGAGTACGAACAGTACTCAGGGCCATAGTTAGGGTAGTGCGGCCGGTGCCATCGCACATGGCACCACAGGTCAGGGGGCGCTGTTTGGGCCTGTCAAATTTCTGTTTATTATCCTTCTTGCTTGTAGCTTCCGCTTATTTCATCCCCAGCATCTCCTGGCCTCCCCTATCTCTTCCCTGGCCCTTCCCCATGAGGCCATGGCCATTTTTTAGGTGCATTATATCCCTTTGAAAAATGATGGGGCGCCAATGCTCTTTCTGGCACAGGGCACCAAAAAGTCTAGTTACGGCTCTGACAGTACTGTTGTGTTTTCAATAGGGAGTTCTCATTGCGCTCATTGGAGGAGCTCATTTATGGGTAGGAGCAAAGCCATTAATGGGCGCATATTGCACCTGGCTAAACCATGTTGCGATGCAAGGGGTACAAATGTAATTTGGTTTTGCATGCAGGAAAAATCCAAAATAATACAACACTAGCAAACACCTACGGGTATATTTACTAAAGTGCGGGTTTTGAGAAGTGGAGATGTTGCCCATAGCAACCCATCAGATTCTAGCTATTATTTTCTAGAAGGTGCTATTTAAATAAGTAGAATCTGATTGGTTGCTATGGGTAACAGCAGGGCCGCCATCAGGGGGAGACTGCAGGTACTCGAGTCACATGTCCAGACACTGGCAGCACAGATGGGGGCCCGGGCCTGCCCCTACAACTGCAGCATAGCCTCCAGCACTACTCCCTTGAGTGCAAAGGGAGTGGGGAGTTACTACTGCCTGCCGGCATGCACTGCTTGATTGAGTAGACCTGCTCCAACCTGAGAACCCCCCCTCCCCCTTCCTTCCCGATTCCACAATTCCCCTATTCCCTTTTTCGGTTTGCTTATAATGGGGGCGGAGCCAATGCGTCAAGCTCCACCCCCGCCCAACTGCAAATTGCGTAATTCCGAAGGGAGTGGGGCCTAATAATGCAAGGTGTCTGCCACCCATTACCAACTAGCAGGTGTGCAGAAGAGTAAGTAATAAGTATGTTTGTGTTTGTATGTCTTAGTGTGTATATATGTTTATGTACAGTATGTCTATGTGTTAGTGTGTATATATGTGTATGTATATGTCTATGTGTTAGTGTGTATATATGTGTATGTATATGTCTATGTGTTATTGTGTATATATGCGTATGTATATGTCTGTATGTGTTAGTGTGTATACATGTGTATGTACGTTAGTGTGTATATATGTGTATGTATGTTTTAGTGTGGATGTATGTGTATGCACCTATGTTAGAGTGGGTATATGTGTATATATGTGTTATACATAACATATACATGTGTGTTATATACTGTATATATTTTATTAGAAACCCCCCCTCCCCCTGAGAAAATGCTGCGTTTGCCCCTGCACTTGTTCAATCCTTTTTTTTACCTTTGGAGTTGAGGTGCATGACTTCACACCACAGGAAGGGAGAGGTCAGATGAGCCATGGCGCGTGAGGGGCAGTGCCAGCCAGCCCGTCGTTTGCGCATGCGCTGTAGATTCTGGGCACACTCTAGTGCCCAGAGTCTATAAGTGCAGCGCTGGCCGTGCACCATTCAGTGCGCAGCCGACCACCGGACGAAAGCCTTCCAGGACTGCCGAGTCCCTGCTGGGTTGAATCACCATGTTCATGCACTGCCGACTGTTGCAAATTTGCATTAGCCAGCAACTCACAGGAAGGGGCCGTGGCATCAAGGCCCAAACAGCCGTGAGGGTTTCATTTATCAACAAGTTTTTTCATTCACAGAGACTGCTAAAACTTGTTGCGTATGATAAATGGTGCTCCAGCCAATCACCTCTCAACTGTCATTTTTCAAACAGATGACAGTTGGGAGCTGATTGGCTGGAGCACCATTATCATATGCAACAAGTTTTACCACTCGTTCTGAATGATAAAACTCATTGATAAATGAGGCCCTTAGTCACTTTGGGGGTCCCGGAGACGTGGACTGCCCCCCCCGGGGGACCAGTCTGTGTGCAGCACCCGGCTCCTGTCACTGAGGAGGAGTCGGCACTTTGGTGTCACCCCTCGGTGGGTGACACCCAGGTCCCCCCTTGTGACACCACTGGTCACAGGCTGTGTTTGAAAAATTAGTTAGGAGCTGATTGGCTGGTACTTTATCTCCCTACAAGGCTTAGCACATCTACGCCAATCTCTCTGCAAACATTGATACACCTTCCCTTATTTATTTATTGTTGTCATTACCAGCGCTATTGTATCAATAGAAAACCTCCAACATTTATGAAAACAAAATTGCCAAGGCGGCTGAGCGATACAGGGCCTGATATGGGGATACACTCAGAATGCCGGAATCCCGACACTTATCAGAATACTGACACCGACATCCTGAAAGCCGGGATTCCGAAGGTAAGTAGCGGGATTAGGGGGACTGTCTGTCCCGATCGCGGCACCACCTTTTTGCATAGGCTCTGTGTAATGTATGCGCCATACAAGTATTTTTGTGCGCATATGCAGTTGCAAAAAACTCAACTACATGAACATGAATCGACATTGCGTGCGGGATTGCGTGCGATTTACAATCAGGCCCCAAGGTGCTATTACCTGCAGCTATCTGTACGTGCCGGTCGGCTTGCTAGATTTGGGCTTTACGTTTACGAAGGGGGGAAAAAATAGCTATCCCTGGGTGTTAAATAGGTTGAGGTTGGCAATGACCCCTTTCCGGTAATGGGTGATGCGTTAATGTTGACAATGGGGCTCGTCACCTTTTGATTAACGGGGGCCTAAAATGTTATCACAAATATCTCTTGATAGATCCAGAAACCTTTACATAGATTTTTGTAAACATTATCAGTGGCTCCCTTTAGGCTCCAAACATAACTTATAACATTTTACTGTTTATACTTTTTTTTATATATATATAAAAGCTTTTCACTACACACACTTGTTCACACCTTGACAAAGGAGCCATTGAGCCCCGAAACGTTGGATACTTTTTGTAACAACATTTAATATATTTGCTTTATACCAGTCTCCAAGTGCCGCAGTTTCTTTGCTTTCTTATATACATTTATATATATATATATACACACTATACATATATTTATACTGTATATATATATATATATATATATATACACTATACATATATTTATACTGTATATATATCTATATCTATATTATTTTATTTTTTCAAATAATTTTTTTATTAAAACTGTTAATATGTTTTCATTTATATGTGAATTGTGTTATGAATCTGCTCTGTCTGTTTCTCCATAAGCAAAAGCGCCCTCTGGAACCTGATGCAATCACTTTCCCGTACTCATCCACTGCATGTCTTTTTAAATAGTGTTCGGGTTTAACATGGATATAATATGACCTCTAACTGGGAATTCAAAGACATCCAATATGCTGGAGGGAGCAGAAGAAAGGAAAGTAACACAGATAATGGAACGTTATGTAAACATTCTCTGCGCAATAGATTTCTCGCTTCTATAACATTTGTTGAACTTATTATTCAACTGCTGAAATGACTCAAGGCAGTAGGAAAAGAGACTCATTTTGTTTTATTTCATTTATTTTTGGATGCGTTTTTTTTTTCTATATATCCCAATGGTAAGTGTATATAAAACAAAGCAAATTGTTTTTATTGCAAGTAGAATGTAATTCTAGATGCAGCCGATGTCATAGACACCTCTGAGCTGAAAGGTTGCGTTATGGGTTCGCCTTGCCAGACAGCGCATGGATTCCCGAATGAAGAGCTTGGAATAAATGCATGCACCTGTCCAGGGGCTTATTAGGTATCTGAAGGCCCCATAGCAGAACGTTTGTAAGGGCCCCTATGTACCACCCAATAGTGAAAAATGTATATAACACTTGTAACTTTGACAAGGAAGATGGGCCCCCCTCAGCTCTGGGGGCCATGGCAGCAGCACCCCTTGCACCTACAGTAGTTACTCCCATGCATCTGTCTTAAAGGGAAGTTATAATCATGGGAATAAATTTGACCTAGGGCATAATTCAGTGATATATGCAAACCCGATGGTTTATGTACATCTTTGATAGTGTGAGATCTGCTAATTACCATAGGCCACGCCCCCTTATGTGACGTTATCTGGGGGTGTGTCCGCATGGCACGCCTCCAAATAACGTCAGGTTTGGGGGAAGCCTCACTAGCTGGGCTTCCCCAGCCCTCTCATGGCACTGAATGGATGCCGCGCCCATGCTCGCAGCATCCATTCAGACTACGGGGTCCTGACACCGCCGCACAGCTGCGACAGTGGGGGTCCCTGACCCTTCCAATTTGACCACCCACATGCAACTTCGGCCTATGGGTGGAAGAGCGGGACAGGACTGTCCCGCTGAAATTGAGATGCTGGGGAAGGGTGCGCCCTCTATACCCCTAGAGCTGGCCCTGCTAATGAGGCCATATCTACTGAATTTTTTGCCTACTGCGCATGTGCGGCAATGAACATACGCCTCTTTGTGCTTCTATGACTCTATCCGCCTGTCAACTGGGTGGCAACTGGGCATTTGGATGTAAGACAACCATCTCCGTGCAGCTAAGTTACACCATATTATGTTTATTATTGTGTATACCGAACGGACACCAATGTCAGTTGCATCTCTTGCCCATCTGGCTCACCTCCTTAATCTTTCCCTATCATCTGGCACTGTCCCTTCTGCATTCAAACATGCTCTTGTCTCCCCCATTCTTAAAAAACCTACCCTTGATCCTAACATACTTTCAAACTATCGACCCATCTCTCTTCTCCCTTTTGCTTCCAAACTCCTTGAGCGTATTGTCTACAACCGCCTTACCACCTTTCTTTCCTCCCACTCCCTCCTTGACTCATTTCAATCTGGCTTCCGATCTCTCCACTCCACGGAAACTGCCCTCACGAAAGTCAGCAACGACCTCCTTGCTGCCAAATCCAAGGGCCACTACTCTCTGCTCATTCTCCTTGACCTCTCTGCTGCATTTGACACTGTAGACCACCCTCTCCTCCTGCAAATCCTTTACTCTCTCGGTTTACGTGAAACTGCCCTCTCCTGGCTTTCCTCCTACCTCTCTGATCGTTCCTTCGCTGTGTCCTCTCATGACTCCTCTTCCCCTCCACTTCCACTAAAGGTAGGAGTTCCCCAAGGTTCTGTTCTTGGACCTCTCCTTTTCTTCCTATATACATCCTCTTTAGGTGAACTCATTAACTCCTTTGACCTCCAATATCATCTCTATGCAGATGATACTCAAATTTACCTTTCCACCCCTGAGCTCACCCCTGAGCTCCTTACCCGTATCTCCAACTGTCTCTCTGCTGTCTCTTCGTGGATGTCCCTGCACTTTCTTAAACTTAACATGTCTAAGACTGAGCTGATCATCTTCCCACCCTCTTCCACTACATCACTTTCCACAATTTCATTATCTATTGATGGCACAACTATCTCCTCTAGCCCCAAAGTGCGCTGTCTTGGAGTTATCCTAGACTCCTCCCTCTCCTTTAAACCGCACATTCAGCACATCTCGCAGTCCTGCCGTTTTCACCTAAAAAATATCTCCAGGATTAGACCCTTCCTCACCCAGGATGCCACTAAAACCCTCATCCACTCACTGGTCATATCCAGATTGGACTACTGTAACCTTCTCCTAGCTGGCCTCCCAGTCTCTCACCTCTCTCCACTACAATCTGTTCTCAATGCTGCTGCTCGGCTCATCTTCCTCTCCAGACGTTCTATATCTGCTTCCCCTCTCCTTCAAGCCCTACACTGGCTCCCCTTCCCCTTCAGATGCCAATTCAAGGTTCTTACATTCACCTACAAAGCCCTCACCAAATCCTCTCCCGCATACATTTCTGACCTTCTCTCCCTTCACACTCCCACCCGCCCACTTCGCTCAACTAATGCATGCCGCCTCTCTTGCCAACTGATTACTTCCTCCCACTCCCGCATCCGAGATTTTGCCCGTGCTGCTCCCTACCTTTGGAATGCTCTCCCTCTCCCTATCAGACTCTCCACCTCTCTACAAATCTTCAAACGGGCTCTCAAGACCCACTACTTCATCAAGGCCTTCCAGCACTCCTCCTAACCCACCTCATGCTCTTTCCTTCCTATCTTCCCCTTCTGTGTCACGCCTGTCTGTCTGCCCCTCCCCTTAGAATGTAAGCTCTCATGAGCAGGGACCTCTTCCCTCATGTGCTTCTCTTTACATTTTCTTCTACTCTCTACTCCCCATTAGGGCACCTAACACGGGACCGCCAACTCCCGGCAGCTTATTGTGAGTGCTTTAATCACTATTTCAGCAATGTATATAAGTTGTGTCCTTGTCCTGCACTGTAATGTACTGTAAGTTACTTGTTTCTTGTTCACTTATTAGTTCTATGTACTATGTAAGGCGCTGCGGAACACTTGTGGCGCCATATAAATAAAGGATAATAATAATAATAATAATAGGATGATGATAGCTGCTCTAGTGGACGAAGGACTGGGGGCGGGGGCGTCACAGAGATCTGTGCGTCTCTGAATATGGGCGAACACTTGCATTAGACTTCCGCTGGTGGCCAGCTTACAGAATTTTGTCAAAGTTGCCTACAAATCAGAATCAGACCCATAAAGCACATCCCAGACAGCTTTTCACCCAATTTTTTGTTCCATATATCTCATTTAATTTATATGCACTGAAAGCCACAACAATCTAAGTCAGGCTCTGATTCAGACCCGGTCGCTCTGACAGAGTGCTCGCTCTGAATCAAGGCCGGGCTTTTTTTTTTGAAGAATGACCACCCACAGCTACAGCGAGCGGCCATGATGATGGTCGCGATGAGATCCTTGTGGTAGGGTCTCGTGGCCGCAAGCCCCAGAGAGCTTTCGGCTCTAACAGAGCCGGAAGCTCTCCACTGACATCACTTGGGGCCACCCCCAAACGACTGGCGTTCTCCTGGTAGCGCCTCCGTTTGAGCAGCCACCCCCCCGGCCCGCCCACCAAAGGGGGCGAGCTGTCACTCAACAACGACAGCTCGCCCCCTTTGTTGCGAGACCCGGAGCGACGGAGTGCCCTTCGCTATCCAGGTCTCGTGCATGCGCACGATGGAGCCGGCTCCGTTGTGCGCATGCGCTCTGGGCCACCATCGACCCGGTTGCGAGTGCTCAGAATCAGGCCCTCTGTTTTAAGCTTAGATTCTGGGAAATGCCGCAGGGCATAATTCTCATGCAATAACTCTTTAAAATTTTTGCAAGTGTCCTAGCAAAACAAAAGGGCAGCTCACAGTGATGCCTCTGTGTGCATGTCTATGATGTCAATCAAATAAACATGTCACTAGGCAGTATGGCCATTTGCTGTGAGAGCCACGTATAGACGCCCAAGTTGACCAATCCTAGACACGGTCATGGATGTAAGGCCCAGAATATGGTTAAGACCATGAATCCTTCCTTCCAGGGGGCAAACATTGGGTACTGCTGGTAGTGGTGTAAGGTCGTGTGCTGTGGTTATATGGTACACACTGGGACAATTATAGGCTACCTTAAATAAATAGGTGGAAATGGATCAGCATCCCTCTGCTGCACTTTTAAACAAAAAATCATCCATCAAATTCGGCGCTCAGTCATTCCGCTAATACTTTGGGAAAGTAATGAAACAATAATAATATATATTTTTTTTCTCGTAAAAGAAAACTTCTGGGCATTTGTGGTTTATGAATTGCTTTTATGATTCAGAGCCGGACGCTATTTGCGGATGTTCGTTCCAAAAAAGGGGCCGGCTATTTAAATTGAGCGCTCGCTCTTTGCGGTTTGTTGACGCCTCTATGAGCGAGCGAACGAAAAATGCGCTTGCTAGTTTGTAAAGACGCCGCTTTGCTGTTCGCATCACACGTCATCTCCGGTATTTATTAGATTAATCGGGAACATCGAAAGGCATCTGAACTGCTCGCAGTGCTTGAGGTAGGTTTTTCTTACCGCTATCACTGCGAGCAGTTCAGGCTAAAAGACAACCAAGTGACGTAGTCGATGATGCTCCTTTACTAATTATGCACTCCCATTAAATGCCCTTTTGACCGTTAGGCACGCCTGCGTTCGGATCTCCACTCCCCCGTTTTCAAGCACCTTCCCCTGTTACCACCCACATTCTGTCAATCAAATTAGCAGCCCCTCGCTGTTTTGCGAGCGCACGATTTCCGACCGCAATGACTGGTTTGTGCATTCGCGCATTGCGACCCACACACATGCGCAGTTGTGCGAACATCACTCAGAGCGAACGAGGGACCGCTTACGAGCGGCTCTGAATCAAGCCCACAGTTTTAATTTCCAATACTCACAATCACAGTAACTGAACAGGTAGCACAGGGAGAATATCTCCAGGTTTACTGTACTTAATTTGCAGAGAATTTGCTGTAAAACTGCACAGTTAGAACCGTCCCCAGTTACACTTCTCCTTCAATTACCTTGTCTGCTCAGCTCTGCAGTAAATATTTTTTTAATGCATGGAGACAATGAAAAATAATGGTGTCAGTAATGAGCAAACTGGATCAAGTGAAGACTGGTGGTAGGGGAACATGGCAGAGCTGGGAATAAGCAGATGTAAGGTGTAATGGGAAAGGCATTGTGTACAGTAAAGAGGATTGGCTGAGGTAACTTATAGCAGCTTATACAGACCTGACCACAGGGCAATTTTGTTCATGCTCCAGAGATGAGCATAAGCACTAGGGTGAGAAGGAGAGTGGCTTGAGACTACGGTTCGGGTCTGTAAATTTAAACGGGAGCCGGCAAGCCAGGCTTTTGGCCTGAGCACCCAAGGCAACTGCCTAGGGACCCATAATTTGAAGATTTCCAAATAATTATGAAGTTTCTAACTAATTAAAAATAGTCATAGAATACAGAAATTTTAAGAATGTGTTGCTCAGAGGGCCCTGGCTCCACCAGAGCCACCCACAAAATGACCCATGCAGCCTTCGCACGCCTCCTGTATTATTTTGAGGTAACGTAGCAGCACTTTGCTTCTTTTGCGGACAATTTGAAAATTCAAGCTCTCTTGGAAGCAACAGTATTTGTGTGCACAGTCTCAGAGTAACAGGGGGACATTGTGCTCCAAATTTATTTGTCTAAGTCCAAAATGCTAGACCACATTGTCATGAATCTTTTAATAGCATATCCTATGATTGAATGAACAGTCCACTGGTAATTGACATCCTCGATCCACAAGATTAAAACTTCACATATATGAAGAAGAGTCTAAATATTGCAACAATGTGTGCCAGTATATTAGAAGTTTCTAACCAAACACCTCATATGGCAAGTGTAACAAAATATTAAAGGTCACTGTAGTGTCTCAGCATAGGAGAGAATTCATTTGAATGTGAATAGATATGGAGAAAAAACATAAAACTGTATATTAAAATGTATTGGGGGTGAGTACTGGAAAGATTAGCGATATGAGGTTCCGATGGCTGGTGTTATTGTTCCCCAGAGGGAGAAACCAATGTGCAGTAAGAGATTTTGGAGCTCATTCAGAGTCGGTCGTTGTGGCCGCATGGTCGTACGCAGCTGATGTTCGCTGAACTGCGCATGCGTAAAGTTCGCAAGGCGCGTGTGCAAACTAGCTGTTACGATCAGAAATTTCTCTCTCCTTGAACACAGCCAGGTCGTTAGTTTGAGTGACAGAATGAACCGTTTGTGGGTGGATACAGGGGAAGGTGCTTGAAAACGGGGGAGTGGAGATCCGAACGCAGGCGTGCCTAATTATGCGAACGGCGTTTAATGGGAGTGCATAATTAACAAAGTAGTGTCATGGCACATGTGACATGGGTGGTTTGTGCACTGACTTGATCATAGTGCTTAAGAGAGGGTATGGTCAACCTTAAGCTCTACAACCAGCTACGATGGTTCCTGATGGTTGCGATTAATCCTTATATCCCAGGAGATGACGTGGGTTGTGATTGAGAAGGGGGCGTGATTTAGTCTTACGACCGCTTCTTACCCTCGGTCGTTCAGCTAACGATCTCCTCTTAGGACCGCAACTTGTGATTTGCATATCCGGCCCCTTTCCCCTACGACCGTGCGGCCACAACGACCGACTCTGAATGAGGTCCTTTGTTTTTACGTGGCTATGGCTGGAAAACAAGATAGCGGAGCCGGGATGCGGTGAGGATCCCGACAAGCGGGATGCCGTTTGCCGGAACCCCAGCATCGGAATCCCGAACACTGAGACAACACCGGTGCTGAAATGCCGACATGACTCGGGATGCCAACGTTGGGATCCGACAGATGGCATCCCGATCATAAGGACACAGCAGAAAAGTGAGTATCAGCCACAGGGATGATGACTTAGGTTTAGGTGCCCTGGGGGAGTTAGCGTTAGGCTTCGGGCAGGGGGGAGATTAGGGTTAGGCTCCAGGCGGGGGGGTTGGTTTCAGGCACCACCGGGTGGGGGGGAGATAAGGTTAGCCACTAAGGGGGGAGAGTTAGGTTTAGGCACTTACCTGGAAGGTTAGGGTGCGGTGTAAGGAGAGTTAGTATTAGGGTACAGAAAAGGAGGTTCAGGGGGTAAATAGGACAGGGGAGCATTACTTACCGTTCCCCTGTCGGGATTTGAACCATTGGGATGCCGCTGTCAGTGTACTGACAGCCGGCATCCCGCCCTACGGTATTTCATACCGGTTCCGTGGAGCCAATATTGATATTGGGCCTGATTCAGAGATGAACGCTAATTCCGATTTCATGGGCAACGCAGCTGTGAAAATATGGTAATGTTAGCAAAGATCACCCAAGCAAAAAGGAGCCCACTGCTGCCTTCTTACCTGCATGCAATGACGCATACCTGCGCAAATATCGCTAACATCACCACACATCGGCAGCCATCTTGCTCTTGGGAGCTCTTCTGACACGCAGAGCTGCGGCTTCTACGCATGTGTGACATACGCATGTGCGATGGCAAACAATCGCTCGACCTGTACAGTATGTAATTGCCATTGCATCCATCTCTGAGTAGTCCCATCAGCTGAGTATAACTGATATTGATGTGCATACAGCCTCTCCTAATTTCATCCACAGGTGCTCTATGTAGCAGCAACCGGGAAAGGTGGAAGCTGGTAATGATGAGTTTCTGCAGTAAATTGGTCTGTATCTGCAGCGTCTGTTAGGATGTTGCACCTGCCGCTTGCACTTGCTGGACTGGAAGTTGGTATCCGCTCTTGTTAGGAAATCCCCAGCATTGCCCAATGTTAGTGTGGAGTATTTGCTTGACAGCTGCTGGGGCTCATTTAGAGAGCTGCTTTGTGGAATAAATAACCCAGTGGGCTTCTGTATTCGACAAACCGCCTTAATGTGTCCACTATTAAAAGTACCGGTGGATGGTAGAGCTGTGGTATACAAATAGCTAGAGATGTGTGGTTTGGTTTTCCTGAAATACGAACACACCTGAACTTAGGGGTTCCGAGTTCAATCAAGTCCTGGCTCAGATCACTTTGGGGTTCCAAGTGGAACCGAGTCTGGCTCGGGTCTGCTATGAGTTCGGAACTCGAATTTAAAAAACGAACTCGGGTTTCGGGATTGCAAGTAAATAGGTCCAAATAAGTGAAATAACATGATTTTAGCTGTTTTTATTGATTTTTAAGGAATCCAAAACCAAACCAAAGCACTTGAGGCTGGTTTTTCCAAAACCAAAACACGATGAATTAGAACCAAAACACAGGGGTCCACGCACCTCTCTGGCTAGTCCTTAAGGAACTGGCAGGCCTTAGATGGTCGCCTATTGGGTAATCTGTTGCATGGGGGAAGAAGGGAAGTATAGAATGTGGGAGTTAAAAGACCATTGGTTGCATGGGAATATGAGCAGCACTTGTGGAAAGAGGTGAGACAGCCGTCAGATGCCTGGTACTACAGGGCATAAGAAGGGATGCTGTGATGTCACTGTAGTAGGCCTGTAGAGGTTGATCATGTCAGCATGGCAGGAGGCATTCATTGATTTCTGGCACCTATGATCTAAGAAGCAGAACACGTTATGACCCTGGGTTGCAGTTTCTCAATATCACAGCAATTGATTGTGGATGGTGTCAAGGAGATGCTGGCGGCATGTCTGATCTCTGGATCAGGCCGGGATAATATGTAAAAGACTGATGGTGTATACCATGGTAACGGGAGATGTTCATCATGATGGCGCTGCTGTGGCTGACATCTGTAGCAAACAAAGAGCCGCTTGGGATAGCTCGTGGTGTTAAAGACAGACCATCTGGGTCTCAATACACCTGGGGCAGTTAGCGGTGAGAGAGTAGTATTTATTACATTTTAAAACAGTATGGGGGTGTATGTACTAATCCTTGGAGAGAGAGATATAGTGAAGAGAGATAAAGTACCAACCAATCAGCTCCTAACTGTCATTTCACAGGCTTGAAAAATGAGAGCTAGAAGCTGATTGGTTGGTGCCTTATCTCTCTCCATTTTATCTCTCTCCAAGGATTAGTACATCTACCCTATATGCCAGAGTTAAGATTATTTATAACTGTAAGTATATAATGTATGTAATTAATAAATGCTGTCATCTATGCAAGTGTTGGTCTCTGCGCTAGGTATGACATGGTGCGAGGGCAAGACAGCAGAATCTCACTTGCAGAATCATGAGAAAGAAAGAACATGTTCCAATTTGGCATTTATAATACCTGGATTGAAGAAATGTCTGTGTACCGGCCATTGACTAATAGCTGTCTGAGTCTATATACTGTGTCTGTATCTGTGTTGGGATCTCAGTCATTGATCGCAGTATCCTTGAAGTTGTGACTACTTGTTGCTTGCCCTTCTGACACTGAAATAATACATCTGTGGAAAGTGTATTGAGACCCGATACATACTGTACTACACTCCCATAAGATGCCTTTAGCAGGGCCATCTCTTCCATTGCTCTTGTTGGGCAGTTGCCCAAGGGCCCGAAGCTTGTAGGGGCCCACCAACCCCCCCCCCCACAGCTGCAAGTACTCACCTCAGCCCCAGGTGGGTAGGGGCCCCTGTCCATTGCCCTGCCCAGGGCCCACACTGCTGTTAAGACAACCTTGGCCTTTAGAATTTACTTTTATTCCCTCTGTCTGCTCTTTGTGAATTATATTTCTCTCTGTGCTATTCCTAATCTAAATGCAAAACCTCACACTCATTGTTGACATGGCTGAGATAAATTAGAGCATGTTTATGCTTAGCTTAAGAGAAAATATATATTTTTATATATTGTAAGTAACAGGGGGTATAGAAATGAGGACCCCAGACAGGCAGGTATTCGGTAAAGCAGTGGTTTTTTAACAGCAGCAAACACTGCACCTTAGCATACATGAGCATAGGCCTGGACACACACAAGCGCATAACAGAAAATAAGCAAACAACATAAAAGTAAATGTCTCAGCACTCCTTGTGCTTAACAGTCAGCGGCTACAAAATCTGTGGACCCTCCAGGTCCTGGCACCCTAATGCTAACCACCACCCCCAGCCTATCACCTGGCCATTTTGTCCGTCATCAGGAGCAAAGAGCAACAGGTGTGTGAGAGTTTTAAACCCTTCCTGTGCCCCAGTGATTATTCCAGCTGGGACTGTGTAAATGTGAAAACCTGGAATTCCACACCTCCACTGCTAATGTAGAATGCACAGGTCTCACTCCAGCCTCTCCTGGAATGAGCTGATCCCATCAGAATGTGGGCAATTCAGGTGAGAGACCACCCCTCTCACCACAATATATATATATATATATATATATATAATTTATTTATTTCCGCTGCATTAATCCCCTGCTTTTTAACTCCCTACCATGCCTCAAATTGCCTACCCAGCCCCATCCTGTCAACTCCCCCCTTATGCTCTTCTCCTCTATCCATAAAAAAACCCCAACTAACCTTCTCTCCCAGGGTGAGATGTATCAAGCCTTGATAAAATGGAGAAGTTGCCCAAAACAGCCGATCGGCTTCTAAATTCAGTTATCTAAAACAGTCTATGAAATGACAGTTAACTGATTGGTACAGATCTCAGGTGGGCAGTCAGTGGCAAACGCAGGATTTCCAGAGGGGGGTTTCCAAATGCTTAATTTTACAGTGAGTGTGGCCTGTCAATGAAGAGGGCAGAATTAGTACTTAACCAGCTTTAATATGCGTCATACAAAGTGTATTGTGTGTAATAAATCCAGCATATACAGGACCAGTAAGCCATTAGATGCAGCAGTAGGCATCCTGCCTGAGCTGAACGTATTTATTTTAGATGTGAGCACCATTCCAGAGTATTGGAGCAAGTCCGGGAACCTGGAGGAGCAGCAGGAGAACCTATAGCAGTGCATCTCTAACAGTGTATGTTTTCCAGATCTTCTAGTTGGTGCACAGGTTATTTATTACTGGCTGATACATGTTAAAAGATCCAAAGTTGGTACTAATTATTTCAATTGTGATACTGAGAAGAACATGCAGCACTAGTAACAATCTATTATATTACTATTTCTATAGTGGTCATGGTGTGGTCTTGGGAGGGGGGTTTCCAGGCAGACAGAAACCCCCCCTGCGTTTGCCTATGGCAGTCGTGGGCTTTTCAGTTTTGTCATTTTAGTTAAAAAGAACATAATATATGTTTTCAAATATGATTAGAATTCCCTGTATCACTGCATCCCTGGCACATGGAAAGACGGGGACTACTCAACTGAAAGACAGGTGCCCACATAAAACTATTGTCAGGTGATCACTAGACAATAATCTGTATGCTGCAAAATAATGGAGTCCAGACATGGGGAAGACCCCCAACCCGGCTACCATAAATTTCAGGGTACACACATTTGAAATAAGGGGGGTCCCATGTATCAGCTGGTGCTACGCCTAGTAATAATTGTCAGGTGATGACTTGTGATCACCAGACCATATCAACCACCTATACTAAAACATACAGAAGGTCACTAGGTGTGGGGATACCCATATCAGAAAGTGAAGAACTCTGCAGACCCTTAGCAGCTATTGTCTGGTGGTCCCCTCATTTGATGCAACAGCTTTTCTACTTTAAAAAATGGTAGGCCTCGTTGTAATGCCATATTAAATTCCCACATTGTACATTTTTAGATGGAAACAGCGAAAAGGAGCAAAAAAATAAATAAATAAATTTTTTCTAGTACAGATTTTTTTTTTCTAGATAAACCTGAAGCTGGTAATCTGCTTATTGCAATTTGGAACATGTGGATTTATATGGCAGCAAAGTATTTCTTTGTGGTGTTCAGAAAAAAAAAATCCTGTTTGCATTTATTTCCTTTTATTGAAATATCAATAAAAAAAAAACCCCCACAATTTTTGCTAATTTTGGTCCAATTTTATTTTACATTTTAAAAGGAACAAAAAAATACCCCAAAGGGACATATTTACTAATTATCGGGTTTTAGACCCGATAATGAAAAATTATTATTGCTGCTATTTGAGGCAATGCATATTAACATTTGCCTGAATGTGCTAAAAATCATGAAAGGAGCCCATCCCTGCAACGTGTGAAGAATTGAAGTGATCGCAAAAGCAATCGTTTCACTTCTATATCATGAGCTAGGAGAGTTTTGCGCATGCACAGTCTGCTGACCATGAAACGTGTTGTCCATTGACAGGGTGGGTTCCGGAGGGACCATCTCCCAGTAATTTTTGTGGAATGTAGCCTATAGGCTATTATTGGATAATGCCAACTGAGATGGAGTTACCTATTGGGGCCAAACTCCAGAATGCGTGCTTGGTAAAGCTGACAGCTTTGCAGCCCATATGGGGGCTCCGGCTCCTGTCAATGGAGGCAGGGCTGCCAATAGCTCTCCTGGGCCCCAGTACTGGAAAGGGGCGTGGCCAACCCGGGGAGGCATGACCAGGCCCCCTCCTTACAAAAAAGCTCGCCAAGCATGGGAGCGCCGGTGTCCGTGGGGGTGTGATCACTCCCCCCCCCTCACATAAAGCAGGGAGAGAGAGGACTGACTAATGTAAATAGTACACCTAATAACCATTAATTAGTCAGTCAATCTGATGCTTATGGGGTACTTACCTATTACATTAATCACTCTGCCACACTTGCACTCTGACCCTGCCACAAGCAGTATTAAGCATCGGATTGACCAATTAATGGTGAACTTATTAGGCTGTGGCGGGGGGGTGGTTAGGTTTAGACTGTGGGGAGGGAGGGTTAGTTTTAGGGGTAAGGTTTGGGTACTTACTGGCAGGTTTCAGTATTTTAACCCAGTTGGGTTGTTGGTAGGGCCGTAGCTGGGGTAGTGCGGCCGGTGTCATTGCACAGGGCACCACAGGGGGCACTGTTTGGGCTTATCAAATGTCTGTTTATTATCATTCTCACTTGTAGCTTCCTCTTATTTCATCTCCTGGTCTCCCCTATCTCTTCCCTGGCCCTTCCCCATGAGGACATTCCCCTTTTTGGGTGCATTATGTCCCTTTGAAAAATGAGGGGGGTACCAATGCTCTTTCTGGTACAGGGCACCAAAAAGTCTAGTTACGGCTCTGGATGCTGGCGTCGGGATTTTCTGCCCCAGCATCTCCAATCCGACAACCCTGCATACTGTATTTGCTATGATTCGGATGTTTGTCTTGAAAATGGATCATGTGGTTCTGAAACGTCGGCATATATATATATCGCAAATAAACAATTCCGTATTAGAAAATGAATCACTTAACTAGAGTCTGACCATCTTTTTGTTACCCTCAGCAGCTTGCATCTGATTGATTGGCACCAGTGGGGCCCCTGTTTGGCTGGGCCCCTTACATATGTCCCCCCTTGCCCCGCACAACTCTTAAGGAAAGCCCTGGACCCCCTTAATGGAAATCAGTAGACACGGACATACAGAGTAGGTTGTAGCGGAGCTTGAATTATGTCAAGCCTTCCACCACGTCAAGTCACCATCTTTATGACGGGGGACTGAAATGGCGCAAATACGTGGCTGATGTAATAGTGGATTAGTCCAAATAGGCAAGTTACAAACATACGTATCGAATATAGATGAACACATTTGTATCTCTTATTTAGCGGTTTTCAATTTTTGTACACAATGTTAAAATTAGGAAAATTGTTTATATACAGTGATGTACGTAACATAAAGTTCACTGCTATAAGCGCAGACTATTTAAAAATGAGTGAGACAGCGAAAAAAAATACTCCTCGTTTTTCATTATGCTACACAACAGCTTCTTGTGTGTCTGCAGTCAAACAGACCTGGCTCCCCAAGACACCTCTCTTTATTTAGTCATTGGAAGACTGATTTTCTCCTTAATTCACATCAATTTGCTTCAATTATTCATTAATCACTCTTTTGTTATGTAATGAATTCAGGCTTCTCTCCACTAACTGAATGTGTTCTACTTCACAATTTGCAATAGAAGTGTTCATCCATTATTTCCTGCCCCGTTCATTACTAAGGGCCATCACAAATTCCGCATCACTTCAGTTAACTTTGTTTTTGGTTTCAATTACCGGCTGCAAATAATTATTTCTTTGTAAGAACAACCCCACGACCAAGATTTAATACATTTAAAATTAGATTACTTTAATAAATGAATCTTTACCGTCTTCTTATTTCATGACATTAAATTAGGTTCTAGATTTAATAATCTGTATTTTGTTTATACACTGTAATTTGTTAAACTGTTAATTTAAATAACCACTTTTTTCTTCTAAACGTTAAGTAACAATAACAAGGAATTAACATTAATATGATTGGTTGCTGTGGGCAACTTCTCCACTTTATCTCTTTTGAAGGCTTGATACATCTCCTCTCGAGAAAGGCCGGGCTGGCCATATGGCACTTCTGGCAAATGCCCTTACTAAATATGAATTCAGTCAGATCTTGAAGTGCTGTATTATGTTTATGGGCCTTCCTTGTGATGATTTTGGCACACAGACCTTCCACATTGGGGTGGCTACTTCTGCTGCTTGGTGGGTCTCCCAGCTTCAGACATTCAGGATTGGGTTGTTGGAAATTGGGAGCTTATTATTGTTATGTTTGGCTAATTAAAATGCTTTGCGGCGCTTTATTATTTTGATATGATAATTAGTGGACAAGCTACTCACTGTGTTTGCAAATGTCTTCGGCTGTGACACTCTCACACAGTACTAAGATGGCTGCAGTCACATGTGCAGCAGCACGTTGGGTTGGAGGACAGGCCTCCCTGCAGGATCTGGGTCCTAGGGCCCAGCATGTATGCACAGTTAGGAGAGTGAAGTAGCGCACTGCTTTCTAACACCTCCCTCCCTCCCTACATGCCATTCCATGTTACACAAGCATATAACTTCAGCTTTTCTGTAGCAAATCATAAAATAAATTGGGTAAAATAAACTTACTGTAAGTTCCTTCACTGATAGCATGGGCCTTAACAACAGGCTCTCGACTCACAAATTTGGGGCTGCTGCAAATATAATGAATCTTAATGCTTTTTATACTTGTGGACTTTTAAATATTGCAAAGTCTCTATTCCTATTTTGGATTTTCTTTCACACCAATAATAATTTGGTTTTGGCTTGTGGACATCTTGAGGCTCACTGAATGCAATTTAGGTGGTTTGCCGATATTTGATCTTGCAGAAGATCTTCTCTCTGGTTGAACTTCCACGCTGATAGTCACTGACTCAGATATATCTTCAACTGCTGGTATGTTCAGTGACACTTACTTTACTTGCTGTGCATATCAGCTTGGAATTTTTCTTCAATTTGTGTTGTTTCTTTAAAGATAACAGCTCTAGACTTAACAAGTTTTTTGGTATTTGGATTCCACAATCTGTAACCTTTGCTCTTATAGCAATAGCCAAGCGTGGTGCACTTTACTGACTTTGAATCCAGCTTTTGTCTTTTTTATTTTTGTTATATATACATAAGCTAAACTTCCAAAAGTTCTGAGATGTTTTACACTTGGTTTTATCTCTGACCATGCTTCAATAGGTGTTATCTGCTTTAGGGCAACTGAAGGAGAATGGTTCTTGAGATAAAGTGCTGTGGACATGGCTTCTGCCCAAAATTGCTTGTCTAGGCCTGCAACTTTTAACATACATCTTGCTCTTTCTATTAGTGTACACTTTGCTCCTTCATGTTCAGGAACATAGGCAATGGTCAATTGATATTCTAGTCCATATTTTCTTACAAATTGTTCCGCCTCTCTGTTGAGTTATTCTCCACCATTATCAAATTACAGGGTCTTGAGTCTTTAACCTGTTTGATTCTCTACACTTCTCTTGTAATCTACAATCTTTTATGGCACTTTAGATTTCTTTCTCATGAAGTACACATGTCATTCTTGTGAAGTCATCTATAAAGTGAATGTCACAAAGTATCCGTATCCACTAACAGATTTTACTTCCATTGGATCACACACATCTGAATGAACTATTTCAAGTGGTTTTGTAGCTCTGCTTGTCGATTTTGGAAATGACCGATGACTTTGTTTCCCCACACGACAGCTCTCACAAGTAAGTTTCTCTGCGTTAGTCACTGACATTTCTGTGAGCATCCTGCTCTGTAACTTCTAAACACTATTATATCCAAGGTGACCAAATCTTCTTTGCCAATGTTCATGTAGTTGACCGACTATTTGCAACAGTAAATATTCAGAAATTTCTGAAAACCTTTATGGTGCATGCGTTTCATAGTGTAAACACAAAGATGCTGTTACAAATTATTTAGACAGTATCAGAAAGGTGACAGAAAAGTGATGGGTGTTCCTGAGTGGTGACTGGGGTGTGGATGTGTATTATGGGAGTGGCATGGACATGTTAATTCAAGCGGCTGCATTCACAGACGCATAGCCACAAGCATCAGAGGTCATGGTCAGATAGAGAAACTGCACCTGCTTAAGGGCTCTTACAAGTTTAGATGGTAAGAATGATGGAGATGTATAAGGATTCACCAATCGGTATTACAGTGTGCACAGGTGCTAAAATTGGGTGTTTTAGTCCTTTCACATTCTGCTGCATGGATGTACATAAGGGAAGGAGTTTGTAGGCCATTTGCATAAACTAGCAAACAAGTGACCACCAATAGGCCAATAGACAAAGTGGCATCATGTGTACTAAGGGCACTATAAAGTAGCATAAGGAGAACTAAGGGCACTACAAAGTGGCATAATGTGTACTAAGGGCACCACAAAGTGGCATAATGGGAACTGAACTGCAAAGTGGCATAATGTGTATTAAGAGCACTACTAAGTTGCATAATGTGTACTATGGGCACTAGAAAGTAGCATTAGGGGAAGTAAGGGCACTACAAAGTGGCATAATGGGAACTAAAGGAACTACAGAGTGGCATAATGTGATTTAAGGGCACTACTAAGTGGTATACTGTGTACTAAGGGCACTACAAAGTGGCATAATGTCTACTAAGGGCACTACTAAGTGGCATAATATGTATTAATTGCATTACAAAGTGGTAGAATGTGTACCAAGTACACTACTAAGTGGCATAATATGTACTAAGGGCACTACAAAGTGGCAGAATGTGTACTAAGGAAACTACTATGTGGTATACTGTGTGCTAAAGGCACTACAAAGTGGCACAATGTGTACTAAGGACACTACTATGTGGTATACTGTGTACTAAGGGCACTACAAAGTGGAATAATGAGTACTAATGTCACTACTATGTGGCATAATGTGTACTAAGGGCACTACTAAGAGCACAATGTGTACTAAGGGCACTACTAAGAGCATAATGTGTACTAAGGGCACTACTATGTGGCATAATGTGTACTAAGGGCACTACTAAGTGGCACAATTTGTACTAAGAGCACTATTAAGTGGCATAATGTGTACTAAGGGCACTACAAAGTGGCATTATTTGTACTAAGGGCACTACTAAGTGGCACAATGTGTACTAAGGACACTACTATGTGGTATACTGTGTACTAAGGGCACTACAAAGTGGAATAATGAGTACTAATGTCACTACTATGTGGCATAATGTGTACTAAGGGCACTACTAAGAGCATAATGTGTACTAAGGGCACTACTATGTGGCATAATGTGTACTAAGTGCACTACTAAGTGGCATAATGTGTACTAAGTGCACTAATAAGTGGCATAATGTGTATTAAGGACACTACTAAGTGGCACAATTTGTACTAAGAGCACTATTAAGTGGCATAATGTGTACTAAGGGCACTACAAAGTGGCATTATTTGTACTAAGGGCACTACTAAGTGGCATAATGTGTATGAAGATCACTGCAAAGTGGCAAAAAGTGAACTAAGGGCACTTTAAAGATAAAATCCCTTGACAATTTCAAAATCTGCCGCATAGCGATACCGCTGATCTCCACATTGCTGGAGTAAAAGACATCAAGGAGGAGAATGTAAATTAAAGAAAAAGAAACCTTTATGAGCATATACGGAACCCTACTAATGTGAGTGTTACCAGATATTTGCAGTGAAAAAATTACCTAACAGACATCCCTGATCCTTTAAGAAAAGAAACCTTTATACACATATAGGGTTTTTAAATATAGTTTTGGTATAAAAGATAGACAGGGATAAGATATACAATGTCTAGATAGACAACAGATGTTAGACAGGCAATATGTCGACAGGGACAAATGGTTGACAGGGACAAAAGTTCAACAGGTACAAAACCTGTCTAACTTTTTGTGTCAACACAAAAATGGTCCCCGCTCTGCAGATGATAATCTGATCCACCGTTCAAATATGCTGATTGGCGGACATCGATGATCGGTAATCCAACATGGAATCAGGGAAATTAACATTCCCGACTCACCATTTCTGACCAATCACAGGTTGAACCCAGGGAAACGAGATTGTACAAGATGTTGGATTTTTCCAGTATCGATAGAATGGGGAATTGCCTCAATACAGGTTAGAAGGGTCAAATAAGGCATGGCTGTTAATCTCCGGTTATAACAATTACATCTTTGTTTTATTGTGAAAAGACAGGTATACAACTTTGAGCTCTAACTGCAATAGAATTGTATAGAAATGTTCTTGGTGGAACAAGATAAGGTTCTTGGATACAAAGATGTTAATCAAGCCAAATAAACAAATATCTCTTTTAAAAAGATATTTATTACAAAGTAAAACAAAGTATATTATTAAACATCACTTAACTTGCTCGTTATCTCAACTGCTTAGAATATAAATGGTTCATTTCCAGGAGCCTCCTCCAACAACTGTGGAGCTGGAATCTTGCATTGTCTTCAGGTCAGCATCGAGAGAAAGGCTGATGAATTTGCTTTGTCTTGAACTCTTATACCAGCCTGCCAGGGAGCTCCAGACAACCTTTACAAATATGGGTATAAATCAGTTTCCAAATACACTATTGGATAAATACTGATAAGAAAACTTTAACAAACTGAAGCATGTGGATACTAAAAGACAACGCCTTGGAGATATATGACGTGTCTAGTTATCACATTTTTTTTGTACCACCTAATGCCTCACCACTATCTAATGCCTGACACATTCATAAAATCACTAAGCAAAACATGGCTTTCAGCAGCCATTTTTGCTCTCCCTTTACAATCCACCCTTGGTTTTATGATGTGGAAGGAATTCATTCATTTATCACCTAATGCAGTGGTTCCCAAACTGTGCGCTGCGGCACCCTGGGGTGCCTTGGGACACTTGCAGAGGTGCCTCAGGTTGTGATCCAGCACAAAATCAAATTCTTTATGGTCAATGTAATGTAAATATGTGCACAAACAGAAGCACAAACCTGTCCACTACTCTATAACCAAACCTAAAGGATGACAGGTAAGCACAATTTACTTCACTGTACTACTTCACTACATTTTATTCAGAATTTCTCAGTAACAAACTTTTGGCTTAGGGGTGCTGTGAAAACAATGCTGATACACTAAGGTATCATGATTCAAAAAAATTTGGGAACCACTGACCTACTGTATAACAACCCACATTCATAATTGTACAATTATTATATTCTCCAAATGATATCCATTCAATCACCTTTCTACCACTAAGGTGATACACATTATCAGGTAACACATAGCAAATCCCTGTCTGTATTATGTTAAGTGTGAAACCCCCTTGTGTTAACATACCATTACATTTCATAATTGATTCAACATCTTTAACCATACCCTGGCTTTTCACCATACATGTACAAATACATCAACCATAATAAACATACTGCCAGATCCCTGACACTTGGACATCTTGGGCCAAATCTAATAGGGTGAGAGTTTAGAAAATGTGAGAGTTTAGCAGTAAACTCTCACACTTTTTAAACTCTGCCAATGTAATAGAGTCCGAGTACATGCAAACTAGTATGTTTTTAGACTAAAAAACTCACAATTTAAACTCTCATCCAGATGTTTTCCCACATTGAAGATAAAACTCGACCAATGTGAGAGTTTACGGCTAAACTCTCACCCTATTACATTTTGCCCATTGAGTCCTTGATGGTATCTGAAATTGTCCTGTGTGAGATCACAATACTGTATATTTGACCCTATCTCAGTTGTTGTGAAAGTCCCATTTAAAATAAATATCTCCCCATCCTGTACTGTGCGAGATTCAACACAAATTAAACAGTCTTCCCCCTATTGTCATTGGGCAACTTGGTAATGCAGTCTGTGATATGGTAGAAGAGAAAACACTGGTATCAGCAGGCCCAAAATAAATGTAAGGGACATCATCTTTCTCGATAATACATCCTGAAAAAAGGAAGAAAAAATTGATTTGCCTCGCTGAAATTCGGGTGATTTTCCCGTTTATAAACTTGCAAATTTACTAAGAAGTGAGTTTAGCTGAGAGTGAGATGGCCGATGGTGAAGCACATCCAGATTTCTCCCCCGAGTAGCAAGTTTAAATGAGATTACTCACCCGAGATTGCAGTGTTTTCTCTCTGCAAAACTCTTCCGAGCAAGATGCTGATATGTGAAGGCTGCTTGTGTTGTACCTGTAAAATATGGCTTAAATGTAGGGGTGAGCGGGTTCGGATTTCTGAAATCCGAACCCCCCCGAGCCCCCCCGATCCGAGGCCGATCCGAGTCAGGCTCGACTTTTCCCGCCTGACTCGGATCTGAAATCGAGGCAAAACGTCATCATCCCCCTTCCGGGTCTCGCGGGTTTTGGATCCTATATAAGGTACCCGCGTCGGCGCCATTTTCTCACTCGGCTGTGGACAGTGAAGAGGGAGGGTGGGAGTTAGGGCTGGCTGGGCTGTGTAGTGTAGTGTAGTGTTGTAGTGTAGTGTAGTGTAGTGCAGTGTAGTGCTGTGCTGTGCTGCGCTGTGCTGCTGTTGTCCATAGGGGCTGTGTCCACTACATCAAAGTCCATAGGGGCTGGCTGGACTGTGTTGTGCAGTCAGTTGTCCATAGGGGCTGTGTCCACTCCAAAGTCCTGTGCAGTGTCCCAGTCCTAAAGGGGTGCTGTAGTGTTGTCCAGGGGGTGCTCTGTCCGTCAGGGGTGCTCCCCCCAAGTGCTAAAAAAAAATAATATTTTTTCAGTGTTTGTGAATTGTGTGCACTGTGGCTGCACGTGAATCAACAAAGGAGCAGCGCCAAGCCTGTGTCCCATAAGTAAAAGGCCGGCTGGCTTGTCCATTAAAGGGTGCTGTAACCCCCAAAGGGCACTCCAAACAAAATAAAAAAAAGTATTTTTTTGTGTTTGTGAATTGTGTGCGCAGTAGCCGCACGTGCATCAACAAAGTAGTGCCAAGCGTGCGCCTATGTCCCATAAATAAAGGGCTAGCAGGATTGACCGCTAAAGGGTGCTGTAACCCCCAAAGGGCACTCCAAACAAAATAAAAAATATATATTTTTTTGTTTGTGAATTGTGTGCGCAGTAGCCGCACATACATCAACAAAGTAGTGCCAAGCGTGCGCCTGTGTCCCATAAGTAAAAGGCCGGCTGGCTAGTCTATTAAAGGGTGCTGTAACCCCCAAAGGGCACTCCAAACAAAATAAAAAAATATATTTTTTTATGTTTGTGAATTGTGTGCGCAGTAGCCGCACGTGCATCAACAAAGTAGTGCCAAGCGTGCGCCTGTGTCCCATAAATAAAGGGCCAGCTGGATTGACCGCTAAAGGGTGCTGTAACCCCCAAAGGGCACTCCAAACAAAATAAAAATATTTTTTCTGTGTTTGCGAATTGTGTGCACTGTGGCTGCACGTGCATCAATGAAGGAGCAGCGCCAAGCGTGCGCCTGTGTCCCATAAGTAAAAGGCCGGCTGGCTTGTCCATTAAAAGGTGCTGTAACCCCCAAAGGGAACTCCAAACAAAATAAAAAAACATATTTTTTTGTGTTTGTGAATTGTGTGCGCAGTAGCCGCACGTGCATCCACAAAGTAGTGCCAAGCGTGCGCCAGTGTCATAAGTAAAGGGCCGGCTGGCTTGACCGTTAAAGGGTGCTGTAACCCCCAAAGTACACTCCAAACAAAATAAAAAAATATTTTCTGTGTTTGTGAATTGTGTGCACTGTGGCTGCACGTGCATCAACAAAGGAGCAGTGCCAAGCATGCGCCTGTGTCCCATAAGTAAAGGGCCGGCTGGCTCATTTCTTAAAGGGTGGTGTAACCCACAAAGTGCACTACTCTCCAGCAAAAATAAAAAAAATATTTTCTGTGTTTGTGTGCACCTTAGCCGCACGTATATATCAATATAACATAAATGGAGGACCAAACTTTCTCCGATGAAAATAAAATAGGGAAAGATCAAGAACCACTTCCTCCTAGTGCTGAAGCTGCTGCCACTAGTCATGACATAGACGATAACATGCCATCAACGTCATCTGCCAAGGCCGATGCCCAATGTCATAGTAGAGGGCACATACAATGACAAAGTTCAGGAAAATTACCTTGAAAAAAACATTTAAATCATCTGAAGAGAAACGTAAACTTGCCAATATGCCATTTACGACATGTAGTGGCAAGGAACGGCTAAGGTCTTTCCCTATGTTCATGACTAGTGGTTCAGCTTCACATGACGATGGAAGCCCTCCTCCCGCTAAAAAAATCAAACGAGTTAAGCTGGCAAAAGCACAGCGAAGAACTGTGCGTTCTAAGAAGATATCACAAATCCCCAAGGAGAGTCCAAGTGTGGTGGTGGTTGCGATGCCTGACCTTCCCAGCACTGGACGGGAAGAGGTGGCTCTTTCCACCATTTGCACGCCCCCTGCAAGTGCTGAAAGGAGCACCCACAGTCCACTTGCTGATATGCAAAGTGAAGATGTCACTGTTGAAGTACAACAGGATGAGGATACTGGTGTAGCTGGCACTGAGGAGGAAGTTGGCGAGGAGGATTCTGATGGTGATGTGGTTTGTTTAAATCAGGCTCCGGGGGAGACAGTTGTTGTCCATGGGATGAAAAAGACCATCACGGTCATGCCTGGGCAGAAGACCAAACATTCCACCTCTTTGGTCTGGCAATATTTCTATCCAAAAACCGGACAACAACTGTCTTGCCATATGTACCATATGTAAAGGTGAAATAAGTAGGGGTAGGGACGTTGACCACCTAGGAACATCCTCCCTTATACGGCACCTGCAGCACATTCATAAAAAGTTACTGTCAAGTTCAGAAACTTTGGCTAAGACCGTAAGCAGTCCAGGGACACCTAAATCCATTTTCCTGTTTTATCCAAGGAATCGGTGGACGAGGAGGATGAGGACAACATCTTGCCTCCGTAGAGCCAGTTTGTGCAGGGACACATTAATTGCCAGCTAGTTTTGTGGGGGCCCAAACGAACCAATAATTTCAGCCACAGTCATGTGGCAGACCCTGGCGCTTAAATGATTGCTTTGTTAAAGTGTGCATGTCCTATTTATACAACATAAGGGTGGGTGGGAGGGCCCAAGAACAATTCCACCTTGCACCTCTTTTTTTTCTTTGCAGTATGTACTGTTTGGGGCCTAGTTTTTCAAACTGCCATCCTGTCTGCCACTGCAGTGTCACTCCTAGATGGGCCACGTGTTTGTGCCGCCCACTCGTGTCGCTTAGCATAGTCATCCAGCTATCTTGGTGCAATCTTTTGGCCATAAAAACAATATTGTGAGGTGTGAGGTGTTCAGAATAGACTGGAAATGAGTGGAATGAAGGTTATTGAGGTTAATAATTGCATAGGAGCAGAAAAACCCACAAATTCTGCGAATTAAGCTGTTTTTATGCTTTTTTAAAAAAAAAATACAGATCCAAAACACAAAACCCAGAACCCAAAACACGGAAGGGTGGTTTTGGCAAAACCAATCCAGATCCAAAACACGAAGAAAGATCCAGATCCAAAACCAAAACACAAAACACGAAAAGTGGCCAGTGCATACCCCTAGTTAAATGTAAAAAAAATATAACGTAAGGTCCCCCCCAAAAGCATAACCAGCCCCGGACTGCTCAGCCAGTCCTGGTTCCTAAAATCAAGGGTTACAAAACGAGTATGGTTCCTCCTTAATTTAGGAACTAGCACCTGGCTGCAGGGCCAGTGCTGGTTTTAAATATAGGGGGGACAAAATGCATAGGGTTCCCCCTATATTTAAAACCAGCACCGGACACAAACCAACCGGGGTGTAATGCCACAGCCAGGAGACCCTATCACTGGTGGTCCATAGCCATAGTATTCACACCCCAAGCCAGTCAGCCAAAGCCAGGTATCACATGTGTAGAACTAGTTTCCTCTACAAAAACACAGCAGGGCGGTGCGGTTGCACCTTGTCAGCTGAAGCACAGCCAGCTGCATTCGCATCCCATACAACCACTTCAGTTAAGTGGTTAATGTGCGAATATTCATCTGTAAAGCGCACAAGTTTCTTCTGTTCTTCATCCAGCTTGGTATATAGTTCTGCAATATTTAACAGACCTTTCCCCATTTGTAAGAAGGGTAACTCTGATTCAGATGCCTCAAAAGTAATCTTTCTATTAAGTTGGTTGCTCATGGCAGCTGATCCTTGTGCAGTTATTATCTCACAGTCCATTATACCCTCCAGCAACAAGTGAGCCCCATTGTCAGCTGTTTGGAAATGTGACAGCTTTCTGCAATGTCTCTGTCAATGGTTTGAAATAAGGCTTGTTGGAATGGAACGTCAGCACCTTCATGGCTCACAAGTCCTTGCACAATCAGTACTGTGTCTGTGATGAAAGGGGCGAGCGACAAACACCCAAGAGTAGGTGTCCACTGAAGTGCAGCAGAATTTGACTCCCCTATGTCCAGTGGGCATAGGGCCAATGAAAGCTATCTGCCACACCTGTTCAGCTCATTTCCTGTGTATAAAAAGCCCATGTCTCTGTATATAGAGCCCATGTGTTTGGTTAGCCTTTTCCTATAGTTCAACAGCTGACCTGTTTATATTTCTCCATGGATTTCTCATGGAATTCCTTTTCTCTGGGCCCAGACATACGTGCCTTCTGCTCCACTGTGGCCATACGGCACATGATTGAACAGTTCTGTTTTTCTGTCAGGGGTAAGCACCACTGTTCTAACTTGAACCAGTGAATTCACAACTTCATTGCCTTCTAGTCCAGTGTGGGCATTGACATGGCCCACTAAGACATGGATTCACAGGGCCATGCCACCCCAGATTACTTTGCTATGGACTTACCAGTTGTTCTGCTTCCATGTTAGCATCCAAGTGGTTAGGCCTTGGGACACGGCTCAGCTGTCTATGTAGAGGAACATTTCTCAGCTGTCCTTGTACAGCACCATTAGCACAGATTGCAGTTCTGCATATTGGCCTGACCCAGATTCCCTGCTCTCATGCAAAAGTTCTTGTGTAGCCGGCTGGAATGCTGCTGCTGCCCAGCAGTGCCCTTGCGATTTCAATGTGGTTCATCCATCTTTGAACCACACAAGTTGCAGCAGGTTTTCTTTTGATTTTGCATAAGACTCTGCCACCTGAACTGGTCTACTACCTATTTGCAGAATGGGTAGCTCCTTTTCTTCATGTGTCTGGCTGACAGGGTGAAAAGATGGCTGCATTGCTACACAAAGAGTCCATATAAGTTAGTGCATCAGCACTATAATCCTGTCCTGACAACGTTGGCAACAATTGTTTAAACTTGACAAGCCCAGCAAGCGTCTATGCTATAATGGTTACAACATGAGGACCTTGTTGTTTCATGAGTATCTTTTTTTGTAAGTACTATAGTCCATATATCAAAGTATGATTTTGCATCCCTCTGTTACGCACAATCCATTCATCTGCTCTGGTAATTGCTTGTGGTGACTGTGCATACTTCAGCTGCTTCAAAACCATTGACTGATAGGGTTTTATCAGGAAATACACTAGGGGCTGATCTTTCTTACTACTCACAATTGGCTTTTTTGCAAAACAAAAAACACAGTGTTTACATCCCAATTTTTTCTCCATTGTTCTCTGTTATCAAACAGCAATTCCCCTATCAGCAGTTTTTCATTGTGAAACTTCACAGTAACTCAGTGGGAATCATGCCAAATAAATTAAATATCCTCATGGGGGCAGTCTTCTGTCTCAGGGATATGGACTTTGATTGCACTCCTGCCTATCTCCCACCCCCAGGCTCTTGGTAACTCCCATTTCTCACTAGGCATCATTACCACTTCGCCATCATCACCTGGCTCCATCTTTTCTAATAAGCGCTTAAGCATTTCCTGATTCTTGTTCAGTTTACATCACATAGCAAACTGGGCAGTGCTTGGCAATTCAGATAAACCATCATTCATCTTACAAACCAATGGCATGTTGTCAGAAACCTCATTTTCTAATTCATCTGGCAATACGGCCCATGCACACATTCATTTTCATATATTTTAGAATCATACTCTTATAATCACCTCTCCCTTCACAGCATCTACAGAGGGCATTCCTTTAGAAATCATCATTTCATTATTCTCTCTCAACTCACAACCAACATACTGCTTCTTCACATTATACGTTTTTCATACCCACGTATATTTCACTCTAAATCATACAGCTGAATTTCCAATTTATATCTTACAATATTAGCATATTTTCTAAGAATATTAAAATGCATTTTTCTTGTTTGTTTAGTAAGACAAAAAAAACCAGTAAGACAAACAACATGCAGCATACGTTATGATTGATCAGATCACACCTCCCTCATATAGAATGAGACAGGGAAACATTCCTTTCAGAACATTAGTGTCCACAGCTACTGAACCATGAAGGGAATTTACAATGGGTTTTCCCAACCCTTAAACCATTGACTACACATCCTAAACAGATTTATGGCAATTAACCCTCTGTATCCCACTTCTGACACCGATAATTTTCTCGGTGAAACAAGGTAAGGTTCTTGGAAACAAAAACGTTAATCAACCCAAATAAACAAATATCTTGGTTAAAAAGATATTTGCTGGGGCGTGGCTTGACGGCTGAGCAGGCAAGATGCAGCATTTAGAGCTCCTGCTCCTTCAACCCCTTGACGAGCAATTTCACCACTCCCAAAACCCTCCATTGTGGTAATACTTACCTCTGCAGACTCTCTGAACATTTCTGTAGCAGCCGAGATCTTTTTAGCAGACTTGGAGTGACAGCCGCGTGCGGGCCTGCTACCCTCTCAGAAGTAGCGGCCTCAATTAATCCCCGTCTCCGGCCGGACCAGCTGCGCTGATCGACGCGGCGACAGTCTTCCTACACGAGGACTCTCTCATCTCCCCACACCTGATAGGAGATCTCCAAGTGAAGGAGCACCACACATACATAATCAGGTCTCTCAAACACCGGAGTGTCTTCATTGCAGACCTACACAGTAAGCACAAAGGAGAGAGCCTGGAAGTGAGAAGATCACCTATTCTTCAACATACAGTATATTTGTGTGACTATTTTACAGTCTGTGTCTGCTCGTCTGGCTGACTTGCCACACACATTACCAACTTGCATGTTATCCCCCACATACACATGGACTGAGACTATTCTATCACTATTGTGGAATTTCCAAGCCTAATCATATTTGTTGTCTGACACTGCTGGTCAAGTCATAGAGTATACACAAATTTAAACACTTGGATTACCCGGATTACTTTTTCTATTCTGCACTCTCACCATGTGGCATTATATTTATATTTCTCGATAAAGACATTGTCATTTGTCTCAATGTGACATTTATTTTTATATAGAGCCTCATTACTAACCCTCACATCTCATTTTCTATTTTTGTTGGTAACATACACTCTGTGGTGTGATTGTTATATGCGGTTAAATTTCACCGATTTGTATATGGAAAAATACCTTTATACTACTGCTACACTGAAGCTGCAACAGTAAATTCAAGAAAAACGCAGGGCCAACCCTAACATGGCCCCAGATAAAGACAGGAAGGTTGCCACCCCTGCCACTAAAAAAGTAGCAAATCCACAAGACACTTATGTTAATTACAACAATGTTGTCGATGCCATCAAGTCCACCATGGGTCCACTCTTGTCTCAAGCTGTATCTGATATAACCGCTCAGCTACAACACCTCATCCATAGAGTCTCTGAAATGGAACACAGAGTTGGAGAAGTCTTCCAAGACGTTTCTCAACTAAAACACACCGTCAAGAAATTAGAACGCGATAATTCTCAATTGTGGAACAAACTCGATGACCTTGAAAATCTGTCACGTAGGAACAACATCAGATTAGTAGGTCTTCCGGAAACAGTAAAAGGCCTTCATTACTTGGAATTGAAGCAGAATGCTGCGATCTAGTTGTGGAAAGAGTTCACAGAGTGGGTCAACCTACTCGTACAAAAGATGTGCGTCCTAGAGTAGTTCTGTTTCGCTGTCTCAATTATTTACACAAGCAAGTTTTTTGGGCCGCTTCAAAACGAAACAATTCACTACAATGGGAAACCTCGAGACTATATATCTTTCAAGACTATTCTGTAGAATTGTCCAGAGCTCGCAAAGCATTTTCTCCAATTTGTACTCAACTGATAGCCCTCATTTATCCAGCCAGACTCAGGCTGTTTGATGGATCCTCTTTTAAGGATTTTACCAACCCATCTGATGCAGCAGCCTTCTAACAAGAAGAAAAAGAAGCTTCTTCCCATGATATTTCAGATATTCTACATACTCAATAACTCTACTTTTCTGGTACCAACCTGTCTGAATGCATCCATCTATCTCCTTTTTTTATTACTTGTATGTTATTATCTTTTCCATATTGGCAGAGATTCAGTAGGTATAGTTGAATTTTATTTACCTGGCTCTCATTTTGCCAAATTTTGTTATTAACTATTCACCTTGAAATATTTCAAAAATTATCTAGATCATGTATAATTTTTACCACGATCCTGTCTACTCGTACAGGTATTCACTCTGCTTATCACTATCTTAGTTACCTATATCGACAATTACTAAGGGTTAAGACATGGGGCTCTATTATTATTATTATTATACCCTTAGCTTAAGCTAAAACCCTTCATTAATGTTACGTAAATCATACACTACTCCTTTAGGAGTGATATCATTGTCAGTTACTACGCTAACTCAATGTGCTGATTACTCTATTGTTCCCCTGTCTTTGTCTGTTTGTCTTTTTACCCTCGTGTTTTTTCCTTCCCCTCCAGCTACTCTAATTGTAATGCTGGAACACAATTCTTTCTTGACCAATTTATCTGCTTCCAAATTTATTAGAATAAAATGGCTTTGAAAATAGGTACATGGAATGTAGGGGGAATTAATTCACCCATTAAAGATGTAAACTACTAATATACCTATCCAAACAGCAGATAGACCTTGTTTTTCTTCAAGAAACCCATCTAACAGCTGCTGAGACAAAAAAATTACAGATGCTTAATTGGTGCTTAGTAGCAGCTGCTCCTTATAACTCCAAATCACGTGGAGTGGCTATATTAGCTAAACATTCTTCATCAATATCTGTAACGTCGATGCTGATCCCGAAGGCCGATACTTAATAACTGATAATCTGATAAGATTTGATAATAATTAACAAATCTAAATTTATTCTTTGTAATGTATATGCACCTAATGTTTATAAAAATATCTATTTTAGCAATTTATTAACCAAACTATTGGTTTACTACTCAGATTCACTAATAGTTTGCAGACACTTTCATCTCATTTCTTCTCCTACACTAGATTGCTCCACTGGTACTGCTCATCTAACCACGCTACCCAAATTGGGAATCCCTGCACTAAGCACTAGATTACAGCTAGTAGATGTATGGAGAGCTACTCATCCTACAGACAAAGACTACATGTCAATCGGCAGCTCACCAAACTTTGTCACGGATAGACTAAATTTTCTTGTCTTGCTCCCAATTTCCAAAAATGGAATCTTCTGAGATAGAGGCCATTGCTATCTCTGACCATGCATTGGCATGGATGATATTCCATACGGATTTTGATAGGGGCCCCCATCATCTTTGGAGATTCCCAAACCATTTATACATATCTATTTCTTTTCGTGACAAATTGGAAACGGCATGGATGGATTATAGGCATTCTAATTTGCCGCATGCAGATGATAACCCACCTTTTGTTTTGGCAAACTGGTAAGACGGTTATTCGACGAGCCATCATATCCTATGTTTTGGCGGAAAATAAAAAAAATGGCTACAACATACCTCAAACTCCAAACTAAACTCACAGATGCATTCCATATTTTTTAAAATACTCCATCCCCCGCAACTAAATCAAGGCTACGGTTCATTTTGATGAATATCTTAATAATAAAGTTGAACTTTATCTTTTCTCTGTCAATTTTAAATTTCATAAATTTGGTAATGAAACGGGCAAACTTTCGACCAACTTATTGCCTTCTACTACACAACCTTCATTGCCTTTTCCTCAGTTACCAGATGAATTAGCTGAAATCCTTACTATACCAATCACATTAGAGGAAGTTACCAAAACTATACAACATTTTAAATCCGCTAAGGCCCCTGGTCCTGACGGCATATCAGCTGAATTTTACAAAATATTACTACCACGCATTGGTGAGACTTTGGTTTCCTTTTCCAATCACATAATAGTATCCAAATCTATACCACCGTATTTTAATTCGCCCATAATTAAGCTTATACCTAAAACAGGCAAAGATTTAACATCGCCGGGATCTTATCGACCTATCTCGTTGCTCAATTTAGATGATAAAATCTTAACCAAAATATATGCAGATCGAATGAAATACATTGTACCACAACTTATACATACTGATCAAACAGGTTTCATTATAGGGCGTCATTCAGTGGAAAATGTAAGGAGAGTTTTAGCTGCCATTGAACAAACACATTTCTCTGATTCTTCCACACCTAAAGCTATAATCTCATTTGATGCCGAAAAGGCATTCTACCTAGTGACTTGGTACCATCTTTCTAGCACACTCCAAAATTTCGGTTTTCCATTGGCGTTTAGTAATATTTTAAAATTATTTTTAACGAACCAACCCCCTCTCTCAGATATCTTGCAACGGATATATTTCTTCACCTTTCCCAATTGGTCGGGGCACAAGACAGGGATGTCCGTTATCCCCTTTATTATTTGTCTTAGCAATAGAACCCTTAGTTATAGCCATACGCTCCTCGCCATTAGTTGAAGGCATTCTGATTGAAAATATACCAATAAAAGAAGCACTTTTTACAGACGATATGCTGCTCTTTCTTTCCAATCCACACATCTATTTAGCAGCGGTATTAGATATTATATCTTCTTTTGGACAAACATCAGGGTATAAAGTAAATTTAGACAATCCGAAATTCTCCTTATTACTGGATCAACTTCATATTTTAATTCCTCAACAGTTATTCAATCCTTAAAAATTGCCCATGACTCAATAATATATTTTGGAATTCATATCCCTTCGGATCTCAACTGACTTTGGTCCTCATTCAGAGCCACTCGCTAGCGGCAGTACGCTCGTTCTGAGCGATGTTCGCACATCTGCGCATGCGTACGGATCGTTATATGCATGCGCGAACCAGTCAGTGCGGCCGAAATTCATGTGCTCGCAATATAGCGAATGCCTGCTATTTTGAGTGACAGAATGAGGCGTATGTGGGTGGTAACAGGGGAAGGTGCTTGAAAATGGGGAGAGGAGATCCGAACGCAGGCGTGCTTAAAGGTCAAAACGGGCGTTTTAAGGGAGTGCATAATAAATCCAGCAGCGTCATTGACCACGTCACTTGGTTTTTTTTAACTCAGAACTGCTCGCAAAATACTGGTTGAAAAAACCAACCACAAGAATAGCGAGCAGTTCATACGCTGGTCGATGTACTCGATTAATCTAATAAATAGCGGACATGACGTATGGTGCGAGCGGCCAGGGGGCGTTTTTAACAAATAAACGAGCGTATGTTTTGCTCGCTCGTTCAGACTTAGAGGTGTGAACAGACTGCAATTTGCGAACGGATCATTTGAATAGCCACCCCTTGTTTTTGAACGAACGACCGCAAATAGCGAACGGGTCTGAATCAGGCCCTTTATTCAATCAATTTTACACTGATTATAACTAAGGGGGTCATTCAGACCCGCTCGCGAGCAAAGTTCGCTCGCTAACGGGTCGATGTTGTGAGACTGCGCATGCACACGACGGAGGGAGCTCCGTCGTGCGCATGCGCGAGACCCGGCGAGCGATGAGAAATACGTTGCTCGGGGTCTCGCACAAAAGGGGGCGTGCTGTCAATGGTGACTGACTGCACGCCCCCTTTGGTGGGCGTGCCAGGGGCGTGGCGGCCAGACGGAGGCGTTCCCATGGGAACGCCTACCGTCTGAGTCCGGCCCCACTGACATCAGTAATGATGTCAGTGGGAGTGACTTTGGCTCTGATAGAGCCAAAAACAATCCTGGGCTTGCGGCAGCGAGACCCTACTGCAAGGGTCTCGTCGCAAGCCCGATGGTCTTTGACCATCGCGACCATCATCATGGACGCTCGCTATAGCTGTGGGTGGTAACCCACAGCTATGCGAGCGTCCATGAGGACGCTCCAAAAAAAGGTAGGAGGGCCCTGATTCAGAGCGAGCCCTCTGGTCAGAGCGTTCAGCTCTGAATCAGGCCCTAAGACCACGACTATGCTAGATCATTGGAAATCTCTTCCTCTTTCACTATTAGGTCGATTAGCAGTAATAAAAAACATAGTTTTCCCTAAAATATTCTATTCTATGCAGATGTTACCAATTAATCTCACTAGAAAAGATATGAAAAAGATTACTAAGAATTTTTCTTCTTTTATTTGGCAAGGCAAGAGACCTCGAATAGCAATGGCTAAGATGAAAGCCTCAAAAACAATTGGAGGCCTTGGTTTTCCCAATTTACTTTCATACTCCCTATCAATCTTTTTTCGCTATATTGGAGACTGGCTGCTAGAGACAAGTACTTATACTGATTACCATTTGGATAAAGCCTTACTCTCCCAGTGCACTCTTACACACCAAATGCATAGACATTCCTCCCAATGTATTAAACAATATTCTTTTTAAAGATACATAATACTCCTGGCTTTCTTTCAATCGCAAATTACATGGAAATCCTCTTTACTCTCCTTATAAACCCTTTTGGGGTAACCAGCCTTTCCTCCCTCTCTAACTAATTGTAATTATCTTCAATGGAAAGAAAGAGGATTATCAACCACTTCTGAAGTATTTGATCCAGGAGAACAATTATTAAGTTTTGATACAGTTTCAGCTGCCCAAGCATCATTTTTATATGTACCTCCAAACTAGGCACTATATATCTTCCCTAAAACCTCATACAACTAATTAAATTGTTACAAATCCATTCCTTTCTCTCCTAAAGCGGATCTCTACACTCCCCTACAAGATCAACATGCTGTACGCACATCTAATCGATAACCAATCAGATAGCTCTTGGATCTCATTACTTAATGGATGGATAATAGATATACTTTACCCTCCCTAACTGAATTACCTGAACTTTTTTCTCATTATTTCTCCTCTCTTAAATATTTGCAATCAGTCTACCTTCAGGAAGTTCTTATCCGCACATTACATAGAGCTTACATTTCTCCATGACAAAGACGCTATATGACTAATTCAGAATTTGGTAGATGCCCAAAATGTCAAATGGTCAACGCTACATTTTTCCATTGTATTTGGGATTGCAGGAAAATTAAAAAATGTTGGCGCAAAATAGTCCAATTTGTAAGCAATATGCTTTCCCTTCCATTGACACTTAACCCGCTAGCATGTGTGTGTGGTCATTTTAAATCATGGGATCTTGGCCCAAATGAAACTCCAAAAATTTGTCTCATGACTATTTGTATAACTATTGGCAAAAATGTTATTCTCCTTCACTGGACTAGTAAATCCTCCCCTTTGCTTTCTGAAGTTAAATGTAGGCTGTTACAAACTCTTTAATATGATCGTCGCACAACCATACCGGATATTAATAAAAATGTTGAGAAATTCTATCAGATATGGGAACTTTTTATTAATACTTTAGAAGAAACGTCTCAAAACCATATTATGAAACTCTTTGAATCTACTGATTGGTTCCATTTTAGACGTATTCTGGCTTCTGATTGATTATATAGGATTTAAATCTATCCCTGTTCTTGTACTCCTCCTACACTTTTATTTTAGTTCTATATATTCTATATCTTAAGATTATTGTGATCCATATATTCCTGAGATTGTGATCTATGACATATACCTTCCCCATCCCCCTCCCCTTTTCCTTCTCTTTCCTAATGTATCTTTCCCCCGTATGGCCACAAACAGCCTCCCCCCTCAATAGTTCGCTTTTATGCAGGATGTATTGATGTTATTCTTCTAACTGTTTTTTACAGTTCATTATAATGTATATGTTAGAATTATTCTTCTGTATATGTATCCTAAGATTATCTACAAGAGATTTTGTCTTAATGTTTTTATCTTACACATGGGGAAAAAAGCACTGTCACGGTCCTGCGGGCCGACCCTCCAGATACACCAATCTGAGAATCGCCGCACGTGACTTTTGCAGGTTACCTCAGCACGTGTGGTTAACTAAACCTGGTAACTGCCACCAGCAGAAGAAGAATATAATGCTAAAGCATAAGGTAGGCTTCTGCTCCTACCTGCATACATAATTATCAATACTTAGAAAAATAGGTAACATGAGCCATATGAGGCCTTGGGTCATAAAAACACAGATCCAGAACTAAAATTAATGTTTAATTCAAGAATATCTTCAAAGCTTATGTACAAAAAGTTACAAAGAATATCATAATGTTAAAAAGAATCACACAGTTAATTACAATTTCCAGAAAATAAAATAAAATAACAAAATTGAAGAAACAAACCACTCCGTTGGATTAAGTGGTTCTGGGATGAGGCCTCCCCAATGACGAACTCTTGATCATCTGTATCCTTTGATATTCTCATGCAGATGAACACTGGACCAGGGTGGAGTCACATTTTTATGCCTGCTTCCAGGCACCCCCTTACCCCCCTCCCTGGGGTGATTTTAACCCTTGTCAGCTCAGAGTGGATTGTCCAGCTGGCTGACGCTTCAGGGTTTCCCTAGCCACCTGAGCAGGGGTTCTTTAATTATACATTCAGTGCTTTCTGTAGGGAAGCAGGCTGCGCCTAGGTGCCAAAATTCACACCTGTTAAGACCAGTGCCTTTTTTTGTAAACAACTATCCTTTGATCGCTGTCCCCAAACAGGACACAGGGCTCCTATTAACTGGTTTATCAAGGGTCTGGCCAGCTGTCCTATAATTTCCACAGATATATTTCTTTTATGTCCTATACATTGCGACAGGCTTATGGCTCTTCAGGATGACCGACCTTCCTACAACCTCTCTTGCCCAACTTCCAAACGGTTTGTCATCTTTCCACACACAAATGACGCTACATAAATATACAAGGGAAAATTACGTGTTTCTACCAACCCAATATCATGTGCAGTTATGCTCATGCTGCTGTGAAATGAGCTTTTCTACTACAAGCACCACCTGCCATCTGATTATTTGGATTGCTCGTCTGAGAAAGCACCACAGATACACGACACCTTAACAACTTAATAAGGCAAACCGTCTCCTGGCAGTCTCAGTTATGTTTCTGAGTGCAAAGTTAAGTAAGGACTAAGAATACATCTATATTTCAAATTTAGAAATAAAAAAAACTTTTTAAAGCAATTTTGAATAGATTTAATTTCCCATATTAGAAAAGATAAGCAGACTAATCATTTTTTTTTGTGGAGATGGAAATTCACTCTTTTGAAGAAACAAAAAATAGCATACAAAAAAATTACTGATATTGATGTTGGATCAACCCAAAAAGTGCCAAAATAGGCTCAGCACAGGGGCAGGAAAACCCTCAGCGGCGGAGGGCTTAAGCATGACTCTTTTGAGATGCGCAAACTGATCAGGATATTAAACAGTACAACTGGGAGCATTTCAGTGAAGGAAATTCCAGGCGGTGGATGTGTAAAGGGGCCTATCCATTACACGACTCTGTGAACAATCCGCATTGTTCTCAAAGTCTGGTAATGGATAGCCGGCAAAGGACCAGCGTTGCGTGTGCACGCTGGGTCCTTGCCGACCCCGACTATCTACTGAACATGCTCGTCAACCTGACGATGCTCGTCAGGTTCGGTATGTTCAGATAAAGGAGGTCGGGCTCCTGCACTGAATGACGTTCAGTGAACACCGTTCAGTGCGGGCACCGCACCTCGGCAACCTGAAGGTCTGAACGCTAGATGTTCCGTCTTTCAGGTCGCCTAGTGGATAGGCCCCGTAAAAAGATGTGTGCCACTTATAGGATGCATAGGCAGAGCAAAAATAATACCTTTCACTGGCATTTTGCTCAAACAGAAACATTCATTGTTTGCTTGTCAGCAACTGGATTTCTACAGTTGACGTATACTGCAATCCTACCAGATATTAATGGGTTTTTATAATCCTCTCTGAATTATTCCAATGAGATTACATGCATATTAAGGAGTTGAGACATCACTTTTCCTCCTGTCTTCATTGTCTAACAGAAGAAAGTAGCTACCGGCTTGAATGTAGCAAACAACACATTACTAAAAAGTAAATGAACATTTTAAGAATTCCGTTCGCCTCCCAAGTCTTCCAGTAAATCTGTCATCGCTGCACTCATAAACTGACAGTAGAGAAATACATATTACTCTGGATGATCTCATGGCTCAATCTGACTGTGCTATAAAGTTCACATTTATTCACATCAAAATAACCGGGAGGAATAGTCAAAATAAAGCTATCTATCATGTGTTAGTACCATGGTCAGGACAGGGGAAAAGAGGTATGGGTGTAGCCGAGTTGAAAAGTTTAACAAATACAGATTTTAGAAGCCTGGATAAAAGAATTTATATATTTTTTTCTTCCAGGTGGGGGCTAGTTCCTGTCATTTCCTGCAGTTTTCCTTTAACAACATGGTTATATGCATTTTTTATACGTACAAATCGTAATTCATTTTATCAACAAAGTATACTAGCCGATTTTTTTGTCTGCCCCCTCTGGGAGGGAGTAGCCAGGTCACCCAGGGGTGTATTAAGAGAGAAGGGGGCACGTGTTCAGTCTCCGTCCACATAGGCAAACACAGGGGGGGTTTCCATCTGCCTGGAAACCCTCCTCCCCAGCACATACCATGACCACAGTAGAAATAGTAATAGAATAGAATGTTACTAGTGCTACATGTTATTCTCAGTATCACATATGAAATAATTAGCACCACCTGTGGATCTTTTAACATGTATCAGCCAGTAATAAATAACCTGTGCACCAACTAGGAGATCTGGAAAACATGCACAGTTAGGGATGCACTGCTATAGAGCCCAGTATGTACATATATGTCCAGGGCAGTGCTAGGTTCTTCTTCTGCTCCTCCAGACTCCTGGACTTGCTCTAATACTCTGGAATGGTAGCCACATCTAAAATAAAAACATTCAGCTCAGGCAGGATGGCCGTACTGCCGCATCAGATGACTTACTGTGATCCTGTATATGCTGGAATTATGACACACAATACACATTGTATGACGCATATTAAAGCTGGTTAAGTACTAATTCTGCCCTCTTTATGGACTGGCCACACTCGCTCTAAAATCAAGCATTTGGAAACCCCCCTCTAGAAATCCTGCGTTTGACACTGGTCCAGGGCCCCCTCCTCTTTACCTGGTGGGCAGCAGCGCTCTGAGCACAGCAGTAGACTCTGGGCACTAGTCTGTGCCAGAGTCTACTGCACATGTGCGGGTCACCGGGAGAATGGCTCGGCAACCATTTTCACGGAAATTTCCCCTACTGTGCATGCGTAAAACACCAGAAACATTGCCACAGGGGCCATTTTGCAGGTGATTTGTGTAGTGCTGCTACTGCTGATGTGGGACTCAGGAGAGGTAAGTACTGGGTGCTGGGTGTGCGGTGTGGGCCCCCCTGGACCCAGGGGCCTATATGCACCACAGACCCTGCATTGCCTACACTGCCCACTTCACTCAAGGAAGTGGGCAGCTAGGTGGCTCCAGCCTCCGGGAGACTAGCCCACTTTTCCGGGTGGCCATGAGCATCCCCTGATTTTCGAGAGCCTCCAGGTCAATATGGGTGGGTAGGCAAGTATGCAACAAAGACATATTGACAAAGTGACGTTTTACTGGGCAGCTGAAAAAGTACCACTGAGGAAGCACCACTGTGCCTCGTGCCTGGTTGTTGCGCTAGAGATTAAACCTCAGAGACTTGGCCAAGCCAGGTATGAATATGACATTGTGGTGGCTAAAATCTGATGGTTTGCTTTGATATGTAAGACAATAGAAGTGACCAAAGAGGATCATAAGGCTTTAATATAGATGAAGGAACAGAACACTGAGGATTTTGTTTTATAGATACATTATATATGGGCTGCTTGTGAGTCGGGGGTTGAGTATGGGATGCCGGCGCTCAAGATCCCGGCAGTCAGAATCCCGACGCCAGCATCCCGACAGAGTTAAGATACCGAAACCTGCTGGTAAGTACCCTAACCTTACCCCTACCCCTAAACCCACCTAACCCTCCCTCTCCACAGCCCAAATCTAACCCTTCCCCTCACAGCCCAAACCTAACCCTCCCCCCGCAGCTTAAACATAACCCTCCCCCTAGTGCCTAACCCTAACCCGTAACCCTAATTCTTACCATCGAGATGTCAGCAGTGGAGATGCCGGCGTCGGGATCCTGACTGGTGTCTGGATTCCGGTGCTGACATTCTGAGCGCTGACAACTACATCCCATGAGTCAGATGCACCCTGCTTACTAGTTTATGTTAATGTAAGTATCCGTCTGTGTACGCCGGGTATCCGTGCATCTGGATGCAGAAGGCTGCATCGCCCACTGTTTCTCTGCCCGCAAACACATCCGTCATCATTAGTATCAGGACTCCCCATGCTGGATGTGAAGGAGGCGACCCTTCTCTGTTCACTCGCTACCAAACGTACAGTATGTCCACCTGCACGCCAGTGACACCTCCGTGAGATGGATCAGTTCCATACGATTGCATGGTCATCATCCAGTTATCGCCCAGAATGCCCATTCCCCATAAAGAGCAGCCCATCAACGGATGGAGCAATCTGTCCGCATTTGCAATCTCCGTCCATGTGTGAGAATGCACGGTACGGCGCATGAGCAGTCTGCAATTATTATCTACAGCGCATGCGCAGTATACAGATATCCGCAAGATCCTTGCGCATTTTCCACTGGCATCCGACTTATTATACAAGTTGGAAATAAATCAGTTTGGATGCAGAGACAGCGGGCCTGATTCAGTAACAGAAGCATTGCCGATGTTTACGCAGTTGTTCGCTTTATTGCTACAGCGCAAGCACCAAAGGTCTAGAAATCCCTTACTGCAGACACACACGAGCCCAGGTGTGCGATGGCGTACGCAGTTGTTCGCTTTTTTGCTACCGTGCAAGCGCAAAAGGTTTAGAAGTCCCTTACTGCAGACACACATGAGCCCAGGTGTCAGATGGCGTATGCAGTTGCGTACGACATTGCTGTGATTATAGATGGCACTTGAGACCAATAGGCATCTCATGGCGGAGACTGAGAGGTGGCTGGCATGTGTAATGCATCTGGCAGAGCCTGCAAAACACTGGCTTCCAGGAAGTGCATTGGCTGCAGCCCCTGAATACCAGGTGGGGCTGACAGCATGGCTGAGGAGTGGCTTCCTAATTGCAGTCCCAGGGGTAGAAAACACCTCCCCTGGGACTTCTTGTCTGGCTGTAATTAGTAGCTAGTGCTTCTAATAGGAAGCCACTGCCAATGCCAGGGAACACTCACTGGGGGGACTGCAGCCCATAGTTAAAATCCACTGCTGGTCACAACCCTGGCTACATGCCCACAAGAAGTTATGTGCTATGGGCCTGATTCAGAGCTGAACGCTCTGACCAGAGCGCTCGCTCTGAATCAGGGCCCTCCTACCTGAAAATGGAGCGGCCTCATGGACGCTCGCATAGCCGTCTGCCGTGCTACATGCATCTGTGTGATTGACAGTGACACAGAGCACAGATGGGTCAGTGTGACCCGTCTGTGCTGCTGTGTATTTCAATGACACAGATGCACGCACGGACCAGGAGATCCGTGCTACTTGCATCTGTGTCATTGACACAGAGCACTGACGGGTCCGTGGGACCCGTCTGTGCTGCTGTGGTAAAAAAAAAAAAAAAACCTGTGTAAAAAAAGAAAAAAATGGCGTGCACCCCCCCAAAAAAGAGCAACCAGCCCCGGGCATTAGTGACCCAGTGCTGGGTGTGCTTAAATACAGGGGACAAACGACGTAGGGGTCCCCTGTACTTAAGCACAACCAGCACCGGGCTAGTCAGAACCAGCGCTGGTTGCCAAAATACGGGAGACAAACGACGCAGGGGTCCCCCGTATTCTGTGCAACCAGCTCTGGGCTCTGATCCGGTCCTGGTTCTGGAAATACAGGGGAAAAAAATTAGTAGGGTTCCCCTGTATGTTCCAGAACCAGCACTGGACTTTTTCTAGCGGGAGGCTGATGCCACAGCCAGGGGAGCCCTTTCACTGGGCCCCCCAGCAGCAGCATCAGCCCTGACCGCTAGTCAGCCCAGGCCGGGGATCCCTGGAGAGCTGGGGCCCCCCAATAAAGGTGGGAATCGCAGGGTAAACTTTAATAACCTTGCGGCTCCCACCATTGACTACAATGGAGGGAGCCATTCATTGGCTGAGAGAGACGGGAGATGGCCTCTCTCAGCCAATGAACGCTTAGCAGCGGGGTTTCCATGGTGATAACCCACAGCTATGCGAGCGGCCAAGGGGCCGCAACTAAAAAAAAACACACGCCCTGATTCAGAGCGAGCACACGGTTTTTGCGAGCCCCTGAATCAGGCCCTCTGTGTTTTCTGGGCTGCACAACTCAAACTGTATATATAGAATTCCGGAATTCTGGGTTTTCCAGGTTGCCAGAGCCAACTGGAAGTCAGCAGCACAGGAAGGGTTTAAAGCTCTCACACACCTGTTGCTTATTGCTCCTGATGCTGGACAAACTGGCCAGGCAATAGGCTGGAGGTGGTTGTTAGCATTAGGTTGCCGGGACCTGGAGGGTGCACAGACAAGGAGTGCTGGAACACTTACTTTTATGTTGTTTGTTTATTTTGTGTTATGTACCTGTACAGTATGTGTGCAGGCCCAGAGGAGTAGCATGGAACCATGGTGCCCAGGGAAAGTGCATGTCATAGCGCCCACCCCCCTTCCCTGTTCTGAACTGTGCCAGTGGGGTATGGCCAGATTGCCGGGGAATAATGAAGTGAAGCGTAAAATAAAACAGCAAACAGTGGCAGTATCACGCTCATTACTTTAAATAGCAAAGTAGTGACTTTTTTTAAACTCATACCTTAAAATTTAGGATTGCACCTCAGATGTGCCACTTTTAAGTCCATTGAAGCACAATTAATGAATGAGGAGAGAAGGAGGGAGGGGATCAGAGAGGAAAGTGCTGATCAGAGAGGGGAGGTGACAGAGGCCAATAAGAAAGGAGAGGGGAGGGCCAAAGCCAATCAGAGAGGGCCAGTGACATAAGTCAATAAGAAAAGGAGTGAAGAGGGGTGGTGACAGAAGCCAATAAGGAGAGGAGAGGGGAGGTGACAGAAGCCAATAAGAAAGGAGTGGACAGGGGAAACCAGTCGATCACAGGGTAGAGAGGGGAGGGAATTAAAGTGGTGAGAAGTGAATATAATCAATCTGACAGTAAATTGGAGGTGACAGAAGATGATCACAGAGGATGGAGGGCTGGAGGGGAGGCAATCTGGGCAGATTGAGGGAGCATGAAATGTAGAAAAAGATCTCAGATCCGTAACTTTTTAGGAAATAGAGCAAACAAACTGAGATAAAACGAACAGGCGGCCGTCATACTGTTCACACCGCATGAATTCTGGATCCCCTGGATGGCGCCCTCTGTGCAATTTGGCGCCCGGAGCTCATGCTCCACTGGAACCACCCTCGCTACACCCCTGTGCAGGCCTAACCTCACGTGTGCTAAGATGCAGTGTATGCTGCTATTAAAAAAACACTGCTTTACCAAATACCTGCCTGTGTGGAATCCTCATTTCAACACCCGGTGTTACAAGAGAGAGAGATAGAGAGGGAGAGATGCCCCCATATTCTCTCTTATTTCCCAATATACTGCTATATACCTATGCAGAATATAATGGTGGACTTACAGTATGTGAAGGCATTTATAATACACAATAAGTGCACAAACTATGCACGTCAGGTATATTGTGCTATACACTGTGGGCCTGATTCAGAGCCGCTCGTAAGCGGCCGCTCGTTCATTCCGAGCGATGTTCGCACATCTGCGCATGCGTATGGGTTGTAATGCGCAGATGTGCCAATCAGCACTTTGCCCATTAAAGGCAAAGGCATTTTTTTAAAATGGCCGCTCGAGGCAAAACCTCGAGAACTGACAGCAGATCTCGAGGTTTTGCCTCGGGAGAGGGATCCGGGGCAGACAGGGAGATCCGAGCTTGGGCTCGGATCGCCCCGGATCCCCGAAGTTCGGGTGGGTTCGGTTCTCAGGGAACCGAACCCGCTCATCCCTAATATATATATATATATATATATATATATATATATATAGAGAGAGGCTATTTTGTGCTGTCCTTTTCATCTCCCAGATCATGGAATAAGTAACAACATCATGATATGTTGGGGAGGCACATGTTAAATCTGGTGCCCAGGCCCTGTGCATAGGAGGTGCTGTGATCCATACCAACCAATAATGTGTTTGCTTTTATAAAGTAAGCTGAACTAGACAATCTATAGAATTTGATTGGTTGGCCTTTGTTCTAGCATCTGTGACTTCTCAAACAGAGGGCCTGATTCACTATGGATCGCTATTCTGCTCATACGCACGCAACGCAGTTGCTAATATTATTATTTATTTATTACCAGTTATTTATATAGCGCACACACATATTCCGCAGCGCTTTACAGAGAATATTTGGCCATTCACATCAGTCCCTGCCCCAGTGGAGCTTACAATCTATGGGCCTGATTCAGACCCACTCGCGAGCGGCTGTCCGCTCGCAAGTGGGTCGATGTTAGGCACTGAGCATGCGCACGACGGAGGGAGCTCCGTTGTGCGCATGCGCCAGACGCGACGAGCGAAGGAAAGTCCTTCGCTCGTTGTGTCCGATCAAAGGGGGCGTGCTGTCAATGTTGATTGACAGCACGCCCCCTTTGGTGGGCGTGCCGGGGGCGTGCCTCCCTGACGGGGGCGTTCCCACGGGAACGCCTCCCGTCAGAAGCCGGCCCACTGACATCACTAGTGATGTCAGTGGGAGTGATTTTGGCTCTGTTAGAGCCAAAATCACTCTGGAGCTTGCGGTTGAAAACCTCAACCGCAGGCTCCGGCTCGCAATTTCGATGGTCGCGATGGTCACGACCATCGCGGCCATCAAAATGCACGCTCGTATAGCCTGTGGGTGGTGACAGGCCCGGCCCTCATTCAGAGCGTGCGCTCTGCTCAGAGCGTACGGCTCTGAATGAGGGCCTATATTCCCTAACACACGCTCACACACATACACACTAGGGTTAATTTTTGCTGGGAGCCAATTAAACTACCAGTATATTTTTGGAGTGTGGGAGGAAACCGGAGTACCCGGAGGAAACCCACGCAAGCACAGGGAGAATATACAAACTCTGCACAGTTAGGGCCGTGGTGGGAATTGAACCCACAACCTCAGTGCTGTGAGGCAGTAATGCTAACCATTACACCATCAGTGGTGATATGTAAAATATGCATTCGCATTGCGATCGCAGCCTAACATAAGGATGCTCACTTCCCCTTACTCACATCCGTATACTTTGGCAACATAGCGAAACAATCGGTAACATCGAGTAACATCGGACCCATACGCACAGTTAAGGCAGATCAGACCTCACTCAGGAATTGCTTACTTCAGCGCACGCTATGAGGTCTCATGCTGCATATGGTGTCGCAGTGGATAATTTCTGCACGCCCCTGCAATGCCGTCCCAACACACTGGCACACCTGCGTTCGCCCGACCACCCCCCCCGTCACCACCCACAAACGGCACTTCCTGTCAGTCACTCTGCCATGGGTCTGCGTAGTCTCTGCGATCACAGGACCTGATTCAGACCCGGTCGCTCCGAGCGATTTTCACCCATCTGCGTATGCGTATAATTCGCAGTGCGCTTGCGCAAGCCAGTCTTTGCGATCTGTTTTTGGTTGCTCGTAAGCCACTATCAGGTCACTACTTTGAGTGACAGAGTAGTGGTGTTGCGGACGCAGGTGTGTCAGGCCGCCAAAATGCAGTATAAAGGGTGTGCATAATTAGCAAAGTAGCGTCATTATACACGTCACCTGCATGTATCTCAGCCCGCACTGATCGCTGTACTTGCGGCGGGGAAAGGCAACTTCAAGGGCTGCGAGCAGCTCCGATGGCTCTTGATGTTCCCGATTATTCCTACATTTCCCGGAGATGACGTGTGTTGCGAGTGGCAAGGGGGCGTCTTTATACACTTGCGAGCGCACTTTGCCGTAGCTCGCTAAAACATAGAGGGCGTCCTTACGCGACATGGTGCGAGCACTTCATTTAAATATCTGGCCCCTTTTTGCCAGCAATTGGCCGCAACTTGCAATCAGGTCTGAATCAAGTCCACAGTCCCGATCACACTGACTGGTTCGTGCACACGCACTACGATGCATAACCATGCACAGAACGCAACAATCGGCCGATTGCGTGCGTATATGCAACTGCGTTCCTTGCTGAATCCGGCATAGAGACTTAACCACTGCCATGCTTCAGAGCTCACAGCAGCCTTTTCAATTACAGTGTAACACTATTAAGAAGCAATTTTCCAGCAAAATGTTCAATAGACTTTTAGGCAGTTCCCCAAAGGTCCAGCAGAGCTAACCAGTGCAGAGACTCCTGCTTTGTGTTTCTGATGGACTACTCGTTTCAATGGTGGGAGTGTGATGAAAGGGGAAAGCTAAGGTTGTCAATGGGCAACATCGATAATATGCATCAATGCTGTATCAGCACCTGCACATCGATGACGATTCGCGTCATTTTAACCCCGTCCCCTCCATAGTATTTATCTTGCCATCAGCCCACTCTTCCGGGTGTGTGGGGGACTACCTGAAAAATTGGAAATCTCCCTCACCTTCCGGGAGAGTAGATAAGTATGAATCTCTAAATCAGGCCCTATAAGAGGCCTCTTACTTACTATCTATAATCGATAGACTGCAGCAGGGAATCTACGCCACTCACGTACAGTATACCATTACATTATGCAAACGTAGTCTGGATTTTCTTGATAGATTACAACTGAATCTGTCCGGGCTATTTAAAACTACAGAAAAGGTTTCATTCAAATACTCTTTCTATATGATTTACACAACCTTAATCAAGGACACTTTTTTAAGTTCAATCAATCACTTTAAAAAAAAATTATGTTTTACTTAAAAATCACTGTGTTTCCGCGCAGCGGCTGCCATTGATACATGGGGCTTACCCTGTAGGGTACAACATATTTATTTAAACACGTCACTGAGCTGCTGAATTAATTCTAATGACCTTTTTAAATTACAGCATGGGGTAAATTATTCCTTACAATACGCAAGTTTCAGTTTGAAACAAAGCAGGTCGCTTCTATGATGTGATCCACACACCATGTGTTTTATTCTAACTGACAGTTACGTATATTTTCCATCACGGAACACTTTCACAGTGAGCCAGATGACATAGAGGTCTAGTTACTAAGCAGTGCTACGAGACAGAGTGAAAAGTGATAAGGAAGTGATAAGGTTCCAGCCAATCAGCTCCCAACTGTCATCTCACAGGCTGTGTTTGAAAAATGACAGTTGGGAGCTGATTGGCTGGCACCTTATCACTTTCTTATCACTTTTCACTCTGTCTGCTAACACTGCTAGTAAATAGACCCCAGAGTGAAAAGTGATAAGAAAGTTATAAGGTGCCAGCCAATCAGCTCCCAACTGTCATTTTTCAAACACAGCCTGTGAGATGACAGTTGGGAGCTGATTGGCTGGAACCTTATCACTTCCTTATCACTTTTCACTCTGTCTGCTAACACTGCTAGTAAATAGACCCCAGAGTGAAAAGTGATAAGAAAGTTATAAGGTGCCAGCCAATCAGTTCCCAACTGCCATCTCACAGGCTGCGTTTGAAAAATGACAGTTGGGAGCTGATTGGCTGGCACCTTATCACTTATGGAGCATACACATGGTCAGATTTGTCAGATGTACGATTGAACGATTTGAACGATTTTACCAAAGATTTGAACGATTTGAACGATTTTTGACTGCATTAAAATGAATGGAATCGTCCAAGTCTGACTGCAAACACATCAGATGTCAGATATAGTTATTTGACCATTGGGAATGCGCATCGTTCAAATCGTTCATCAGACAGATCTGACAGATATATCAGATATGTCAGATTTTCCTTCAGATATGAACGATTGAATGATTTTTTAAATAGTTATCGTTCAGATCTGAAGAAAAATCTGACCGTGTGTATGCTCCAATACTTATCACTTTTCACTCTGTCTCCTAACACTGCTTAGTAAATAGACCCCAAATATCAGCTTTATCTTACATGACTGACATCACGAACATCCAAATACTATTCATGACATTACAGCTCATAAAATATAAGAACATATTTAAATGATAGTCTACATATATTTGATCTATTCAGCTCCTGATTCTGTCTGAGTTGTACGTATTTGCGAGCTGAAGTCTGGCGCTCACTGCAAACGGATAGCGAATTAAATGCAAATGAGGCGCTAATGCAACTTTACACCAGTTGGAAAGCGTATGCACTAGGTAATCGCACCGCCCCACTCTTCCGTACACAGGAGCAGCGCTCATCATTATCAGCAGCACTTACACCTATCCCATGGTGGGTGCAGGAGTTGAGTTTGGTATCCGCAGTGCTAAAGCACAACTCAGCATAGAGAGTTTTTCTGGCCACGACACCCCCCTGACGCACGGGACGGTTTACTTCCGTTCATTTGCACACTGTAGATGCCACCCAGAGATGCACTATATCACTATATAGTACACTATATCACTACCGTTGTACACTAGGCCACCGTTGTTACTATACACCATTGTAAGAACCAAGATCACGCCCAGTGCACCATAACACCCAGCAAAACCTTGAGCTCTAAGTTGTCACACTCACTGTATTACATCTACTGCTGTGAGCCCTGTGTAGTTCCCTGTGTCACATGCTCCCTGTAGTTGCAAATGATATACTGTATAACACATTTAATAACTGGTTAAGAATACCACTTGTGGATTAACCGCCACCAGCAAAATAAAATGGGATCAGTACCACAAAGGTGTGTTGGAATCTGTGGCCTGAGGAGAAAGTCCCAACAAGACCCTAAGGGTAGTCTGTAAAGGGAAAGTGCTCTACAGCACTGATAAAACACTTATAAAATGTATTTATAAATCCACTAGAGATAGTGGCCCTCATTCAGAGGCGGTCGGAGGATGCAAGCGGTCACTCAGAAACTGGGCGGCTGCTTGCATCCTGACCGGCCGCCTCTGTTTCGGTCGTTAGGCTGTGGGTTAACACCCACAGCTCTAACGACTGCTAGGGTGACGGTCGCGATGGTCATTGACCATCGCGACCATCGGGGCTTACGACGAGACCCTAGGGTAGGGTCTCACTTGTCGTAAGCCCCGGAGAGCTTCTGGCTCTGTCAGGCCTGAAAGCTCTCCACTGACATCACTAGTGATGTCAGTGGGGCCTCCCCCAAACAGCAGGTGTTCCCATGGGAACGCCTCCGTTTGGGCTGCCATCCCCCCGGCCCGCCTTCCAAACAGGGCGAGCTGTCAATCAACATCGACAGCTCGCCCCCTTTGGAAAGAGACCCGCTATGACCGACAGTGCCACGCATGCGCACGAAGGAGCCGGCTCCCTCGTGCGCATGCGCACTAGACAAAAATCGAGGCAGCCGTGCGGTCGTTGACCGTACGGCCGCCTCTGAATAAAGCCAAGTGTCTATGACATTGTAATTAGGGATGTGCAGGCTCGGATAGGTTCGAGTTTGCACGTTGAGTTCGGATTTTTCCCTCCAAAAAAACGGAACTCAGAAAGAGGCTAAACGTCATCTTACATGGACGAACATCATCATTCCTGGACAAAAGTCCTGGAATGATGATGTTCGTCCATGTAAGATGACGTTTAGCCTCTTTCTGAGTTCCGTTTATTTGGAGGGAAAAATCCGAACTCAACGTGCAAACTCGAACCTATCCGAGCCTGCACATGCCTAATTGTAATTCTATTTGGGGTAATACCCCTGGTTCCCATGAATGTGGGTCATGCATGAGCTGTCTGTGACACTATGATACTCAAACGGACAAATACCTTACTCCTATATAGTAAGCTATATAAACCAGGAATGTTCAAACAGTGGATAAAAGGAACCTGTGTATTACCCCAAGGAGAATTACATTGTCATTGACACTGTCTCTAGTGGTTTTATAAATACATTTTGGGTGGGATGTACTTAGCATCTCATCCGCGATGCGGTACATCCTGCCTGTCTTCGGGTACATACTGTGGTTGATTGCTGCAGTATGGGCCTCATTTACTAACAAGTTTTATCACCAAAACGAGTGATAAATGTCACTGTGTATGGTAAATGGTGCTCCAGCCAATCAGCTCCTAACTTGTCAACAGTTAGAAAAATTACAGTTGGGAGCTGATTGGCTGGAGCACCATGTATCATACACAGTGACATTTATCACTCGTTTTGGTGATAAAACTCGTTAGTAAATGGTGGCCTATGTACCAAGAATATCGCAAAGGACAGTTCTCTCCGATAAGAGCTGTCCTTTCCGATGGGGCCGGAGAGAGGGACTTCCGGGTTTAACACCCAGAAGCCACTCTGGCGTTCTTCTGCGTTTGTCCAGAAGGCCGCGGGGGGGGGGGGTGACGGGATGGATCCAATTGGATCCCTCTCAGGAGAGGCATCCTGAAAGAAGCCCATAGGCTTCTATTGGGTAATGCCACCTGAAGATGGCATTATCCATTGGGACAAAGCATTTTCAGGGTTTTACTGCATTTTCCTCTTTAGTACATCCCGCCCTTTATGTGTTCCTGTCAGCGCTGGAGAGTACTTTCCATTAATAGATAACCATCTCCAGCACCAACTACTAATCAATATCACTCACACACTGTTATATTATACTCTGGTGTATCAATTCATATGGAGAACTACAGCTCCCAGCAAATTCTCCCTGTGCATCATTGTGGCAGTTTACACTATCATAGCAGTATCTAGTTAGGTCCTAACATCAATATTTATAGCCTGTAAGCAAAAGCCCCAGAGACCGATAAAGCCCCATTAAGTGATTATCTTAGTGATGTCACCTTGTTGTGGTGAATAGTCATCTACAGTATGTAGACAATCCTGATTGGACACTGACAGCAAATAGATCAACAAGGTTTTATTGACATCAGTACTTTGTGGCACCACCACGTGCAGTGATTACTGCAGACACCGTTCATGGCAAACTGTCCACAAGCTCTTGGTCAGCAGCAGGTGGTATGTTTAGCCATTCCGCCTTACGTACAGTGACCAACTGTGACACTGAAGAAGGTCGAGTCAGCCTAGAAAGCACCCGTCACTCCAATTCGTCCCAGAGGTTCTCAGTGGGGTTAAGATCTGGACTCTGAGCTGACCACTCAAACCGGGTTACCAAATTTTCTGTATATCACTCCAGTGTCACCCTGGAAGCATGACAGGTGGCATTGTCGTCCTGATAAAAATATTTGATGTTTCCGCAGTACTGTAAGTGCATGGGTCTCACTACAAAGTGTTCTTGTCTAAACCGCCAAATTATTGTCCATTTGGAACTTGTGTGCAATGGTATGCATGATATGAATTTCGCTTGCGCGGGGGTGTCCAATCTCTTTTGTCTACATAGTGTACAACCTTAAATTGTAAAAAGGTGTGCTATGGATCTCATATTAATTCCAGATAATGTAATATATAGCCATATTTCAGACTATAGAAATAGTGTGATCCAGTACAAATATCAACACAGTTATAGTAACTGCAGGCGAATCAGCCACCGATGGCTGTTGTGCTCTCAGCTGACTCCCAATAACATGATGAATTGTTTCCACCAAAGCAGATGATTTATTGTTGCCTTTGAAAACTTTCAATTCACAAACTACAGCATAAAGTCTAAAGTTGTCTCACTGGATGCAAAGCTTTATTAAAATTGGTTCATGGAACAGTGAACTAAATTGAAGTGCAGATAGACAATAATTTGTACACGTCCAGGATAATTAGATTAGATTGCTTCTCCTTCCTGTTAATTAAATTGATCTTTAGCGTTTACATGTGCTGTCATAGTGGGATTAGAAGGCTGCCTTCCTCTCATGTGTATGTCATATTGCTCTGACAGATGGTAAAATAATGATGGTCAATGAGAACATTTAAACAAATTATTCATTTTATTTTGATTTCTTCACTCCTTTAGGTCCAGGGGTTCAACTTAATGTTTCGGATATTTGGGTTGCAGGCCATTCGTATGTCTATTGGCCAGGGATGTCTCTTGTGAGTACTACCTCCACTTGTCATTCGGCCAGCCCCAACTAGTCATCTAGCCCACCTTCATTCGTCATCTAGCCCGCCCCCACTCATCCGCCCCTTAGAAAATGCATGGAGGGAGAGCATAGAGAGGGAGGCCCTGGGCACTGTGCCCCAATGCCCCTCCAATCTAGCTCTGCCATTGAGTAAGATTGTGGTGTACCGTGATGTTCATGATTTTGTTGCAGTCGAGGCTTGCAAATAAGTGTGTGTGCCCATTTCTAAATATTTGTTGGCTAATGGGGGTTTCGTAGTTTCTCACCCAGATATCACATGTTGGTGTACTATAGTTGTTATTATTATTATTATTATTAAACCTTATTTGTAGGACACCACAAAATGTCTGCAGCACCGTACAGAAGACAAACAACAAGACGGTACATGGAAACACAGTAATATACAGTAAACAGTACGATACAGTATGCAATAAACAAATAACAGTATAACTCTCACCACAATAACTGATGCAAAGAGCATGAGGGGGAATATATAGCGCTGGCTGAGATCTGTACCTATAGGCTTGTGCACAACTAAGAGGTTTAGTGCCACTGAAAGATAAAGAAGGGGTGGAGATCCAGGGCAGAGAGCCCAAAGAGGTGGTGGAAAGTATAGCAAGAGTAGAAGGTGGTGAGACATGACGGAAGGAGGGCCCTGCTCATAGGGGCTTACATACTAACTGAGGGAAGGCAGCAAAAGTGGGAGAGATGGAGGATGAAAGAAGGTGAGGTAAACTCTGTGGCGACACGGTTAGGTGATGGGTTGATATGCTTTTATGAAGAGGTGGGTATTTATGCTGCATAGGTAAAAATTATAGCATTGGACAAGAGTTTGAATGTGGGGGCCGAATGAGAGGGAGGAGTCAAGAATGACCCCCAGGCAGTGGAGTTGGGAAACAGAGGTGATAGTGGTGTTGTTGACAGTGATAAAGAGGTTGGAAGGGAAGGAGATTCTTAATGGAGGGAAGACAATGAGTTCGGTCTTGGCCATGTTGTGTTTGAGACAGTGCTCTGACATCCTGGAAAGGATGAGGCAACCAGACACATGAGAGAGGAGTGAGGTGGAGGAGAGACCTGATGGTGTTTTTTGAACTGTGGATGGGTTGATAGTTTTCATTGAGGATATGTCTATACTTAGTGATAAAACAGGTTAGTGGTTGTACTGTGGTAGTAGAGCAGTTCTGTAGTCAATACCTTGCAGTGGCAGGAAAGAATGGCAGAGTGGCAGTCTGGGTGCAACCATTTGTGATATGTCTTATGGGCTTCACCATCTTTATGGGGGCAGTAATACCTCACTACCAGGATGGGTAGTTAAGTTTAGAATTGACTGTGAGCTGATAAAGCCACCCTGGGTGGTCTCCAGCTACAATGCATGTTAGTTATTGTTAGTTGTGCATTATTGGGGTTTTGCTGAATTCTGGATGACTTTTTTTCACCATATGGCCTTATTTAAATTTAAATAAAAATAAATAGCTGACCATTATTCTGCCAAATTTATCTCTCTGTGTCTTTATTTTGTAGTATGTTGGCGGGCACATGTAACACCCTTCAGCCAAAAGAGGGTTTACAGATATATTTCTTCAAAGTTGGAAGTAAACGTAGCTCAGTATTAATTGCTGGACACATATAGAAAGCTTCATGAATTTTGAAATAGATAACAGGGCACCAATATTAAATAAAATTTTCTCTGTAACCTAATGCTCGCTTTCAGTTTTCGGAGTTTGCTTGCGAGAACAAGCGCCATCTTCAGATGGCGCTTGTTCTCAGATCCCTGCTCCTTCCTATGGGGAGGACTTTCAGGAATTCAAAGAGGGATCCGAGTGGATCCTTCTGCCGCCTCCTCACTACCTCCCAGGCGGCTTTGCGTATGCGTGATCTGGGGTCACGCATGCGTAGATGCGCCGACAAGGGAGAGGTAAGTAACGCAGCTACTCTAGCTGTGCTACTAATCGTGGGGACAGCTGCTTTTCGAAGAAGCTGTCCCTGCCCCATAGGAATGATGAATTGCTAAGGTGTAAAGTTTCCCTCGCAGGTGTAAAGTTTCCCTCGCAGCGAGATGAATACTTAATCACCCCTTTGACACATGGAAGAGAGACAATCACAACATGCTTATTCTGTTTTTATGACAAAGGACCTATTGGAAATTGGGAATATGTTGCCTCCCCACCATTGCGTGCATGAAAAAAATTGCATATTTTAAGCCACATCTTGTGATGTACTTGTCCCATAAGCATACGCTTGGTACTTTCCTAGACCTGCTGTAAAACATATTGGGCGCAGGCGGATCTACATTTGCGTCCAATTCTGGAATATTCCTAGTCACGTTGACACTCCCTCACTTAACTTCGCCTACATGAGTATGCCCTGTTACAGTCCAATTACACTAAGGGGTAAATTTACTAAGAATCGAGTCTGGATGAGTTTGCTTTTTTTTAACTCGATTAGCTTCCTCGAAACTTGGGTGATTTGAGGCTCCTGAAACTCTCAAATTTACCAAGAAGTGAGTTTAGCTGAGAGTGAGATGTCCGATGGTGAAGCAGAACGATATATCTCCCCCGAGTAGCTTGTTTTGCAGGAGATTACTCACCTGAGATTGTCTCTGCCTAACTCTCCCAAGCAAGCAGCGTTTTGGGGCCGATGGAATTGATTATCAAATATTTTTCATTTTTTTTTAATACATGAGCCGGCCAGCGCTAATCGGGAGACAGCTAAAACGAACTTTGATTTGCTGATGGTGGCGGACCCCTCCCTCCCAAGGACCAGCCATTTATTGCTGTGCTTCCTGATCCTGTTCTCACCTCTATTTCTGGTGGATGCTGCGCTGTCTGTCACAGTGGGACCGCCCCCCCTGGTACAGCAGCCTGGCCGCCAGTCCCTTCTACAGCGTCCACAGCCATTCCATTAGCCCCATGGTCAGCGCAGCCTGCACGATTCACTGGTCCGGAGGTCCCCTTGCCCCGCGGTCAGAGCAGCATTCAACATATGTCCGGAGCTCTCCTTGCGGCTGCAGCCCACGCGTCTTTACCCCCTACAGCTCCGCGGACTCAGCAGCACACAGGCCAAACTGCAGCCCATGCCCTCAGCACCAGGTCCACAAGTGGGGTGATGTACATGGCCAGCCAAGGTGGGAGCTGGGGGTTAGAGTAGAGGTCATGGCTGCTGCCGGAGCTCAGACTCACACACTCACACTGACCAAGCACTTACACTCTCACACTGACCAGGGGCCACTCTCACACTGATCAGGCACTTACACTCTCACACTGACCAGGGGCCACTCTCACACTGACCAGGCACTTGCATTCTCACACTGACCAGCAGCCACTCTCACACTGACAAGGCACTTACACTCTCACACTGACCAAGGTCCACTCACACCCTGTCACACTGATCAGGGGCCACTCACACACTGACCATGTCCAATCACACACTGTCTCCCTCTCCAGGGGCCACACAGCCTCAGCAGCACTGCTGCAGGAACCCGGGGGATATTATACATTATCATCTTTCTGTGTCTCCGGCCTCTCCTGAACCAATCCCCGTACTCTGATATGCTTACACCTTCAGGAGGCGGCAGCTTGATCATACATGTGGGGGCTGCACTGTGTTGCCGAAGAAAAGGAGACAGCTGGAGGAGCACAGGCAGAAGACATGGACGGTAAGTATTGCTTGCTAATGGAGACACAGGAGAATGGGGCCGGATAGACACATACGGAGTTGGGGCAGAGGAGATGGATCTGGGGACACAGAAGATGGATCTGAGGACACAGGAGATAGCGCTTGGGGGCACAGAGAAGAGATGGCGCTGGGGGCACAGAGAAGAGATGGCATTAGGTGCACATAGGGGGTTGACACTGGGGGCACAGAGGAGATGGTGCTAGGGCAAATAGCAGATGGACCTGGGGGCAAAGAGGGATGTATTGGAGAAACCCAGGCGGATGGTACTGGAGAGTGACGGGGATGGTGCTGGCGGGAACCTCTGTAGCATGTTGATGACATTGACTTTATTCCTACACTAACAAGCGGCTTCCAAACCATGTGATCTCCTGAATGAATAGTAAAAACCGGCTCCAGACACAGCCTGTCCAGGGAGGATCATTTTTTTCAGAAGTTCCTTGGTGCGGCGAAATCATATAGGTAAGAAAATACTTACAGTATTCATATGCTCACTGTGTTTTTTCACTAGAGAGAGGGACCAGGGGCCTATCTCTCTCGGAGTGGTGGGCATGCCCCCAGCATGATGAAAACAAGGGGAGTAGCTTGCGTGCATAGCATTTCACATGCGGACACACCCCTTTCCGCAAGACCACACCCACTTTTTTGGGTGCACGCCTTAGGCGCGCACACACTGGGCCACTTTCAGGGTTTCTTCCAGGGCCACTTTGAATTCCCAATCCGCCCCTGCTCACCTCCATCCTGGCACTGCTCTTCGAAACATCCAGAGTCTTTGCAAAACAAAAAAACAACTTACCCGAACCAATCCAAACAAGTGTAAGTACTGTATATGCTGTTGCATATACTTACTCTATGCAAACTGACAGATGATTGGAATCATCTGTTTTTTAACACAGCCCGCTGGCAAATCAGCGGCCACTTTACATGTATGGCCGCTCATTGGCTGGGTCCCACGTGGGACCAGCCAATGAGCGGCCACTACATGTAAAGTGGCCGCTGATTGGCCAGTGGGCCATGCTAAAAAATCTGTCAGTTCGCGTAGTGTAAGTATATGCAATAGCATATACAGTACTTACACTTGTTCGGATTGGTTCAGGTAAGTCATTTTTTTGTTTTGCAAAGACCCTGGATGCTACGGAAAGCAGCGCCAGGATGGAGGTGAATGTATGATCTTATTTGCAGGCCATTTTCCACGGATTCTACATTGGAAAAGAGGACAGATGTTTCTGCCAAACTTGCAGATCACAGGCAGGTGAATTTTTTTCACGAGGTTTTACTGGAGTGTTGTCCCTTCTCATGAGAGTTTAGAAACTCTCTGCTTGGTAAATTCCCGAATCCTATCTTCACTAGTGAAAAGATTGTCGAGTTTTGCCGATGGTGAATTGAAGAGAGTTTGCTAACTCTCCAGTATTTTCTCGTAGCAAAGGAGATCTTTCTCCCGAGTTTGATATTAGTAAATTTGCGAGTGGGAAAAAATGGCCAAACTCTCCAGAGATAGCAAACTCTCCCAGATTCGATTCTTAGTAAATTTACCCCTAAGAATTCCAATGTGAAAACACAACATTTAAACATTTAATGCAACATTTAAAAAAATGGTTTAACCTTTCTAAATTCACAGATATGTGGTTCCCAAGTTGGATCCAGGTGGTAAGGTTTCCATCTTTATGTTCCTTGTATGAAGTTTGCTCCCTGCTTCTCCTGTTCTTTCCATTCCTCATAACTGTACTGAGAGGGGTATAAAATAAATTAAATCCTAGATTCTTGGGTATCCAGAGGTCTCTAACAATTTTTGCTTAATTTTAATGGAGATGTGCAGGTCCGGTTCCCAAAGACCTGACAACAACCGAATTTAGAGGTTCTGAGTAGAACCGAGTCTGAATTAGAATCACTTTGAGGTTCCGAGTCTGACTGAGTACTGGTTCAGTTCAGAATTCGGATTTAAAAACTGAACTCGGAATTTGGATTGCATGTAATTATGTCCAAAAATCTCCAAATTACATGATTTTATATGTTTTTTATTTTTCTTAAAAAAAAATGCAGATCCAAAACCATAACGCGTGAGAGTGGTTTTGCAAAACCAAAACATGAAGATAAATTCGGATCCAAAACCAAAATTAAAACACTGTGGTCTGCGCACATCTCTAATTTTAAATGATTTGGATCCAAAGAACACCCCTGGTATACTCGTGCTCCTTGCCATCTTAAATATATTAATGAAGAATACCCTAATGAAACTTTGTATGTGTTCTGTTTCCTCCCTTAAGTGAGGGGGTACTGTCACCCACCCATTTTGATACTATCTTATAAGACGTATAAGGACAAGCATGCAAGTCTCTCTGGCTCTTATCCCCTTCCTGGAGTTATGGTTAGATGAACATGGGGGGAAAATTATCAAACCTTCTGGAGAGTGGAGAAGTGAACATGTGGAGAAGTTGCCCATAGCAACCAAACAGCTTCTGCCTATCATTTTAAAGAATGTACTTAATAAATGCTATCTAGAAGCTGATTGGTCGCTATGGGAAATTTATTCACTTGTTCAGTTCTTCATTCTTTAGAAGGTTTGATAAATTATTACCCCCTATGTCCTCAAAGTAGCACTAGCATTTAGAGAGCATTCTTCTTAATGTCAAATATAAGACTCCATTCTTGCTCCAGCATTCTACAGTAGCTTCTCAGAGCATTCCTGTGTTATAGACCTCGTAATTTCAGAACATTCTTCTACTGTTCACATCTCAGCTAGTGTGTCCATTCTCCTTCCATCTAACTGTGCTCCACTCTTATTACCATCCAGGACATTAGTACCAGACTGTCACTCTGAGAGGCAGATCTGAGAGCTGCAACCTGTAGCTAAGCCCATACTTTTCTGCAGGTGTCCATGGTGAATGTCAGGTGAACCACTAGACCTCAGACCTCTACTTTGCCAGTGCAAATCTTGGTTAACACTAAGAAACTCTCACAATGTTGACCTTAGTGTGTGACACAAGCCATTCACAGTTCACCACCTAATCACTGATGACAAAAAATACACAGGTAATCAGAAGCTAGCAGGTCAGGTAATACTATACATTTTAATGAAAATATTTAAATGTCTCATGGTGTGGTGGTAGCAAAAAACATATGTACTCGGCTATTTGTTTCTAATATATATTTTATATTTTGGACCCTGTTATTTGAATACTACATATGGCAATAAATAATTGTGATTCTAAAGGAATATGTCTCATTAATCACACAGCTGGATGACTTTGATATAGAAGGTTGCCCTGACAATCTTTTGAACAAATGGCAGCCTTTTGCATTGATTACATTTTTAACTAATATAGTCAATAGCAGGTAATATCAATTGGGAGTACATTTATGCACCTGTTTCATGTCGAATTAGGGATTTTATTCTGGAACTAAAATTTATATCACATTAGGGATTAGAAATGGGATGTTTATCAGGAAAGGACTATCCATAGCTCTTACTACTCATCCAAAGAACTTTCTTACTATAACCTTCCTAAATTCCATAAGGTTCTGTAGAACAATCCTGGACATCCAATCATATCTTTGAATATATGTAGATATATATATAATATCAAAATATGTAGATATTTGAAGATGGAGCCAACAGAAGCCCTCATATTGCAAATTATTAGTAGAATTACAACTATAAATGTTGTACAGTAGAAATAAATTCTTCGCACACCTATATGCAAGACACTTATTTTATGCTGCATACAATTTATTTTAGTGCACAATTATTTGTTTATTTAGTTATTTATTTATTTATTACCAGTATTATGTGAATATGTGGGACAGCAGTGAGAACCATTTGTGCATCCAGCTGTGCAATCCTTCATATGATTAGTTGGGAAACTGCATATTTTCCTAATAATAATAATAATTAGAGAAGTGCGGTTCGATTTATCTCAGATTTACTCGGTAATGTTCGGTTCTCAGAAACTGCATCATATTGGTTACCCAGCTCTCACGTATTTTGGATAGCCAATAAGATAAAGCCGAAATAATTTTAACTATTATTCGCTAATTCGCAAATAAAACCGAACCCACACATTATTAATAATAATAATAATAATTCCTATGGCTAACAGATAATACTAAACAATAATGTTATCAGTAATATACTGATAGTTTGGATAGTTTACAGATGATGAAAATATCTTAAAGAGCAAAAATTTTAAAAGAGGTACATTGTAACTTATATAGTATAAAATAAGGATAAGGAACAAAAACAGCTCTGTGGTTTTGTACGAAACAGCTAAAATATAAAGAATATTCTAGATAAACAATGGAACATTTTGAAGTTAACTCCAGTCCAAACATAGTATTCAAGAAAGTTAGAACTTTAAACATGTCTCAGTTGGCAAGTTATCTGAAGGTTGAACCACTTACAGGGGATTAGTATAAAAAATCCTATCGGTTGTTATCTTCTTGCACAATGTCCAGGAATTAACATAAAAACACTTCCAGACTCTACTAGAGTAAACACACACACACACACCAATGGCGTAACTAGGGTATTTGGAGCCCAGGGCAAATTTGAAAAAGGAGCTCCCCCCCTATGTGCGACACCGCAGGTGCGTGTGGTGAAAAATGGGCGTGGTCACAAGGGGCGTGGCCACAGAAAAATGGGGCGAGTCAAAATGAAACACCCCTTTCTTGTTACTGGGAACATTTCTTTCCATTTGCACTTTAATGCAGTGCCCCTTATACAGTCCCCCTTATGCAGTGCCCCTAGTAGTGGTCCTCCTTATGCGGCCCCCAGTGGTACCCCCTATATAGTACCCCCAGCAGGGCCGCGGTCAGGGGGGGACTGCCGGGACTGGAGTCCCGGGCCCGGCCAATGGCTGAAGGAGGGGGGCCCGCCCGCTTTTGCCCTGCTCAGCCTGCAGCCCTTACTAACCCCGCGATCTGAAGAAAGGAGCCCAGTCGCCGGCGCCGCTGCTACCGGCCGCTACCCCGGTCCCCATTAATGGAAGAGGCAGCGGGCCCTCTCGGGCCGCTCCTCCACCAACCAACACTCGCCTGCCCCATATGTTTAATAAAGTTTGTCTATTTTGAAGTCGGCGCACGTGACGTCATTATGTCACACCGCGCCCTGCCGCTGGAGGGAGAGTGAGGAGCCGTGGATGGAGAGGAGCTGGACTAGCGTCTGCAGTGCTGGGGAAGAGGCAGAGAAGCCGAAGACTTCAAGGTAATAAGGTAAGTGGCGTGCACAGCGGGGAGAGACTGGATCTAATAAACGGTGAAGTGGAAGGGGTGGAGTGGGGAAAAAATATGATGGCCAGAGACTGACTGACGATGTAATAACGGGGTGGGGGGCGGAGAGTGGGGAAAAAAATGCCGGCTAGACACTGGATCTAATAAGGGGGGGGGGGGAATTAAATGCTGACCAGGGACTGGATTAAAAACCAGGGGGGGGGGCCCTGCCTACTTTGTCAGTCCCGGGCCCCTAAATTTCTGACGGCAGCCCTGACCCCCAGTATACAATGCCCCCAGTAGTGGTCCCTCTTATGCAGGCCCCCAGTAGTGCCTCTTATGCAGGCCCCCAGTAGTGTCCCTTATACAGTACCCCCAGTAGTGGTCCCCCTTATGTAGACCCCAGTTAGTTCCCCTTATACAGGTCCCCAGTAATGATCCCCCATATACAGTGATCCTTACATAATTCCCCCTGTAGTAGTCCCCCTTATGCAGCCCGCCATTAGTTCCCCTTATACAGTGCCCCCCAGTAGTGATCCCCCATATGCAGCCCCCAGTAGTGATCCCCCATATACAGTGCCCTTTATACAGTGCCCCCAGGAGTGATCCCCCTTCTGCAGGCCCCCAGTAGTGCCCCTTATGCAGGCCCCCAATAGTTATCCCCTCCTATGCAATGCCCCCTGTAGTGGATCTCCCTTTTCAGTGCCCCCTGTAGTGGTTCTCCCTTTTCAGTGCCCTCAGTAGTGGTCCCCCCTGTGCAGGCCCCCAGTAGTGTCCCTTATACAGTACCCCCAGTAGTGGTCCCCCTTATGTAGACCCCAGTTAGTTCCCCTTATACAGGTCCCCAGTAATGATCCCCCATATACAGTGATCCTTACACAATTCCCCCTGTAGTAGTCCCCCTTATGCAGCCTGCCATTAGTTCCCCTTATACAGTGCCCCCCAGTAGTGATCCCCCATATGCAGCCCCGAGTAGTGATCCCCCATATACAGTGCCCTTTATACAGTGCCCCCAGGAGTGATCCCCCTTCTGCAGGCCCCCAGTAGTGCCCCTTATGCAGGCCCCCAATAGTTATCCCCCCCTATGCAATGCCCCCTGTAGTGGATCTCCCTTTTCAGTGCCCCCTGTAGTGGTTCTCCCTTTTCAGTGCCCTCAGTAGTGGTCCCCCCTGTGCAGTGCCCCCAGTAGTAAGCCCCTTATAGAGTGCCCCAGTAGGAGTCCCCCTTGATGCAGTGCCCCCTGTAGTAGTCCCCAGTAGTGGTCCCCCCCAATGCAGTGCCCCCAGTGGTATCCCCCCAGTAGTAGTCCCCAGTAGTGCCCCCCCAATGCAATGCCCCCAGCAGTATCCCCCCCTGTAGTAGTCCCCAGTAGTGGTCCCCCCCCAATGCAGTGCTCCCAGTAGTATCCCCCCCTGTAGTAGTCCCCTGTAGTAGTCCGCCCCAATGCAGTGTCCCCAGTTACCAGTAGTATTCCCCCCCCGCTCCCGATAAATACACACAGAAATTAAACAATAAATAAAAGAAAAATTCTTACCTGAATCCACGCCCCCACCGCCGCTGTCATCCACACGTCAGTCCTCCCGGGCTGGCGCGCTCTGCATTATGGGAGAGACGTCATGATTTCATGACATCTCTCCCATTACCCACTGCAGGAGCCGGAAGGGAGCCGGCTCTTGCAGTGGGCACTGCGGCTGCAGCAGTCAATGAGAGTCTATCTGACTCTCATTGGCTGCTGTTTAACACACACATCGCCGCCAGCGCTGGCAGTGATGTGTGTGCAGCAGCAGCCAATGAGAGTCAGATAGACTCTCATTGACTGCTGCAGCCGCACACAATACTTAATCTCCCTAAAATAAATAATTATCAACATACGTGACATGTGACTAATATCCGATGATGATAGGTCACATATAAGAGTAATTCTTCAATGTTCACGTAAATGAGGTCAAAGGGGATAAATATATGTAGTTGGATTAAACATATGTCAGTTCTTAATCCGGAATAATGTCCAGCTGCAAAGGTATTTACCAGCTTACAACTGAGCAACACGTCCTGATTTATATCCACCAAATGGTTGTCAGCATGATTCAGCGTGGTTCCAGGAGGAGAGTATAGCTGGATGAAGCAGAGTCGCCAGTCCGGAAAAAGAGTCCAAATAAATTCCCAATGACACAGATGATAGGGGGGAACAGCTATAGCTTTGGTGGATATAAATCAGGACGTGTTGCTCCGTTGGAAGCTGGTAAATACATTTGCAGCTGGATATTATTCCGGATTGAGAACTGACATATGTTTAATCCAACTGCATATATTTATCCCCTTTGACCTCATTTACGTGAACATTGAAGGATTACTCTTATATGTGACCTATAGTCATCGGATATTAGTCACATGTCACATATGTTGATAATTATTTCTTTTTGGGAAATTAAGTATTGTGTTTTTATAATATGTTTTTATTGATGCCATTAAATTATTTCTAATGATTATTTCAACCTAGACGTTTATAGTTATATATCCTATATATATATATATTTATATATCCCATTCATTATTATAACACATTTGTCTAGCTATTTATTGTGATTATACATCCTCAATACATCTACATTTGGTTCAATATTTATCATTTGATACATAGATCAATATTATTATAGCGCGGTTCAACATTTTTGGATAATCCTTTTTGGGTCTTGATTCACATCCAAGAATATGTTTAGAACGTAAAAAAATTAGGCTGAGATCACAGCACCCCAAGACATTATAAAAATGTTCATAATCAAACAATGATGGTCCTAGGTTCAAAGCAAGTTAACATGTGGAAGAGGAGAAACATGGCAGGTGACAAAATGCTTAGACTATTGCGAAGAGAAACCTTCTGGATTTTTCTCTAAATACATTTTATCTAAAACCACTCAATGAATGTTTGAAGCTATTTTTTTTAATGCCTCTCATTTTTATATATTCATTCTAAGCTTACTAATATTATCCCCTCAAGGGCATCATTCACTAATGTCACTTTTCTATTCTACATACTTCTTTATACATTAAGTTTTGCTAAATCTTCATGTCACTTTTTATTTATAACTGATTTCGACTAAATAAAGTATATTTATTAAAATTGTATTTATATTTTGCGTTTTTTTTATAAATAGTTTATCAGTTCAATGGGTTTCTGTGAGATGCAGAATAAAAAGGCAGGTGGTAAGATAGCAAGGAGATACATAAGATATGGAAAGCTCTGACAAACAGGAAACATATACTAGTTTGTAACAATCAATGAGTAAAATATACCATTGTTATAACAAATAGTACAAATAATCCTACATACGATTGTAACAAACAAAATGGTGATCTTGTAAGGGGGTGTGGCCTCTCACTAAATAGCAATGACTACTTTCACTATTAAATTGGCCAGCCATGGTTAGATTAGGAAATAGCTATTGTGAAAGGAAAAGGAAATTTAAGACAAAATCGTTTCCAATTTATCACAAGAAATATATGTTGCTGCTGTAATTATACCTAATGAAATAACACTACTTGAAAATACTTAAAGGTAATAAAAGTACATGGTGACACTGAGAATGAACAGTGTATGTAGAATAAAGCATAACATTAATTAATCAATTCGGGGCATGTGAAATATGACATAAATCATAGATGGGCCAAGAGTCAGGGCAGGAAGCTAACAGCATATAGAAAAGGCAAGCAAGGGGTTAGGGCTGGCGGCTAACAAGATTACCCAGACCCTGGATTGTGTTCTTGTTAATGTCAAAGAGAGTTATAAAATAACAATCTGAGCTCAGGTAAATGGTAGGTAGAGTAGTCAAACAGGCATTGGTCAAATCACTAGCATGGCAGAACAAGACAATATCAGACAGACTGAATGCTATAAATGGTGGCAAGCTTGTGAGAGCTACTGACGATCTTATAAAGCACATGATTTTCAGTCACAGAATCCCTCACAGTCTACAACTAATGTTGATGAACATGTACCAGTGGAAGGAATGAAATGCAATAAAGTCAGGGATAAGTGAATTACTGAGATTAATAACGTTCATGACTCTGATCCTGACAATACTTCTGACACACACACACATACACGTTTCCCATACTCTATATTATTTATCTGTTATATATTTATGTGCATATGTACCTTAGTGTTGTACAATATGTATATTTATATCCCAGACTCCATTACAATTCCCATATTAAACACATTAGCTGGACATTAATTAACTATATACTCCATTAACTATCAGCTGCTAGCTACAATCTACAGATGTGTACTCATACAGTGTACAGGGGCGTATTTATAATGGGTGCAGGGTGTGAGGTGCACACAGCTCCTTGGGTCTGGGGGGGGGGCATGGGCCTCCTCCTCTGTAGAAAACGCCCCTTACAGTGTGGCTTCAGTTGCTCCACACCAAACAGCCCCTCTCGGTGCACCAGCTCCCAGGTGACTCAGTCATGCCAATAGTCTCTCACTTAAAATTGTGCACCTTCTTTGTATAAATAATATAACAGAGAGCGACAAAACTACTTAGATTACACTGATCAATTTCATGTGCGAAATTTGTACATCTGTGTGCTACAATACAGCGGCCGAGCCTTTTTCTCACACCAACTTTCCTTGTGCTTCGTCTGTTACTTTGTACGCGTTTAAAATTTATTCCTGTGCAGTGAAAGTCGCAGCCCAGCGTCTGTAGTACATTGTGGGCCTGATTCACTGCGGATCGCAATACTGCATACGCACGCAGTTCAACTGCGATAGCAAGACGAACCTCTGCGATCGCAATGCAAACTCAGCACTGCGTAAGGACGCCCACTTTACCATATGCACATCCCTAATACTTAGCAGAATAGCGAAACCATCAGTACAATCGAGTACCATTGCAGCCTCGCGCAACTAACTTACAATCTAACCTTACTCAGAACTTACTAACAGCCACGCACGCTATGAGACCTCACACTGCGTATGGATTTGCAGTGGATAATACATGCATGCCCTTGAAATGGCGTGCGAATGCAGTGGCATGCCTGCTTTTCCTTCGACCACCCCCCCCATCACCACCCACAAACGGCACTTCCTGTCAATCACTCTGTGATGGGTCTGCATAGCCTCTGTGATCGCAGTGACCGGCTTGCGCACGTGCACTGCGATGCGTACACATGCACAGAACGCAACAATCATCCGATTGCGTGCGTATTAGCAACTGCGTTCCTTTCTGAATGAGTGGTGTTTTGCTGTATCTGCGAAGTGAATAAGATGCAAAAGTTAAAAAAGAGGTGTTCAGCATCTCAGTCATGCCTGGCATCTCGCACCATATGGTGTATACACGCTAGGCGTATGAGGACACATCTGTATCTAGCACATAAAATGACAGTTACAGATGTGCCTCAATATACCACGCAGTGCGAGATGCCTGGCGTGAGTGAGCCTCCAGGTCAGGTCTGCTAGCGTCAGGCGTCTTATTTTTGCAGAAAAGGTTTCTTAGCCGTAATGTGAGGACCTAGGACGCACCAAGAGACTGCGCTGGTCAATTTGATATGCAACATTTATATAACTGTGTGCACTTGAGTCACTAAACAGAACTTTGCATACTGATTCAGAGGGGTATATTTACTAAAGGGTCGATTTTAATCGATTTTAAATTGATGAAAATCGATTAACATCGGTGTTGTGTTTCTGAAGCTAAATCACACATTTACTATTACTTAAAAAACTATATAAAAAATTGTCTCTTAGTAAATGAGTGATGAAGCCCCAGAAACCCAACATCGATTTTAATCGATATATATATATATATATATATATAAAATATAAATATACAAATGTCACATATCAAATTAATCAGCACAATCTGCTGGTGAGTACTAGTTGCATCACATGGTGCCTTAGATTCATTTTCGGCAAAAAGGATGCAAAAAATACATCAGGTGTTAGAAGAGTCTCATGGGATCTGGAGCCGCAAAAGGAGATATTTGGTACGGCGCCAGCAAAGATGTGTGAGGAGACATCTGTAGAGGCTGATTGGTTGCTATGGGAAACACCTCCATTTTTTCTCTTTAGAAGATTTGATACACAGAGCATCACTGTCATTAACGCACATATGCAACTATAGACTCCTATAATACTCAAACGCATTAAAAATACTTTATTACTTATCCATATATTCTATCTCACTAACACAAGTTCCAATAAAGTAACAGAACAACAATATACATATAGATGTATATAAAATCACTGCGCTGGTGTGATTAATTTAATCAAATGTAAAGTAAATTTCACAATATTGTGTGTTCCCGATAAATGGATGAGGCTCAATTATAAATTAAAGTACAATTTAATAATAATCATAAAATAAATAGAACTACACAGTTCAATAATAATATTTAGTAGCGCCAATCCCTGTTTGATGTGGGATGTTGGTGTAAAGAGCCTAAACATTGAGTGTCAGGAATTCTCATCCTTATTTCCACTGCATACCCAAAGTTATTTGAAGTATATGTGTACAATCTTTAATATGAGATTCCAAATAAGTGACGTGACTCTGCAAGTGCACATCTGCAAAATGTGATAAATCAGAAGTAAGTGAACCCACTACCCAAATAAATGGTCTCCCAGGGAGGTGAAGTGAGGGACTTCTGCATTTTGGGAAGGGGATAAAAAAATAGGGGTGACAGGGTGCTCACAGGATGAACAATAAATGTCATCTTCTGATATAACATTCTATAACCTGGTCAAATCTAATATATTTGCCTACATACTGGAATTTTATATTGATAGACATCTGAGTTATAACGGGCATTAATACCGTTGCTTGGACGCCAACACCAGCCCAAATACTCTTTTAACTTGTTTTTTTCCATATGTAGTACTGTACATTTGTTGAACATTTAATGCTTCAAATTAGTGCACATCTACTACTTACTTAATATTAGGACAGATATTAAGGATTTGTTTTAGCCTTAAGTGCTGCGTGATTGATACAGTGAGTAAATTTACTAAAGTGAGAGTTTTTAGAAGGAGAGCTGTTGCCCATAGCAACCAATTAGATTCTAGCTATTATCTTCTAGAAGGTGCTAGTTAAATGTTAAGTAGAATCTGATTGGTTACTATGGGCAACATCTCCACTTCTAAAACCTCTCACTTTAGTAAATATACCCCATAGTGTGTATTTGTTAAGCTGATATTATTCATCTGTGGATAACACTTTGCTTACCTGATTTTAATATATTGAACTGTGCAGTACTATTTGTTTTATGATTAAATTGTATTTTCATTTAGAATTGACCCTCTTCCATTTATAGGGAACACACAAATGTTGTGAAATTTACTTTACATTTAATTGAAATACGTACACCAGCGCAGTGATTTTCTATACATGTATATGTATATTGTAGTTCTTTTATTATAGTTGGTACTGTAAGTGGTAGCACCTGCTGAGGGTACTTTATCAATAGTATTATTATTATTATTATTATTATTATTATTATTATTATTAATAAGTTCTATCAGTTGATACACTCTTTGTATCGATTAGTGCCAGGAGTGGTACTGGTGGATTATTCCATTTGTGCCTCTTTTTTGTTGATTTTACTAGTAAAGTAACTTACAACATAAATGATATGTCCACCATCACAATCTGTGTCACAATGTACTATAAAAAAACAGTCCCAATTTGCATCACAGGTAGGTAGCAACAATCAATAATGCTCCTAGGTAGCAACCATCAATAATATCAGAATTCTGATTATTATTTTCCTTTATTTATATGGCGCCACAAGTGTTCCGCAGCGCCTTACACAGTACATGGACAAATAGGTGACCAGTGACTTACAATACAATATAGGACAAGGCCTTGGATAATATACATTGCTACATTGGTGACCATAACACCCAGATATGCAACAGAGCGTAAGCAACCAAGTGTTAGGTGCCCTGGTAGGGGGTAAGAAGTAGATGAAAGTAAAGTAAGGCGAAGCACAAGAGGGGAAAGTTATTATACATTGGTAGTATAAGAATTCTTCTTAATATTCATTATTTTTATGGTGTTACTAGGGGTTCCACAGAGGTGGTTTAGGAGAGAAGGGCACCTGTTTGCAGACTCCATGTGGACCAACTTCTCTTTGGCAGCACAGCAGACTCAGGCATGTGCAGGTCTCCGGCAATATAGAGCATAAACAGTACACACAGAAAAAGAGGGAAAAAAAAGAAATGCAAAAAACATATAGGACAAAACAACGCTGAACATGGAATACAAGCTATATAAACATTTTTTTCTTATGCAGTCACAGTACTCGCAGGGGTAAGGCTTCCTGTTGAGCCTAATGGTTTAGTGCCAAAGTGGGCAGGGGAGGAGGCCTTAGGGGGCAGTTCAATTGTTTTCAACGGTAGCTCTGACTAATGGGCGCCCAACGGAGCAATTCAATTGTTGCTCCATTCAGAAGCGATAGTCGCTGGTGCCGGCATTTCTGCTTGCAGCCTCAAGAGGTGGCTTGGTTTGGGTGTATAAATAGTAGTTTGGGTGCCCAAATCAGGTTTAGCAATTTTACTCAGAATGGCTAAAAAAAACAATTGAATCGCCCCCTTTAGAGTCTAGAGGGGAGGGGCAGACGGACAGAGGTGACACAGAGGGGAGAGACTGTGAGGGAGGAGCATGGGGCAGTGAGTTAGGATGAGAGCTGTAAGGCTTTAATAAAGAAGTGAGTTTGAAGTTTTGGGGGTCTATTCATCATCATATGGCCCCTAATGTTTAAGTATCCACCTTGCCATGGGTGATACTTATCACCAAAGTAATTCAGCATTTCTCTGATGCAGGGACAGCTACTCCAAAAATAAGCTGTCACTACGATTAGTAGCACTGCTACAGAAGTAGCAGCACTACTTACCTGTCCTCATCGCCGGCTTCTATGCAAGTGTGACCTGAGGGAGGCAGTGAGGAGACAGCAAACGGCTCGCATCCCTCTTCGCATGCCCGGAAGGAGTGGGGCTCCAAGAACAAGCATCATCTGAAGATTGTGTTTTTGGAGTTTGCTGAATATCAGGTGGTTCTCAGTCCATTACACATGCGGAAATGCTAGTTTCTGCATATTTAAGATATATTTTAGTTATGAATAGACCCCTTGGAGCGAAGTAGAGAGTCTAATTGGGGAAGAGAGAGAGTTCCAGTGGTGTGGAGCAGCATGGGCACAATCTTGAAGGCAGGAGTGAGAGGAGGTAATCAGTTTGGAGTAGAGGTGGCAGTCATTGGCTGTGCGATGTGGAGCCCAGGAGTGTGGAGGGAGATGAGGTTGGAAATGTACAGGGGAGTGGATTGAGCAAAGGCTTTATAGGTGAGTGTCAGGGGTTTAAATTGGATTTCTCATACTATCACAACTATAAATCCATAATCCAATGCAATACTTCCCTACAGTATTACCCATAGTCAGCATTCCTTGTTCCACTATTGTCCATGTCTTCTAGAGGAGGGGAAGAGACTGTGGATGCATAAGATGGAAAGTCTACTTGTAAAAGAGACAGAAAGGTGTGTTCCTAGTTTTTAAGTTTGAAGGATGAGCTCTGTGTAAGACATTGATAAGTAATTGTAAGATATCTGTATAGATAAATTCATCATCCATATTGTAAGTTTGTGTATAATATCAAGAGGACTGAGCAAGGGATGATATCCTAGACACCACCCGCACACATCCTAGAAACCACCCGCCTCAGATTATTTTGCTCAGAGCTCTCAGTGGGATCTCCACAGCATAGTCGATTGCTTTTTCTGAGACGTCTGGTGGTAGATAAAATGTACTGCATACAAAAAGGGAGTAACAGATTATTAGCACTTTGGGGAACACACTTTAGTACATGTTGTGATGTGCTTCCTTAGAGTCCCCTGGCTCCTTACATAAAGGGCAGTGTGATGTGTCGGTGTCCCTCTAACGCTTGATACATCTGTAGTAGCTGAAAAGATTATTCTCTTATCTGACACAGCAGCAACTCTTACCAGCCATCAAATTTCACAAGAGCGTTGATAAACAGATTTCTTACAAGTGAAGTCAAATGGAATTAACATATTTTTGGAGTTTAGTTGCGTCCAAGAAAACTTATTTTGGAAGCTTAAAACCTAAATTTCCTACAGCAATGAATATCAGTGGTGAGTAAACATTTTAGCAGTTCCAACAAACATGAACTCTTCTCTAATGAAGCAATAATCCACACACAGCTGCCGAGTCACCAGTTGCCAAATTACCTGACTAAAGTTTTAAATTTTGCAATGTAAAGGCTTGGCTGAGCGGACGGGAATATTGTGTGTCACGCAGCAACCGGCAGCATATACTGGTTTGATTGGAGTTGGTACAGTAGTAGGTTTATGGAAAAGGGTCAGATATGACCCCATGTGCACAGTCTTACACCAAGAGGCTCATAGAAGCTTAATTTACTTTCTGTTCTCCTAATGTAAAAAGCAGCGATTTGTGCTTTATAATGTAATAGAGGCAGATGGAATAGAGCAGCATATATACACAAATCTGGGTCATTGTATCACTGTTCTTGGTGAAAGGCTGGACAATTATATATAATCGGGGGTGCCAAGAGAGGGGGATGGCAGTGCTGGAAATGTGTGCACAACTTGTTTAGCAGAATTGTGCACACACCAGCAAATATGTTTTTAATGCAGGCCACTAGCCCAGCGAAATTTAACCAGGATGTGTGGTTTATCGAAATGGTGGTTTGTACAGCCGTACTCACTGTTACACTGTATGTCCAGAGCATGAAGCGAAGCTTGTAGGATAGCGGGGCTAGGCAGCTCACCAGCTGGTGACTGGCTCAGGTAATGGTGCAAGCACAAAAACAACGGTCATATGTGGGTACTTGACTCAGGTTGCAGGAGCTAAGGGGAGGAATCCGTCCTCTACTGTATCGCTCATACAGAGTGAACAAGATGACGCTGCACATGCTAAATTATAGTATCGGTGGCCATCTTGGTGACAGAAACAAAGTATCCCTTGAGAAGCCACATTGTTGGAGCCTGTGCAGTAGCGCACTCCACTTCAAACAGGCAGATACAAAGTACCAGAGCCCAGACTCCTGGACTCACTTGTGGCTCAGTACGGCCAGGGAGGTGTAACCAAACAAAGTGCATGATTACCGATATGTGTCATTGAGTCTGACACATTGGACCTACACTGCAATGACTTGGCCATTATTGTAATAGCTGATCGGATGAAAGCATGGAGCATAGAAACTGGAGCCCATGCCCTTAGGGTGGGCAGCAAAACTTTGGTGGTGGTTGCTGTGAGGATTGGTGATCAGATAGCAGGAGATATTTCTGTATTGTTACATTAAGGGATACTTAATTCCGAAATTAAGCATGTTGGAAAATACATTTTCCGCATTTTTCAAGGACAGAATTGTTTAATAAATAGGCCCTATCTGTCTACTATTCCATAATGTTTTTGTTAATGACGGTGAATGTGGAGTGTATTTACCAGTCCATTCAAATCAAATCATCTTTAAAACCTATGTATATTTCATTTATTGTGTTTAATGATACTATACGAAGCAGAATAAACCTACTTGCACATTCTTATATAGACAACTTTCTCTACAGAAAAAGGACTTAAAATGTAGATGATTTATATTTCTCATATTGGTAATGAGATACGGGATGAGAATTAATAAGTGCGAGGGACTGTTTAATTCAGGTTAAGTGGAGCCAAAGAATAAATTGAAGGATATTACATTGGGCTGTGAGTATATTAGCAGCAGATTAATTGGGAAAATGTAGAGGTTACTCTTTTACTTACAGTACATATAGTGGGAATAATCCCTTAAAGATAATTATGATGTCAATGAGCAATATGTTGACATTAAATTAGGGTTCTTGAAAATGTAAATTGCCTACTAAGCACAGTAGGAGAAGTGGTTCCAACTAGCAAATAAGAAATGCTCAAGATTCATTCAAAGTAAAAGCCTCAGCTATACTGAACTCATTTACATCAAATTAAGCATCAGTGCATTAGTGCCCACTTTGTTCTGCTCAGACCAGGCTGTATTTTCTTGGAGGAATTTGTCGACTTAGACGCATTATTGAAGACAAATGGTCAACGTCAATTTCCATTCAAGACTTTTTTTGCCCCCCCAAGGTGATTTTTATAAGTTTGTCCACTGAGAAAAACTTTCTATGAATTTTAAGTAGTTGAATTAGAGAATTGAGGTATGTCGTTTTACTATACACACAGTAAATAACTTTGATCCTTCATAAATAATGTTGGCATCCTATTTAATTTTTCACGTCTAGCTTAATGGTAGATCAATCATGTTCTGCATTCTTTAATGTGATTAGATTTTTATACTCACATACATAGAAACACACACTATACACACACAACACACACACATTTGTGCTTTTCCTTCATAACACATCAATAAACTCATACACTAAACTTTGCATATTATATTGCTCAGGGCAGTATTCTGTTTGTGTCGCTCTAAAAGCCCGCGGGTGATCTCACTTACAAGGTTGAAAGGTTGATTTAACCGATTCAGTAAATCCCCAAAGAATTAAATTACACTGATCTCTATGGCTTCTTATAAATGCCATCTTCACGTCTGCTTATTACAGTTTATTGATTACTTGCTTAATCCCAGAAAATCCTCGTTTTAGTATGCTACATTGTGGCATTAAAGGAGTAGAATCAAACATGAACAAAATAAAAAATATGCTTAGTGCCTTACCATCATAGAAACGATTGGACTTTATCTTTGTAATGATTTAAATATATAAGAAACCTCCATACAAAAAGGTCCAATTTCTTTGTTTGATGTAACTTCCTAAATTGGCGAACAAGCCAGACAAAGTGCACTGTAAAGTCCTGAACTTTGATGTGATGAGGTTCACTGGTTATTCCATTTGACCTCTGGGCACAATTCAGTCTGATCCAGTTGGGTTAGATTTGAAGTTCTTTCATTCAAACAAATTAAAAAAAAAAAAAATAAATGTAACTAAAAAAGATGGAATAACCTTCACCTTATAAAGTTAAAATCATTCAAAAGTAAAATATTGGAGTTGGATCAGTTAAAATAAAATACAGTTAGAGTTATTGGGTATGTGCTGTTCAATGGATCTGTCACAATCCTTGATGCCTGTAATGTTCGTATACTGGTTTTCTGCATAGTATAACTGATAATAATGCATGTCAAACTCAAAAATATATTAAACAGAATACAGAATGAATGATGGAATGTCAACAACAACAGATGAAAGGGAGTTAAAGTTTCTTATGATTTAAAGGTTATGTAGTCAAATAGTGGAAAAAGCCAGTAGAACACTTGGATCAAGATGTATGAAACCTTGGATAGAGATAAAGTGGAGAGAGATAAAGTACCAAACTAATCAGCTTCTAACAGTCAACTTTCAAGCGCAGCCTGTAAAATGGCAGTTAGATGCTGATTGGGTGGTATCTTATCTCTCTCCAAGGTTTGATACAACACCCCCTTGGTTATATAGGAAGAGCAATGAGTAGCTAGCAATTAGAGAGAAGTTATAGTGCCACATCATAGGTTACTGGTAAGACCTCACAATGCTCTTTTATTTAAGAATGAGAAATTACCTCTTTAGCACTTGCTAATGGTACTTGTATATTTGGTATTTAGCAAACAGTCCTAAACTTAACTTACCGCTGTTTGTAACTGTAGCGCTTTCACCATCTATAAATGGCACTGTGGTTTGGCCCTCATTTGCACTCTTTTTGTCCGATATCCCAGCAGTTTTGCAATTCGGAGATTTACGAAAGACAAAACCAGTTACCAGCCTGGTCTGGTATTGGAAAATCGGGGGAAAAACCAGTGTCGGGTCCCCTCAATTCTTCAATAGCCAGCACTGGGCTGAACCAACTGGGGAACCTACACTATAGCAAGTTCCCCCCCTGCCATATGGAAAAAAAAAAAAACATTCCCCAATCCTCCGAAAGTCAGGTCCTCAAAAATAAAACGTGGGCCCCCTCCTGAGGATTCCCCCCAATTTTCCAGTACCAGACAAGGCTTAAAGGTCTGGGGCTGGTTATGAATTTAGGGGGGGACCCCATGCAGTTTTATTAATTAATTTATAAGTATTTCATTGAATTTAACCCTAACAAATTTAGCCCTAACAAGCCTGTACAGATCCTAGTGATGCAGTGCTTCTGTTTGGACAGGTTTGCCATTGTATTGTAACTTCTATATGCAAACATCAACATTTGGTTTCAAATGATGCTGAAACCCGACGGATGATAAATCTGTGTTTTTAGACAGCAACACGCCGTTGTTAGCAGTCAGTTTCCGTTAGTTTTAAAACCGATAGCAAATAGAACTTTAGTAAATTTACCCCTTTAGTCTCTTAGTCATTATCAGTGCACACTTGCACTACCCTTAGTGCAAATGATAAATCTGAAAACAGGTGTAATTACGTGTGTGCAACACTGCGTAGCCACAATTCCATTGACACGCCCTCGATAAACTTTGCCTACATGCGAACGCCCTGTTACCTCACAGTTACTCCCCTCCACCTGCAAGAGAGGATGTAGTTGAGTTGCCTATGACTCTGCATGACTATCTGCAAAAAAATTAGGGATGTGCGCCGACCCCCGTGTTTTGGTTTTGGATCTGTATCTCCTTCAAGGTTTTGGATCTGGATTTGGTTTTGCAAACCACCCTCAAGTGTTTTATTTTGGGTTTGGATCTGAATTTTTTAAATAAAAAATAGATATAAAGTTTTAAAAACAGCTAATATCATGTAAATTATGCAATCCAAACCCAGAAATTCGGATTTAAAATCCAAATTCCGAACCGCAAAAAGATCAAAACCGCGACCCGATTTACCCAGATCTCCTCAGTAGATTAGAATCGCGACTCGGATTTACCCGGATTCACGAAATTCGTGGGGATTTGGATTTCTGGAGAACCGAAGCGCACATCTCTAAAAAATATACATTCATTTATTCAGAGACGTGCTGCTGAGATGCTGTATAAGAAAACACATCTGAAAGTGAGCATGAACAGCTTGGAGGAGACACAGGACTGGGGCTACTGTATATTACAGGAACATTTAAACATACTGTATATAAAGTGTTATTAAAGCTCAGGAAGGAAACATTGATACAATACAGTAAGAGTATATTTACAACAAGGGGAAACACTTTGAGATTGGAGGGAATAAAAAGTGAAAAGTAACTTTTGTACAGAAAGTTTGATATATCCATGGAAAGTCCCCAAGAATTGAGTTGGGGAATTCAAAGAACAAACATATGGCCTGATTCAAACCCAGTCGCAAGCGCTGAGCGCTCGCAACCGGGTCGATGGTGGCCCAGAGCGCATGCGCATGACGGAGCCGGCTCCATCGTGCACATGTGCGAGACCCGGATAGCGACGGACACTCTGTCGCCCTGGGTCTCGCAACAAAGGGGTCGAGCTGTCGATGTTGAGTGACAGCTCGCCCCCTTTGGTGGGCAGGCTGGGGGGGGTAGCTGCCCAAACAGAGTCGTTCCCATGAGAATACCTGCCATTTGGGGGTGGCCCCACTGACATCACAAGTGATGTCAGTGGAGAGCTTCCGGCTCTGTTAGAGCCGAAAGCTCTCTGGGGCTTGCGGCCACGAGACCCTACCACAAGGGTCTTGTTGCAAGCCTGATGGTCGCAATGGTCTTGACCATCGCACCCATCATCATGGCTGCTCGCTGTAGCTGTGGGTGGTAACCCACAGCTATGCGAGCGGCCAGGAGGCCGCTCTGAAAAAAAATAAAAAGCCCAGCCCTGATTCAGAACAAGTGCTCTGTCAGAGCGACCGGGTCTGAATCAGGGCCATATGTCTAAAATCAGTAATAAAGGCTAAATGCAAATATAAATCACAAGCAAATATAAATCATGGGTTATTTTTTTTATTATTATTTTGTTTAGCATTTCATTAAAGGTAATTCACATATTATTTGTCACTGTCCCTAATTTCCAGTCTCAGGGGAATATTTACTAAAAGCCGATTTTGGAAAATTTTTGGTCGATTTTGTGTGTTTTGGATCTGTATCTCCTTGTGTATTGGATTTGGATTTGGTTTTGCCAAAACCAGCCCTTGCCTGGTTTGGTTTTGGATCTGTATTTTTTTTTTAAAACTTTATAAAAGCAGCTAAAATCACATAATTAATTTTTTTTTGTTCCTACAGTATTCTTAACCTCAATAACATTAATTTCCACTCGTTTCCAGTACATTTTGACCACCTCACAATATTGTTTTCATCTGGTTTAGGCCCAAAATTTGCATCAAGCTAGCTGGCTGACTAAGCTAAGCAGCAGCAGTGGGCGACACATACACATGGCAGTTCATGGCAGTTCAACTTCCAACATGGCACATATGGAAACATATGTTTTCATTGATCAAGAGGCTTGAGGGAGTTGGAGTATGTATGTAGTTGAAGGCAGGGACAGGAAGGATTTATTGGTAGTAAATTTAATTTCATTTTTTGATTCCAAAGCAAATTTATGAGGGAGGAGGGGAGAGCATGGGTGAACAATATGTCCCATGGTTTGCCCACAAAATGAACTTGGTGGTTCAGAATATTTTTTTTTAAATTAAAGGGGCATGCAGGAGATGATATCTGTGGCCATAAACATTTCTGGTAATTTTTGGCATTCAGCAACTGCATTGCAAAGATTGCAGCAGCAGTGGCAGTTCAACTTCCAAGATGGCACTTCAGGAAACAAATGTTTTTATTATTCAAGAGGCCTGAAGGAGTTGGAGTATGTATGTAGTTGAAGGCAGGGAAAGGAAGATTTGATTAGAAGTAAATTTAATAAAAAATTTTGATTCTGAAGCAAATTTATGAGGGAGGAGGGGAGGCATTTACAAAAAATGTTTTACTCATTCACATCAGTCCTTGCCCCAGAAAGTGACCAGGAAGACTACTAGTAGTACTTTAAAAAACAATTAACTGTTAAACAATCCTTTGCAAGGGGGAGCAATATTGTATCAGTCACCCAGTTGCATAGCAGATCACTGACGCCATACCATCTATGCTGGTATTAGATGTGCGTCCAATGTCCGCCAATAATTCAATAGGTTTTAATTCAGGACCTGTGTTCCTGCTATCAAATCCCATCAAGATTCCACTTCACTAGAAAAGCAATTTCCAACCTGTACAGGGACATTAATATAAACTTAGTGACCTCCAAAATGCCGTTGTACCCACTGCCCACTTAACCACAGATATGTGGACAAGCTGAACAGAGAAAACACAACATTTAAGATATAAGGTTTAAGCCATACGTTGTGATCTTCTTCCCAACGGACACAGATCTGAAGAGATGAAAAATGCTGTTGGTAAACAAATTGTCAGCTCAAGTGGCATGTGATGCAGCAATGGCTTCTCCTTCAGTTTCTTCAGCAAGTGCATCTGCTGAGAAAAAACTAAACTTTCCCAAAAGACCTACTGGTGATGCAAATGAGTCAACACAAAACACAAACTTTTTGGATGGATGCACTGCAGATGATGTAACAGGGAGGAGATTCCTAGATGGTTAAGGTTCCTACCTCTACTTACTCTGGCTTTACAAAGGGTACAGATGACCTGACAATTGTTGTCCGGATTTGGGTAGAAATACTTCCACACATAAGAAGTGGATTTTTTTTGTCTTGTGCCCCAGCATGACAATGGACTTTTCCTTATCCTGGGCAATAACTGTTTCTTCCACTGGTGCTTGATTTACACAAACAACATCCTCATTAGCGTCAGCTACACAAATATCCTGCTCATCCTGGTGCACTTCCACAGAAGCATCCTCAATTTCTATGTCAGCATGTTCACTTGTGCTTACATCATCATGAGGCAGAACCACCAGTCATATATTAAGGCCAAGGCCTTAGCCTTTCCTTGCCACTTCATGTGGTGAAAGGCATATTGACAATTTTATGCCTTTCTGCATTTAACTTTCCCTTTGAGGTTTTTTTCTTTACGACTGTAAAAGATTGGTTCTTGATTTTATATGCCCTGACTTAAGTCCTGTATGCCCTTGGTGATCAGCTTTAGTAGATGACATAGACAGTTTAGTATCGTCATGACTGGTGGCAATGGCAGCAGCTCCAGCACTAGTATGTGGTTCCTGCTGTCCTCTCAACTGATCGTTAGCCATATCAACAAACACGAATTAAGTGGGGCACAGCACACATGTCAATTTGTACCAATTTTAAATATTACACTGCGGTATCAATGACCTACAGTGTCACAAGATTATTTATGAATAAGAAAAGAATAACACACTGCGCTGCCACTTAGTGTCACAAGATTATTTATGAATACGAATAACACACTATGATACCACTTACAGTGTCACAAGATTTTTTATGAATAAGAAAAGAATGCCACTTACAGTGATGTCATTATGTTTTATATATAACACATGTTATTTAGCACTTTATTGTGGTCTTGTAGTCGGCATGTAGACTAACAATTTATTCACGATTCAGGAAAGAAGTGAAAAGTTGAATATTAGACTGCGCTGCCACTTACAGTGTCACAATATATTTTATTAATAAGAATAACACACTGCGCACTGTGTCACAATACAGGACAATAAACTGCAGTCTGGCCGGCAGTGTCACCAAACAATAATAGCGCAGCTAAGTTGCTAACGCACACACACAAAAAAAATATATTTTTTTTGTGGATTGATATTTGATATTAATTTACTTTCACTTTTATATTTTTTACACTGGGGAAGAGCACCCCTAAATGAGGCAGCAGCCCCTTGATGAACAACACAGACAGCACCCCTTTTTCCACCTGCAGAATCACAAATACGTGGATGATAAACTGCGGCAGTCTCACCGAACAGTAATAGTGCAGCTAAGTTGCTAACGCACACACACAAAAAAAAGAAAAAAAGTGCTTTTATTTTTTTTTACACTGGGGAAGAGCCCCCCTAATTGACAGAGCACCCACCCTGGACAACACAGCACCCCTTTATGGACTGCAGCCCTAGCATGATGGACATGACAACAACACAGCAGCAGCCACAGTTAATTGACAGGACAAGTGACACAGCAGCTGCAGCACCCACTGAAGGAAGCCTCCCTTTATATACTAAAAGTAAGTAACCTGTATGTAGGCGCTAATCAATTCAAATTATATTACTAGTAGCAGCAGCCCAAATAGTTAGTGGTGTAGACTCACTATGGTCTCATAAAAAGAGAAAAAAAACTAAAAAACAGAAAGTTGGTTGCGCTGATCAATCCTTGTAATGGCAGAAAATAACCTCAGAATGCCATGAATATAATAAAGGTACTTTATATCAGACAATATAATATATATTATATATATATATATATATATATATAATTAACAGTGAAATTAACAATGTAGAACAGTATAATTGACAACACCTATGTGGTCAAAGCTATTAATATGTGTCAACACAAATATTAAAAAATATAGGTAAAAATCCACTTGGATATACTAGATCCTGGAATGGAAAAATTCCACAAGCATTGTAGCAATCCTTGCTGTATTTATTCCTTTAGGATATTGAGCTGGTGAAATATTGAATTGACAATAATATCAAAGTCTCTGTGCAGCGATCTCTTATCTCCAAATATTTAGCAGGGATTTTTTTATAATAAAAACACTCCACTGGCTGTGCTTCTTATAATTATCCCAAGAGGAGATATTCCAACCGAATGTTTACTCACAGTCTCTCCCAATAATGAAGCAGGAGATCTCCCCGACTTATACCGCAGCGTGCCTGTGAGGTGGATCCTGGTTCAGCGGCACCATAGGAATCCGGGCTAGGTGTTAGCCTTTTAAGGTACCTCTGCACGCCAAGGAGATAGTCACTTGGGGGTAGAAAAGCCAATTTTTCGATTGTAATCGCTGTCTCCAGGGTATCAAGTGTTCTTTCAGAGAGTCGACGTTGGTAAGATAATTGTAAATGAACCAGGTAGACTGAGGCCTTTCGCTCCACCCAGAAGCTTTATCAAAGAATATCCATTCATAGGCATACAGCCCTTATGTACCTGCTTCAAAACAAAAGGATCATAGGGCCTGATTCAGAGCCGTTCGCTATTTGCGGTCGTTCGTTCAAAAACAAGGGGTGGCTATTCAAATGATCCGTTCGCAAATTGCAGTCTGTTCACACCTCTAAGTCTGAACGAGCGAGCAAAACATACGCTTGTTTTTTTGTTAAAAACACCCCCTGGCCGCTCGCACCATACGTCATGTCCGCTATTTATTAGATTAATCGAGTACATCGACCAGCGTATGAACTGCTCGCTATTCTTGTGGTTGGTTTTTGCTACCACAATCTTGCGAGCAGTTCTGGCTATAAAATAACCCAGTGACGTGGTCAATGACGCTGCTGTATTAATTATGCACACCCATAAAACGCCCGTTTTGACCTTTAAGCACGCCTGCGTTCGGATCTCCACTCCCCATTTTCAAGCACCTTCCCCTGTTACCACCCACATACGCCTCATTCTGTCACTCAAAATAGCAGGCATTCGCTATATTGCGAGCACATGAATTTCGGCCGCACTGACTGGTTCGCGCATGCGTATAACGATCCGTACGCATGCGCAGATGTGCGAACATCGCTCGGAACGAGCGTACTGCCGCTAGCGAGTGGCTCTGAATGAGGGCCATTGTCCTAATTGCCAAATTAATGACACCTGCCGTCTTGGCTTGCAACCTAATTCATGGTCTTTTGTAAGTTCACATACAAGTACATTCTTAATTTCAATACTCAGAGAGATAGTCTCATACACTATATATAACTCCAAAAAGATTTTACATGGCGTTTTGAATTTACCAAGATAAAATATTCAGCAGAAATGCATGTATAGAATGTAATAAATAACAAAAATTATATATACATATATTTTTTCCTAAATGTGTCCTCATCAGGACACAAACCCTTGACTTAATAATGTGTATTCATTCCTAGACCTCTTCTTTACCTCTACACTACCAGCATCACAGTACAAATCTAGAGAGAAATGGTATGTAGCTATTTTTGAAGGCATAGCTATACAATAAGGAATACAATGTAACTATCACTTATCCAAGAATGTTAAAAGTAACAGGACCCATTCAGCTCAATAAATTTAAACCAAATGTCAATACCAATACATTTATATTGATGAGTTAGTTAATTTCTTCACAGGGATATAACCCCTTGACTATTACCTTCATTCACAATCATAGACCCCTTTCTGACCTCTTTGCTAACAGCCCCATAATACTCTATGCACTTAGTATAAAAATATATGTATATACACATACATTTTCATAAATGTGTCCTTGATAGGACACGGACCCTCAACTGGATCATTTGCATTAATCGCTAGACCTCTTCTTTACCTCTACACTAATAGTGTCATAGTCTTCGCCTAAGAAAAGTGGTACACATCTATTTAGAATGACACAACTGGACAAATCCAGAAAACATGGTACGATATACTAGCACTTGTCTAAAAATGATGTAAGAAACGGAACCTATTCGACACACTGATTTTAAACTAAATCTCAGTACCAATTTATATACTACAGCCTAATCCGCTTTTATGAACAACACTGCAGCAGCCTTCAGGCCAAGACCCAGAAAGGACACGCACACTGAGTGACTGACAGTGACTGACTACGTCTGCTACAGTAGCTTCTCTCTCCACAGCTGGAGTGAAAATGGCGCCTATCGCGGGGACCATTATATAATCCAAAATCCGCGAGAATACGACAGCGGGAGGATGACAAGTTTTGCCTCATTTTTGGATCCGAGACAGGCAGGAAAACTCGAGCCGGTCTCGGATCTCGCCTCAGAACATGAAGTTCGGGTGGGTACAGTTCTTGCAGAACCGGACCCGCTCCTCTCTAATTTTATGTTTCAGGTTCTAAATCACACATTTACTAACAGATAATTTTTGACATTGTTTAAAATTTTTTTCCTAAATCATCTGTTAGTAAATGTATGATTTAGACCCTGAAATACAGAATCGACCAAAAATCGACCTTTAGTAAATAATATATGCCCCTTGGATAGAGATAAAATGGACGGAGATAAAGTACCAACCAATCAGCATTTAACTGTTATTTTACAGACTGTGGGTGGGAAGCATCAAGCATCACATTCTGGATGCGAAGAACCCCATCAATCATCGAATGTGTAGGGCATTTAGTAACACCGTATGCATGATGAGTTTAGCAAAGGACAGCTCTCCCGATAAGAACTGTCCTTTGTGGTGCTGGGACTACATGGTGTATGACCTGGGAGACCCTTTGTGCATGCATGGCCATTGGCCAGCGCATACGTGAACCACGGGGGACCCTGGATCCCTCTGAGGGAAGTCTCCTGAATAAGCCCATAGGCTTCCATTAGGCAACACTATCTACAGATGGCATTTCCTATCGGGTCCAAGCTCTGGAAAGCTTTGCTTTCCGAGATCGGTGCATATGGAGAATACGGTCAAACCCCGTTTGACCGTAATGTGGCGTTTGACCACATTTTTAGTGTTGATGCATTCAACTTTGTGTTTGAAAAATTACAGTTAGGGGCTGATTGGTTGACACTTTATCTCTCTCCAAGGTGTCGAAGCTGGATTATTGGATGAGACAAGATCAGTTTAAAATTGAATCACAGCGACACCATCTTGCGACTGGCCGCAAGACGCCATTTTGCGAAATGGCCGCCTAAGCGCCATTTTAGATAAATTCACATTTTAGTACATGTGGCGATAATACCATTAGCATCATGTGAATGCATCTGTGACCATTATCATATGTTATGGCGATTCACTAAAAGCCTATTTCATTACTTTACGTATTATAAAGGATATAATCCCGAAATGGCTTTAAAGTATTGCGTTAAGCAAGTGGCCAGGTGACAACTGGCTTGTGTAGATAAGCTTCCTGCATAGTGTTTGTTCACAACGGGTGGTCTGGCTAGAATAAATAAGCAAGCTTCCTGCAATGACACAGGAAAGGTGGGAGGGCCTGCTGACAGGACATGTAGAACTATCTGGCCCAGCATGCTAAAATGTTAGAGACAAATGCACTCATCTTCATACACACATTAAATATGTCTTTATATCAAACCCCGAATACTCACACATTTCATATTCACACATAAGGTTCCATAAGCATCAAAATGTATGATCCAAATTGGTTAAGTTAGTTTAAATGCTGAGAAATAAAGGTTTTTGATAACTAAGGTATTATACATGATAAGCAAGGTGTGTTTGGTCTTGTTCTGATGCGTAAGTTTTTTACAGCATCCCGGTGTTATCGGTGGAGAGATCGCATCATGCAAACTCAAGTTACGGATTGCAGAACTTACAAGCAACAAAATGTTTAGCTGTTGGAATGTTACAGGAGGCGTTATTAGAAAGATTCCCCTGCTGTTAGAGGCAGGGGGAGTCTATTTGAACCAGCCTGTTAAATGTGCGGTAACATATGTTTCTCCTCTGGGAACCAATGACATCAGCAGGAAATTTCCCCTTTGTCCTGTTTTAGTCTGGGGGGGATACATACATGTGACTGAATACTGGTTAGGGAGTCCATGCTGAAGGTTGTATGAACTGAGGGTCTCTAGTCTGAGGTCTATCTCTGGGTCCGGATGTGCAGCGTATGTATACTGTACTTGGGTCTGTAATATTTCCTTTTACGCCTAAATTGTGTATGTATCAATTGCATGTAACTGACTGTACTTTTACCTGAATAATACTTGTGCGTTGGAACCACAGATTCCACTCCTGTCTTTATTTGTGGTCAGACTGCATACGCAAATTAGCATTATTCTTAGAGGTTTATAGGAAGGATATTTAGAAGGTATAGGCAGGGGTATATAAAGGTTCTGATCCAGTTTCGTTAGTTGGGGGCTCATAAAAAAGTCACTTACCTGCTCACACTGTACATATGGTCATCGATATTTCAGCAAAGGGTGGAGTGGCCACATGCAGGGTTTGCCTGCAACCGCTTTGTGCGGAAAGATCGCTATCCGTCTCCGTGTGAACTAAGGAAGCTGACTAGAATCCAGGGACAAGAGAGGAAAAAGTTTGTTTTCCTCTGTTGATAGAACCTTACATTTAGAGGGGTGCCGCAGTATTGCGTATGCGGCTAAAACACATTTTTGCGTACGCAGTTAAAAAGTCATTATACGGTTGTGTGGTAGTCGCAAAATTGTGTATGCGGCTGGTCGCACAATAACGTATACGCACTTCCGGTTCTGCTGCCACATGTTTGAACAAAGCCATTGAGGTTTACATTTTTTCTATTACCAATATCTGGGTTAAACGTGTATTTTTCTGCGCAGGAAAAAAGTGTGTAACAGTGAATATTTGTTGAACAAAGTTAAGGGTATCGTATGATCCTTAAGGGCTAGGTGCAAGGGTTGGCCTAGTCACTCGGTAAGCAGCTTTACCATTCTATACACAGTAGCAGGTGTACATGTTGTCTTTGTTGTATAGAGGTGCGTGAGAGTGGCCGACATATAAACTCTCATAGGTCTGGAAGTTACCTTACTAAAGCTTATCCGGGTGTAGAAGTTGCCTGTTTCAAATCTTATCCAGGTGTGGAAGTTGCCTTACTAAATCTTATCCAGGTGTGTGGGCGCCGCCGACTTAAATCGTCCACAGGTAAGTGAAAGTATCTTGATTGTCTTTCACCAGTTTAAATTTTTATTGAAAAGCGTAGGAGTTGTCTCAGAATGGGAGCCACGCAAACAGTAGAGATGTTAGGCAATGATGTGCTGCTAATGGAGGCTCCGATTGGATCGGCACGTCATATTATGCATATTAAGTACGGTACTTAAGCAATAAGGTATTGTGATGTATGGTTTAATATGACGAGGAAGAGTGTTAAACCGTTTCCCAGTATTGGTAGTTTTGACAAAAGTGTGTTAGACAATGTCCAGGATCACATCAGTATGGTGCGATCCCGAGAGAAAAAGATTAAGTATTTTGAATGTTTAAAACTATGGCAGCATGAAGGGGATGCTTGGCTTAAGAATGTGCAAATGACGCAAACTAGCGGTGCGAGCGCATTGCCAGAAAATACGTCCGCGACGCTGAGTTGCAATACGGTTGAGCCGCAAATTGGCGTGCACGTGCGGCAAGGTAGCGTCGTGGAGAGTATTGACAGCAGTTCACACTCACCTCCCCCACCTTATGTGGATGGAGGTGCAAGTACAGTTACAAAAAAAACCCATAAAAATGTAACAAGCAACTTGTACCCTCTCTTAAGTAACCATAAAGAAAATGTTTATGATGTAGATGATGAGCCTATTGTAATGTCTGCCATTTCCCATGCTGTGCAAATGATAGATGCTGCATCACCACAATCACGGGTGGTGCCGCCATCTCCATCGGTAACAGCAAGGGAAGTGTTAATACACTCTGCACCCATTGAGGAAGTTGTTAATACCATACGTAGCAGTAGCAGATTAAACCCCCAGCCAGGTAACCAGGTCAAAGGTAGCAGCGCTACCGGTCTGCATCCCATTCGGACGATAACTGTTCCGAACGGAAATGCAGATGTGAATGGTGTAGTGCCCACCAGGGAAGAAGTAATGCATTGTTCTTGGACAAGAGCAGAACTAAATTCCATCATAAATGATTTCCCCGATCCCAAAAAGGAACTAGCCAAATGTCAAAGATTTTTGAGAAATTTGGGTAGTTCTCATGAGCCAACTAATAAAGATTGGCATGTGGTGTTAAGGGCCTGTCTACCACGCAATACCGACGTGACAAAATTTATCACGGACTGTGTATTGGATGGCGATGTTCCCTTAACAGACCAAGTAAACCAAGGTAACATTTCCCGCATTGTGACTCAATTGGGTATATATTTTCCAGTAGTAGTTAACTGGAACAAAATCTTCACAATCAAACAAAAGGAGAGTGAAACTGCAGAAGACTATTGCGACTGGGCTCTGCAGGCTATCACCCAGTACACTGGGATAGAAGATATTAAAGACAGCACTCACCACAGGGGAATGATAGTCACGGTACTCATGGACGGTCTGAAAGACGATTTAAAGATTCGGGTTCAGACCTCACAACCTGGCTGGAGGGGACTCACAATAGATAACCTCATAGAGTCTGCCATAGAACATGCTAAAAATATCACAAAGAAGAGAGAGACCCAGAGCGAAAAACTAATGGCTGTCAGTATCCAAGCTCTGGAAGGAATGACAATAACATCACAGCCAACCGACATACCTGCACCCACACACACACATGCACCTGAACAATTACACGTCCTCACCAATCCCAAACCACAGCAAACACATCCTTACCCCACATATCATACACAACCACAGGTCCCATACTCATATACCCCACAATATCCTTACCCTCCCTATCCTTACCCATACCCACCACCTTCCCCTCTTGCTCAAATCCCACAACAATCTTTTCATCCACCACGTTCAAAATTATGTTTTAACTGTCACCAAGTGGGACACGTAAGTAAGAACTGCAAAATGAAGAACACCACACAGGAACACGAGTTTCCCATGGGTTCATAGTTAACCCCAGTATCTTCTCCCAGGCCTTATATGACTGTTTATAATCTTTTCAACCTATCAATGGATCTGTTCTAATGTAAACTGTGGATGATTTATTGTTGTATTTTAGGTCATGTTTAAATGATATTAAACGGTTGTGCTTTATCTCCCACTCATAGGACACAAGGTTGCTGAGGATAAACGGCAGCCATGCCAGGCTGCGGTCGACTACTCGGAATACTATCCAAAACAGTGGCACAGGCATTATTTAGAACAGTAGCTATTAATAACAAGATTTAATTGCAGGAACATGTATGCAGATACTATATCCCTAGAATTATTAAAAATGATAGGGGGACTTATTTTACAGGTGACGTTTCCAAGAACATGTGTAAGATGATGGGTAACAACACTGAGATTATCCCAGACTGTCTTTTCCTTTATTTGCCCCCCTTTGAGATACTGTTCAAACAGGCAGCCTCATGTGAAAATATGATAATGAGGTAACTATGCAGGGTCTCACGAAGATGAATGAGAATAACCTAAATTGAAAGTGTTATTAACTAACATGTCAAATGCAAACTGTCATGATGTCAAAATCTGGAAGAATTTGTTATGATCCAAATTTTTTTAGCTCAGTTCGTTTGACTGATCGGTGGATAGGTCCATATCTGACGATACAGCATCCTCAAAGGGTGGCCGGGGAAGATACGTGGGTCCATTCCACTCACTATAGGGAGGTTAACCAACCGGTGGAGATACAAGGCAGAGACAAGGCCGATAACGTGGACCTGTCGATTGCGAGCTTGTGCCGGAAGAATTAAAAAGGTGATGGTGAGATATCTGAGCTAAAGAAATGTGTAGATCAGTGCTTCCAGCAATGGAGTGGTCTGCTGTGGTCATCCTAGTTCTTTTTCTTTCCAGAGTTTTTGTCATGATGATCTGTTTGGGGATACTCAGTGTCTGTGATGGGGGACCGATAAAGGAGATGTGAGCTGATGGCGGAGCAGGTGGAGTGGAGTCAGGAGGAGTGCAATGCCAATCAGGGGAGTTTCCGACCAATTTTAGTATTGTAATTGTTATGTTATTTGGGAAAAATACTTCCAGAAGTTATGACCCTCACACATGTTGAAATGTTGGGAATACATAAAAACACACCGTCACCATATCTTCACACACAATATGAACACAGAGGCAAGAGAAATATGATACCTGGTGATATGCATAAAGCCGCTCAGTTAATCAGTGAGACAACTGGCTTCCAAGTTTTAGTCGCCCTGGATCCCACTAGGATTGCTAGGGGTACATTAAATTTTAGATATATCCAGGAACTTGCTAAATTAATAGATAATATCACCGAGATGTACGATGACACATTCAGGTACACAGGGAGAGAATTGCAAGCGTACAAGAAAAAACCGGTGCAACACAGGCTAGTGTTGAATTATTTAACTGCTGTTACTGGAGGGTATTGCGTAATGTTAGCCACCCAATTTGGAGTAAAATGTTGCACTTATGTCACCAATGATACCAGCGACCCTAAGGAGGTGATAGACCAGAAGATGGATGAGATTCTGCAGCTAAAGTGGGAATTTAGTAAGAACCATAACGCATCAGTGGCTGAAGCAGGGGAAAAGATAGAAGGATGGGTGTCATGGCTGAACCCAGTGAAATGGTTCTCAGGTCTAGGGGAATGGGTCCAGGAAGTGATCGCCAGGCAAATTCTTGATCCTTATACTGATTGTCATCATAGTAATTGGCATATGTGTCCGGTGTGTTCCTATTGTGTTGAAGTGTGGAAAATGTAAAAATAGAGTAAAACGAAAGAATGAAATTATGATAGTGGCCAGTATGAATACCGAGGTAGACACAGAACTGCATTACAACCCTGAGCTAGGAAGTACCATCATTTAATGTATTATATTTAGACATGCATAGAATGTATTATTGAAATGTTATTTATAGAACACCTCAGACAATGTAAAGTCTCAATTCCCCTTCAAGACTGCTGTTATAAGACTAGTGCATTCCCACACCTGTCACATGACCATCCAAGATCCGCGGTGTGCGTATAATAGTAGTTTTAAGTCCCCACTCAGAGACACATTATTGATGGAGTAAGAACCACCTTGTGCCATCCCATAATAACACCAAATAATATGTAAATGTAAGCCTAATTTAAATTTTAATAGCAGATTGTGATAGCATGTTGTTCGCTATCAAAGGGTGGACTGTCGAAGCTGGATTATTGGCTGAGACAAGATCAGTTTAAAATTGAATCGCAGCGACACCATCTTGCGACTGGCCACAAGACGCCATTTTGCAAAATGGCCGCCTAAGCGCCATTTTAGATAAACTCACATTTTAGTACATGTGGTGATAATACCATTAGCATCATGCGAATGCATCTGTGACCATTATCATATGTTATGGTGATTCACTAAAAGCCTATTTCATTACTTTACGTATTATAAAGGATATATTCCAGAAATGGCTTTAAAGTATTGCGTTAAGCAAGTGGCCAGGTGACAACTGGCTTGTGTAGATAAGCTTCCTGCATAGTGTTTGTTCACTATGGGTGGTCTGGCTAGAATAAATAAGCAAGCTTCCTGCAATGACACAGGAAAGGTTGGAGGGCCTGCTGACAGGAAATGTAGAACTATCTGGCCCAGCATGCTAAAATGTTAGAGACAAATGCACTCATCTTCATACACACTTTAAATATTTTTTTATATCAAACCCCGAATACTCACACATTTCATATTCACACATAAGGTTCCATAAGCATCAAAATGTATGATCCAAATTGGTTAAGTTAGTTTACATGCTGAGAAATAAAGGTTTTTGATAACTAAGGTATTATACATGATAAGCAAGGTGTGTTTGGTCTTGTTCTGATGCGTAAGTTTTTTACAGCATCCCGGTGTTATCGGTGGAGAGATCGCATCATGCAAACTCAAGTTACGGATTGCAGAACTTACAAGCAACAAAATGTTTAGCTGTTGGAATGTTACAGGAGGCGTTGTTAGAAAGATTCCCCTGCTGTTAGAGGCAGGGGAGTCTATTTGAACCAGCCTGTTAAATGTGCGGTAACATATGCTTCTCCTCTGGGAACCAATGATATCAGCAGGAAATTTCCCCTTTGTCCTGTTTTAGTCTGGGGGGGATAAATACATGTGCCCGAATACTGGTTAGGGAGTCCATGCTGAAGGTTGTATGAACTGAGGGTCTCTAGTCTGAGGTCTATCTCTGGGTCCGGAGGCACAGCATATGTATACTGTACTTGGGTCTGTAATATTTCCTTTTACGCCTAAATTGTGTATGTATCAATTGCGTGTAACTGACTGTACTTTTACCTGAATAATACTTGTGCGTTGGAACCGCAGATTCCACTCCTGTCTTTATTTGTGGTCAGACTGCGTATGCAAATTAGCGTTATTCTTAGAGGTTTATAGGAAGGATATTTAGAAGGTATAGGCAGGGGTATATAAAGGTTCTGATCCAGTTTCATTAGTTGGGGGCTCGTAAAGAAGTCACTTACCTGCTCACACGGTACATACGGTCATCGATATTTCAGCAAAGGGTGGAGTGGCCACATGCAGGGTTTGCCTGCAACCGCTTTGTGCGGAAAGATCGCTATCCGTCTCTGTGTGAACTAAGGAAGCTGACTAGAATCCAGGGACAAGAGAGGAAAAAGTTTGTTTTCCTCTGTTGATAGAACCTTGCGTTTAGAGGGGTGCCGCAGTATTGGGTACGCGGCTAAAATGCATTTTTGCGTACGCAGTTAAAAAGTCATTCCACTCCTGTCTTTATTTGCGGTCAGACTGCGTACGCAAATTAGCGTTATCCTTAGAGGTTTTTAGGAAGGATATTTAGAAGGTATAGGCAGGGGTATATAAAGGTTCTGATCCAGTTTCGTTAAAGGTTTAGTACATAGACGCATCAAATTATCCCTATATTTTAGTCCTAACTAACTCACCAGTAAAATACCTGCCTGATGTGTATTGAAAAGCCCCCCCCCAAAAAAGAACAACGGGGATTGCAGCACCCCAAGGTGTGTCCCGTCAGAATGGCTCACGATCTGCTCTGACGCACCCGCTCAGCAGCTACAATCAGTGTAACTGGAAACTATTTAAAATGTTGACAACTATGCACATTATAAACCTGCATCTCCCCACAGACTGTTGAATCATTTTCTGTTGTTATTAACACAATTGTTTAATAGGGTTTTCATGCTAATGCCTTGAGCCTCTATAAAACAAAAACCCACCTCACTGCTCCTACATTGCTGGTTATAGGCTTTAATTCATACGTACATAAGCAGTGGTGGTGATTAATGTTCATTTATAAGCAAATGTATACATGCAAAACAACTCAATCTACCAGTCAGAATATTATGTATGTGAATATATACTGCAGTATATATATATATATATATAGTAGAAAAAGGGGGGGTTAACCCCCTATTGTTCCTCAGCACTCTGAATTATACTTCCAAAAATATATGAAGACTATATGGTAATAGAAATTCAGAGATATTATTTGCATGCATTTGCAAATACATGGGAAGCTGCTAGGCCATGTCATGGATTCTCTGTCACTGGCAGTCCCTAACACTAAGGGGTTCACGTCCGGGGTGCAGGGCACCCCAAAAAAACATCCAGCACAGGACCCCCCTAGGGCATCACACAAAAAATAGAAAAAGGGTGACAGTGAAGTGTAAAGTATAGATGTGTGCGAGTAATTAATAAGTGTTGAAAAAGGGGCTCTACGCCCAAAGGCTCACCCCAAATGTAATATATACCATTTCTAAGACCTCATGATAAAGGCACGTACATAAATGCATCCAAATTGAGAGCCAGCTTACCTGGGAGTCTTAATATATGGAAATGTGCTAATGATAAAAGTGACTGATCCTGTTGTGTGCCAGAATTAGATAATCAGCAGTATTCTATTTGTACCCACATTGGACTGCGAGCAGAGAGGACACATGCTGTTCCTCTGCAAGAAATAGAAAACTGCTGGCTACCTAATTCTGACATGCAACCAGCTCTGTCACTTCTATCATCAGCACATTTCTGTATCTGAAGAAGCAACGACCCATGAAACGCGTAATACTTTGGAAACTGAAACTTACATAAACCTATTAGACGTTACCTCCATTTTTAAATAAGAATATATTTTTGGAAGAGGTTTACAGTACCTTTGTCGGGCTATTCACTCTCACTTTTAACACTATTGGTCCTATCATAGAGACAGATATCAAGAACATTGGTGTTCAATATAGATTTATGTAGGCAACCTGTGCCCAAGAGTTAATTCATTTTTCACATTGTTACCCACAAGGGGATTATGAACTCCCTTTACATCTAACAGTGACAGCAAAATTATTAGACTAGATTACCTTTGCTTAGAGGAATTGCTCAAGGCACCCCCATCCGTCTATGCTGAACATGTTTTTAGTATTCCAGCCCTTGCAGGTTACTGGGTGGAACGCCACTTCCGTGTCTGCTACTCTGGTATTCCGTGCGTGCCCAGGGAGGTCTGAACGGGGCTTGACCCATCACTGAACATGGTCATTATGCACAGGAACACATTATTTTACTAATGTTCTATCTATAGTTGGCTAGATTGTACTACTTATCTTGTATCATATGCTGGATCTAATTCTACTTACCTGTGCTTATTTCCCATGTACTGCACTAATAGCTGCATAATACAATTTTTATTGTTCACCATAATTCCCATTATCAGTTCTTGTTTGTATTAGCATTAGTTGTAATCAGCACAGCACTAGTGCTGGTTTAAATTTGGTGTGTGTGTGTACGAATGTGGCGGTACCGCACAGCTTCAATACATATCTACTGTCTCAGGAGGTGTGGGAGACTCTTGATTTTTCGGGTAGTCCCCCTCCCCCGAGGGAGTGGGTGGATTTCCCACATCCCTGTTATGATCCCGTTGCTGTTGGAGCATGTCAGCTGGTTGCATTCACCTCCAGTCAGAACACACCTGGTGTCAGATGACCTATCAAAGCCTTGTATTCTTATGTATTTCCTGTTTGCCTTGAAGCCTGTGTGTGGTGCAGCTCTACAGTTGCACTCTGTTTAATTACACAGGTCTGTGAAATGTAAGGTATTGAAAGCTTTTTTAATAATACTTTTATATTCTTAATTATACTCCTGTGTACTGTATATAAAGAAATAGTATATTAAAAAAAATGACCACATCACATTTACCTATTAAGAGTTTACATACATTTTTAAGAAACAAGGAGTTTAATTGTTAAGTGTAGATGATATCACTGTTTTTGTCTTAATTACATAGTAAAATAACAATAAAATCAAACAATAATAGAAACAAAACCATAATTATTGAAAAAATATAATATAAAATAATGTTGTTTTGTTGCTTTTCGCTTATAAGCTTCTTCTCTGTCATCTCTGTGTATCATCCAGCAGTAGTCAGCCATCATGCTGATGTCCCAACAACCCTGGTATCTTCTTTCTACACCATTAACGTTTTGGTGGAACCGTTCACCCTGTTCATCGGTGTGGTCTTCGAGAATATTCGGGAAATGCTCAATATGGGAATTCAAAAAGATGTACCTTTAAACTCATATTGCAGCCAAGGTTTCTGTAACTATTAAGCATTTCCCTGACAATTTCTTTGTATCCTTGACATTGCCTAAAAATTTTGAAATCACTTGCACTGTATGAGTGGTGTGTATTGTATATGTACTGTGTGTGTACTGTGTACTGTGTGTGTGTGTATGTGGTGGTAGGCAGAGGTTAAAATGAGCCGGCACAGGGCAAAACTGTGTTGCATCTGTTGTATTTGGTTCCACCTTCGCCAGCTCACCTTGTAGTTGTTGTTGTTGTGTGTGTACAATGTTCCTTTAGACAGTATTGGCTTATGGCCCTTTGTAAATTTCAGCTCCAGGCCCATGTGGACCTTAATATGGCACTTGGCGCAGGAAAGTTTTATGATGAGAACTGAATTGCAACGTTCTATACTACCGACTGAATTCATTTAAGACAATGTTTTATAATAAATGTAGGCAGAATACATTTATTACTTAAAATAATATGAAAAAAATGACATTCATAAATACACGTTTTGAAATAAACGTGATGTGATATGCATAATCGGGAGTAATTTTCGTGTTCAGAAGCCAAAGATCTATAAGTATTACATAAATTCGTTAGAAAAGCTTTTTCATCACAGACCTGGGTATGGGCTTCCTGGTGCTCTGCTATTGGCCTCTGCTGCTGAAAATAGGCAGCCAGCCCCGCACAGCCCTGCTGGTGATAGTTTCTTAGTATCTGCTTCCTGTGACTAGTTTCTGTGTCCTGAAATCCAGGTTCCAGTACCTGATTCCTGCACAAAGACTCTTGTTTGCGAGCCTTGCCTGCTGGTCCCTGAAACCTGCATTGCCTTACCTCAGCTAAGTGACTGTGCGATATTTCCTATCCTTGCTACTAAAGTATTTGACCAGTGCATTCCTACAGCTGTGATTCCCCCCTGTGCTTGCTGGAATTTCAAGTTAACTACCGCTGTCATCCCACATTGGATATCTGAGTTTGTACTACATATCCCACTGCCTTGGACTACAGTTGTGGTTTCTTATTTCATGTGTTGATACTCTGCTGAAATGCTGTATTCATTCTGCATACATACTGCTTTGGATTACTACCTCATACTGGACTGCTATATTACTTTGTATATCTTGTACCTTGGAGGATTACTGTCATTATTGAGTGGGGAAGCAGTCGGGAAGCCGATGGACGGAATCCCGACCGTCGGCTTCCCGACTGTCTAATCCCGGCAAGGATTAATTGACAAGCGTCGATATCCCGACGCCTGTCATTTTCCCTACGCCAGGAGCCCGACACCCGGCTTACCGATTGAAGGTAAGCCGGGCACCGGGCGTGGACAGCCATAGGGGGGAGGATTAGGTTTAGGGTTCCCGGGGGGGACTTAGGGTTAGGCACCTCCCCCGGGAGGTTAGGTTTAGGCTAGGGGAAGGGAGGGTTAGGATAGGCACCCCCGGGGGACTTAGGTTTAGGCGGCGGGGAAGAGGGGGTTAGGTTTAGGCACTTAGATGGGGGATTAGGGTTAGGCACTTGGGGGGAGGATAGGGTTAGGCACCCTAAGGGAGTGTTAGGGTTAGGGGGTAGAATAGGTTAGAGAATACTTACCTTCGACGATCGGGATTTTCACTGCTGCCGGGATGCAGCTGTCTCCACTGGCTACAGTACGATTGATGAAGATTGATGAACTCATCTTGCATGCCCACAAAACTCCCACGACACTTCTACAAGACAGAAGCCTTCCATTCAGTTACCACCCATAAAGGCCCATTTCACAGAAAGAGTTGTCCATTGACAGATGGATCAATCCGAATGCACTAGTATGTGTGCGGATACCTTTGTTGGAGCCAGAGAGCGCTATTGTGCATTCTTCATGATGGCTCCTTTAGGGAGGCTTCAAACCCTAACCAAGATGTCTGCCATCTGTACTTCTGCGCATGCGTGGCGCCATCTTGTGGTTCGCTACTGTGTTGGAGTGCCGCAGTGAGACATGGACGTGTCCAACTTAGGGCCTGATTCACTACGGATCGCTATTTTGCTTATACGCACACAACGAAGTTGCTAAATCAGCGGGGACATGCAAATGTTTGCAATTGCATCGCGATCACAGCCTGACATAAGGACGCCCGCTTCCCCTTACTCACATCCGTATACTTTGGCAAAACAATCGGTAACATCGGACCCATACGCGCAGTTAAGGCAGGTCAGACCTTACTCAGGAATTGCTAACTTCAGCACACGCTATGAGGCCTCAGGCTACGTATGGTATCGCAGTGGCTAATTTATGCACTCCCCAGCAACAGCGGAGAAACGCACTGGCACGCCTGCATTCTCCCGACCACCCCCCCGTCACCACCCACAAAAGGCACCTCTTGTCAATCACTCTGCCATGGTTCTGCGTAGCCTTTTGCGATCGCAGTCCAGATCGCAGTAGCTAGTTCACGCACACGCATTGCGATGCAAACACATGCGCAGTCCGCAACAATCGGCTGATTGCGTGCGAATAAGCAACTGCGTTCCTTGCTGAATCAGGCCCTTCGTTCCAAATAGACCCTGCTAGATCCATCCTGATACAACTATTGGTACTGCTTGCATCCTGTGCCGCTACCCATATACAGTCACCAGCTGGTGACCTGTATACTCTGCTCCATGCTGAGAGTCTGTATATGCATAACTGTGAGTACGGCTGTACTGATAGTAATCACATTACTGCTGAATAAACCACCGCACCGGTTAAGTTCTGGACTGTTCACTGAATCAGGGCATCTGCTGGTGTGTGCAACTACAGTGCTATAGCACCGCCAATAGTACACACATATTCCAATCACCTTATCCAGCACATGCACAGAAGTACCGTAATTTTATTTATTTGGTGCATGCAATATGCTGACATCCGTGAGATCCCTGTGCAAGTTACATGAAACCTTAAATTCCATATAATTTTTTGTAAATCCAGCTAAAACCAACCTCTTTTAGTTTTACCATCGTTCTCAAAGTACCCCGATTAAATATAGTTTCCTATCTCTGATATCTGCTGCTGTACCCTATTGTCAAATATCCCCGATAATTTAAAATGCAGAAACCTCCTGATAACAGATGCTTACTGAGGGTTGGTTACAATGGTTTGCTTAGTACATATGTAGTAGCACCGCTTTAGCTGTTTTTTAGCTGTTTATGCTGGATGTAATCCTTTGTATGTGCTCTGACTTTGGATGTGTGAACGGCCGCACAGTACTATTCATACTATTCATCTTGTTCTGTATCCTGAATGCAAATCTTTTTATCCCGTCTTATCGAGTGTTCTCTAAGTTAGAAATTTCTGTAGTTGGTATTTTCAGATAAAACACAAATAGGGATATAAATATACGTTGTGCTTGTGGACATACGTGCTTTTCTGCATTTCACAGGACCTCCCAAAACCAATGGTCACCTTGCTAAGGTGACATCAGCACTGAAGTTTACATTCTTCGCTATAAGAGGTATATTTACTAAAGTGTGGGTTTTTAGAAGTGGAGATGTTGCCCATAGCAACCAATCAGATTCTACTTATCATTTATCTAGCACCTTCTAGTAGACAATAGCTAGAAAACCCGCACTGTAGTAAATTTACCCCTAAGAGTAAGCACATGTGTGTATCTACAGTATAGTAGGTGCAGGGTGTGCAGTGCGCAGGGCAGGCGCTACCATTACGCAGCTTTAGGCAGCTGCCTAAGGGCATCGGCCACTGGAGGGCGGCGCTCGCTGCCAAGTTATGTTAGTGACACAGATAGTGTATTGCTGGCCCCTGTGTAAGTTCCACGCGGCAGCTGCGACACTTGTAATGCCAGCACCGATCACCGCTATGTTGTCCAAATTGTCCAGGTACAGACTCTATAATCCAAGAGGCGGCCTCAGCCCTTGTAAAGCCGGCCACCGCGCTATGTATGGGACCGAGACAGTGTGACTGCTGTGCTGCACACTGTCTGTCTCCTCACTCCCCGGCCGCCGCCCCAGCCGCAGCATCAGGCGGCGGGTTCAGGGCAGGCAGCCTGCCTGCTTGAAGTAGAGTCACTGTCAGTTGCCGTCAGCGCTGCCCCTGACATAGCATTTGCCAGCCAATCGCCTGCCCCCTAGTTCTCCTGTGTACTTTCCCTTGCTCTGCCTCTCGAGGACGAGGAGCAGGGAATGGATGCAACTGGGGCAGACAGTCCATCTGAAATCACCATCAGTGACAATATGTATGTAATGATGCCTGCAACCGGCATTGTCGCAGTAATGTTACTGTACTGCCACCTGTCAGAGGAACCCTAACAATGAGGAAAGAAAACAACTTCAGGTACAGCAAGTAACCTATGGGGGTTTCTTTCTGTGTATTACTATTATTCTGTGTATGTATGTATTATTTCTATGCATATAATATCTCTCTCTCTCTCTCTCTCTCTCTCTCTCTCTATATATATATACAATAGTGGCCACCTGTATCCCCCTCTGGGAGTGGGAGCGCTAGGATGAAGCTTTGCCTAGGGCGCTGGCAGTGCGGTGTGGTGCAGGTTGTGTGACCCACACAGCACACACTGCACCCATATCATTATTATACTTACCTCTCTGTAGCAGTGGCAAATGCAGGATTTCTTGAGGGGGGGTTTCCAAATTCTTGATTTTAGAGTGAGTGTGGCCAGTTCATGAAGAGGGCATCAGCTTTGCGTCATACAAAGTGTATTGTGTGTCATAATTCCAGCATATACAGGACCAGCGGTCACAGTAAGCCATTAGATGCGGCAGTAGGCCATCCTGCCTGAGCTGTATGTTTTTATGTCAGATGTGGCACCACCCCAGAGCATTGGAGCAAGTCCTGGTGTCTGGGGGAGCAGCAGAAGAACCTAGCACTGCCCTGGACATATATGTACATATTGGTCTTGTTATGCACTTAGTGTATTATTCTACAGTATTAATAATTATGCCTACAGATGGTCTATAGCAGTGCACCCCTAACAGTGCATGTTTTCCAGATCTACTGGCTGACACATGTTAAAAGATCCACAGGTGGTGCTGATTATTTCACCTGTGATACTGAGAAGAACATGCAGCACTAGTAAAATTCAATTATATTACTATTTCTATTGTGGTCGAGGTGTGGGTTGGGGAGGAGGGTTTCCAGGCAGATGGAAACCCCCCCATTGGTTTGCCTATGCATAGTCCTGCATTGGCCGGTAACGCAGACTGAAATCATTGGGAAAATGGCACTGAAGTAATTTTCCCTGTGATTTTCACATGCGCAGTAGAGATGTCTCTAAGAACATACCGATGGCGCCATATTACCAGGGAGCCCTTTCCATAAGCAGTAGACCAGGGGTCAGGGAACTTTTTTACCTTTTACCCCAAAATATATTTAGATACATAAACGTTACCCCCTTGATTTGAAAGGAAGGAAATCATATAGTAGTGCCCCCATATAATGCCCCTGTAGTAGTGCCCCCATATAATGCCACTGTAATAGTGCCTCTGTAGCAGTGCCCCCAGATAATGCCCCTGTAGTAGTGCCCCCATATAATGCCCCTGTAGTAGTGCCCCCATATAGTGCCCCTGTAGTAGTGCCCCCATATAATGCCACTGTAATAGTGCCTCTGTAGCAGTGCCCCCATATAATGCCCCTGTAGTAGTGCCCACAGTTATGCCCCTGTAGTAGCGCCCCATATAATGCCCCTGTAGTAGTGCCCCCATAGTTATGCCTCTGTAGTAGTGCCCCCATATAATGACCCTGTAGTAGTGCCCCCATATAATGCCCCTGTAGTGCCGCTTGTACAAAAAACCCCACTTACCTTAATCCCCGCTCCTGCATCCGCTGCCGTCCTGCATCCGGCCGGCTGCTCCTCGGAACTATGGGAGAGACGTCATAGTGCGCATGGAGAGAGGCGGAAGCTGGAGTTCAGAAGAAGAACTCCAGCCTCCGGCTAACGCGGCGCTGCAGGGAAGGAGCCGGGCGCCCGCTGGTAATAACATCTCAGCGGGCGTCCGGCTTAGAGCCTTCCTGCGGCACAGCAGGGCATGCATATGAATCATTCTATATTACAGAATGATTAATATGCATGCCTGGCTGTCCGTCCATTACCCCCATGAATTTAATTTTTACCCATGTGGGGTAATTTACCCCTGTTCCCTGACCACTGCAGTAGACTATACAGAAAGTCAGAGACTACTGCACTGCACAGAGGAGGGCCCCACACAAAGGCTCTTAAACCGCCCCTAAGCAAACAGGTTAAATAACTGCAAATGTAGTAGATATTGAACCAGTAATTGGAAAGTGTCCTCTGCCTTTTAGGATTATGGGCCTAATGCTGAGATGTATGCAAACCCGATGGTTTCTGTACATCCCGCTATGGTGTGAGATCTGATCCTGCGCACATGTTGTACTACGCACATCCAGATCTCATTCTGCGAGATCATTCGCAATGCCCAGCCTCGCAGTGCCCAACCTCACGGACAGCCATTTGGGGCGGAGTGGGGATGGCAGCAGGTAGCGTTGCAGACACGTCCTCGATTTCTGGGCAGGCTGACGCCAGTGGCTGCATCCTTGGATGCAGCTTCACTGGCTTCAGTAGGGTGAATACCCCGGCCATTCGTCTATTTACACAAAGCGCTTCCTGCAGCATTAGTATATTATCGCACAGCTGCTGAGTACAAAGACACAGCGACTGTGTGATTAGTGCACATCTCTGAATCAGGCCCTATATTTGCTATTTCAAGGTGATATTTAAATAAGTGGTAGGGGCGTCATAGTTTTCCTGATTTATGTAGAGGTGGTGGGTGATTTAGTTAACCTTGGGGCCAATGACCAAATATATGTGCAGGCACATCACCCCTAGTGTCCATTTAGGGTCAAGATTTACTTGAAACATTAATGAGGGGGCAATGATCCATAGATCAGCAGACACTCAAGTATACCTTAATGATGGGGACAGGGCCGGATTAAAGGCCACATGGGTCTGGGCTGGGAATGATCAGGGGCCTATTGTGAGAAGAGGAGGAGCTGGGTCCTGTGCTGTGTGGGTGTGGCCAGTGCTGTTTGGGTGTGGCCAGTGCCATTTGGGTGTGACCAATGCTGTGTGGGTATGACCTGTGCCATGTGGGTGTGAGGACACTCAAGTATACCTTAATGATGGGGACAGGGCTGGATTAAGGGCCCCATGGGTCTGGGCTGAGAATGTTCAGGGGCCTATAGTGAGAAGAGGAGGAGCTGGGACCAGTGCTGTGTGGGTGTGGCCAGTGCCATTTGGGTGTGGCCAGCTGTGTGGGTGTGACCTGTGCCATGTATGCATGTACACTCACAACACTATAGGCTACAATGTCCCTTAAATACTAAAAAGTAGAAAATTGCATCAGTTTGGGAGGAAATCAGAAATATAATATTAATACTTATGAGTTATGGCCAACAGTGTGGATAGCTAGGTGGTTGCTCATCAACCTGTAGTCATAAAGTTGGGCCTATTTTTATGTGGAGTGCTGGGACTGTAGTCTCATCTGTCCCATTATTAATCTGGCCCTGCATGGGGATGGATCTTTTGATAATAGGTTATGCTTACTCACTGACATTTTAGTCCCTTCTTCCAATCTGCAATGACTTGAAACACTAGATGTACAGAGGCATTATATCTAAGCTGCTTATGGGCTTGAACAAATATATGTGCTGGACTGTAGTTTTTCATATTTGGATGCTCTGTGTAACTCTTGTACTTTCTTAATGCTCTCTGGGCCTGATTCAGAGCCGGTCGCTCCGACAGAGTGCTCGCTCTGAATCAAGGCCGGTCTTTTTTTTTTAGAACGGCCTCCTGGCCGCTCGCATAGCTGTGGGTGACCACCCACAGCTATAGCGAGCGGCCAGGAAGATGGTCGTGATGGTCAAGACCATTGCGACCATCGGGCTTGCGACGAGACCCTTGTGGTAGAGTCTGGTTGCTGCAAGCCCCAGAGAGATTTCGGCTCTAACAGAGCCGAAATCTCTCCCACTGACATCACTCGTGATGTCAGTGGGGCCGCCCCCAAATGGAGGCATTCACATGGGAATGCCTCCGTTTGGGCAGCCACTCCCCCGGCCCGCCCATCAAAGGGGGCATGCTGTCACTCAACATCGACAGCACGCCCCCTTTGGTACAAGACCCGGAGCGACGGCTTGTCTGTCGCTATCCAGGTCTTGCGCATGCGCACGACGGAGCCAGCTCCATCGTGCGCATGCGCTCTGGGCCACCATCGACCCGGTTGCGAGAGCTCAGCGCTTGCGACCGGGTCTGAATCAGGCCCTCAGTATCTTAGGTGTGAGGGTGGCGACTTTAGATGTTGGAGGCGATAAACATATTTTAACTAGGGGTGAGCGGGTTCGGATTTCTGAAATCCGTACCCCCCCGAGCCCCCCCGATCCGAGGCAGATCCGAGTCAGGCTCGACTTTTCCCGCCTGACTCGGATCTGAAATCGTGGCAAAACGTCATCATCCCGCCTTCCGAGTCTCGCGGGTTTTGGAACCTATATAAGGTACCCGCGTCGGCGCCATTTTCTCACTCGGCAGTGGACAGTGAAGAGGGAGGGTGGGAGTTAGGGCTGGCTGGGCTGTGTAGTGTAGTGTAGTGCAGAGTAGTGTTGTGCAGTGCTGTGCTGCGCTGTGCTGCTGTTGTCCACTACTTCAAAGTCCATAGGGGCTGGCTGAACTGTGTTGTGCAGTCAGTTCTCCATAGGGGCTGTGTCCACTCCAAAGTCCTGTGCAGTGTCCCAGTCCTAAAGGGGTGCTGTAGTGTTGTCCAGGGGGTGCTCTGTCCATCAGGGGTGCTCCCCCCATGTGCTAAAAAAATAAAAAATTTTGTGTGTTTGTGAATTGTGTGCGCAGTAGCCCCACGTGCATCAACAAAGTAGTGCCAAGCGTGCACCTGTGTCATAAGTAAAGGGCCAGCTGGCTTGACCGTTAAAGGGTGCTGTAACCCCCAAAGTACACTCCAGTCCAAACCAAAAAAAAAATTATTTTCTGTGTTTGTGAATTGTGTGCGCAGTAGCCGCACGTGCATCAACAAAGTAGTGCCGGGCGTGCGCCTGTGTCATAAGTAAAGGGCCGGCTGGCTTGACCGTTAAAGGGTGCTGTAACCCCCAAAGTACACTCCAGTCCAAACCAAAAAAAAAATTATTTTCTGTGTTTGTGAATTGTGTGCGCAGTAGCCGCACGTGCATCAACAAAGTAGTGCCAAGCGTGCGCCTGTGTCATAAGTAAAGGGCCGGCTGGCTTGACCGTTAAAGGGTGCTGTAACCCCCAAAGTACTCTCCAAACCAAATAACAAAATTTTTTTCTGTGTTTGTGAATTGTGTGCGCAGTAGCCGCATGTGCATCAACAAAGTAGTGCCAAGCGTGCGCCTGTGTCATAAGTAAAGGGCCGGCTGGCTTGACCGTTAAAGGGTGCTGTAACCCCCAAAGTACACTCCAGTCCAAACCAAATAAATATATATTTTCTGTGTTTGTGAATTGTGTGCGAAGTAGCCGCACGTGCATCAACAAAGTAGTGCCAAGCGTGCGCCTGTGTCATAAATAAAGGGCCGGCTGGCTTGACCGTTAAAGGGAGCTGTAACCCCCAAAGTGCACTCCAGTCCAAACCAAAAAAAAAATTATTTTCTATGTTTGTGAATTGTGTGCGCAGTAGCCGCACGTGCATCAACAAAGTAGTGCCAAGCGTGCGCCTGTGTCATAAGTAAAGGGCCGGCTGGCTTGACCGTTAAAGGTGCTGTAACCCCCAAAGAACACTCCAGTCCAAACCAAAAAAAAAATTATTTTCTGTGTTTGTGAATTGTGTGCGCAGTAGCCGCACGTGCATCAACAAAGTAGTGCCAAGCGTGCGCCTGTGTCATAAGTAAAGGGCCGGCTGGCTTGACCGTTAAAGGGTGCTGTAACCCCCAAAGTACACTCCAGTCCAAACCAAAAAAAAATTATTTTCTGTGTTTGTGAATTGTGTGAGCAGTAGCCGCACGTGCATCAGCAAAGTAGTGCCAAGCGTGTGCCTGTGTCATAAGTAAAGGGCCGGCTGGCTTGACCGTTAAAGGGTGCTGTAACCCCCAAAGTACACTCCAGTCCAAACCAAAAAAAAAAATATTTTCTGTGTTTGTGAATTGTGTGCACAGTAGTCGCACGTGCATCAACAAAGTAGTGCCAAGCGTACGCCTGTGTCATAAGTAAAGGGCCGGCTGGCTTGACCGTTAAAGGGTGCTGTAACCCCCAATGTACACTAGAGTCCAAACCAAAAAAATATATATTTTCTGTGTTTGTGAATTGTGTGCGCAGTAGCCGCACGTGCATCAACAAAGTAGTGCCAAGCGTGCGCCTGTGTCATAAGTAAAGGGCCGGCTGGCTTGACCGTTAAAGGGTGCTGTAACCCCCAAAGTACACTCCAGTCCAAACCAAAAAAAAAATATTTTCTGTGTTTGTGAATTGTGTGCGCAGTAGCCGCACGTGCATCAACAAAGTAGTGCCAAGCGTGCGCCTGTGTCATAAGTAAAGGGCCGGCTGGCTTGACCATTAAAGGGTGCTGTAACCCCCAAAGTACACTCCAGTCCAAACCAAAAAAAAATTATTTTCTGTGTTTGTGAATTGTGTGCGCAGTAGCCGCACGTGCATCAACAAAGTAGTGCCAAGCGTGCGCCTGTGTCATAAGTAAAGGGCCAGCTGGCTTGACCGTTAAAGGGTGCTCTAACCCCCAATGTACACTCCAAACCAAAAAAAAAATTATTTTCTGTGTTTGTGAATTGTGTGCGCAGTAGCCGCATGTGCATCAACAAAGTAGTGCCAAGCGTGCGCCTGTGTCATAAGTAAAGGGCCGGCTGGCTTGACCGTTAAAGGGTGCTGTAACCCCCAAAGTACACTCCAGTCCAAACCAAAAAAAAAATTATTTTCTGTGTTTGTGAATTGTGTGAGCAGTAGCCACACGTGCATCAACAAAGTAGTGCCAAGCGTGCGCCTGTGTCCCATAAGTAAAGAGCCAGCTGGCTCATTTCTTAAAGGCTGGTGTAACCCACAAAGTGCACTACTCTCCAGCAAAAATAAAGAAATATTTTCTGTGTTTAGCCGCACGTATATATCAAATCGATATAACATAAATGGAGGACCAAACTTTCTCCGATAAAAATAAAATAGAGAAAGATCAAGAACCACTTCCTCCTAGTGCTGAAGCTGCTGCCACTAGTCATGACATAGACGATAACATGCCATCAACGTCGTCTGCCAAGGCCGATGCCCAATTTCATAATAGAGGGCACATACAATCCCAAATGACAAAGTTCAGGAAAATGACCTTGAAAAAACATTTAAATCAGCTGAAGAGAAACGTAAACTTGCCAATATGCCATTTACGACACGGAGTGGCAAGGAACGGCTAAAGTCGATCCCTAGTATATTCATGACTAGTGGTTCAGCTTCACATGACGATGGAAGCCCTCCTCCCACTAAAAAAATCAAAAGAGTTAAGCTGGCAAAAGCACAGCGAAGAACTGAGCTTTCTAAGAAGATATCACAAATCCCCAAGGAGAGTCCAAGTGTGGTGGTGGTTGCGATGCCTGACCTTCCCAGCACTGGACGGGAAGAGGTGGCTCTTTCCACCATTTGCACGCCTCCTGCAAGTGCTGAAAGGAGCACCCACAGTCCACTTGCTGATATGCAAATTGAAGATGTCACTGTTGAAGTACAACAGGATGAGGATACTGGTGTAGCTGGCGCTGAGGAGGAAGTTGGCGAGGAGGATTCTGATGGTGATGTGGTTTGTTTAAATCAGGCTCCGGGGGAGACAGTTGTTGTCCGTGGGATGAAAAAGCCCATCACGGTCATGCCTGGGCAGAAGACCAAACATTCCACCTCTTTGGTCTGGCAATATTTCTATCCAAATCCGGACAACAACTGTCTTGCCATATGTACCTTATGTAAAGGTGGAATAAGTAGGGGTAGGGACGTTAACCACCTGCATTGCTATGCCTCCTGCTGCCGCTGCCGCTGTTGCTGCTGCTGGGAGACGTTCATCATCCCAGAGAGGAAGTTGGAACACCACTACTTTTACTAAACAATTGACCCTCCAACAGTCCTTAGCGAGGAGGATGAAGTACGACAGCAGTCATCCTGAAGCAAAACGTATAACTGAGGCCTTGACTGCTATGTTGGTGTTAGACGTGCGTCCGGTATCCGCCATTAGTGCAGTGGGATTTAGACAATTGCTGGAGGTAGTGTGTCCCCGGTTCCAAATCCCATCTAGATTCCACTTCACTAGGCAGGCGATACCGAGACTGTACAGAAACGTCAGAAAAAGTGTCCTCAGTGTCCTGAAAAATGCCATTGTACCCAATGTCCACTTAACCACGGACATGTGGACAAGTGGAACAGGGCAGACTAAGGACTATATGACTGTGACAGCCCACTGGGTAGATGTATCACCTTACGCAGCAACAGCAGCAGCGTCACCAGTCGCAGCATCTCAGAAACGCCAGCTCGTTCCAAGGCAGGCTACGCTGTGTATCACCGGTTTCAGTAAGAGGCACACCGCCGACAACCTCTTAGAGAAACTGAGGGAAATCATCGCCCAGTGGCTTACCCCACTTAGACTCTCCTGGGGATTTGTGATATCTGACAACGCCACCAATATTGTGCGGGCATTACATCTGGGCAAATTCCAGCACGTCCCATGTTTTGCTCACACAATAAACTTGGTGGTGCAGAATTTTCTGAAAAGCGACAGGGGCGTGCAGGAAACGCTTTGGGTGGCCCGAAAAATTTCTGGCCACTTTCGCCATTCAGCGACTGCGTGCCAAAGACTGGAGGGCCAGCAAACACTCTTGAACCTGCCCCGCCATCACCTGAAGTAAGAGGTTGTGACGCAGTGGAACTCAACCCTCTATATGCTTCAGAGGATGGAGGAGCAGCAAAAGGCCATTCAAGCCTATACATCCACCTATGACATAGCCAAAGGAGGGGGTATGCACCTGACTCAAGCGCAGTGGAGAATGATTTCTGTGTTGTGCAAGGTTCTCCAGCCCTTCGAACTTGCCACACGTGAAGTCAGTTCAGACACTGCCAGCTTGAGTCAGGTCATTCCCCTCATCAGGCTTTTGCAGAAGCAGCTGGAGAAAGTGAAGGAGGAGCTAAGACGGAGCGATTCCGCTCGGCATGTGGGACTTGTGGATGAAGCCCTTCATTCGCTTTGCCAGGATTCCAGGGTGGTCAATCTGTTGAAATCAGACCACTACATTTTGGCCACCGTGCTCGATCCTAGGTTTAAAGCCTATGTGGTGTCTCTCTTTCCGGCCGACACAAGCCTGCAGAGGTGCAAAGACCTGCTGGTGAACACACTGTCAGCTGAAGCGGAACGTGACACGTCAACAGCTCCTTTTTCATTTTCTCCCGCAACTGGGGCTGCCAGGAAAAAACTTAGGTATCCTAAGCAACCCGCTGGCGGTGATGCAGGGCAGGCAGGACCAAGTTTGGACATCTGGTCCGGACTGAAGGACCTGGCAACAATTTCTGACATGTCTACTGTCACTGCATATGATACTGTCACCATTGACAGAATGGTGGAGGATTACATCGGTGACAGCATCCAAGTAGGCATGTCAGACAGTCCATACCTGTACTGGCAGGAAAAAGAGGCAATTTGGAGGCCCCTGTACAAACTGGCTCTATTTTACCTGAGTTGCCCCCCTCCAGTGTGTACTCCGAAAGAGTGTTTCGTGCAGCCGGGAACCTTGTCAGCGAAAGGCGTAGGAGGTTGCTTCCACAGAATGTGGAGAAGATGATGTTCATCAAAATGAATTATCAGCTCTTCCTGGGAGACCAGCCTCCAGAACGTGCAGAGGGACCTGTGGTGGTGGATTCAAGTGGGGACGAGTTAATACTTTGTGAGGATGAGGATGTACACACTGAAGAGGGTGAGGAATCGGTGGATGAGGAGGATGAGGATGACATCTTGCCTCCGTAGAGCCAGTTTGTGCAGGGACACATTAATTGCCAGCTTGTTTTGTGGGGGCCCAAACGAACCAATCATTTCAGCCACAGTTGTGTGGCAGACCCTGGCGCTGAAATGATTGGTTTGTTAAAGTGTGCATGTCCTGTTTATACAACATAAGGGTGGGTGGGAGGGCCCAAGGACAATTCCATCTTGCACCTCTTTTTTTTCTTTGCATTATGTACAGTTTGGGGCCTAGTTTTTCACACTGCCATCCTGTCTGCCACTGCAGTATCACGCCTAGATGGGTCACGTGTTTGTGCCGCCCACTCGTGTCGCTTAGCATAGTCATCCAGCCAGGGCTGCCGTCAGAAATTGTGGGGCCCGGGACTGTCATTATAAGCAGGGCCCCCCTCAACCTTCACAAACCCCCACCACTTCCCACAACCCCCCTTCCCCCGCTACCGTATCTATACACAAATATATATATATATATATATACTGTGCATGTTTTAGTTAAGTCAGAATCCACACACACTTTAACTTACCTTGCTCGCTCCATACTTCCTCTGTCAGTATCAAGCTCCGGGCGGCTCCTCAGTCGTCGCATCACTCGCTCTCTGCAGCTCCTCTGTCATTAGCGTTGCGCAGCGTGACGTCACGCACGCCGACTTCTGGGAAATTTGAAAAACTTTATTGACTGCTGTTTTGGCAATCCAGTAAGGTGGGAGGCAGAGCGGGAGGACGGCTGCCGGGCCCGAGCTGGGTGAGGTGACTGACAAGTCACTTAACTCTGACTAATGTGTGGCGGCGGGGCCAGGTGTATTGTAGAGGATGCCGCCAGGCCTGTCACTGTGCCACTTGCGGCCAGGGGGTTAGTAACGGTGGGCAGTATGTAGCAGGCGCTGGGCGGGCCCCCCGAGTGTCTGGGCCCGGTACTCCAGTACCGGCAGTCCCCCCCTGATGGCGGCCCTGCATCCAGCTACCTCGGTGCAACCTTTTGGACATAAAAACACTATTGTGAGGTGTGAGGTGTTCAGAATAGACTGGAAATGAGTGGAAATTAAGGTTATTGAGGTTAATAATAGCATAGGAGCAGAAAAACCTACAAATTCTGTGATTTTAGCTGTTTTTATGCTTTTTTTCAAAAAAATACAGATCCAAAACACAAAACCCAGAACCCAAAACACGGAAGGGTGGTTTTGGCAAAACCAATCCAGATCCAAAACACGAAGAAAGATCCAGATCCAAAACCAAAACACAAAACACGAAAAGTGGCCGATGCACACCCCTAATTTTAACCTTATCTTTAAGCAAAGCTGAACCGGAAAGTCATGGTGAAACTGACCAGTTTATTGCCTTTAGGAAATCAATCTTTTATACTGTAATAATAACTAAGTGGTCATTGTAATGGTAATATTATTGATACACATATATGATGGAAATTGAGGTTACATGTCTGTATTTTTAAAAAGTTGCAATTACATTTAGCTAATTTATTATTGATATTTTTTTGTCAGTACGTATAAGCTCCGGTCAAAGAGCAGTTAATAAACTGAGGTCCTGAAGGCATTTTCTTTCTCACCCTGTTTATTTCTAATAGAGTTTCAAGTGGTTATTAAAAGGCAGACTATAAATACTTTTCACATTATCACACTGTTCTTTAGGTTTCAGTCTGCCAAGAATGTCTTTATGAGACTTCTTCAATACAAAGAAAAATATATATATGTAATTCTAAAGGTACCAATAGTAGTTTGTGATAAGTGGAATGCAGTGTCCAATGGAATTATTAGAACATCTCTGTTCTGAAACTTGGAGCTGTAATCAGATCTATTCTGAAACATCTATCAACACTTCAGTCGTCTTTCAATTCCCCGTTGTACTCATCAATTCACTAGAGAAACTCTAAGCACCCGTCATCTTTGCGGTTTGGTAAAATCACAATACAGCATTTTTCATAGCTCTCGTGATTGAGTTTTTAGAGTGCCAGGTGGAAAGTATGTACTGTAAGATATTGAACCATCATTGCTATATTGTGCATTATATGGACAAGTGGATGATACTATACCAAACAAAGCAGCAAATTACTTAAAGATTTGTGAATCTTGGAATTTGTGCAATTATTGCCTTTTTCTACTGGCTTATTTAAGACTGATTTCCATGCAAATAATCAATTTAGCAGAAGTTCCAATTACTGTAGACTGAAGTCATGGAATGTAGAGAATCCTATAATTAATGTCTATGACAGAATACTTGGAGAAAATCACAAGTAATGATGCACCCATAGGTGAGAATTGAGGAGTGAGATCTGTGAATAATTTGTCCAAGTGGCCAGTTACTAAAAATCTCTATTATGACCACTTGCGTGCAATGCTGAATGCAGATTCCCGACAATCGTGAATCAGCGCATGTGCAGGACCCATTCTGTGTGTGCATGTGCGGCCCTTGCCACTCCCGAAAAACATTGCAGACATGCCCCCGTTTGAGGGCACACCCCCACAACAACTCTTAAATACCTTAAATGCATCAAAGCGGCTGCATGAGTTTTATACAGGACACATTCTGCACAGACACAGAATGGGACCTGCACATTCACAATAATCAGGAATCTGCATTCAGCATTGCACGCAAGTGGTGATAATAGAAATGGTCATAGAAGAAATTTGTTAAAATAAAAGGTATTGTGTGTGTGTGTATATGTATGTGTAAATATATATATATATATATATATATATATATACTGTATATATATATATTTATATATATATAGATATATATAGATATATATAATATATATTTATTTATATATAAATATACACACAAAAAGTCTGGCACTCCACTGGTCACTGCGGACCTTTACCTCACTCCCTGTGCCATCACCAGGGGTTTGCATCCCCTAAATACAGCATAGATAAAAGGCAGCACTCCGGAGACTTCTTTATATGGGTGAAAAAAAGCGTGTTTTTAGTAAACGTTACGGGGTACACCGACCCCTTCTTCTGCATACACTTTTTCACCTGGGTAAAGAAGTCTCCGGAGTGCCGCCTATTATCTATTCTATATATACAGAAATATATATATATATATTAGGGGTGAGCGGGTTCGGATTTCTGAAATCCGAACCCCCCCAAGCCCCCCCGATCCGAGGCCAATCCGAGTCAGGCTCGACTTTTCCCGCCTGACTCAGATCTGAAATCGAGGCAAAACGTCATCATCCCGCCATCCGGGTCTCGCTGGTTTTGGATCCTATATAAGGTACCCGCGTCGGCGCCATTTTCTCACTCGGCTGTGGACAGTGAAGAGGGAGGGTGGGAGTTAGGGCTGGCTGGGCTGTGTAGTGTAGTGTAGTGTTGTAGTGTAGTGTAGTGTAGTGTAGTGCAGTGTAGTGTTGTGCTGTGCTGTGCTGCGCTGTGCTGCTGTTGTCCATAAGGGCTGTGTCCACTACTTCAAAGTCCATAGGGGCTGGCTGGACTGTGTTGTGCAGTCAGTTGTCCATAGGGGCTGTGTCCACTCCAAAGTCCTGTGCAGTGTCCCAGTCCTAAAGGGTGCTGTAGTGTTATCCAGGGGGTGCTCTGTCCATCAGGGGTGCTCCCCCCAAGTGCTAAAAAAAATATATTTTTTCTGTGTTTGTGAATTGTGTGCACTGTGGCTGCACGTGCATCAACAAAGGAGCAGCGCCAAGCGTGCGCCTGTGTCCCATAAGTAAAAGGCCGGCTGGCTTGTCCGTTAAAGGGTGCTGTAACCCCCAAAGGGCACTCGAAACAAAATAAAAAAATATATATTTTTGTGTTTGTGAATTGTGTGCGCAGTAGCCGCAAGTGCATCAACAAAGTAGTGCCAAGCGTGCGCCTGTGTCCCATAAATAAAGGGCCGGCTGGATTGACCGATAAATGGTGCTGTAACCCCCAAAGGGTACTCCTAACAAAATAAAATTTTTTTTTCTGTGTTTGTGAACTGTGTGCACTGTGGCTGCACGTGCATCAACGAAGGAGCAGCGCCAAGCGTGCGCCTGTGTCCCATAAGTAAAAGGCCGGCTGGCTTTTCCGTTAAAGGGTGCTGTAACCCCCAAAGGGCACTCCAAACAAAATAAAAAAATATATTTTTTTGTGTTTGTGAATTGTGTGCGCAGTAGCCGCACGTGCATCAACAAAGTAGTGCCAAGCGTGCACCTGTGTCATAAGTAAAGGGCCGGCTGGCTTGACCGTTAAAGGGTGCTGTAACCCCCAAAGTACACTACAAACAAAATAAAAAAATATTTTCTGTGTTTGTGAATTGTGTGCGCAGTAGCCGCACGTGCATCAACAAAGTAGTGGCAAGCGTGCGCCTGTGTCCCATAAATAAAGGGCTGGCTGGATTGACCGCTAAAGGGTGCTGTAACCCCCAAAGGGCACTCCAAAGAAAATAAAACAAAATATTTTCTTGTGTTTGTGAATTGTGTGCGCAGTAGCCGCACGTGCATCAACAAAGTAGTGCCAAGCGTGCGCCTGTTTCCCATAAATAAAGAGCCTGCTGGATTGACCGCTAAAGGGTGCTTTAACCCCCAAAGTACACTCCAAAAAAATAGAAAAATACTTTCTGTGTTTGTGAATTGTGTGCACTGTAGCCGCACGTGCATCAACAAAGGAGCAGCGCCAAGCGTGCGCCTGTGTCCCATAAGTAAAGAGTCGGCTGGCTCATTTCTTAAAGGGTGGTGTAACCCACAAAGTGCACTACTCTCCAGCAAAAATAAATAAATATTTTCTGTGTTTGTGTGCGCCTTAGCCGCACGTATATATCAATATAACATAAATGGAGGACCAAACTTTCTCCGATAAAAATAAAATAGGGAAAGATCAAGAACCACTTCCTCCTAGTGCTGTTGCTGCTGCTGGGAGTTGTTCATCATCCCAGAGAGGAAGTAGGAACACCACTACTTTTACTAAACAATTGACCGTCCAACAGTCCTTAGCGAGGAGGATGAAATACGACAGCAGTCATCCTGAAGCAAAACGTATAACTGAGGCCTTGACTGCTATGTTGGTGTTAGACGTGCGTCCGGTATCCGCCATTAGTGCAGTGGGATTTAGACAATTGATGGAGGTAGTGTGTCCCCGGATCCAAATCCCGTCTAGATTCCACCTGCATCCTCAAAGCAGCAGCGACAAGCGTGCATCTGTCTGTTAAAGGGTGATGTAACCCTCAAAGTGCGCTCCACAAACAATAAAAAATTCTTTTTTTTTTCTCTTTGTGAAATGTGTGGGCTGTAGCCGCACCTGCATCTTTAAAGCAGCAGTGACAAGCGTGCATCTGTCTGTTAAAGGGTGGTGTAACCCTCAAAGTGCGCTCCACGAACAATAAAAAAATCCTTCTTTTTTTCTGTCTTGTGAATTGTGTGGGCTGTAGCCGCACTTGCATCCTCAAAGCAGCAGCGACAAGCGTGCGTCTGTCTGTTAAAGGGTGGTGTAACCCTCAAAGTGCTCCAAAAAATAAAAACCTATTTTTTTATGTGTTTGTGACTTGTGTGCGATGTAGCTGCACATGGATCAACACAGTAGCAGCGCCAAGCGTGCGCCTGTGTCATAAGTCAAGGGCCGGTTTGGACATCTGGTCCGGACTGAAGGACGTGCCAACAATTTCTGACAAGTCTACTGTCACTGCATATGATACTGTCCTCAAAGCAGCAGCGACAAGCGTGCATCTGTCTGTTAAAGGGTGGTGTAAAACTCAAAGTGCGCTCCACAAACGAAAAAAAAATTCTTCTTTTTTTTCTGTCTTTGTGAAATGTGTGGGCTGTAGCCGCACCTGCATCCTTACAGCAGCAGCGACAAGCGTGCATCTGTCTGTTAAAGGGTGATGTAACCCTCAAAGTGCGCTCCACAAACAATAAAAAAATTCTTCTTTATTTTTCTCTTTGTGAAATGTGTGGGCTGTAGCCGCACCTGCATCCTTAAAGCAGCAGCAACAAGCGTGCGTCTGTCTGTTAAAGGGTGGTGTAACCCTCAAGGTGCGCTCCACAAACAATAAAAAAATTCTTTTTTTTTCTGTCTTTGTGAAATGTGTGGGCTGTAGCCGCACCTGCATCCTTAAAGCAGCAGCGACAAGTGTGTGTCTGTCTGTTAAAGGATGGTGTAACCCTCAAAGTGTGCTCCACAAACAATAAAAAAATTCTTCTTTTTTTTCTGTCTTTGTGAAATGTGTGGGCTGTAGCCGCATCTGCATCCTTAAAGCAGCAGCGAAAAGCATGTGTCTGTCTGTTAAAGGGTGGTGTAACCCTCAAATTGTGCTCCACAAACAATAAAACAATTCTTTTTTTTTCAGTCTTTGTGAAATGTGTGGGCTGTAACCGCACCTGCATCCTTAAAGCAGCAGCAACAAGCGTGCGTCTGTCTGTTAAAGGGTGGTGTAACCCTCAAAGTGCGCTCCACAAACAATAAAACAATTCTTTTTTTTTCTGTCTTTGTGAAATGTGTGGGCTGTAACCGCACCTGCATCCTTAAAGCAGCAGCGACAAGCATGCGTCTGTCTGTTAAAGGGTGGTGTAACCCTCAAAGTGCGCTCCACAAACAATAAAAAAATTCTTCTTTTTTTTTCCTGTCTTTGTGAATTGTGCGGGCTGTAGCCGCACCTGCATCCTCAAAGCAGCAGCGACAAGCGTGCGTCTGTCTGTTAAAGGATTACATCGGTGACAGCATCCAAGTAGGCATGTCAGACAGTCCATACATGTACTGGCAGGAAAAAGAGGCAATTTGGAGGCCCCTGTACAAACTGGCTCTATTTTACCTGAGTTGCCCCCCCTCCAGTGTGCACTCCGAAAGAGTGTTTAGTGCAGCCGGAAACCTTGTCAGCAAAAGGCGTAGGAGGTTGCGTCCACAAAATGTGGAGAAGATGATGTTCATAAAAATGAATTATCAACTTTTCCAGGGAGATCAGCCTCCAGACCGTACAGAGGGACCTGTGGTGGTGGATTCCAGCGGGGACGAATTAATACTCTGTGAGGATGAGGATGTACACAACACTGAAGAGGGTGAGGAATCGGTGGATGAGGAGGATGAGGACGACATCTTGCCTCCGTAGAGCCAGTTTGTGCAGGGACACATTAATTGCCAGCTTGTTTTGTGGGGGCCCAAACAAACCAATCATTTCAGCAACAGTCGTGTGGCAGACCCTGGTGCTGAAATGATTGGTTTGTTAAAGTGTGCATGTCCTGTTTATACAACATAAGGGTGGGTGGGAGGGCCCAAGGACAATTCCATCTTGCACCTCTTTTTTTTCTTTGCATTATGTACTGTTTGGGGCCTAGTTTTTCAAACTGCCATCCTGTCTGCCACTGCAGTGTCACTCATAGATGGGCCACGTGTTTGTGCCGCCCACTTGTGTCGCTTAGCATAGTCATCCATCTACCTCGGTGCAACCTTTTGGACATAAAAACACTATTGTGAGGTGTGAGGTGTTCAGAATAGACTGCAAATGAGTGGACATTAAGGTTATTGAGGTTAATAATAGCATAGGAGCAGAAAAACCCACAAACTCTGTGATTTTAGCTGTTTTTATGCTTTTTTTAAAAAAAATACAGATCCAAAACACGAAACCCAGAACCCAAAACACTGAAGGGTGGTTTTGGCAAAACCAATCCAGATCCAAAACACGAAGAAAGATCCAGATCCAAAACCAAAACACAAAACACGAAAAGTGGCCGGTGCACACCCCTAATATATATATATATATATATATATATATACATACACAATCCAAGTTATCGGCACTCCTGTTGTATAAGCAAATGATTCCTTGCTGCGGTGCTCATCCTGAGGATGGACGTTCCCTACATATATAGATTTCCAAGAAGGAGGCACTCACAGGCTAAATAGACTTGAAAAAATACTAATGCTTTCTTGCATTAGCGCATCTACGTTTCGGGGTACATTCCCCGTCATCAGGACACCTGATGACGGGGAATGTACCCCGAATTGTAGATGCGCTAATGCAATAAAGCATTAGTATTTTTTCAAGTCTATTCAGCCTGTGAGTGCCTCCTTCTTGGAAATCTATATATATATATATATATATATATATATATATATATATATATTAGGGATGTGCAGGCTCGGATAGGTTCGAGTTTGCACGTGGAGTTCGGATTTTTCCCTCCAAAAAAACGGAACTCACAACGAGGCAAAACGTCATCTTACATGGACGAACATCATCATTCCTGGTCTTTTGTCCAGGAATGATGATGTTCGTCCATGTAAGATGACGTTTTGCCTCGTTCTGAGTTCCGTTTTTTTGGAGGGAAAAATCCGAACTCCACGTGCAAACTCGAACCTATCCGAGCCTGCACATCCCTAATATATATATATATATGTATATATATATATATATATATATATATAGATATATAGATATATATATATATATATATAATATATATATATATATATATATTAACACTTTTCGTGTTTTGGTTATGGATCTGGATCTTTCTTTGTGTTTTGGATCTGGATTGGTTTTGCCAAAACCACCCTTCCGTGTTTTGGGTTCTGGGTTCTGTGTTTTTGGATCTGTATTTTTTTTTAAAAAAGCTTAAAAACAGCTAAAATCACAGATTTTGTGGGTTTTTCTGCTCCTATACTATTATTAGCCTCAATAATCTTAATTTCCACTCATTTCCAGTCTATTCTGAACACACCTCACGATAGTTTTTTAGTCCAACAGGTTGCATCGAGGGAGCTGGATGACTATGCTAAGCGACACGAGTGGGCGGCACAAACACGTGGCCCATCTAGGAGTGACACTGCAGTGGCAGACAGGATGGCAGTTTGAAAAACCACCCTTTAACGGACAGACGCTTGCTTGGCGCTGCTGCTTTGAGGATGCACGTACAGTGCACACAATTCACAAACACAGAAAAAAATGTTTTATTTTTGTTGGAGTGCACTTTGGGGGTTACACCACCCTTTAACGGACAGATGCACGCTTGGCACTGCTGCTTTGAGGATGCACGTACAGTGCAGACAATTCACAAACACAGAAGAAAATGTTTTATTTTTGTTGGAGTGAACTTTGGGGGTTACACCACCCTTTAACAGACAGATGCACGCTTGGCGCTGCTGCTTTGAGGATGCACGTACAGTGCAGACAATTCACAAACACAGAAGAAAATATTTTATTTTTGTTGGAGTGCACTTTGGGGGTTACACCACCCTTTAACAAACAGACGCACACTTGGCGCTGCTGCTTTGAGGATGCACGTACACTGCAGACAATTCACAAACACAGAAGAAAATGTTTTATTTTTGTTGGGGTGCACTTTGGGGGTTACACTGCACTTTAACGGACAGACGCACGCTTGGGGCTGCTGCTTTTAGGATGCACGTACAGTGCACACAATTCACAAACACAGAAAAATTGTTTTATTTTTGTTGGAGTGCACTTTGGGGTTTACACCACCCTTTAACAGACAGATGCACGCTTGGCGCTGCTGCTTTGAGGATGCACGTACACTGCAGACAATTCACAAACAGAGAAGAAAATGTTTTATTTTTGTTGGAGTGAACTTTGGGGGTTACACCACCCTTTAACGGACAGACGCACGCTTGGCGCTGCTGCTTTGAGGATGCACGTACAGTGCACACAATTCACAAACACAGAAAAAATGTTTTATTTTTATTGGAGTGCACTTTGGGGTTTACACCACCCTTTAACAGACAGACGCACGCTTGGTGCTGCTGCTTTGAGGATGCACGTACACTGCAGACAATTCACAAACACAGAAGAAAATGTTTTATTTTTGTTGGAGTGCACTTTGGGGGTTACACCACCCTTTAACGGACAGACACACGCTTGGCACTGCTGCTTTGAGGATGCACGTACAGTGCAGACAATTCACAAACACAGAAGAAAATGTTTTATTTTTGTTGGAGTGCACTTTGGGGGTTACACCACCCTTTAACAGAAGACGCATGCTTGGCGCTGCTGTTTGAGGATGCAATACATTGCACACAATTCACAAACACAGACAAAAAAATATAGTTTTTGGAGTGCACTTTGGGGGTTACAGCACCCTTTAATGGACGAGCCAGCCGGCCCTTTACTTATGACACAGGTGCACGCTTGGTGGTACTTTGTTGATGCACGTACAGCTACGTGCGGCTACTGCGCACACAATTCACAAACACAGAAAAAAACATATATAATTTTTGGAGTGCACTTTGGGGGTTACAGCACCCTTTAACGGTCAAGCCAGCCAGCCCTTTACTTATGACACAGGTGCACGCTTGGCGCTACTTTGTTGATGCACGTGCGGCTACTGCTCACACAATTCACAAGCACAGAAAAAAAATATTTTTTTTTTGCACTTGGGGGGAGCACCCCTGATGGACAGAGCACCCCCTGGACAACACTACAGCACCCCTTTAGGACTGGGACACAGCACAACACAGCCCAGCCAGCCCCTATAGACTTTGGAGTGGACACAGCCCCTATGGACAACTGACTACACAACACAGCCCAGTCAGCCCCTATGGACTTTGGAGGAGTGGACACAGCCCCTATGGACAACTAACTGCACAACACAGCCCAGCCAGCCCCTATGGACTTTGGAGGAGTGGACACAGCCTCTATGGACAACAGCAGCACAGCTCAGCACAGCACAGCACAACACTACACTGCACTACACTACACTACACAGCCCAGCCAGCCCTAACTCCCACCCTCCCTCTTGACTGTCCACAGCCGAGTGAGAAAATGGCGCCGACGCGGGGACCTTTTTTAGAATCAAAATCCCATGAGATCCGGAAGGTGGGATGATGACGTTTTGCCTTGATTTCAGATCCGAGTCAGGCGGGAAAAGTCGAGCATGACTCGGATACGACTCGGATCGGGGGGGCTCGGGGGGGTTCGGATTCGGATCTCAGAAATCCGAACCCGCTCACCCATAATATATATATATATATATATATATATATATACGAGGTCTGTCTAAAACATTCGGTGAATGGTCTGATGTATCTGTATGCAACACTTGCATCAAGGTCACCCATGCGCGCTGACATGCATGGAGATGTGTGGACCTGCCCCCAGTTGGGGTTTGCCTGTGGCCGCCACCGCACTGCCATTGCATTCACTTCAACCGAGTGTCCTGAGTAGTGTTAGGCACACCCCTCAACCCCAGGAGGATGAGGTTTAGGGGGAGGGGGGGTTAAGTTTAGGCACCCTTTGGGGGGGAGGTTAGAGTTAGGCACTAGGGGGGAGGTTAGGGTTAGGCACCCCTAAGGGAGGGTTAGGGTTAGGGGGGAGAGGGGAGGATTAAGGTAAATACTCACTTCAGTTGGGATCTTCATTTGCCGGCCTTCCGGCGTCAGTATTTCATTCGCCGGCTTAGGTACGACGGTAATGCAAATGCATACTGATTCCGAACTGGGGGCACTACAATGTGGCAAAATATCAGCTTGTGACACTGTGTGGCGTCATTTGAACTGGGGGAACTGTGTGACATAATGTCTACTGGCTGCACTGCAATGTGGCATATTGTGAACTGGAGACACTGGTGTAATATGAACTATGCCACTATTATAGGGCAGCACTACTATGGGTCACAACATGAACTAGGGCACTAGTAAACAACTGCTGTATAGAGAGGTGTTTCTGTAGGAACATATGAGTGGGGGCCCCTTCAAAATGTTGCTATGGGGCCCACAAATTTCTAGCTACGCCCCTGGTTGCAGCTTCTCTTCGGATAGTTTGTTTCTCCTCAGTGAAACACTCTTTTAATGTTCCTTTCTCTGTTCCTGGTCACCGCCTTTTCTCTCCAGCTGCTTGTCACTGGCAAATGCATCCCCTCAACTCTCCTCTCTCCTTAACCTCAACTGTTTCTCCTACAGTAGATCTTTTTTAAATCAACTTTATTATAAAATAACACTGGCCTCCACACCCCTTTCCAAAATGGCAATTGTGGGGTATAACATACTGTATATGCTGTACAATGTCTGTAATGCTTGGTTTATCTGCAGCATTACAATTCTTTGCCCTGGGTGACAGAAAGCCTTGTGTTTATGTGTTATGTGGATGGTATAACCCACTGAAACACATCTCAGGTGAATATAAATTAGAGGAGAACATTGTGACTCCATAATGCGGTCCTCAATGCATCCTAACAGTTCAGGTTTTAAGGATATCCATGTTCGTGCATAGATGGTATAATCAAGATTTTGACCGCCGGGATCCCGAGTGCCACCATCCCAGAAAACGTGAACTGTTTGGACCCCTGAAGACAGAATTGGAGAACCAGCGCCTTAGCAGATCAAAACAAAATGGATTTCATATTGTAATTATGGATGTTTCCATGCAGATTTGTGGCTTGTATTGCTAGTTCAGGCTGAAGCATGAATGGGTCAGAGAAGTAGATGGATAGGTCTATTTGACTTTTGTCGGCCCATCCCTATGTCATTTAACAGATACCTGCTAAAATTTTGCCTAGGGCACCAAATTGGTCTGGGCTTGCTGTGGCTGAGGAGATAAGATGGTGTGCGCACCACATTGTTGTTGGAGAAGAGCGCTCTGCGTTGTCTCCTCTTAACCACTGTGATCCAGTACTGCTAGAGTCACGTCCTAGTGCAACCTCTGACCCGGCCAAAGATGGACAACTGCTCATGCGTGGTTTGTCCGCGCATCTTCCAGTTTCATCCTCCATTGTGGAAGGACTTGCCCCTGTGTGTCTCACCTATACAGAGAGGGTGAGTAATATCAGAGACCCTGCGAGTGCTACTGTGTCAACACCATTATCTCTTCTAAGTACTCCGCTGTATTAAAACAGGTGTGTGCATCATTATACAGTTATTACCTATATTAACCCCCACACATTACTGCCTGGATCTGTTAATCCTGCTCCACACATTGTAAACCTGCTGCATTAACCCTGTGTTATTCTGCAACCCATTCTGCCTGGCTAATAAACCAATTCCTGGCCTCCATCACACCCTGCTTTCACCTATATCAACATCTATAGGTTGTGGATGGGAATAGGTTAAAGTCTCCTAATTCTTCATGGTCCAGCTGTGCATCACTCTCATTCTGCTGTTTGCAAAGTGATGTGTACAACTCTTTCCCTCATTCAGAATAATGAGGCATAGCAGAAGTAATGGGATTGGGTTAGGAATAATAATAAAAGATAAGCGTCCCAGTCGCTTGGCTGACTGATGAATAAAATGATAGATACGTGAGTCATTCCCATACAGTTGGTTTATTGTTCTAGGTTAGGGATAATTAGATTGACTGAGCTCTGTGAGAGGTGATTATTGTTGGCTCTGGGTAGGATATCAGTATTCGTTGTCCTTTAAGTTGACTATATGTTGGTAGTAAAACAAATTCTGCTTTAAATGGTACAATGTAGCATCCACACAGCTGTGATAATAACACGCAATTTTTACCTTAAGTTTAGACATGGCCATGTTCCTTCCTTGGCATGGGGATAAAGAAACATATTCATAAAAGAGGCAAAGAATTCGGGAACCACAATAAGAAATCCCCGTGTACCTTAATGTTCTTTGTCGTGTCATTCTAATTTATCAAACTCTGGGCCTGATTCAGCTTTGGACTGAATTGCAAAGCTGCACGCAAGCAGCTTTGCAATTCCATCCTTGCTATTATGGTAACGCAGCAGGTGGCATCACCAGGGCCATAGAGACCGCCGCTGGGCCCAGGTAAAGAGGGGGTGTGGTCTAATTGTGGGAGGTGTGGCCATGGCCCCTTGAGAAAAAAAACACTTTTTGCGCACTGGGGTGGGAGCGCTGTGAGCCCCTCAGCCTGGTGCAAAGCCAGGGGGGGGCGCAATCAGTTCGATCACTCCCCCCTCAGGCATAGGAGATTGCTGTGGCTGCTGCTTAGCAGCCATGAGCTATCTCCCACTGCTCCCAGCACACAGCGCTGGGCTGCTGCGAGGGCATCCCAGGCCTGGGTAAATTGTACCTGCGCCCCCCCCTCTCGGCACCCCTGGGCATCTTGCCTCCTGCACGCATTACTTATCCAAGCTGCAATGGACAACACAGCATCGGATAATCTGCGGGAACATCGGCCGGCTAAATGACCCATGGAATCACGCAAGCCGGCCGCCGTAGATGAGAGAAAGAGGCTAGGAAATCTCCGTCAGCCGACGGAGATCTTGGCCTCTTCTCCCCACCCAATGGAGGTGACACGTCTCTGTTTCTGGAGACAGAGGCCGTTGCTGCCCCCTCCACGCCCAAAAACATCAGAAGGCTGTCAATCAATGAGAGTCTGCTGCCAGTCTGCGTGTGGGATTGCAGACCCATCCTGCCAAGCGTGCACTGCTGAATCAGGCCCTCTATTTACTAATACTGTATTAGGTTCTCTAACCAGGTTAGCCAGTGCTTTGGAGAAATATCCAGTCAAACAACAGGTCACGTCCTTATTGGTAAATCAGATGTACAGTAAGGCTCATGTCAAAAAAGATGCTGTTCTGAAGTGCAATGTTCCGGAGGCCCAAGTGGTTGCCCAAAAAAGTGAATGAGAATCACTATTACATTTGAGCTTCAGAATGCTTTGTGTTCTAGCTGAAAATCTCAGTCATTACCATCGACCAGGTGCCAACCACCGAAAACACAGAAATAATTTCTGGGGGTCTTATATTGCCAAGTGTATAAATAAACCCTGGAAAGTCTTCTAATAATTCCACTACTAAGGGAAGTGAGTAGATTTCTTCCTTACCAGTATCACTTTAAAAAAAGCGAATGTATGCCAATATGATATCACAGTAATATCATACACATCCCTAATAATATCACACATATCCCTCGACAGTACACCACACTTCCTCTTTATGAGAAGATTATCACATGAATAAGATTGACAGGAGGGCTCTGGGATTTTGGGAGGAGAACGCTAAGAATAGCAATCTCAGTGAATATGGAGCTCCGCAAAAAGAAACAATACTGTAAAATGCCACCATTACAGTAGGTACATTCGCTTTATATAGTTATACCTTATTTGCCAAATGCAACTGCAACGTCTGCCTTACAATCAGTCTCACAGAGTAACTCTTTTTGCCGATAGTTAACTTTAGGAAGTAGAGGTTCGTCCTACCCATAAACATACTTACATATAAAATTGGAACCAGATTAGCCACACCCCTATTCTGCTAAAGCTAAGATCGACTATGCACCACCAATTTACCAGGACCAAGCTTTAACCGGATTAGCCATGCCTTTTGTTTGGAGGAAATTGGTGATATCCATGAAAAATTAGACTATTGTGGAATATGGAAATTCCTCTATTAAATGGTCTCCAAACATTCAATTTCCTATTCCTACCTAATTTACTCTATATTATATATGTATAGAGTAGGGGTGTGCACCGGCCACTTTTCGTGTTTTGTGTTTTGGTTTTGGATCTGGATCTTTCTTCGTGTTTTGGATCTGGATTGGTTTTGCCAAAACCACCCTTCCGTGTTTTGGGTTCTGGGTTTTGTATCTGTATTTTTTTTTAAAAAAAGCATAAAAACAGCCCAAATCACAGAATTTGTGGGTTTTTCTGCTGCTGTGCTATTATTAACCTCAATAACCTTAATTTCCACTCATTTCCAGTCTATTCTGAGCACCTCACAATAGTGTTTTTATGTCCAAAAGGTTGCACCGAGGTAGCTGGATGACTATGCTAAGAGATACGAGTGGGCGGCACAAACACGTGGTCCATCTAGGAGTAACACTGCAGTGGCAGACAGGATGGCAGTTTGAAAAACTAGGCCCCAAACTATACATAATGCAAAGAAAAAAAAGAGGTGCAAGATGGAATTGTCCTTGGGCCCTCCCACCCACCCTTATGTTGTATAAACAGGACATGCACACTTTAACAAACCAATCATTTCAGCGCCAGGGTCTGCCACACGACTGTGGCTGAAATGATTGGTTCGTTTGGGCCCCCACAAAACAAGCTGGCAATTAATCTGTCCCTGCACAAACTGGCTCTACGGAGGAAAGATATTGTCCTCATCCTCCTCATCCACCGATTCCTCTATTAATTCGTCCCCACTGGAATCCACCACCACAGGTCCCTCTGTACGTTCTGGAGGCTGATCTCCCTGGAAGAGTTGATAATTCATTTTTATGAACATAATCTTCTCCACATTTTGTGGAAGCAACCTCCTATGCCTTTCGCTGACAAGCTTCCCGGCTGCACTAAACACTCTTTCGGAGTACACACTGGAGGGGGGCAACTCAGGTAAAATAGAGCCAGTTTGTACAGGGGCCTCCAAATTGCCTCTTTTTCCTGCCAGTACAGGTACGGACTGTCTGACATGCCTACTTGGATGCTGTCACTGATGTAATCCTCCACCATTCTGTCAATGGTGACAATATCATGTGCAGTGACAGTAGACATGTCAGAAATTGTTGGCACGTCCTTCAGTCTGGACCAGATGTCCAAACAGGCCCTTGACTTATGACACAGGGGCTACTGTGTTGATGCACATGTGGCTACAGCGCATACATTTCACACGCTTAGCGCTGCTGCTTTGAGGATGCAGGAGCGGCTACTGCGCATACATTTTGCACACAAACACAGTAAAAAAAGAATTGTTTATTTTTTGTGGAGCGCACTTTGGGGGTTAAACCACCCTTTAACAGACTTATGGGACACAGGCGCACGTTTGGCGCTGCTCCTTTGTTGATGCACGTACAGTGCACCCAATTCACAAACACAGAAGAAATGTTTTATTTTTGTTGGAGTGCACCTTGGGGGTTACACCACCCTTTAACAGACAGACCCACGCTTGGCGCTGCTGCTTTGAGGATGCAGGTGCGGCTACTGCGCATACATTTCACACACAAACACAGAAAAAAAAGAATTGTTTATTTTTTGTGGAGCGCACTTTAGGGGTTACACCACACTTTAACAGACAGACTCACGCTTGGTGCTGCTGCTTTGAGGATGCAGGTGCGGCTACAGCCCACACAATTCACAAAGACAGAGAAAAAATAAGAATTTTAAATTTTTTGTGGAGCGCACTTTGGGGGTTACAGCACCCATTCACAGACAGATGCACGCTTGGTGCTGCTGCTTTGAGGATGCAGGTGCAGCTACTGTGCATACATTTCACTCACAAACACAGAAAAAAAAGAATTGTTTATTTTTTGTGGAGCGCACTTTGGGGGTTAAACCACCCTTTAACAGACTTATGGGACACAGGCGCACGTTTGGCGCTGCTCCTTTGTTGATGCACGTACAGTGCACCCAATTCACAAACACAGAAGAAATGTTTTATTTTTGTTGGAGTGCACCTTGGGGGTTACACCACCCTTTAACAGACAGACCCACGCTTGGCGTTGCTGCTTTGAGGATGCAGGTGCGGCTACTGCGCATACATTTCACACACAAACACAGAAAAAAAAGAATTGTTTATTTTTTGTGGAGCGCACTTTAGGGGTTACACCACACTTTAACAGACAGACTCACGCTTGGTGCTGCTGCTTTGAGGATGCAGGTGCGGCTACAGCCCACACAATTCACAAAGACAGAGAAAAAATAAGAATTTTAAATTTTTTGTGGAGCGCACTTTGGGGGTTACAGCACCCATTCACAGACAGATGCACGCTTGGTGCTGCTGCTTTGAGGATGCAGGTGCGGCTACTGTGCATACATTTCACTCACAAACACAGAAAAAAAAGAATTGTTTATTTTTTGTGGAGCGCACTTTGGGGGTTACACCACCCTTTAACAGACTTATGGGACACAGACACACGCTTGGCACTGCTCCTTTATTGATACATGTACAGTGCACACAATTCACAAACACAGAAGAAAATGTTTTATTTTTGTTGGAGTGCACTTTTGGGGTTACACCACCCTTTAACAGACAGACCCAAGCTTGGCGCTGCTGCTTTGAGGATGCAGGTGCTGTTACAGCCCACACAATTCACAAAGACAGAAAAAAATAGAATTTTTTTTTTTTTGTGGAACGCACTTTGGGGATTACACCACCCTTTCACAGGCAGATGCACACTTGGTGCTGCTGCTTTGAGGATGCACATACAGTGCACACAATTCAGAAACACAGAAGAAAATGTTTTACTTTTGTTGGAGTGCACTTTGGGGGTTACACCACCCTTTAAGAGATGAGCCAGCCGGCCCTTTACTTATGGGACACAGGCGCACGCTTGGCGTTGCTCCTTTGTTGATGTACATGTAGCCACAGTGCACACAATTCACAAACACAGAAAATTATTTTTTATTTTGTTTGGAGTGCACTTTGGGGGTTACAGCACCCTTTAATGGTCAAGCCAGATGGCCCTTTACTTATGACACAGGCGCACGCTTGGTGCTACTTTGTTGATGCATGTGCGGCTAATGCGCACACAATTCACAAACACAGAAAAAAAAAATATATTATTTGGAGTGCACTTTGGGGGTTAGAGCACCCTTTAACAGATGAGCCAGCCGGCCCTTTACTTATGACACAGGTGCACGCTTGGCGCTACTTTGTTGATGCACGTGCGGCTACTGCGCACACAATTCACAAACACAGAATTTTTATTTTTTATTTTTGCACTTGGGGGAGCACCCCTGATGGACAGAGCACCCCCTGGACAACACTACAGCACCCCTTTAGAACTGGGACACTGCACAGGACTTTGGAGTGGACACAGCCCCTATGGACAACTGACTGCACAACACAGTCCAGCCAGCCCCTATGGTCTTTGGAGGAGTGGACACAGCCCCTATGGACAACAGCAGCACCGCTCAATACATCCAGCTCCTATGGACTTTGGAGTGGACACAGCCCTTATGGACAACAGCAGCACAGCGCAACACAGCACAGCACAACACTACACTGCACTACACTACACAGCCCAGCCAGCCCTAACTCCCACCCTCCCTCTTCATTGTCCACAGCCGAGTGAGAAAATGGCGCCGATGCGGGTACCTTATATAGAATCCAAAACCCGCGAGACCCGGAAGGCGGGTTGATGACGTTTTGCCTCAATTTCAGATCCGAGTCAGGCGGGAAAAGTCGAGCCTGACTCGGATCGGCCTCGGATTGGGGGGGCTTGGGGGGGTTCGGGTTTCAGAAATCCGAACCCGCTCCCCCCTAGTTTTTACTTAAACTTGGAGTGTATATTCTACATCAAACTGCAACGTTCAGGAGCAGGGACCCGTTAAATGTATAGGACGTGTTTAAAGCTCTACTGTCTCCCACTGTATTGAGTGTCACAGTGGGGGGCAGTAGTTACAATGCCTTCCAGCATCCTTGTATGGCTATACAGTCACCAGATATACTCATCAGCTGGTGAGTTGTATACTACTAACCAGCTCCACTCAAGTTCAGCTCCATCAAAACGGTGTATAACAGTGAACACCAATAAAACCACTCCACTGTGGTTAATAGTATGGATGAGCGAGTTCGGATCTCAGAGATCCGAACCCGCCCGAACTTCGTACATCCGAGGCAGATCTGAGTCAGCTCGGGTTTACCTGCCTGACTCAGATCTGAAAATGATGCAATCATCCCGCTGTCGGATTCTCGCGGGTTTTGGATTCTATAAAGGTCCTGTGATCACCGCCATTTTTTCATTACGGCTGTGGAGAGTGAAGAAGGAGGGAGCTAGGATCTGTGCTGTTGTACGCTGACGCTGTGCATAGGGGCTGGCTATTGTTGTCCATATAGGGGCTGGCTGTTTTCCTGTCCATAACGGCTGGCTGTTGTCTATAGAGGGGCTGGCTGTTGTCCTGTCCATAAGGGCTGGCTGGCTGTTATCTACAGAGGGGCTGGCTGGCTGTTGTCCTGTCTATAGGGGCTGGCTGGTTGTAGTGCTGTGTTGTCCAGGGGGTGCTCTGTTCTTCAGGGGTGCTCTTCACCCACCCCCCAGTGTGAAAAAAAAGTAATAATAATAATTTTTTGTGTGTGTGTTAGCCACACTAGTCATCAATGCAGGGGTGCTGTGCTGCTGTCTGTTAAGGGGCTGCTGCCTCTTTCAGGGGTTCACCCCAGAGTTCAAATAAAAAAATAAGCAGTTTTTTTTGTGTGCATGTTAGCCACACCTGTCATCGGCGTAGGTGCGCAGGGGTGCTGTCTGTCAAGGGGCTGCTGCCCAAAAAATAAGAAACAATCTTTTTGTGTGCGTGTTAGCCACACCTGTCATTGGCGTAGGTGCGCAGGGGTGCTGTGCTGCCTGTGTTGTTTATCAAGAGGCTTCTGCCTCATTCGGGTGCTCTCCCTCCCAGGGCCGTAGCTAGGGTAGTACGGATGGTGCCATCGCACAGGGCACCACAGGTCAGGGGGCGCTGTTTGGGCCTGTCAAATTTCTGTTTATTATCATTCTTGCTTGTAGCTTCCTCTTATTTCATCCCCAGCATCTCCTGGCCTCTCCTATCTCTTTCCTGGCCCTTCCTCATGAAGCCATGGCCCTTTTTTGGGTGCATTATGTCCCTTTGAAAAATGAGGGGGGCACCAATGCTCTTTCTGGCACAGGGCAACAAAAAGTCTAGTTACGGCTCTGCTCCCTCCCAAGTGCCAAAAAAATATTAGTTAATCAATCAATAATTTTTTTTTGTGTGTGTGCACGTTAGCCATGGCATCACAAAACGCCTCTGCTGAGATTTGCATAAACATTTTCAAAGGTGAAAATAGAGGATATGGTTTAAAAAATTGAATAAAGCAGCTAAAACTGCGTTCTCTGATTATAGTGTCCCTACTCCCTACCCATGGCCCCTCTACCTGACTTTCAGTGAGTCAGAGGGGCAACTCCATGCAGCCATATTCCAGAGTGCAGCTGCTCCTCCTGTAGTCCAGGTCAGAAGATGTGTAGGGGGTGTGGTGATGATATGGACTAAAAATGGAGCTCACATCCACTAAAGTGGACAATGATCCCCAATCTAACAGGGAGCGCAACAGTAATTTATACACAACACAGGGTGGAATGACGATATAGGCTTGGGTGATGGTATAATCTGGAGTGATGTATACATCATCTTCACACAATATTAATTTGTCCCCGCTGGAATCCACCATTACAGGTGCCTCTGTAATTTTTGAATGTAATTGACAGTAAAGGTCGTTCTCATAGAATTTGTATTTCATTTTGATGGACATCATCTTTTCCACATTTTGGGGAAGTAGTCTCAGGCCGATCACTGACAAGGTTCCCGACTGTGCTGAAAACTCTTTCTGAGTACACACTGGAAGGTGGGCAGCTCAAGTAAAGCAAAGGCAGTTTTATGTGTAAGGGCCTCCAAAGGGTATATTTATTTACTAAAGTTTCTAAAAATTAAAAGTGTTCATGTTGCCCATAGCAATCAATCAGATCCTGTCTATCATTTTGTAGAATGCAATAGAGAAATGATAACTACAATCAGATTGGTAGCTATGGGCAACATGAACACTTTTTAGAAACTTTTGTAAAACTAAAATTAACCCCAAATTGCCTCTTTTTCCTTCCAGTAGCTATTTACATGTTTCTCTTTATTTTCAGATCTGTGTCCGTTGGGAAGAAAAAACAAAGGCCCTCATTCAGAGCCGTACGCTCTGAGCAGAGCGCACGCTCTGAATGAGGGCCGCCCTCCATAAAAATGGAGCGTCCTCCTGGACGCTGGTATAGCTGTGGGTCACCACCCACAGCCTATACGAGCGTGCAGTTTGATGGCCGCGATGGTCTTTACCATCGCGACCATCGAAACTGCGAGCCGGAGCCTGCGGTTGTCAATCAACATCGACAGCACGCCCCCCTTGATCAGACACAACGAGCGAAGGACTTTCCTTCGCTCGTCGCATCTGGCGCATGCGCACAACGGAGCTCCCTCCATCGTGCGCATGCTCAGTGCAGACCATCGACCCACTTGCGAGCGGACAGCTGCTTGCGAGTGGGTCTGAATCAGGGCCAAAGTCTTCATCCCGTCTGGGATGAAACTCCACTCTCAGCAAGCAGGCATGGTGCTCAAGAATTCCCAAGAAAGACACAAAGTAAAACTTAAACCTTAAACTGAAATGTTGCATTCAATGCTCTGTTCCGCTTGTTCACATTTCTAAGTAATATGGTTAAGTGGACAGTGGGAACAATGGCAATTTGAAGGCCACTAACTAACTCTGTTTTTTTTAATGTCCCTGTACAGGTTGGGAAATGCCTTTACTTCCACTAAACCAAAGGATTATTTAAATCAATTGTTTTTGGAAACACTCTTTGCTGGTCCCCTTCTGGGATGAAAATCCACTCCTAGCCACAGAAGCAGGCGCAGGATTCTTAAGAAAGACGCAATGTAAGGCCTAAATCAGCGGTAACCAACCTCGGTCCTTGAGGGCTACTAATAGTTCATGTTTTCCAGACCACCTAGCTGGTACACAGGTGTATTCATTAATCACCAATACATTTGTAAAGATCCACAGGTGGAGTTAATTATTACAGTTATTATTCTGTGAGGAGACCTGGAAAACATGCACTGTTGGTAGCTCTCAGGGTTAGTTAAATCATAGATCTAACGCTTGAGGCCACTAACTAACTAACTTTTTTTAATGTCCCTGTACAGGTTGGGAAATGCTTTTTCATGTGGAAAGCACTACTAGAAATCTTCCTGGTCCCCTTCTGGGATGAGAAAATCCACTCCGAGCAACAGCCATGCTCAAGGATTATGCTGTAGCAAGGACTGATGGGAATGTGTAAAAATTTTTTTGTAAATGCCTCCTCCCCTCCCCTTCTCCCTCATAAGTTTTCTTCGGAATCAAATTATGAAATAAAATTTACTACCAATCAACCCTTCCTGTCCCTGCCCTGCCTTCAACTACATACATACTCCAACTCCCTCAGGCCTCTCTTGAATCATAAAAGTGTTTCCTGATGTGCCATGTTTGAAGTTGAACTGCCATGTGTTTGTGCCGCCCACTGCTGCCACTTTGCTTAGTCAGCCAGCTAGCTTGGTGCAAATTTTGGGCCTAAATTGGATGAAAACAATATAGTGAGCTGTGAGGTGGTCAAAATTAACTGGAAATGAGTGGAAATAAATGTTATTGAGGTTAATAATATTGTAGGAACAAAAACAGGCCCATTTTATGTGATTTTAGCAATTTTTTTGATATTTTAAGAAAAAATCCAGATCCAATACCAAAACCGAAAAACAAAACATGGAGGTGAGATTTTGGCAAAACCAATCCAGATCCAAAACCAGAGGAGGATCCAGATCCAAAACCAAAACATGGGGGTAAGTGCACATCTCTAAATAGCATATGCTGGAATGGATATGACATTTCTGTCTCCACGGGGCACTTTGAAATAAATTTTTATCTTTTGAACGTTTGCCGCTCTTATATTAGTGCTGCTACCTAATCTGTTCTTACCCGTCTAAACTTCGCTAACTTACTGTATCTTACATCTATACCTGCAATGGAAGCTACAGCCACCGGGAAAGACTGACAAACGGAGATCCAGGCTCCTCACAAGTGGGTAGAGCTGAGATATCATGACCTTCGCACAGCAGAACAGGTGTTCCAGTTACAGATCCCCTGTGCTTACCATTCCGGTGGTAAAACATACGGTCATCAGGTGAGATCACCACATGGAGCCTGGCAGGTATAATTCTAATACTAGACTCCTTAACATTGGACGCATAGCATAAGGGGTTTTTTACAGTTAAACACTCCGTTTGGAATATTATCAGCTCCCCGATCAAGGATAGAGCTATGTCTCTCATATCCTCAGAGCTCTGAATATATTTACAGGACAATTCTAAAAAGGACTCTGATAAAAGCACCTAACAGGTATTCATCTATTGCAGCACTAATATATACTAATCCTTTGAAGAAAGAGAAATACAGTGATACTATTGTGAATTGGTACACTGTTAAAAGTCCATGTGCTTTATATGGGTGCCATTATTTTAGATAGAGGAGAATAATATAATACACACTGTTGGAGTATATATGTTTTATACTGATTAATCTCAGCGATTATATTTTATTTTAATAAATCAGAATTTATAGCAATAAATAATTGATTCTTATATGAAGTTTTAGTGAACGTGTCAATTGTATCCACTCCTTGGTTCAAAAGCTGCTATACACATTGTTACTTATTTTTTATCTTGGGGCTGACTAAAGGCCCCCATACATCAGCAATCGATTCTGGCAATTCTGCAATTTGCAGATGATTGTATAAAAATATCTTCAATGTATGGGCTTCACAGATTGCAGATTGCACCCAAAAAGTGATTGGAATTGTTAAATCAGATTGTCCAACATGTTGGATTTCACAGATCAATTGGGACAGTAGATTGCTAGTGTATGGACATGATCAGCAGATTTGCAGACCATTACAAGTAAAATGATTGGCCTTTCAAGATTGGCAGATCTGTGTTTGCTGACAATGATCTGCAAATAACTGAAAAAGATTTGTAATGTATGGGCGCAGATTGCTAGATTGGGAAATCCTAAAATCGGGCAATAAATCGTCAAATTGTTCAATTGTGGTTTTCAGATTGCTGATGTATGGGGGCATTTAGGCTTGTTTCTGCATTACTGGGTCTAAAAGACTTGCCTACAATTAATGAGACCTCTATCATGACTCCATCTGATAAGGTCACCATTCAAAGAATGCTTGAGGACTATTTTAATGATAACGGCCAAATTGGCATGTCAGACAGTCCGTTTGAGTACTGGCAGGAAAAAAAGGCAATCTGGAAATTGCACGGGGTCGGCGCACATCACTACTTATTAATGTACTAAATGGACAGTACTGGAAATTAGTCTAGGTCATATTGACCAAGTAAGACTGTGTAAATTGGAGTCAGTGTAATCTAATGGGTCTATTCATCAAAGTTCTGTTTTGCATTTGATTTTATGTTCAATTTAGCTCACATGAAATCAAATCAAATCAAGATATCACTGACAAAATCCCACATTTACAGAAATTTGATTCTGTAAGCGTTTTCTAAATTGAATTTGATGTGGTAAGATTTTGACTAGTGATTTCTTAAACACAGAATCGAACTCAAAATCACCCAAAATAATAGATCTGGCAATTTTAGCATGAGCAGGTGCCAGTTACACAGAAACATGCAGAGACCTGTGAGATCCGTGCATCTTTCTGTGTGAAAAAAACTCATTAAAAGTGTAAAATAAAATTAAAATCCACATGGGGTATCCCTCTAAATGCACAACCAGCACCAGGCTTTTCTGAGCCGGTCCTGGTTTGAAAATACAGGGGGACAAAAGATGTAGGGTTCTCCCATATTTTCAACATCCAGCACCGGGCTCAGTGAGTCCTTCTACGGGGAACAAAATGAATAGGGGTCCCCTGTATTTTCCAAAACCAGCAGTGGACTCTATTTTAGCGGGGGTGTAATGTTGCTAGCCAGCCCAGGTTAAGGTTCCCTGGGGAAGTGGGGACCCCCCTTGGAATGGGGGATATACACTCAACTGAGGATGTGAAGTATGTGGAAAAACCATATCAATTACAAAGACGTATAAAGTAATTATGTTTATTGATATTAAAATCTCTAAATCCCAATTAGGGATGGCTGTATGTACCCCAATCACCTTCTCACTGTGCGGGATGAGATGCTCTTTCAGGGATTGTCTTTCCGTAAGTTCTTTTATCTTGTCAGTTCCATACGTTACCCTGATGTGGTTTTCTATGAGACCATCAGTGAGGGACGTAAGGGGTGACTGATAAGAAATGGAAGCGGTGTACCGCACGTATGATCACCAAAATCTCTGTCCTAAATTTCCATCTTGGATTTCTCTGGGGAGTGGGTTCCAAACAGGTGCAATATTGATGTCTTTTACACCCAGGATGTGGTGATCATTATCTGTTAGCTTCTCCCTGGGGTATAGAAGTATGTTCTTTCTCACTAATGAGCTCCGTCTTCCGGCTCCCTCTGCAGGCATGTGATGGGCGAGACGTCATGACGTATGATGTCTCTCCCATGCAGGAGAACAGTGGGCGGGACTAAGCGGACAGCGGCGGTCACGTCAGGAACGAGGATCAGGTAAGTTTTTTTTTTCCTCTCTTTGTGTGTGTGTGTGTGTGAAGGGGGGGCACTGAAATAGGGGGTGACCGCTTTGTATAGGGGTGGCCACTACTGGGGGCACTCTATAGGGGAGGCCACTACTGGGGGCACTCTATAGGGGAGGCCACTACTGGGGGCACTGAAATAAGGAATGGCTGCTACTGGGGGCACTTTATGGGGGGGTGTCTGCTACTGGGGGCTCTGTATATGGGTGGCCACTACTGGGGACAATTTAGGGGGGTGGCCACTACTGGGTGCACTGTATAGGGGTGGCCACTACTGGGGGCATTGTATAGGGGTGGCCACTACTGGGGGTAATTTAAGGGGGTTGCACTGTATAGGGGGGACACTCTACTGGGGGAACTGTATAGGGGGGCTACTAATGGGGGCAACGCAGCATAGGGGGATTGCTACTGGAGGGTTACTACTGGGGGCTCTACATAGGAGGGGCGCCAGTCCATTACATTGCCAGGGACGCTTGGATCCCTAGATACACCCCTGCTGTCTCCATCTGATCCTGCTTCTGTATTCTGCTCCTGCAGATCACTGTAATTCTCCGCTACAGGTGACTCCCAGAGGTCCAGGTGTACAGTGTAAGTGAGCACTGCCTGTGTCTTATTCACAGTGCTGAGACAGGCGGCTAAGCTGCCGTATGTCTGTCTCTACCTGATCCTGCTTCTGTATTCTGCTCCTGCAGATCACTGTAACCCTCTTCTACAGGTGACTCCCGGAGGTCCAGGTGTACAGTGTAAGTGAGCACTGTCTGTGTCTTATTCACAGTGCTGAGACAGGCGGCTAAGCTGCCAGATGTCTGTCTCCATCTGATCCTGCTTCTGTATTCTGCTCCTACAGATCACTGTAACCCTCCTCTACAGGTGACTCCCGGAGGTCCAGGTGTACAGTGTAAGTGAGCACTGCCTGTGTCTTATTCACAGTGCTGAGACAGGCGGCTAAGCTGCCGGATGTCTGTCTCCATCTGATCCTGCTTCTGTATTCTGCTCCTACAGATCACTGTAACCCTCCTCTACAGGTGACTCCCGGAGGTCCAGGTGTACAGTGTAAGTGAGCACTGCCTGTGTCTTATTCACAGTGCTGAGACAGGCGGCTAAGCTGCCAGATGTCTGTCTCCATCTGATCCTGCTTCTGTATTCTGCTCCTGCAGATCACTGTAACCCTCCTCTACAGGTGACTCCCGGAGGTCCAGGTGTACAGTGTAAGTGAGCACTGCCTGTGTCTTATTCACAGGACCGAGACAGGCGGCTAAGCTGCCGGATGTCTGTCTCCATCTGATCCTGCTTCTGTATTCTGCTCCTACAGATCACTGTAACCCTCCTCTACAGGTGAGTCCCGGAGGTCCAGGTGTACAGTGTAAGTGAGCACTGCCTGTGTCTTATTCACAGTGCTGAGACAGGCGGCTAAGCTGCCGGATGTCTGTCTCCATCTGATCCTGCTTCTGTATTCTGCTCCTGCAGATCACTGTAACCCTCCTCTACAGGTGAGTACCGGAGGTCCAGGTGTACAGTGTAAGTGAGCACTGTCTGTGTCTTATTCACAGTGCTGAGACAGGCGGCTAAGCTGCCGGATGTCTGTCTCCATCTGATCCTGCAGATCACTGTAACCCTCCTCTACAGGTGACTCCCGGAGGTCCAGGTGTACAGTGTAAGTGAGCACTGCCTGTGTCTTATTCACAGTGCTGAGACAGGCGGCTAAGCTGCCGGATGTCTGTCTCCATCTGATCCTGCTTCTGTATTCTGCTCCTACAGATCACTGTAACCCTCCTCTACAGGTGACTCCCGGAGGTCCAGGTGTACAGTGTAAGTGAGCACTGCCTGTGTCTTATTCACAGTGAGCACTGCCTGTGTCTTATTCACCTGTAGAGGTGACTCCCGGAGGTCCAGGTGTACAGTGTAAGTGAGCACTGCCTGTGTCTTATTCACAGGACCGAGACAGGCGGCTAAGCTGCCGGATGTCTGTCTCCATCTGATCCTGCTTCTGTATTCTGCTCCTACAGATCACTGTAACCCTCCTCTACAGGTGAGTCCCGGAGGTCCAGGTGTACAGTGTAAGTGAGCACTGCCTGTGTCTTATTCACAGTGCTGAGACAGGCGGCTAAGCTGCCGGATGTCTGTCTCCATCTGATCCTGCTTCTGTATTCTGCTCCTGCAGATCACTGTAACCCTCCTCTACAGGTGAGTACCGGAGGTCCAGGTGTACAGTGTAAGTGAGCACTGTCTGTGTCTTATTCACAGTGCTGAGACAGGCGGCTAAGCTGCCGGATGTCTGTCTCCATCTGATCCTGCAGATCACTGTAACCCTCCTCTACAGGTGACTCCCAGAGGTCCAGGTGTACAGTGTAAGTGAGCACTGCCTGTGTCTTATTCACAGGGCTGAGACAGGCGGCTAAGCTGCCGGATGTCTGTCTCTGCCTCATCCTGCTTCTGTATTCTCCCGGCCAGACTGGACAGCAGCGTTGTCCGTTGTAGTGGCAATAGGGTCTGTAGCACCAAGGAGTGCGCTCCAGCGCTGTGGGAAGTAGATCTCTGTTCTATATTAACCATGCGGTTGTGTCATGCCTGGTTTAGCCAGAAGTCCGCCACTGGTGCAGCGTTCAGTCCTCTGCCAGCTCGGTAACTTAGCAGCATGGCAGTGTGCGGCCAGGTGGGCATGTCTGTAATAGGTCGGCCAATCACAGCTTCAACTGGGAGTTTATGTGAAACTGCATCTAATCACCTGGACTAAGTCTCCTTTTTTTGTTGCTGACATACTCCTCATCCTCACTACGTTTTCTCTTCATAGTTTTTGGAAATGGTGTAAATATTCCAGTTTCTAGGCATCCAGTTTCTAGGTAAGCTGAACTAAGTCTCCTCCTTTTGTTACTGCCATACTTTTCACAAAGTTTTCTCTTCCTATTTTTTGGAAATGGTGTAAAGGTTCCAGTTTCTAGGCACTTTATGAGATGTTCCCTCATTAGTTCATTGTTGTAGCTGCTGGTGGGAATGTCGTTGTAGAAGAGCAGCTCCACAGCATTTGCTATGGCATATACCACACAGTCAAGTGAGTTTTCCGGCTGTTGCTCCACGTCCAGGATTTTGATCATTTTCAGCGTGTTTCTTGGAACAACAGTTCCGTAGAGGTCTTGTAGTTGTTTAAGAGCACAGGGGGTAAACATTAACTCTTGAAGACTGTCTGCAACTTGTATCTCCCCATTCCGAAAGCAGGACAGGAAACAGTGTTGGTGACACTTATCTGCGTGGATCTGTACTGCAGGCCCAGAGACGGGGATGTAGGAGCTAAATATTCCTCCCCATGTGCTTTGCAAGCCTTGCGTATTAAATTGTCGCTGCAGTATGTTCTGGGCGGCATCAATGATGCTGGCTTCCAGATGCCCGCGGCCCTGCAGGCTGAGTCTATGTTCATGTGTTAGCCATAAATGAGCCAGCCACATTATCTGTAAATGTGCAAGAAAAAAGTGGAATTAGGGATAGATGGCAATATGTTTCTACCTACTAAACCAATGTTATTTACATGTGCTATAAAGACACATGCACAGCATTTGCCCATTGCTTAGGACACTAGGTAATGGTATACAAGGGTGGTAGGGTACTACATATGTAATCAATGTAACAGTATAGTCAAAGTATTTGCCGGAAGCCAATGAGAGTAAAATGAATTAGTGGTATATAACAAAACAAATAGCATAAAGGAGACATGTTGGTATATGAAATCCGGTCCTAAAGAACACCGATGTTTTGCAGCAAACCGGGAACAATAAAACATAAGACTGGTAAAGAATGAAAGCCAAAGCCATAAGGTCACATGACTACTTTTGCCCATTCTGTGCCTTCATGCCGCTGTGCACAAATGTCACTGTAAGATGGCATTGTAGCACGTTTATGTTCTGGCTGATGACAATGTAGCTGTGGGTTATTATTTGGTTGCAGTTATGATAAAGTCAGTGTGGCCTGGCTGTGTTGGCTTATTAAGGAAAGAGTAGGAATGTCATGGAAGGTAACTTTGGCCTACAGTATTTGTGTTTTCAGGGGCTTCACTAGATATCAGCAACCAGGAAAGAGGTCCTGACTGTCAGGCATCTTTCTTCTTAGTCATGTGAGTGCTGATAACATTCTGTAACTTATTATGTTTCCCAATGGTGAGATGTGGAGTGAATTAGGATAGTGTCAGGGTGCAGTAGTATACTCTCACATGTGCACTGACCATCTGCCAGATCCCTCTCCCATGTCACTGTAGCACATGAAGCATGCAGACACTGCCGTTTCCATGTCATGTCATTGCAGAGTGGGAACTGGGCAGTGACAATGTGATCACACGTAACCTCCCTGACGTGTGGGAGTGCCATGGGATTGTTGTGGACATGTAGTAAAAGCCATATGTGATTCTGAGTTGTACATAGGGGGAATGGAAGTCTGTGTCTGATGTATCTCTTCTCTTGTACCCAGCATGTAGGTGGTGCAAATACTAATGATGATGGTTATGGCGGCCGGCGTAATATTAATGGGCGGCATAGGTTTCTATGTACAGATGCACAAACTCCTGCATGAGCTGAATGTATAGCCACATTAGTATAAGGTAGTGACTATGAATACAATTACTGTATATATAGCCACTTTGCATGTGACTCAGAATAAGCTCCCTAATATATGTATAGGGTAAGGGAGAGGGGATAAGATGGTGTACTAAACCATTCCTTAGTAGTCTGTATGAGTTTAGCAATGGTTGTTATTAGTCAGTGACATATGTAATATGCAGAGTATGCCTGGTATATCTATGTGATTAGGGGCCTATTCATCACTGGGGGCCTGGAATCAAGTTATTGTATTACAGTCATTTATGTTTTAAAATATCCACATAGAGCTGATTGTGTAGGCCAGGGATATTCAACTTGCGGCCCTCTAGTGGCTGTAGAACTATACATCCCAGCATGCTCTGCCTCAGTTTTGCTGTTAGGGCATGATAAAGCTGAGCAGGGCATGCTGGTATGTGTAGTTCCGCAGCTGCTGGAGGGATGCATGTTGAATCCCACTGATGTAGGACAAACAAGTCACAGCATGAAACAGACAGAACAGGAGAGTACAATAAGAAATTCTAATTCTGATATTGATGAGATACATTCTAAGGCTCTTATTTATATTATAGGTGTGGAAAGCCCAATTGTAGAAGAAAATATGATTAATGATGATTGGCAACAAAAACAATTAGAAATAAATAAAGAAAAGATGACAGGGAAAATAATATCCCACCCTGCTAATAATACAACATAGCTCTAACTAAGCACAAATGGTCATAGCATGGTCTTCTTACAGCTAATACACGGGTACAAACATGGTTGTGAGGTCCCCCAAAAAGCTGCAACCAGCACCGGTCTATGCCAGGCTTAGATGGTCCCACTATAATAGTGCCATGTTATTAAACTATATTTTAAAATTATATTTACTTTAAAATATTCTTACCTTAGACTCTCGTATCAGCAAAAAGCGTTAAAGTAATGAAAAAAATGCGTGTAGATAGCTATACCGATATATAACTAGCACACAACTCACTCTCATCCAATAACTGATTGTCCTGTACAAAGCAGGGCCTTTTTCCCATACCTCAGTGACATCACAAAGGCAGCCTGTGACATCATCAGCCTCAACCTGCCTGCTTTCCACCACTGCATGTAATGACTCACATGCTTTACTATAATGTTTGTTTACCAGGGATAGCTGGGCTACAAGAAAATGGCCTTTGTTCACCAGCATGCAGATGATGCCAACAATTACATTCTAATTCCCATAACAAAAGTGTGTGAGGGCCCCATATGTACCACCCAATGGGGAGAAATGTATATAGCACACGTAACTATGACAAGGATGATACCCCCCCCCCCCCTCAGCTCTGGGTCACATAGCAGCTGCACCCCTTGCACCCATGGTAGTTACGCCCATGGCCACGCGGTTAATTGTATTGAGCCCTAAAAGTTTTAATGATCACTACTTTGTACCATTGTATTATGCAGCATTTTCCAATAGTACACAGAATAAAACAGAGCAGTTCTGAAGGGAAAGGGCACCACAGGCCCACGTGCCTATACCAAAGTCACCTTCTAACAGTGATTTGTCAGGTGTCACAAGGGAGCAGCGGTCTGAAGCAGTGGCGTAAGTTCATCCCAGACGCCCGGAGGCAAGTTATAATTTGGTAACCCCCGTCACAGCCGCTGACACTGTAATGTAGCAATTCTCATGCAGACAGGCTAAGGATAGACTAAGACAGCAGCTGATGGTCTGACACGGAGTTCTCCTCTAGTGTATGGTGGCTTATCAGGTGCCATGAAGTGCCATGATGGTACATAGTTACAGCCCTAAGTGGGGTGAATACTGTATGTTGTGGACAATGGAGGAGGTGCCCTCTTTAGAGCTGGAGCCCGGCGGCAGGCGCCTCCATTGTCTCCCATAGTTCTGCCCCTGTATCTGTCACTGTCCTATAGTATGTATCACAATACGTCCTGCCACACCCAGAACAGTTATATTCGGTTCTCCAGTATAAAGATTAATCATAACCCTGCCCATGATATGTATATATATATATAATCTCCGTGCCACTCATATAATATATAGTAAGTATAGATCATCAGCCTGTCCTGCACATACAGTAGATAGCTATGTGTGCTGCTGCTGCTGCCCGCCCTCTCATCTTCTCCTCTCCAGCCTTTGATGGATTTTACACTACGCCACGGATACAATTTTCCTTCCCTCGCAGAAAGGTGCTGTCCCACGTCCCCGGTGCAGGTAAACAGCTATTCCGGGCCGCCTCTCCATCCATCCTGTCTCCCACCGCCCCCTCCCAGGTTTAGGGGACGCATAGAGAGGAGAAGACCATTCCAATGGGGACTACTGGGTAGCTGCCAGGAGGGTGATGCAGGACTGTGACTGGCAAGAGGGTGCAAAGTGAGCTGCCAGCAAGGTGTGAGGTAGGGGCTTGGCAATAGAGGGGGCTTCAGAAACTTATCATGGACTAGCAGAGAGAGGGGGCATTGCTAATATTCGGGGACATGCAAAAGCTGAGGTACAGGGTAATAGGAGTGGGCAACATGGCAGAACCCAAAGGGAGAGGGAGGTGATAGTTCTGGGTGGCAAAGGGAGGGGAGCTCTTACCTGTGGCTGAGCTCTCAGACAGCAGGGGCTGCCGGCTCCCGATCAGCCAGTTTTATTTCTCCGGGAGGTGGTCCACCATGCAGATCCTGTCTCCCGGGTCCCAGCCGCACTCTCCACAGACAGTGTCTCCAGGGCAGGCGCAGGGTGAGGTCGCGGGCGGTCACATGATACGTGGTGACGTCTGCGGCCCGCCGAGAGCACAGAGTGTGTAGTGGAGGAGGAGCGCCGCTGAAGCTGATTGGCGCTCAGCTCAGCGGCTCCTCTCTCTGGCTTTCTTTTATTTACAGACTAGTGAAGCCGGCGGTAGCGGTATAGGGGTAGGTATAGATGCGGTGGAAGGAAGTGGAACGGCCGGACCCTGGAGACAATGGAGCCAGATGCCCCCTTCAGGGCTGGGCGCCCGGCGGCAACTGACTCCATTGTCTCCGGGAGTTCCGCCACTGGTCTGAAGATTAGGAATTGGTGCAAACATTTGGACATTTGTGGCTGTATAGTGTTCCCATTTTAGGTGTGGACATATATAATTCTCTATGGATGTGAAGAAGCTGCACACTGGCAATAAAATAAAAAATTATTAGTTAAAAGAAGTTGAAAAAATATTTTTTTTCCGCTGTACCCCAGTTTATTCATATAAGCACTGTGACGCTGTGTGCCGCAATCCGCCCCAATGTATACATATATAAGCACTGTGACGCTGTGTGCCGCAATCCGCCCCAGTGTATACATATATAAGCACTGTGACGCTGTGTGCCGCAATCCGCCCCAGTGTATACATATATAAGCACTGTGACGCTGTGTGCCGTACTCCCCCCCAGTATATACATATATAAGCACTGTGACGCTGTGTGCCGCAATCCGCCCCAGTGTATACATATATAAGTACTGTGACGCTGTGTGCCGCAATCCGCCCCAGTGTATACATATATAAGCACTGTGACGCTGTGTGCCACAATCCACCCCAGTGTATACATATATAAGCACTGTGACGCTGTGTGCCGCAATCCGCCCCAGTGTATACATATATAAGCACTGTGACGCTGTGTGCCGCAATCCGCCCCAGTGTATACATATATAAGCACTGTGACGCTGTGTGCTGTACTCCGCCCAGTGTATACATATATAAGCACTGTGATGCTGTGTGCCGTACTCCCCCCCAGTATATACATATATAAGCACTGTGATGCTGTGTGCCGTACTCCCCCCAGTGTATACATTTATAAGCACTGTGACGCTGTGTGCCGTACTCCTCCCCCAGTGTATTCAGTACATAAATAAGCACTGTGATACTGTGTGCCGTACTCCCCCCCAGTGTATACATATATAAGCACTGTGATACTGTATGCTGTACTCCCCCCCAGTGTATACATATATAAGTAGTGTGACGCTGTGTGCCATACTCCCCCCCAGTGTATACATATATAAGCACTGTGATCAGGGCTGCCATCAGATATTGTGGGGCCCAGGACTGACAAAATAGGCAGGGCCCCTGGGCCCCCCCTCCCGCTACTGCTAGGTCTAATTAATTATGACTTACCTTATCGCCTTGTGCTTCTTCCTTCTGGCTTCTTCTCCTCCAGGGCTGGCTGGCGCTGCTCCTCACACGCCGTGGCTCATCTGACATCTCCCATCCAGTGGCGTGATGTCATGCACCCCAACGCCAAAGGAAAAGAAAATGTATTAAACAAGTGCAGGGGCAAATACAGGATTATCTGAGGGAGAGGGAGGGGGTTTCTAATAAAATAATTAAAATAAATATATATATATATATATATATATATACTGTGTGTATATATATATATATATATATATATATTGTTAAACACACACATACACATATAATATATGCAGCATAACACACATGTACATGTATATATAACACATATACATATATACACGCTAACATATGTACATACACATACATCCACACAAACATACATACACATATGTACACTCTAACACATACAGATATATACATACGCATATATACACACTAACACATACAGAAATACATACCCATATATACACACTAACACATAGACATATACAGTACATACCCATGTATACACACTAACACAGACATATACAGTACATACACACTAACACATATACAGTACATACCCATATATACACACTAACACAGACATATACAGTACATACACATATATACACACTAACACATAGACATATACAGTACATACCGATATATACAAACTAACACAGACATATACAGTACATACACATATATACACACTAACACAAACATATACAGTACATACCCATATATACACACTAACACAGACATATACAGTACAAACACACTAACACATAGAAATACACAGTACATACCGATATATACACATACACTAACACAGACATATACAGTACATACACATATATACACACTAACACAGACATATACAGTACATACCGATATATACACACTAACACAGACATATACAGTACATACAAGTATATACACACTAACACATAGACATATACAGTACATACACATATATACACACTAACACAGACATATACAGTACATACACATATATACACACTAACACATAGACATATACAGTACATACACATATATACACACTAACACAGACAAACACAAAAATATTTATTACTTACACTTCTGCACAGCACCTGGTTGCTAATGGGTGGCGGGCATCTTGCATTATTAGGCCCCGCCCCTAAGGAACGACAGACGCACGCTTGTCGCTGCTGCTTTGAGGATGCAAGTGCGGCTACAGCCCACACAATTCACAAAGACAGAAAAAAGAAGAAGAATATTTTTATTGTTTGTGTAGCACACTTTGAGGGTGTCACCACCCTTTAACAGACAGACGCACGCTTGTCGCTGCTGCTTTGAGGATGCAAGTGCAACTACAGCCCACACAATTCACAAAGACAGAAAAAAAAAGAAGAATATTTTTATTGTTTGTGTAGCACACTTTGAGGGTGTCACCACCCTTTAACAGACAGACGCACGCTTGTCGCTGCTGCTTTGAGGATGCAAGTGCGGCTACAGCCCACAAAATTCACAAAGACAGAAAAAAGAAGAATATTTTTATTGTTTGTGTAGCACACTTTGAGGGTGTCACCACCCTTTAACAGACAGACGCACGCTTGTCGCTGCTGCTTTGAGGATGCAAGTGCGGCTACATTGCACACAAGTCACAAACACATTAAAAAAATAGTTTTTTATTTTTTGGAGCACTTTGAGAGTTACACCACACTTTAACAGACAGACGCACGCTTGTCGCTGCTGCTTTGAGGATGCAAGTGCGGCTACAGCCCACACATTTCACAAAGACAGAAAAAAAAGAACAATATTTTTATTGTTTGTGTAGCACACTTTGAGGGTGTCACCACCCTTTAACAGACAGAGGCATGCTTGTCGCTGCTGCTTTGAGGACAGTATCATATGCAGTGACAGTAGACTTGTCAGAAATTGTTGGCACGTCCTTCAGTCCGGACCAGATGTCCAAACCAGCCCTTGACTTATGACACAGGCGCACGCTTGGCGCTGCTACTATGTTGATGCACGTGCGGCTACATCGCACACAAGTCACAAACACATTAAAAAAATAGTTTTTTATTTTTTGGAGCACTTTGAGGGTTACACCACCCTTTAACAGACAGACGCACGCTTGTCGCTGCTGCTTTGAGGATGCAAGTGCGGCTACAGCCCACACAATTCACAAAGACAGAAAAAAGAAGAAGAATATTTTTATTGTTTGTGTAGCACACTTTGAGGGTGTCACCACCCTTTAACAGACAGATGCACGCTTGTCGCTGCTGCTTTGAGGATGCAAGTGCGGCTACAGCCCACACAATTCACAAAGACAGCAAAAAAAAGAAGAATATTTTTATTGTTTGTGTAGCACACTTTGAGGGTGTCACCACCCTTTAACAGACAGATGCACGCTTGTCGCTGCTGCTTTAAAGATGCAGGTGCGGCTACAGCCCACACATTTCACAAAGAGAAAAATAAAGAAGAATTTTTTTATTGTTTGTGGAGCGCACTTTGAGGGTTACATATGTCGCTGCTGCTTTGAGGATGCAGGTGGAATCTAGACGGGATTTGGATCTGGGGACACACTACCTCCATCAATTGTCTAAATCCCACTGCACTAATGGCGGATACCGGACGCATGTCTAACACCAACATAGCAGTCAAGGCCTCAGTTATACGTTTTGCTTCAGGATGACTGCTGTCGTACTTCATCCTCATCGCTAGGGTCTGTTGGAGAGTCAATTGTTTAGTAAAAGTAGTGATGTTCCTACTTCCTCTCTGGGATGATGAACAACTCCCAGCAGCAGCAACAGCACTAGGAGGAAGTGGTTCTTGATCTTTTCCTATTTTATTTTTATCGGAGAAAGTTTGGTCCTCCATTTATGTTATATTGATATATACGTGCGGCAAAAGCGCACACAAACACAGAAAATATTTTTTTATTTTTGCTGGAGAGTAGTGCACTTTGTGGGTTACACCACCCTTTAAGAAATGAGCCAGCCGGCTCTTTACTTATGGGACACAGGCGCACGCTTGGTGCTGCTCCTTTGTTGATGCACGTGCAGCCACAGTGCACACAAGTCACAAAGACCGAAAATAATTTTTTTTTTGGTTTGGACTAGAGTGTACTTTGGGGGTTACAGCACCCTTTAACGGTCAAGCCAGCCGGCCCTTTATTAATGACACAGGCGCACGCTTGGCACTACTTTGTTGATGCACGTGCGGCTACTGCGCACACAATTCACAAACACAGAAAATAATTTTTTTTTTGGTTTGGACTGGAGTGTACTTTGGGGGTTACAGCACCCTTTAATGGTTAAGCCAGCCGGCCCTTTACTTATGACACAGGCGCACGCTTGGCACTACTTTGTTGATGCACGTGCGGCTACTGCGCACACAATTCACAAACACAGAAAATAATTTTTTTTTTGGTTTGGACTGGAGTGTACTTTTGGGGTTACAGCACCCTTTAACGGTCAAGCCAGCCGGCCCTTTACTTATGACACAGGCGCACGCTTGGAACTACTTTGTTGATGCACGTGCGGCTACTGCGCACACAATTCACAAACACAGAAAAAAATTTTTTTTTGGTTTGGACTGGAGTGTACTTTGGGGGTTACAGCACCCATTAATGGTCAAGCCAGCCGGCCCTTTACTTATGACACAGGCGCACGCTTGGCACTACTTTGTTGATGCACGTGCGGCTACTGCGCACACAATTCACAAACACAGAAAATTATTTTTTTTTTGGTTTGGACTGGAGTGTACTTTTGGGGTTACAGCATCCTTTAACGGTCAAGCCAGCCGGCCCTTTACTTATGACACAGGTGCACGCTTGGCACTACTTTGTTGATGCACGTGCGGCTTCTGCGCACACAATTCACAAACACAGAAAATATTATTTTTTTTGGTTTGGACTGGAGTGTACTTTGGGGGTTACAGCACCCTTTAACGGTCAAGCCAGCCGGCCCTTTACTTATGACACAGGCGCATGCTTGGCACTACTTTGTTGATGCACGTACGGCTACTGCGCACACAATTCACAAACACAGAAAATATATATTTTTTTGGTTTGGAGTGTACTTTGGGAGTTACAGCACCCTTTAACGGTCAAGCCAGCCGGCCCTTTACTTATGACACAGGCGCACGCTTGGCACTACTTTGTTGATGCACGTGCGGCTACTGCGCACACAATTCTCAAACACAGAAAAAAATTATTTTTTTGGTTTGGACTGGAGTGTACTTTGGGGGTTACAGCATCCTTTAACGGTCAAGCCAGCCAGCCCTTTACTTATGACACAGGCGCACGCTTGGCACTACTTTGTTGATGCACATGCGGCTACTGCGCACACAATTCACAAACACAGAAATTTTTTTTTTTTTGTTTGGACTGGAGTGTACTTTGGGGGTTACAGCACCCTTTAACGGTCAAGCCAGCTGGCCCTTTACTTATGACACAGGCGCACGCTTGGCACTACTTTGTTGATGTACGTGCGGCTACTGCGCACACAATTCACAAACACACAAAAAATATTATTTTTTTAGCACTTGGGGGGAGCACCCCTGATGGACAGAGCACCTGGACAACACTACAGCACCCCATTAGGACTGGGACACTGCACAGGACTTTGGAGTGGACACAGTCCCTATGGAGAACTGACTGCACAACACAGTCCAGCCAGCCCCTATGGACTTTGAAGTAGTGGACACAGCCCCTATTAACAACAGCAGCACAGCACAACACAGCCAGCCCCTATGGATTTTGAAGTAGTGGACAACAGCAGCACAGCGCAGCACAGCACAGCACAACACTACTCTGCACTACACTACACTACACAGCCCAGCCAGCCCTAACTCCCACCCTCCCTCTTCACTGTCCACAGCCGAGTGAGAAAATGGCCCGACGCGGGTACCTTATAAAGGATCCAAAACCCGCGAGACTCGGAAGGCGGGATGATGACGTTTTGCCTCGATTTCAGATCCGAGTCAGGCGGGAAAAGTCGAGCCTGACTCGGATCTGCCTCGGATCGGGGGGGCTCGGGGGGGTTCGGATTTCAGAAATCCGAACCCGCTCACCCCTAGTATAGAGTATACATTTTATAATGCTAAAGACAACATATCACCTGCACAACATTGCTGAAAACTGTATTCTTGCAGTACATTTGAATCTATAGAACAACTTAATTCTGGTAATAATAATCTCACACCTCTGGGATATAGTAAATAATGAATATCTGTCAATATGTGTCAGTATCTACAGCGTTTGATGCTTTCTTTTTAATTTCACACACATGACGAGCATGAATTATCACTTAGAAACATATGAAATATTAACATGTCTATATATAGTAAATGTAATAAGTAAAGAGGGAGAAAAATACATTAAAACTAAAAGCCAACAAAAATATGACTAAAAAAGTGTCATTCGGCAAAGGAGAACTTATATCAGATTTGGCAACGTAATAATCTCCATTGTAGGCTTTTTGGGGAGACCAGAACCTAAAACACATGTTGATTAGAGAAAATTGTAAGTGATTGTCCACATATTATTATTTTTATTGCCATATTTCTGCAGCATTGAAATACTGTACATATTATGCTTCTTAAAACAATTTTGTGAAAGAAAAAGGACTGATTTATAATTGGGAGTAATGCAGAAAAATATATGAAATGTTCACCTTTGCAGAACCATGTTACACTAAAGGTGGAGCAGATTTACAATGTGCAAAGATAGTGGTCAATTCAATTAGGTGCGAATTGAGTCCTGCGAGCCCATCTCACAACGAACTCGCATTGCTTATGGCATTTGTAACTCAGGCCCTGATTCAGAGCTGGTTGCTTGTGGTAGGGTCTCGTTGCCGCAAGCCCCAGAGAGATTTTGGCTCTAACAGAGCCGAAATCTCTCCCACTGACATCACTCGTGATTTCACATGGGTACGCCTCCGTTTGGGCAGCCACTCCCCCCGGCCCACCCACCAAAGGGGGCGTGCTGTCATTCAACATCGTCAGCATGCCCCCTTTGGTACGAGACCCGGAGCTCCGTCGTGCACATGCGCTCTGGGCCACCATCGACCCGGTTGCGAGCTCTCAGTGCTTGCACCCGAGTCTGAATCAGGCCCTCAATTCCAAACTCGTATCGCATTTTTTCAGTAGAAATTTGCAATTTTTTGTGTGCGCACCCTGAACAGGTAAAAAGGTAAGGGGAATCTTTATTTGAAGGTTAAAATGTCAGGATATAGGGGCTAATTCAGAGATGTGTGCTAACCCAATGGTTAGTGCACATCTCCAATTGTGCCGTTCTGCAACAGCGCAAGACCCCTACTGCACCAGTGCAGTATAGGTCCTGCGTGATCGCATGCAGAGCGGCAGCAGACTGTCAATGATTGACAGTCTGGTGCCATTTCTGGGCGGAGGGGATGGGGCAGAAAAGGCCTCCATTTCCCCAAACTGAGGCGTGTTGCTGCCTTTGGGGGGGAGGGAAGAGGTCAGGATCTCTGTTGGCTGACGGAGATTTGCAGGCCTGTTTTGAGCAACTGGTCCCCATGGCCACTTAAGCCAGCAAAGGGCCATGCAGACATTCTGGTGATGCCTCCTGCTGCATTATCATAATAGTGCTATAGCAGCTGCTCCATGTGGAAGTGTAAATGATGTGGGACAGGAATGTAGAGGTGTAAATGATGTGAGGGAGGTATGTGGAGGTGTAAATGATGTGGGACAGGTATGTAGAGGTGTACATGATGTGGGACAGGTATGTGGAGGTGTAAATGATGTGAGGGAGGTATGTGGAGGTGTAAATGATGTGGGACAGGTATGTAGAGGTGTACATGATGTGGGACAGGTATGTTGAGGTGTAAATGATGTGGGACAGGTATGTGGAGGTGTAAATGATGTAGGACAGGAATGTAGAGGTGTAAATGATGTGAGGGAGGTATGTGGAGGTGTAAATGATGTGGGACAGGTATGTAGAGGTGTACATGATGTGGGACAGGTATGTGGAGGTGTAAATGATGTGAGGGAGGTATGTGGAGGTGTAAATGATGTGTGACAGGTATGTAGAGGTGTACATGATGTGGGACAGGTATGTTGAGGTGTAAATGATGTGGGACAGGTATGTGGAGGTGTAAATGATGTAGGACAGGAATGTAGAGGTGTAAATGATGTGAGGGAGGTCTGTGGAGGTGTAAACGATATGGGACAGGTAAGTGGAGGTGTAAATGATGTGGGACAGGTATGTGGAGGTGTAAATGATGTGGGAAAGGTATGTGGAGGTGTAAATGATGTGGGAAAGGTATGTGGAGGTGTAAATGATGTGGGACAGGTATGTGGAGGTGTACATGATGTGGGAAAGGTATGTGGAGGTGTAAATGATGTGGGACAGGTATTTGAAGTTGCTGTAGTGATGTGGGAGGGGTCTTGGAACTTGCAGATGAGTTTGTAAAAAAATTAATTTCAACTTCAAATCAGCCATTTGACACCTTTTATGAGCTTTCAGTATTTTCCTTATGGTCAATAACAACACACATTACTGAATGTCCTTTGCCAACTCATCCTGGATGTCCTCTTCCCACCTCAAACTTAATTAATAATATTCCCACTGGCATTCAGGATGTGATGCCTCCTGCCACCCTTTGCATGCATGCTTGTGTTAATGACACAGGTAAGCATTAAGAAAATCACAAAGGACAGCTCTCTTGATAAGAGCGGTCCTTTGCGAATAAAGGACTTCAGGGTCTATGACCCAGAAGTCCCTCTGACATCCTTCTGTGCATGTGCATTAGGACGCGCACTGCGGGAGGTGTTGGGAGGGATCCGATTGGATCCCTCACAGGGGGGTGTTGTGAATAGAAGCCCTTTGGCTTCTATTGGCCAATCCATCTGAAGATGGCCACCTCATCAGAGCCCTGGAATATATCACATTCAAGGGCTTGCTGCATAAGAGAAATGTGGTCAGACTTGCAAATTTTCGGGGGTTTGACAGCAATTGTGATGTTAGTGCATCCTGCCCTTTATCTGTTGACAACACAACAATAAACCCTGCTCCTCAATCTCACTGCCTAGGTGTCATCCTTGACTCAGAACTGTCCTTTGTTCCCTACAGTATATTTAATGTGAATCCAAATCATGTTACATACATCTGAGAAACATATCCAGAATACATTCACATCCCACACAAGACACTGCAAAAACTCTAATTCCTGTACTCTCTATCTTTTGAATTGATAAACTCCCTGGCGGCCTGTGACTCACCATCATACATGTACATGACATAATCATGACAATTCCTTATACTTTAAAATCATAATACTAAAATATAATTATTAAAGTGACAGAGATAGGAATTGCGATGCAAAATTGTGAAATTTAATTAATAAAATATTTAATTAAAAAAACCAGGGGTTAAAAGGAGTACGGTGGCAATGAAGAACGGTTGATAAAAATCCAACAATAAGACAATATATAAACAAGTCAACAAATTCACCGGTGAACCACCCTCCCCTAAAACCACTTACAGTGGACCCACATGGACGAGTGATCCGCAGGGGGCATCAGCAACCACCAAACTAAAGGAACGCGCACCCAACTAAAAACGTAACACACAACCACCTTACATCAGCCATTGGAACTGCCCCAAACCAAAACCATTTGAAAAAAAAACATTACTCAGCAAGAAAAACTAATAAAGCATAAAGGGTGGATGGGTGGGTAAAAATCTTTAGAACAAAGAGGCTTCCCAGGAAGTTACACAGTGCAAAGTCAGCACACACCCCTTTTCCAACTACCAATCCCTAACCCTCTAACAAACACCCCAACAAGCAGTCTACCCAGCAACAAAAATTTAACTCCAACCTCACCACCCATTTGAAAGAAAACATGCCCATGTTCTCTGATGAGCCAATGGGCTTGGGGTGTAACTTCCCTCAGGTTTATTCTAAAAACCTTCAGTTGTCCTTATTGCAATAGTCTCCTTACTGGTCTTCCCCAAAATAAACTTTCACCCCTACAATCTATTTAGAATGTAGCTGCAAAGTTGATCTTTATTGCAAAATGTTCTTCTGCTGCTCTGCTATGTCAGTCTTCGCATTGGTTGCTCATACTTACCAAAATCTATATAAAATATATAAATTTATAAAATACTACTTACATATAAAGCTATCAACAAGACTACACCAACATACATCTCTTTGCTTATTTGAAAATAGCTCCCATCTAATCCCCTCCACTCTGCCCAAGATCTGCATCTCTCATCCTCAATTATTAATAGCTCCCAATTTTTTTCTTGTTCCAAGTATTCTGTGAAATGCCCTCATACAACAATACTTTCCTCTAGTCTCCAAACCTTCCAGCTATCCCTGTAAACTCACCTCTTCAGGCAGCTTATCATAATATTCACCCACACATATAACCTCCATAGACTATTCTACCCAATTGCTTCCCATCTATACAGTCCACACATTTTTCCTGGTGCGATATAAAGATGGGTGTATGTGGACACAACTGTAATCCATTGTGTTAAAAAATTATGAGCGCAGGTTTCTCTGTGATTTATGTGAGCGTCAATCCTCCCAGCGTCTGGCATGTCTTCATAGTCATTAATAATCCTTAAGTGAATGTCAATCTTCCCAGAATCTCTCCTGCAGGGAGGAAGCTGGAACTCACTGTCCATGTACAGCTTGGGAACACAGGCTAATTAATCAGCCACCAGGCAATGCTAGGAGCACATGCTCTACTCTAAACATGAATATGGATAAATTGGCTGTGACTCTGCTATTATAATTTATTTGTTTAAATTCAGTTTTCCACATTGTTATTTAAATATTGGGCAACAGGAGAGTAGAGTACATGCTTGGTACTAAATTCTCGCCTTAGTTCCTATGAAACTATGTCGGCATTAAATCCAGGCAATAGACACATAACAAACACTGGTTTGATCTCATAGAGCAGAAGAGTGGAAACAAACTGTAAAACAGTCATTTATATTTGTTATGGGGAGGCCATAGTAATCAAGGTGTTCTGGAGGGTGATCATGCTCAGGTAAGGAAAGATGGCAGATTGGTTATTAGCAAGTGTGATCCATAAAACAGACACTGGTTAAAGCCATGGAAGCTAATTAACAACAAGCAGTGATCAGATAAAAAAGTAATCAAATTTTCAGTTCCAGTCAGTATTCATTACACAGTGGTTTGCAATGAGGCAGACAAAAGGGCTTAGCAGAGCAGGGTCAGTACACAGTGCTCACGGATAGGTAACATGCAAAAAAATCCTGAAAGATAAAGCCAAGGTCAAAAGCTGTAGTCCCTAGCAGAGGGTTTTCAGGGTATGTCCAGAGCAGGTTTATGGAACTTTCACCTAGCACTCACTACTAGGCGAAATCTCCCTATGGGGTAAACTTACTAAGGGTCGAGTTTGGGTGAGTTTGCAAACTCACGTGAGTTTAGGCATTTTTTTCATCTCACAAATTTATTAAAGACAAACTCGAGTGAGTTTGAAGTGAGTTCTCTTTTTTCACTGTTACAACTCATGTGAGATTGCAAACTCGAAAAAACTCACCATCGGCCAAAAGTAGGAAGTACTTTAGATGAAAATGATGCAACTCGCACATTTACTAAGATTCGAGTTTCCAATCTCGTGTGAGATTGTAGCAAACTCACTGTGAAATGGAAGTTTTAAACACTCACCTCCTGAGCTGCGAGTTTGGCTGAAACATACACCAATCATTGTGATTTGTGTATTTTTATTTTTTTTTTACCTTTTAAGTAGGGTTAATTATTTTTTTTCAAATTATGTGAGTTCCCCGCAAAAAACATAACCAGTCCCAGACTTTCCAGCCAGTCCTGGTTCCTAAAATTATGGGGAACAAAATGAATAGGGCTCCACCATAATTTAAGAACCAGCACCAGGCAGCAGGGCCAGACCTGGTTTTAAATATATGGAGAAAAAAAATGGCATGAGGTCCCCCATATATTTAAAACCAGCTCCAGACCCTTTCTAGCAGAGGACTGATCCCACAGCCAGGGGAGCCCTTTTACTGGGCCCCCCAGCCACAGCATCAGCCCTGACCGATAGTCAGCCCCCTCTCCAGGGCACCCCTGGCCTAGGCTGATAGCCAGGGACTATCCCAGCCACCCCTGGGCAGTGGATGGTGGGTTAATAGTGTAGGTGTAGTGTTAAAAATTGAATTAACAACATTGTCTTTACAGTCCCAGCAAGCCTCCCCCACATGCTGGTACTTGGAGAACCACAAGTAGAACATCGTGGGACAAAAGGTGAGTATTGGATCTTTTCTTACAGGTACTTCCATTGGATATTTTACGTTGAGAAGGGGACGTGAACATCTGGAAGAAGGTGAGTATGTGTGTGTATGGATGTATTAAACCTTTATTTTCACGGTGTGTGCGTCTTGTGTTTTTTCACACATTTCTTTACAGGTGAAACACAGGTACCAGTGGCCCCTTAATGCCCCACATGCTGGTATTTGTGATTCTCCAAGTACCAGCAGGCAGGGGAGGCTTGCTGGGACCTGCAGTTCTACTGTAAAGACAATGTTGTTAATTTAATTTTTAACACTACACCTACACTATCAACCCGCCACCCACTGCCCATGGGTGGCAGGGATAGTCCGGGGCTATCAGCCTAGGCCAGGGATCCCTGGCCTGGGCTTACTAGCAGTCAGGGCTGATGCTGTGGCTGGGGGGCCCGGTGAAAGATTCCCCTGGCTGTGGCATCAGCCTCCCGCTAAAATGGGTCCAGTGCTGGTTTTAATTATAGGGGTACCCTACGCAAAGTTTTTACCCATAATTAAAACCAGGACTGGCCCTGCAGCCTGTTGCTGGTACCTAATTTACGGTGGAACCCTACTCATTTTGTTCCCTGTAATTTTAGGTACCAGGACAGGCTGGCAAGTCCAGGGCCAGTTAAGCTTTGGGGGGGACCTTATGTCATTTTTTAAATTAAATTATTTATCCCGTTTTTGACAGGTCTTAACACACAAGCAGCTTACACATCTCACTGATATGTGCAGGCTGCTTGCTCGGGTGAGTTTGGAAGAGAGAAAACACTGCAATATCAGGTGAGTAATCTCACCTAAACTCTCCTTAAATGCTCCATAAACTCACCCCTAAACTCTCCTCTAAATTCGCAATTTAGAGGAAAAAACTCGATTAGCTTCACCATCGAAAAACTCACTTTCAGCTGAACTCACTTCTTAGTTAAAGGGAAAACTCACCCGAGTTTTGGTGAAGCAAAGTGAGTTTAGAAACTGAAAAACTCGACCAAACTCGAATCTTAGTAAATTTATCCACATGTGTTTAGAGTACATGGCTCACTCACTGTGATGATAGTTGGTAACACTGGCATCTAAGTAGCTCTGAGAATCATATCACTGGGCTAATCTATTGCAGTTAGAGGTTCAAGTCTTAAACAGATGTATGGGTAACGCTTCATACAGTATAAAGCTGACTGCTGCACTATGCCCCTCTTCTCCTGTTTGTTTATTTATTTACTACTTATTTATTTAAATTACTTTTTAATGAGGATGTGCAAATAAGAAAGTGGACAGGAAAGGTAGACAAAGAGAAGCAGGTGAAGTATGGGGGGTGGACATATAAGGGGTAACAGAGCATGTGAGCTAAATACAGTCAAAGACAGAAACTCATTAGAGCAGAACAACAATCCCATGAGAGTAATATTATAATCATTCCACATCTGTCATCTGAGTGGGCAGGTGGGCCATATTTTATGGGGATTTTTTCTACTTGTACTACAACGAATCAGGAAAGCAAAAAAATAAGAATTTAATTAAGAGCTACAGTAAAATAGGGTTTATGTAAGTTGCTCATTTTTAATTATATTTATTTAAAAATTGTGTATGAGTGTATTTTACTGCTGCGATATAATGGGCAAGAATATAAGGGACCTTAGATAATTATTTTGATAAAAAGTATTATCTATGGCTTATGTTAATAAGTAAAGTAAAATCATAGAATGCACTATACTGCAATATGTTAACAATTGTGTATTTTATAGGTGTTCGGAATATACACTAGTTAAGTATTTGAATTATATTTAATTGAACAAATTGCATAGCCGCACTTAAGGACTTTCAAATAAATCAAATAGACTTTGCAACTATGAATATTTATTGAAAGCTACATCATTACCATTGACAGTAATTTTTATTTTTATTTACACCCTTTATTAAACCTTTATATGACAGTCATATCTTTATAAGTAATTACACATGGGAAACAAAGAGAAGGTAAAGATCTGTAAAATGTTATTATTATTTTAAATTTTATCCATTCTGAATTAACCCTTTGGTTTCCTAAATGCAGAGTGAATAAACACATAAAATGGCAATTGATTATACCTAAAAAATTATATAATATTTTGTTCTAACCACATTTATATAATTAATTTTTATATACAGTATATCAAACTAATTTTATATATATACATTAAAAAAAATGGGGGTGTAAAACAATCTTTTCATTTGATGCGGCACTCCGGTCATTCAGTAAAAAAAATAATTACAACAGCGCTGAAAAGAAGGCAAAGTTTCAGTGCTCAAACTGACACTGTCATCAGGCTAAAGAATTAATCAAAAACCTATTACCTTATACAAGTTCTGATCATCACCACGTGAATGCCATCACTGGGGGCGGGACCACTCACCTGGCCCGGTGATGCATAAGCAATGACATCATCCAACACAATGAGTCATCGATGCAGGCCCATCACTATAGAGATAGTAAACAGCTATAAGACATAAGACATGTAGTGGTGTAAATGATGTGGGATAGGTAAGTGGAGGTATACATGATGTAGGACAGGAATGTAGAGGTGTAAATGATGTGGGATAGGGATGTGGAGGTGTAAAAGATGTGGGACAGGTATGTGGAGGTATACATGATGTAGGACATGAATGTAGAGGTGTAAATGATGTGGGACAGGTAAGTGGAGGTGTACATGATGTGGGACAGGTATGTGGAGGCATAAATAATGTGGGACAGGTATTTCAAGTTACGTAAGGGGTGGTGACCTGCGCTTTCAGAAATGGTAAGGAATGGGATATGTTGGATGAATGGTGAAGGGGGAAGGGATAGAGAGAGAGGGGGGGCGACTAATGCATCACTGTGAGGGTGGGGGTGTCTGGTCCCACTTGAGAGACTATATATGGAACGCATGTAATCTACCCTCCAGGTATTTTAAGTTGTTGTAGTGATGTGAGAGGGGTCTTGGAACTTGCAGATGAGTTTGTAAAAGTGTTAATTTCAACTTTTTTCAAACTTGTATAAAAAGTTAACATTGAAAAATTACTACACAGTCAATTTCCTGTACCCCAAAATGCAAGAAAAACATTTATTTGCTGAAAAACATTAGCTCGCTATAATTTTTCAACAATTAATAAAAAGTGCAAAAATCAGCCATTTGACACATTTTAAGAACTTCCAGTATTTTCTTTATGGTCATTAACAATCTGCATTACTGAATATATTTTTGCCAACTCATCTTGGATGTGCTCTCGCCACCTTAAACTTAATCTTTCAAAAACAGAATTAATAATATTCCCACTGGCCAACAGTAATCATTGACCTGACATCTCTATATCTGTTGACAACACAACAATAAACCCTGCTCCTCAGTCTCGCTGCCTAGGTGTCATCCTTTTCTCTGAACTGTTCAATGTTCCCTATATTTAATGTGAATCCAAATCATGTTACATACAGTACATATGAGAAACATATCCAGAATACACTCTCATCCCACACAAGACACTGCAGAAAGTCTGATTCCTGTACTCTCAATCCTTTGCATTGATAAACTATGACTCACCGTCAAACATGTATTTGACATAACTTTGACAACTCCTTATACTTTAAAATCATAATACTAAAATATAATGAATAAAGAGATGGAAACCGTAATTGCGATTAAAAATTGTGAGGGGGGAATGGAAGTATGGTGGCAAGTCTCGGGTCTAAAGTGACAGGAGATCACTGGGCGCTTTCCAATTGATGCCTGTTATCCCGCTGATCACGCCCATAGAGATTGGGTTTATCCGGGTAAAAGGCTACCCCCAACCAAAGTGCTGATCGCGAAAAGTGCAGCTTGGGCACCCAAACAGGTCACATTTTGCCCATTGAAGCTCGCACCCCCTCGGGTCTGCGAGCTGAAATGGTGCACCGGCAGCTGATCACGCCCGACAGGAGCAACAATTGAATAGCTCCTGTCGGGCGTGTAGGGGTGGGCAAAACAATTGAATTCCACCCTTAGAGTGCATGGCTCTCTCACTATTATGATAGTTGGTAACACTTGTGCAGATAGTTTAACCATACGTTGGTATCTAGGAAGACACTATAACCTGAGCACTCTGAGAATCATATCACTGGGCTAATCTGTTGAAGTTAGAGGTAGTTGAAGTCTTAAATAGATGTTTGGGTAGTGCTTCATATAATGCTGACTGTGACAATACTCCTCTCTTCTCCTGTTTATTTATTATTTATTTAAATTACTTTTTAATGAGGTTGTACAAATAAAAAAGTGGATAGGAAAGGTAGACAAAGAGAAGCAGGTGAAGGATGGGGGGTGGACATATAAGGGGTAACAGTGCACATATGCTAAATACAATCAAATACAGAAACTCATTAGAGCAGAACAACAATTCCATGAGAGTAATATAATCACTCCACATCTGTCAACTGTGTGGGCAGGTGGGCCATATTTTATGGTGATTTTTTTCCACTTGTACAACAACTAATCTAGAAAGCAAAAAAATAAGAATTTAATTAAGTGAAAAATTAGGGTTTAGGTAAGTTGCTAATTTTTAACTATATTTATTTGAAAATTGTATATAAGTGTATTTTATTGCTGTGGTATAATTGGCAAGAATATAAGGGGACCTTAGATAATTATTTTGACAAAAAGTATTATCTATGGCTGATGTTAATTAGTAAAATAAAACCATAAAATGGACTATACTGCAATATGATTACAATTGTGTATTTTATAGGTGTTCAGAATGTACACTAGTTAGGTATTTGAATTATAGGCTTATTTTCATGAAACAAATTGTATAGCAGCACTTAAGGACTTCAAAAATTAAATGGGATTTGCAACTATTAATATTTATTGATAATATAATTGGTACTGTAAATTAATACACAGCAAAATGCTGCATCATTACCATTGACAGTCATTGTATTTTTATTTACACTCTTTAATAAACCTTTATTAGACAGTAATATCTTTATAAGTAATTACACATAGGAAACAAAGGGAAGTTAAAGATCTGTAAAATTTTATTATTATTCTTGGTGTTATCCGTCTGATTTAACCCTTTGTTTTCCTAAATGTGGAGTGAATAAACACATCAAATGGCAATTAATTATACCTAAAAAGAAAAAAAGTCTGTGTGAGTGTGTGACTGAGGGTGGCGGTAGTGTGTGTGAGTGTAGAGGCAGCACTCTACCACATGACTTATGGCTCCAGTATGAGGATGCCCATTGATGATGTCATCATCCATTGTCATGGCCACAAAGAAATTCTCAACCCCCCCCAAAGAAAAACCATAAGAACAATGGCAGAGACCAAAAAACCATAAAAAGCAAAACAAACCCTCCCCCCCGAAAACATGGCCTGTATCATATCATATAGACAGGTCGGACAATGCTTGAAATTCCTCTTTACTTAAATTATCAGGCTGTCGTTTAATACATTAGGTACCACATCAGATGTCACAATATTGTCCAACATACGATTGAAGTAAAATGGAATTTCATGCATTGTCTGATTTTTCTTCATTCACTGATATAGTGCCAGTAAGGGTAAGGCGATAGTCACCCAAGATTTGCATGAGTACAGATCAGAATTAGAGAGCCAGTTAGGTGACACCAATGTTTACTGTTTGCTTGATAGGGATCCCACAGCCATCTTTTCCAAACAGATTGATTAATAAAGATTGGATTAAATCAGTGCACTAGTAAAGCTGCCAATGTGACTTCAAAGTTAAATGATGTATCACCATACACCAAAAATAATATACAAATACCACAAATAAGTAACCAGTGGGTCTCCTTGGTGCTTGATAGACAACTTCACTCTAAAGGTGAATGCTTCTCATACCATACATCTAAAGAAAAAACACAGAAAACAAACAATAGTGCAATATTGTTATTTACAATTCAATTCCTATATTGCATATGCTATTTAGGAACCGTACCATTTAAAATGGTCTACTATATTAAGCAGACAAAGCACTTGAACTGAACCCATGTTGTCACTGGCTTTCAGGTACTCAATTCCCTCCTATTTCTTCCAAATGACTCTCCTTTCAATTTGAGTTGAACATATGAAAACCGTGAAAAAACTCCATATAGTGTAGTACAGTTTTTATTATAACATACATGAATGCTTTGAAGAGAGTGGACTCTCACCATAGGGATATGTCTACCAAAGCAGACAAACAGCGCATGGATGTACAATAAACTAGGCGTCCCTGGAGCTCCTGTTGTCGCCTACTGGATCCTGTCACACTGTGGCCCAATGTCCTCCTTTCCAATGCGTTTCAATATTCCACTGGTATCTTTTTCAAGGCATATGGAGGACAGCCTTACAAACCTTTATATATAACCCAAGTGCATGACAAATTAATTAACATGGTCTAACCTATTGCCAGACATGGCATTACTAAGTCCTATGTAAAATTATCTCGTGATCCGACTAAAGAATATTTAGTAGACTTAAAGATCTCACTTGATAAGGGATTAACTGATAAAATACTATCTAATGTTGAATATAAATATCTGTACAATGAAACACCAAGAATTGCCACAATATACCATCTGCCCAAGATACACAAGGACCAGGTATCGCCACCTGGTCGTCCGATAGTGTCTGGCTTAAGTTCATTCACCTCGAGAGTTTCTGAATATATTGATATATATCTGAAAAAATATGTTCCGCTATTAGACTAATTTGTTAAAGATTCCACACATTTGTTACAAATCTTGAAAGACTTTCAATGGAGGAATAGTTATAAATGGGGTACGATTGACGTTCAGTCACTCTATACCTCAATTCCCCATGAGAAAGGACTTGAGTGCAGTAATAATGTGTTAGAATATGACCCTGACTTGTACCCTGCAAAAATTGAGTTTATAGTAAGCAACATAATTACGTCACCTTTCTAGGGGAATTTTATGAGCAGACATGCAGAGTTGCAATGGGGACAATTTGCTGTGTGTGACGAGATATAAATTAGTGTGGCTAATTTATATCTCGGTGAATGGGAAAAGAAACATTTTTTATGTGAATAACCCATTTATGGATAATGTAATCCTATTTAAGCATTATATAGATGATCTGCTAATAGTCTGGGGTGGATCTGAAGTTGGACATCTAGAGTTTGTACAGAATTTAAATGTTAACAATTTTAATTTAGGTTTTACATCTGAGTTCCAACCCGAAAAAATTGCCTTTTTAGATCTGGCTTTGTGTATAAAAGATTGTCAGGGGGATATTAAAGAGATAAATACTTCCATCAATTTTAAAACTGTTGACAGCAACAATTATTTAGATTGTAAAAGCTGCCACTATAGTCAGTGGAAGAGAAATCTTCCCTTCTCCCAACTAGTGAGACTAAGACGAAACTGCACAAGTATACTTAGCTTTGAAGAACAGTCTAAAATATATGTTACTAGATTTCTTGAGAAAGGTTATCCACCTGACTTAATTAATGCCACTATTGTGAGGGCTAAGAATCTTGAAAGGACTGATTTATTAAATTATAAGAAAAAGGGAGAAACTATGGATAGAGGTTCAGAATTAAAATGCCCCTTCGTTACTCAATACACCAGCCAGAGTGAGGATATTAGAAGAATCCTATATAGACACTGGCATTTGATTAAGATGGATCCGGTGCTATCTTTTGTTGTTCCCGACAGACCTGAACTTGTGTTCAGGAGAGCAATAACGTTAAAGAACTTTGTATCCCCCAGTATATTACCCAGCTGCAAGAATCAATTAAATTCACTATCTTTTCTTAGCAAAACTGAAGGTTTTTTCACGTGTAATTCTTGCAAAGTGTGTCAGTATGGCCTGAGAGGCCAAAAGACCTTTGTTGGAAATTATAGTAAAAAAGAATATAAAATAAAAAGTGTTATAAACTGCAACACCACATATGTCATTTATATGTTAATTTGCGGTTGTGGGGAAAAAATACATCGGAAAGACTAAGCGACCTTTAATCTTGGAACACACCAGAAATATAAAAAACCTGATTGTTAACCATAGTGTTCCCCGGCATTTCAAAGTTTGCCAAACTAGCAAATTACACAATTTAAGATTTTTTGGTCTTGAACATGTAAAATTATATCAAAGAGGGGGAGATAGACTTAACATACTTTCCAAGCGGGAGACATATTGGATTGTAACACTAAATACACTATATCCTTTAGGTTTGAACGAAGGATTTGAAATTACTTCATTTTTATTCTGAATGATAGATTCATGTTTTTTACAATATTCTTTAATTTAAGGTTTTTTTTTTATTTCTTTTTTGTTTGCCTCTTTAATCTATATGTGCCAGGAATAATCAATACATCAATATCAGCAATGTTGTTTGTTTTGTACCATACAGCATTTTTTAATGCGAAAGTATTTGAAATAATTTTTATTGCCTTTATATTGTTTTAGTGTATAATGAATTTTCATGGTAATGTGTTTATATTGAAACTTTATTAATATATGTTGTATAAAGTATCTTTTTAGTGGTACATTAGTAATTTTATTCCATTGAGATCCTATATGTTTGTATTAGAACAAGGATTTTGCTACACATGAGTACTTGTTGGTGGTACTAACTGATGTGTAACAAGTGATTGCTTACAATGTGTTTTAAGGGGAGTACTGGAAATGCTAGGCCAGGCCTCTGACAAAGTCCAAGTGATGAAACGTGTATGGGCGTGGCCTAGCGTGACTCAAATTGTGCAACAAGTATACCGGAGCTACAAGCTGCTTCACCCGGATACTTAATGTTGAAGCTGCCTACACTCGTGGTGGTCTGACCGCCACCCTTGGTACGTTGTTTATGACCTATGTTACTTTGAATAAATGTTTTCGATAAGGCACTATGTGACATACCCTTTGTTTGCTTTTTAGAGTTATTTACCCGTTGGGTGGATACGGGGAGTCTTGAGAAAAAGGGGAGGACGCCAGCCCAATACACGCGGCAGTGCATACAGACCGGCATTGAATGATTTTAAAAGAGCAGGGACTGACTTTATTATGTTGTGATGTGCGCACCAAATTTTTATATATGTATATATATATATATATAGATAGATATATATAGACTTAAATATATCAATAAGTCAATATCTAAATCGGGTAAAGTTCCCAGCTTAGTAACAAGTTCTATGGAGCATTTGTCAGCGCACGTGCCTTACAAGGTTTATCCATCTTCCAATTACTTTTGCACAGATGTTAACTAAGAAGAAAATCTATGTATTAAGTAAAAGATTTGGGATCTCCCATATAATTGATGAGGATTGTGTGAAATTGTGGTTTCACCATTCAACATATGAAAGGAGTGACTTCTTGAGTTTAGGGGAAGATTAAAGAATCCTTTGTGGGCCCATATCTCAGTGTACTGAGGTGAGCATCCCATTGGACCAGTAGGATTTTATCGATTATACTATACCATTTCAATTTGTATACCAACTCTGTTTTTCTTTTATTTCTGGTATATGTGAAATATCATATAGATCAGTTCTTGGTGGCCTTCCCCTATTGTTGCTTTTATATACCAGTTTCTAGTAAAGGAGGTGACCATTCCCTCCGATTGTTAAGGTGTGAGCCCAACTGGATACATCGATTAGGGACTTTGGCTCCACGTGGGCGTAATGAGACACTGGGCTTACACTGTTTTTTGTAGTATTTTTAGTATGTGTGTTTTGCAATATATTGGTGTATATCTATCTACATATATATATATATATATCAAAATGCAATACCTTTATCTTGCGCTGAAAAATAAGCAGCACCTCAAATCGGAACCCCTGTTAGTAGGCCCCAAAAAACAACATACAATCAAAAAGATCTGAGGGCGCTAGAAAGGTGTAGATATATAAATGTACACCCAGTTTCTTAATTGTATGGTTAGTCAATTAGGTCCTTGTTAGTCAATTAGGTCCTTTAATTAATTCTGGTTCCTGGAACCAATGAGGGTGGAGTCTTCTTGTGTTAGTTTCAGGAATACTCCATCAATGGATTAAATGAAACTTCCTAGAATTAGACCCTCTTACCAAAAAAATCACCCAAAAAATGGCCGAAAAGCCTCTTGTTAGTAAAATACCAATTTGTTTATTTTTGATAAAAAGTTTTAAATTTTTTTTAATTTGCTTACATCCAATAAAATGGTGACCAATACCCAATGCCTATGTGGGACAGATGTAACTTCACACCATCACCCCAAAGGGTGTGAGCTCTATGGTTGAAAACCTCACTGGTGGCGGATGGATTTTGGCACTAAGACAGACCCAACGTGTTTCGTCCCCAGCATGGGACTTCTTCAGTGGTACAATCTTTAAGCGGGTGATAAATATATACATGAGAGAGTGAATTTTTAAAAAACAGTTGGTATGTCAGCTAAATAAAGCATACATACAAATATTTACACATACCAAAATTGGACAAATTACTCCACAGATTCATACAGAGAACAATGTCCCAAAAACATGGCCTAATAAAAAAAGTATACAAACATGCACGTATGTACATCAAAACCATATGTAGCCCCTGAGGAAAACTGGATGACAGTTGAAACGATCGTCGGGCTTCTGTCAGCTATTGCTGCATGTCCTTTTTTTGTTCATGTGAATAAACCTTTGGATTCTTCATCTAAATGTGAGTGCTGTTTTTTTTCTTTAGTGATAGAGTGTTTGTATGATTTTTTTGTGGACTAGGCACCCCCTGCTGTTAAGTTCATTAGAGTGTTATGTTCTTTATATATATATATATATATATATATATATATATATAGCCCAATGCATGGATGTCACTCCCGGCTTACAGCAGTGACAAGGAGATACTCAGTCCAGTGTTTATGACATTTTAGAGAATAAACTCTTTTATCAAGACATGAAATATAGAACAGTACACATACATTTATAATCTACTCACCCCGTGTGCACACCTCCATCAGTGAGGTCCCCAGCAGACACCATCATCATCAAGCCGCACCGCGGCACACGGAGTCCCAGAAACCACCAGGGTACCCACTGATCATGTGACCCATCACCACAACGACATGTAAACAAAACTATAAAAAAAGAATATAATCAAAATTACGCTGTGCAGGAATGGTATATTATAAGCATCTAACCATTGGAAAGAACAATAAATAAAGTGGATACTGATATCTATGTGTACTATAAACACTAAGAAAATTAATTTTATAAGACTACTACTGGGTATAAACAACCTGACTGATATATTATAAGTCCATCATAGATCCAGATAAATATGGCTAAGAACAATCCACTAGAAAAAAAATCTAAATAGTGGATCTAAAACCTTACAAAAAGCAAGTAAGAGAAAGCATATCATTAATCCCATAAGGTTGAATGGTGTTTGACATGTGGATCCATTTAGCCTCTCGTTGTAACAGCAGGCGACCCCGATCTCCGCCCATCCGTTGAATAGGCATATGATTGATCAATTTGTATTATAAATGCATGTGTTCTGTTCTATATTTCATGTCTTTATAAAAGACTTTGTTCTCTGAAACGTTGACATAAACACTGGACTGAGTGTCTCCTTGTCACTGCTGTAAGCCAGGAGTACCATCCATGCATTGGGCTCTATACTTATTCTTCAGGAAGGTTATCGGGCGAAGCTGTTTGATATCTATTGGGAGTGCCGAGCATTGGGACTATTTATATATATATATATATATATTTATTTATATATATATATAAAATACAAAATAAGGAGTGTACACACCAGGATCTTTTCATCAGTAAAGCTTTGTATTACCCACAACCGCATTACAGCATAGTAATTTGACGCTTCGGACAAACAATGGCCTTCCTCAGAACAGAGGTGCCACCAAAGTAGAGGATGAGCAGACCCCACCCTAGAGCTATGCAGCTACCTAAATACCAGCATTAGAGCTACCTAATACCAGCATCATCTGATTCAGAACATGGTCGCTGCCTGGAAGTCACGTCATGGTGGACCTGGTACTTCTGGTCCACATAGGTATATGGGAATCAACCCCTCCCTCCAGGGTTGCGTTCCACATCATCATGCATAAATGGAAGGGTCAATATAGAATATAGGGGTACCATTAAAGTTGTCTTATATGTTATAATAAGTCTGAATGGGCGCCCTGTGGAACTAAATGTTTTAAAACCAGGTGGTCAAAATCTATAATCTATATACAACTATATATGAATATATGATAAGCACCAGGGACCTAAAACAAAGAAAGCATTTGATATATGTATATAGGGTACACTCTTACCAAAAATTAAGTCAAAGAACACTGGTTCTACAAGAAAATTTAAATATGGTGTACCCATGCTGGTATAACTATGTAGCATGAATAAAAACAGTGCAGAAAAGATAAGCAGAATACATCACATTACCAGGCATCATCTAACACCTACTGTATTTATGATTAAAGTTGCATAAAAAAAGAGAATCGATGCATTTAAATCGCCACTGATGGCTACGGGTTCAGGGCACTGTGGTGGTTTCATGTTGTACTTTTTAATAAAGATTTATTTTATTACTTCAAAAGTAACTGAAATTGTTATGTGGGGCAGATATAACCTTCCTTCCAGCCTCCAGTTCTATTACATTTAACTTAACAGCTTTTAAACAAATACAAATAAACCTATAAACTCAGACCTCCAACCTTGTTCAAATGAAAGTGTATGGCTGACCTTAAAGGAAAAGGAGGCTGCACTATATCTTCATTGTACAGCAGCATTGTCTCCCTCACCATTGACGAAACCATTTGTACAAAGATATTGGATGAAGAGGGATGGTCACGATTTGCCAGAATACAGATAAATCTTCCATCAATAAAGCAGAGAAGGCCGGTAACGTATACACTAGACGGAGCATGGTGCCTACTACATCACACTCCAATTACCCTCACGCCTCCGATAGGCACATAAGCCCATTTTTTCATGTTTGGTGCGAATGCCTCCTGGTATTGTGCTTTTGGAAAGACATATTGGACCAGATTATTTGGATAACTGTCAAACAGGTCCCTGAAGATCAGTCAACAAATCGTCTAATAAGCTCATCCGTCACGTCTGTAATGTGGCTAAACTGCAACTGTCTCATAACTAGAAGAACATTCACAATAATCTGTGAGGGCAGGATTTGGCACGCTGCCTCCATGGGACATATATAACGACAGTAGCTTGTCACATGACACAGTTAAATGTTTTCATAGAGTTTAGGATCCTTGGCATGTGCATAGGGACGGTTCACTTCCAGGGACATTGTAACTCCTTTACCCCAAGATGTCATTGAACTTTTTATTGCACTGTAGGTTCGCTATCTGACATACTGTATTAATCTAATTAGCTACTAGGGGACATCGGTTAAGTTGATGATCGACCGTTTGGAGTCTTTTAAATGATCTCCACCTTGAGCAGTGATATTAATACTAGTCGATCTCGTACCACCTACATCGCTATTTGTATAGTTGATCGGGGTTTGAAGCAATTGATGAATGGCCATGGTCTGTCTGCTATACTGGTGTACTTTGTTGGTACAAAGCCTTAGGGGGCTGCATTGTCATTGCTCCTGTGGCATCTGTACACAGTTTATGGAGTGTCTATAAAGTCTGGAAAGCATCTGGTACAAAGCTTCCTGCTCCCAACCTCTTCTTCTGTGAAGTCATCTGGTCACATGTGCTGGGGTGGGCGTCTCTGAAGCCGGCCCAGGGCACAGAAGTACCTTGCTACCATGTACAATGAATATTACAGTATCAGTGTTTCTAGCTCTACACCTCCTGGCTAAAGAATTGTCAATTGAAGAGTTAGGCAGAGACAATGTTACATTGCACAGGCACATGGTATTTTAAATGAAAATGATGAGCTACTCTTATGCTTCCACAGATACAGAGATCTTAGTAAAGTATAGGAAAATGTGGGTGTAAGCTTACAATAACACACAGTCACTTTGGCAGAAGACTCCAGAACGCAGTGGATCCCAAGAGCTTTAAGAGTCACATTACATCTATGTGGTAAAGATGATGAAGCTCATCTAACTAAATGGCAACAAATTCTAAATACACATATTATTTATCACATACATACAGTACTCAATACTACAGGAAGACTTCAAACAGAGAACATTGAACTACTACTATTTTACTGCTGCTTTACTTATGCATCAAAGTATGTCAGCAACACTGTAGAATACAATCGCCTCTGTTTTGTCCCCAATTTATATATATTGAAGTCAAATGGAATATTGTAAATAAAGGACTTTTGCCCAATTATCCCTTTTATTGATTGCACAGCCCAGATAGAACAGGGAGATTATAAAGAAATACAGATGTGTCCATACACCTGGCATTCTTACACTACTGTACATGGCATTCTCACACACCACGCCACGGATAGCCAATGTTGTACTTTTGTATTTTAGCGTCTTTTTTCCACGCGTATCGCCTTTTTTGCAGCGCAGCCGCAAACCAACAGGCTTGTAGTTTACCGCTGACTTCGGATTTGCACTTTTCTCACAATTGATGTACTGTACATTTGCACAATGCTGCATGGTGAGATGTATGTCGCGGCTCAGTCATATCGGCCCCTGGTCTCTTGCCTTTATCTCAGATGAGCGTTGTATGTAATTACAGGGTACATTTTTTTTTGTGCTTTTGCCCTATTAACAGTGATGGGGAACATGGTGCGGTTTAGTCATATTTTTCATGGTATGCCAAATTGGCTTATTTGGTGCAATTTAAGGATAGGCGTATGAGGACATGTCGGTATGTATGGTAGCAGAACAGGACTTGTTAAATAGAGACATTAATTTTAAAGTATTAGTAATAAAACATTTAATTTTCCTTTTGCTGTAATATTAGCCATGATTTACAGAATAGTTAAGCAAAGCTAGAACAGCTGGTGTCCTAGAATTGCTACCGGGCACATGTTTCTAGTATACGATTTACTTGTTTACAGTTTAATACATAGCCATTATTTTGTTTTGCAAGGATGAAGTTTATTCTGTCTCAGAGCGTTTATAAATAAAGGAATGTACTGTCCATTTAATAAACTGAAACATATAATGCTGTGTGCAGAGTTGACATATTAAGACAATGACAATGCTTGATTGTTGCATCATATTTATTAAGATATTTATTATAAGATAAGACATAAGATATTTATTATTTCTAAATGTTTACATTTTTATTTCACTAATAAAATAAGTGATCTGATCTCTTACAAAAATCCCTGGTTGTGGTGTTTTTCAAACAATTGATTTCTGATGTTGGGATACATGGATTGTATAGACAGTTTAGCAGCAAACTCTCACTCTTTTTAAACTCTCATGATTTAAACTCTCATCCAGATGTTTTCCCATTTTGAAGATACAACTCGGCCAATGTAATAGTGTGAGAGGTTACTGCTAAACTCTCACATATTCTAAACTCTCACCCTATTACATTTGCCCTACTTCAATTAATACCTGTCCATCATCTGCAATTATTCAGAGATTAATTCAAGCATAAAAACGACTACATTGTTTTCCTATGCCTCTGAGGAAGTGATTAGATAATTCATGAAATGCGTAGGGTACATGATCTAACATCAGAAGATCATGTAAAAATGAATTCTCTGTAATGACATAGTGAGTAGAATTAGATTTACACTTGTGACACTAGTGATATATAGATAGGTATAGGTATATCTTAATATATTTATATATGTAATTAATGGAATGGGAATCTGAGCGCCAGAGTCCCGTTCCATTAATTGCATTTGTTTTTGTGTATCAGATCACCACTGATACATTTTTTACTGGTTGAGCTGACACCCATATTATTGGGGAGTGCTCGATATATTACAGTTTTATATAAATAGTAAAATAAGATATACACAGAAGGGACCCATAACAAGAAGTCTCTATATTAGATTGGCGCTGTAATCTTCATTTGCACATATATATATATATATATATATATATATATCCCCAATAGCGGCACTCATCTGGACTAGTAAAGACATCACTCCATAGCTGTTGGTTCCAACATTTCAGATTTTACTCTTTTATCAAGGACCAAATGAAAAATGCACCCAGCAAATCTTGGGCGTATTATCATCGATGGTAGGTTTATTGAATTATATATATGAGATAATAATTGCAATAAATAAAATTTAAATGTTTAAATACACAAATAACCTGATTACATGTCTAAATATATCTGCATTGGTACATCTAGATATCTGATGTAAAGCATTAATATTTCTACTTTAATACAAGAGGACGATTGAATTTAGAAGTCATATTACAGTTTTATTGTGCTACATTTTCTTTAGAATTGTAAAAGTTTAAGTGACCTTAGTTGTTTGTTATGTAATGATTATTGTGTTATAGCAGGAGACTGTGAGTTTACTGCCTGCATACATAACTATTACATGAGAGTTAGATGGAGTTTTGCAAGTTACAAAAGATCTAGAATTATGTTTTTTAAGAGAGCAGTGAGCAAATAATTAATATGTTAATCAGAGATTTCTGTGCATTTCACACAGCAGTGCTGCCCAAATTTGCTAAGATAAATGTATAGGAAACAAAGAGTCTTTTATTCAGATTACATTTTCAGTTAAAATTGTTTATGGTGAATGGATAAAAGAAGCATGTTAATGAGATTGTAAATATATGCTGAATCTGACAACATTGTCCTTTTCTAGCAACTGAGTCGGTGGTGTGGCTCGGCGAGTTCTCCCCACGATCTTCAAATGAAATGACAGAGGGTTTTGTTTACAAAAAGAGAAACTGTCTGCGGGTTGTCACAGTTACCTGTCATGGGAGAAATGAAAGCCGATAGCAATCTGTATATCTTCCCTTCAGTATCTACAAGTCAAAACTGGCAATAAAAAAGAAATAATTTAAAACACAGCTGTATCCCTTATAGCTTCAGGAAGCAGTATATCAGTAACTTATTGTTACTCTGAAATTATTAATACCGTTAGCTATGTATTGTTTTCTTCAGCCTATTAACATGTGGACATTCACTGCTTTCAATAGGAATTCTTTAGCACAGTTGGAGAGCCTAAGAGGTCTATTTACTAAGCAGTGTTAGGAGACAGAGTGAAAAGTTATAAGGTGCCAGCCAATCAGCTCCCAACTGTCATTTTGCAAACACAGCCTGTGAGATGACGGGAGCTGATTGGCTGGCACCTTATCACTTTTCTCTCTGTCTCCTAACACTGCGAGAACAGAGATCATATTACGTAGGAGTCCTATTTTTGTGACATGTACATTGTTTAGTAAACTGTATTACACCGTGATCTGGTTTTGATACTATAGCATCAATGTTTTTGTGCAGAGAAAATATATGTTTTACAGAGATGCGGTCATAGGATCTGATTCAGACCCGCTCACTGGATGCGTTCCCACGCTAGATGCGTATGCAAATTCTGCAAGGCAAGCGATCACACGGCGAGGCATTAACACGCCCACTATGTCTTAGCTTGCGATTCTTATTATGTATGCAAACGCCCACAAGCCTGTCTTAAGATGCCCACGTGCGCACGTCATATCCAAGAAGTGTATGCAGCCATCAGTTACATCGAGTAACATCGGATGCGATCGCAGCACTTGTGGTTGACCATACCCTGCCGCAAGCACTGCGAGTGAGTACTACCAAGTGACGTGTACAATGACTCTGCCTGTTAATTATGCATGCTTCTGAAACGGCGTTAAGTTGCTCAGGCACGCCTGCGTTCGCACCTCCACTCCCCCGTTTCTAGGGGCCAGCCCTGTCACTATCCACAAACGACATCTCATTCTGCCGGGCAGTCTATGCGCAGCGAGCGAACTATTTCCGATTGCTCACACTGGTTCGCGCACGCGCAATTCGATGCGTATGCAGGCGCAGATTGCAAACAATCAGCTGGCTGCATGTGAATGCATCCTAGCGAGCGGGTCTGAATCAGATCCATAACCCCGATCGCAGGGATTCCGGTGCTAAGAATGGCGGTGCCGGAATCCAGACACCTGTCAGAATCTCAGCGACGACATCCTGAAGGTAAGTAACAGGGTTAGGGGGAGGGTTAGGGCTAGAGTTAGGCACTAGGGGGAGGGTTAGGCACTATGGGAAGAGGGTTAGGTTTAGGGTGCGGGGAGTGGGGGGTTAGGTTCAGGCACCGGGGAGGGAGGGTTAGGGGTACGGAATGGGGGAGGGTTAACATATGGACTGACCAGATGTCAGTACCCTAAACCTGTCATTATGGCGGCGTCGGGATTCCCAACCCATTTTACATATACTGTAGTTAATACAACTGTAACAGTGGCTGTATTCATAGGTGTCTCTGTTAATATTCCTTTGCCGTCTAGACCTGAAGCTCTGTGATTTAATGCTGTAGCCAGGGGTGTAGCATGGAGCCTATGCCGCAGAGCCCCTACAACACCCCATTCTAAATTTTGCTAAAATGGGCATGGAAGCCCATCCCATGAGGATAATTTGAAATAATACTAATAAAATAAAAATCATAAATGTTCTACATAAATGTTGCTGGATGCATCTATGCGATGTGCCCCCCACCCAACACTTACCGCTCACCTTATCTCCATGTTGCCTCCTTGTCCTGGTTAAGGCTCCCCTGCACTGCTCCAGGGTCTTCTTCCCTCCCGGGCACTCTGATGTCTCCACAATGTGACACTGCAAATTTCGGGAATGTAGCTACGGACTCACAGATGGCACTGGTGGTGATGGGGGGCAGAAGCACTGGTACTGTGGGGGGGGGGAGTTACAGGTGGTGAAGAAGTAGAGGCACAAGTGTTGAGAGGATACCAGAGGCACAGATGGTGGGGTGGACAGAGGCACAGGTAAGGAGGGGGCAGAGGTACAAGTGAGGAGGGAGGCAGAGATTCTGATGGGGAGGGGCTGAGGCACAAGTGGTGATGAGGCAGAGGCACTGGTTAGAGAAGGTAGACGCAACAGTGGGAGGCAGATGTACAGGTGGAGGAGGGGCATAGGCACTGGTGATGTAAAAGGTCTGAGGAACAGATTATTATGGGGCATAGGAATGACTGTGAGTTGAGTCAGGAAGGCCAGATAAGAGGAGGTTGCAATAGTCCAGTGAAGAGATGACCAGTGAGTGGATGAGGGTCTTCATTGCCTTCAGGGTGCCTTTATCTGTAAGTGCTTTATAAAGCCTGTTAAACATATATCCTAAAGACAAATGGTTATATACTTTGTTAGGTGATTTGTGAGATGAATGTGTTTTCCTGTTGTAGCTGAACATGTTGTGCAGCGTGATACTCACCGTTCTGTGCAGGATTGCGTTATAATCTGTTACAGTGCAGCCTGGGCACAGCTTTCTCCGTGGCTGTGAAGCAGATGCACAGAACATGTGAGATTGCAAAGATTATTGATTTCTTTTTTTTTTCAAATAAAGAAATAACAATGACATGTAAGTGATCATGCCGGCATTTATGTATAAAGACATAACAAATGACATGTAAGTGATCATGCCGGCATTGATGTATAAAGAAATAACAAATGACATGTAAGCGATCATGCCGGCATTGATGTATAAAGAAATAACAAATGACATGTAAGTGATCATGCCGGCATTGATGTATAAAGAAATAACAAATGACATGTAAGCGATCATGCCGGCATTGATGTATAAAGACATAACAAATGACATGTAAGCGATCATGCCGGCATTGATGCATAAAGAATGCTGTTAAAAAAAACATGACAAGTTTAAGATAACAATAATGTGTCAAAATACATTTATCATCAATTTATATACAGATGCGCCCAGTTACATTGTGGCTGATCGCGCCACAAACGTGCACACGCATCGCGCCATGCGATTCCCTGCGATTGCATTTGGCATGCTACGCTATGGCGCGCACTGCGATCACACCATGCATTCCTATGGAGGCGTGGTCGCGTATGCAGTGTGCATATCCGCTCACGTACGTGTATCTCGTGGTATGCTTGGCACAATTCTCCGTGCCATTGGCAACAATATAGCTGGGCAAATTCGTAGCAACACCTATTTATGCAGTGATGTACAGAGAACATTGAAACTTACAGACTAAGGGGTCTACAGTATGTACTAAGCCTTGGAGAGAAATAAAGCAGATGGAGATAAAGTACCAACCAATCAGCTCCTAACTGTCATTTCTCGAACGCAGCCTGTACAGTAAAGTGAGCGTTGGGAGCTGATTGGTTGGTAATTTATCTCCATCCACTTTATCTCTCACCAAGGGTTAGTACATAGGCCCCTAAATTCCCTAACACACAAGCACACACAATGCCTAAGTAAGACACCGGCCTCCACCGCCCCTCCCAACACTGAGGTCTTTTAGGTTGTGTTTAGACAACTAGTTGCTAATATAGTCATGTTAAGCCTGTAATAATAACTACAGTTTCTATTTTCAATATGGATAGTGAACATTTTTTTTTATTATTTTAATGTTTGGCCTATGAGTTCCTAAAGATTTTTCATAAAAAACCAGGATGACTGCACTAGTGCAATAAAAAAATCCCTAATAACTGTTTTGGATTTTTTAATTGCACTAGTGCAGTCATCCTGGGTTTTTATAATTTTTGTTTCTTAAGACTAACTGGCACTAGGAGGTATACATGTATTTACTAAAGTGCGGGTTTTTTAGAAGTGGAGTTGTTGCCCATAGCAACCAATCAGACTCTAGCTATTATCTTCTAGAAGGTGCTAGATAAATGATAAGAAGAATCTGATTGGTTGCTATGGGCAACATCTCCACTTCTAATACCTGCACTTTAGTAAATCTACCCCCACGTGCCAGTTAGTCTTAAAAAACAAAAATACCCCTTGGTCTCTATTGACTTGCAGCAAGTGAAATTAATTAGAAAAAAAACATAATTTTTTATATATCTTTTATTTTAGCGCCGGGATTTGGGATATTATTATCCCCTTGTTTTGTTATTTCTGAGGATTCATCTCCTTTTCACTGTTTAGTGATGTTTTCACTCCTATGAGCCCGTGGCCAGGGCTGTTGAGACAGCTGCCGGACAGGGTACTGAAGGGGGTGTGGTCCAATGCAGGATGCATGGCCACGCCTCCTCCAGTAAAAAATATTGGAAAATACTATGCAAGGTGCAACGGGGGCATTTGCCCCTCTCAGCAGCTGGCCCGGACCCCTTTTGCCGGGCTCCTCCAAGAGTCCTGGGTAATTAGCACCTTTCCTCTTGGTGCCCCTGCTCGTGGCTATAAATCTATTACAGGGCACTTTTTCATTGACTGTGGCCACCTGTCATTCAAGGGAGGAGTCGGCAATCTTGAGTGAGCGGGGACCTGATTGAACTGTGAACTTTATATTTTCAAGCACCTATAGCTCCTCTGTCTTAAGACCCCTATCCACTACACGATTTAAATGAACGACTGAACAATAACAATATCGTTATCGTTCAATCGTTCAAAAATCGTTTGCAAAAATGTCTAAAATGACCAGCGATGCGCGTGCCCGCTGGTTGTTTAGATATCTATCATCGTGCAGACATGCTGGTCTACCTGATGATAACCTTAGATTGAGCATGTTTGCAGATGATGGATGAGCCTGCACTGAACGACTGCTTGTTAAGTGCAGGCTCATCACAGACTGTCAAACGACTGCACGATTACAATGTCGTAATCGTGCATTCACTTTCATGTCTGCTAGTGGATAGGCCCCTTCACAATGTAGATATATCTTTTGTTCTACTAGATCCCTATAGCACATGAGAACAAAATTCCCACATGGTACTCGGCACGAGTTCTGAATATATGTTACATGTATTTCGTTCTTTATATTTGAAAAAAATTGGTTTCCTGATGGATTTGTCCATTAAATTAGCAGCTTGATTATTTATACACGCTGGAAATCATTCTGTTATGGGCGCTGAATGACTGACAGCCCTGCAAATAGTGTACACCAAGGAAAATGAATTCACCGCCGAGGGACAGAGTTCGCCTGCTCATATTCCAGTGTGCTCAGGTGTGCGTCGGCAAGGCTCACATAATCAGGGGGGGGGATTCACATCGTGCTCACACATCAGTCAGCTGGGTCAGCGCGCTTTCAGCTCAACAGTATGTTTCATGTCTTTGACTGTAAATCTGGCTTTAAATCTGATTTTGGTTTTCTTCACATCCATTTCACAACAAACGCTGTCAGATTAGTCCTGAATGTCAGGCTTTGTAATGTTCACGCCTTGCAGAAGATTCGACAACCCTGGCCCTGGGGCCCCCTTTTGTGAGTCAGTCAATTGTTTTCATATAGATGAGGAGGGGGAAAAGAAAAATGCTGCTTTTGAATGTGTTTTTGTGACTGTTTCCATGTTTTCATGATGGGTCGGGACCTGTCTGTGTGTCATGACCTGTACAGTAAGCAAAACTAGTAAAGAAATCATTTAAATCGTTATACACTGCATGCAGTATAAGGAGGTTATTCAAGGATTTGAAACCTAGGAATAAAGATGCACTGTACATTGAGACAGAAAAAACATTTGTGGGATTAAAACGATGCAAGAACAGGATGAATTTTGATAACCAACGGTGGGATAAAATAATAACTAGTAAGTATTAGGTACTAGCTGGGATATCCGGTGTTGTCCGGGTTGAAGTCTGGACCCTGAAGTACACCTGCAGCCTTCATTTTATTTTTACATTGTCCTCGTCTATAATCTGGATACAGGGGCGTATCTATAATGGGTGCAGGGTGTGCGGAGTACACGGGCCCCTGGGTCCAGGGGGACCCCGCACCGCACACCCTGCCCCCATAATATACTTACCTCCCGGGAATCCCACGTAGGCGCGGGGTCCGGCACTGTAAAAACATCTGGAAAATGGCAGCGGCGGCCATTTCCCTTTTGTTTGCGCGTGCGCAGTACAGGGAAAATGGCCACCGCTGCCATTTTCTTGGTGACCTGCACATGCGCTATAGACTCTGGGCACACTCTAGTGCCCAGAGTCTATAACTCCGGTGCTGGCCGCGCACAGCTCAGTGTGCTGCCGAACGGAGAGGAGGGGGCACGTAACGGAGACAGCACACGAGCCCCCTCCTCACTAGAAATGCCCCTACCTGGATAACTATACAAATTAGGAGTAAATGAGGCAGGCGTATTCTCATACCGTTTGGAATGGGGTATATCAGGAGCAGACTGACTTACAGAACAGAAATCAGTATAGCTTCCCAAATCACTTCAGTTTCAGAAATCACTGCAGAGGGGGTGATTCAGCTGTGGACGGATATGCTATCGCAGCTGCTAATATGTTAGCAGCTTTGATAACTGTAATAGGATAATGCAGCAGGAGGCATGCATTACTAATCCGAGCTGTGTCCAAGGACGCAGCATTGGATAATCTGCAATCCCTTTGGCCGGCTGAGTGACCATGGGGATAGAGAGGCCAGGAAATCTTTGTCAGCCAACAGAGATCCTGGCTTCTCCACAAGCCTGCCAACGTCGGCGACACAAATCTGTAGCCGCCCGCTCCCCAGCCAGAAATGGCAGCAGACTGTAAATCACTGACAATCTGCTGCCGGACTGCATGCTGGATCGAAGACCCATAATGCACATGTGCAGTATGGGCCAGGTGCATGCACAGATTCCCGATAATTGGGAACCTGCGTGATCCCTGCAGACCATGTCTAGCAGGGCTGCCATCAGGGAGAAGGGGTTCCCAGATAGTGGCACTGTGTGGCTGCATCCGTTCTCCCCTATTGTTTATAATCCCCATATGCTAGGATTTGCTGGGACCAAAGATTATGGATTGATTATGCTGTCTGCTACAGTCTGAATGTATTGAGTGGATGTATCGAGTGCTGGGCTGCTCATGAGCCTACTAGACTGTGACAGTGTGTGTACAGTATGAAGCCAGCCCCTCAGCCCCAGATCCTGTGTAATGTAAGAGTGTTCTGGTTTTATGGGATTGTGTGACAGTATGTGGCCCTGACTTAGTTGAAACCTAGGCATAAATCTAATCCTGGTCAAACTACACCACCATGCCAAATTTGGTGGAGATAGGTACAAAACAGGACAAACAGACAGTCAGACACACAGTCTCACACACACACACACACACACACACACACACACACACACACACACACACACACACACACACACACACACACACACACACACACTTTCTCGCTTATTATATAGCTGTAGACCAGATAGCTAGCAATAAAATTAAGAAGATTTTAATAATACTGTATGTAAAAAAACGACAATAAATAAAATACAATATACAAAGCAGCATGAATTTGTGCTAAAATAGTTTGTTTTAGATGGACCATCAGGGGATAAGATTTTTTTCTTGCAGTAGTTGTGATTAATTATCCATATAAGCACAAACACAGATATCATCAGTGTCTTGAAGCAGTATGGAGTACTGTTTAGCAAAGACATACTTCACACTTGTAATAGTCTCTTGACATTAGAGCACTTGCTGACTTGTAGTTTTTGGTAAAGAGAAGTAAGGTCCAATGCTGGTGCAGTTACGTTAGATTGAGTAACGCGTTTCATTGTAGAAACTCTTAAGATGCCTACACATTTAGCGATATTTTACATGATTTGGCCGATTCCGACGCATCATGACATCAAATCGTGTAAAATATGCCCAAATCGTGAGTGTCCACTCACGATCACGATGCCGCTGCGCGTCCCCGCAGGTCGTACATCGCATCTTCAGATCTGCAGTGCTGCAGGGCAGATCTGACAATCTCTCATGTGTGTAGGCACCTTTTCAACTTCTTCAGATTCACCTCTAGGGGACATGCGTCAGTAGAACTAGCAGAACTACACAAGTATTTAACTTTATTTCTCTCTGTTATATTTTTCTGTTACCTGTAACTCATGGGAAAAGACCGCTTGGGGTAAATTTACTAAGATTCGATGTGGGTTGTGATTGCATTCTTGGATGAGTTTATGCATTTTCACCAACTCAGAAATTTACTAAGGGCAAACTCAGGAGAGATTTCTCTCTTTACATTGAAAAACTCGGGTGAGATTGCAAACTCGATTAAACTCACCATCAGCCAACTCAAAAGTAATTTCAATGAAAAAGATACAACTCTGGAATTTACTAAGAATCGTGATTACAATCACGGGTGCAGGGCCGGTGCGAGGTTTGCAGACGCGCTAGCAAAGCTACACAACACTCCACCCCCTCCCAATAAAGTAGCTGTATTCAATGAGGGTCATTTATGTTATTATATATATATATATATATATATATATATATATATATATATATATTTATATATAAACAAGCACTGTACAATACATACTTGTTAATATATATATATAATATATTTTAAGAACCAGCACTTGGCTGCTGAGCCAGTCCTGGTTTTAAAAATAGATGGGGGGGAATTGTGTAGGGGTCCCCCTATTTTTAAAACAAGGACTGGGCTCAAATCCAGCCGGGGTGTAATGCCACAGCCATGGGTCACTTTCACTCGGAATCCCTGGCCATAGCATTATCACCCCAAGCCGGTCAGCCCAAGCCGGGGATCTCAGGGGAGGTGAAGAGACCCAAGGGGTTCCCCCCTCTCCCGAGAACTCCAGGCATACGCTGAAGCCTGGGCCTCTTCCCCGCACCCCTGGGCTGTGGGTACAGGCATAATAGTGGTGAAAATAGATATAAACTATTGTTTTTTACTGTGAAACTACAGATAACAGCTTGCCTGCCCTTTGGCACTTGTGGCCCTTCTGTAAAAAATAGTGGAGAAGGGGACAGAACAGCTGGCAGCAGGTAAGTATGTGTGAATGTGCAATAAAATTGTACAATCTACAGGGTGTGTGTCTTGAGTTTTAACTATTTTTTTTTTTACAGCTGGGGTGCGGGTGTCGGCTACCGCTATCTCACATTCGTAATACCTCACAGTCTTGCGGATACCATCGGGAACATCGAGTACACATGGGCCCCCCACGCACAATTACAACAGGTCTGACCTTACTCAGAAATTGTTAACCTCGTCGCACGCAGTGAGTACTCAAGCCGCATATGCCGTCGCAGTGGCTAATTTATGCACGCCCCAGCAGTGGTGTTCAAACGGACTGGCACGCCTGCATTTCTCCTACCACTCCCCTGTCATCCCCCCAAACGCTGACCCCAGTAACTCATTCTGCGATAGCTTTCTTCCTGCATTTGCGATCACAGAGCGATCACAATGCCAACTCACGCACGCGCACTGTGCGTCATACATATATGCAGTACACACCATCGGCTGATCTGCGTGCGCTGTTGCAGTTGCGATCTGAAATTAATCAGGCCCTGAATCCACACCTATATATCAAACTCACCTATTGCTTTAGTCTCTGTCTCCAATACAATCATTTCCTGAGTTATTAAAATTAAAATATAATTAAAATAACAAATAAAATGGGTGTTAGTTTGGAAGTCACATTTAAGCCACGGTTTATCAGAGAAATGTGGCTCGACCATATAAGTCGCATTAACTTTTTGCTATACATTATAATAATATAACAAAGTATGAAATAGTGTCATAACTGTGTCATTAATAGACTTGAAAGCCACATTTACCACATAAAAATAATTAAATACAAATATAAAATACAAATTAAAGTCAATTAAATGAAGTGGAATTAAATGAAAATGAAAAGACAAACATCTGTCATTTCCACATTTAAAATCCTTTCCTGCTTTAGTCCAAATGTTACTATTGATTAAATGTGCGCAGAAGGAGTGAGGTTATTGTGCGGAGATAACAGAATCTATTTCTGAACAATACCAGCATGTTATATAGATCCAGGGGCAGACCTATGGAGGCGCCTGCCGCTGGGCTCCAGCTCTGAAGGGGGCACCTCCTCCATTGTCCACAACATATTCACCCCACTTAGGACTATAACTATGGCCCTCATTCAGAGGCGGTCGCAAGAAGCGAGCGCTTGCTCTGAATGAGGGCGGCCGCTTGGCTTTTGAAGTGTGGCCTCCTGGTCGTTAGTTAAGCTGTGGGTTACCACCCACAGCTTTAACGACTGACCACGCTGATGGTTGCGATGGTCAAGACCATTGCGACCATCGGGGCTTGCAACAAGACCCTAAGGTTGGGTCTCGGCAACCGCAAGCCCCAGGGAGCTTCCTGCTCTGATCGAGCAGGCTCCCCACTGAAATCACTGATGATGACAGTGCGGCCGCCCACAAAACGGCAGGCGTTCCGTTTGTGAAACCACCCCCCCGCCACGCCTACAAAACGGGTCAAGCTGTCTATCAACATCGACATCCGCCCGTTTTGTAGTGAGCTCCGGAGCGAGAGAATTTCTCTCTCGCTCCGGGGCTTGCGCACGCGCAGTGCGGCCGCTGTGCCTGCGCAGGGCCTAAACATCGACCCGGTTGTGAGCGCTCAGCGCTTGCGACCGGGTCTGAATGAGGTCCTATGTACCCTGAGTGTACCATCACAGCCGCCCAATACGTGGCACCCCTTCCTGGCACCTGAGAAGCCACCATATACTAGTGGAGAGCTCCATGTCAGACCATCAGATGCTGCCTTCATCTATCTATAACCTGTCTGCATGTGAAATGCTACATTACAGTGTCAGCAGCTGTGATGGGGGGGCACCAAATTATAACTTGCCTCCGGGCATCTAGGATGAACCTACGCCACTGTAAAGATCATCCCCTAAACGTGTCATTCAGGTAAGGAACTACATTGCAAAATAATGCCCATCAGAGATTTTAAATGAGATTTTGTGTTTGTCTCCCTCCTGGATATATATTGATTTGCAGGCCCCATCGCAGGGTGTACAGTCAGGGCTGTCATCAGAAATTATGGGGCCCGGTACTGACAAAATAGACAGGGCCCCCCCTTGGAAGGATGGGGGTGAGGGTGGTGTGGAACTGTGGATAATGTGAGTGGAGCAACAGCAGAGGTGGAGCATCAATAGGTGCACGTCGTTTCTGAATGTAGGACAGCAGTTCTCCATCACCTTCAGCATAAGAGGAGGAGGATGTTAAAAGATAAAGAAGGGAGAAGTGGAAGATGAAAGGGGGTGGTGGGATCAGGGGCAGGGCAAGAGGAAAGGTGGGGGAAATATATGGTAGACCAGTGATGTCTGGATATAAGGGCTGCAACTGGAGGGTCACAGGACAGAAGGGCTGGCTCTAGGGGTGTTCGGCCAGTGCGGTCGCACAGGGGCACCATATGTAGAGGGGCGGCACCACTCCCCAGCATCCCGATTTCAGTGGGTCCCGCTGTTCCACCCGTGGGCTGAAGTGGCCCGTGGGTGGTCAAATCGGCAGGTTGGGGACCCCTACCGCTGCAGCTGTGCGGCGATGCCGGACCCCCGGAGTGCCCCCGGAGTGTGAATGGATGCTGCGTGCATGCGCGCGGCAACCATTCAGTGATGGGAGAGGGCTGGGGGAAGCCCAGCCAGTGACAGAGTGCTGGGCTTTATCCCCAGCCTGACGTTATTTGGAGGCGTGCCATGCAGGCACGCCTCCAAATAACGTCACACATGGGGCGTGAACTATGGTAATTAGGCCACGCCCCCAAATTTGGTCGCACGCGGCAAAGCGCCTTCTCGAGGGCCGGCACAGGGTGCTCCGAACCCTGGAGTCGGCCCTGCAGGACACGGAAGACTGGACCTGAGGGATGCAGAGAGGACCAAGAGGGGATGCAGGGCAGGGTGCGCTGGACCTTGGCGGCACAGGGCAGGGAGGGGAGGACTGGACCTATTGGGGGCACAGGGATGACTAAACATGGTGGTGGGGGTGGCACAGGGCAGGGAAGGCTGGACCTCAATGGGGGGCACAGGGCTGGTAAGGCTAGACCTAGAGAGGCACACGTCTGGAAAGGCTAGACCTGAGGAGGTACAGAGCTGGGAAGGCTGGACCTTAATGGGGGCTGAACTTTAATAGGGGGCACAGGGCATGGAAGTCTGTACCTGCGGAGGCACACGTCTGGGAAGCTGGACCTAGGGAGGCACACGTCTGGGAAGGCTAGACCTGGGGAGGTACAGAGCTGGGAAGGCTTGACCTTAATGGGGGGGGCACAGGGCTGAACTTTAATACGGGGCACAGGGCATGGAAGTCTGGACCTGGGGAGGCACACATCTGGGAAGGCTGACTTGGGGAGGCACATGTCTGGGAAGGCTGGACCTGGGGAGGTACAGTGCTAGGAAGGCTGGACTTGGGGAGGTACAGGGCTGGGAAGGCTGGACATTAATGGGGGCACTGGGCATGGAAAGCTGGACCTGGGGGGTACAGGCTGAGAAGGATGGACTTTAGTGAGGGGAACATGACTGAGAAGGCTGGACATTAATGGTGGTGGGGGCACAATAGGCAGCATTAAAAATGTTTACCAGATACAAGAAAATCCTTCGGTGCTGATACCAAGAGATCACCTACTGCCAGCCTCCAGGTAGCCAGCCCCAGCACTGCAGCATGTCACTGCAAGGGATATACAGAGAGAGAGGAGGCCCAGCATTATATGGGGATAACAGGCCAGAGACTTCAGGAGACGCTGAATAACCAACAATGTGTGAAGATGACATGATGCAGCCAGATGAGTGCAGACACAGAACTGCCATAGCAACTGCACCAGAGAGGCCCTGGTCACTACACACTGCAGCATACGTTACATTGCAGCAGGAAGATGGTGGGTTACAGTAGTAGTGACAAGCAATGCTCTTACCCGTAGCCTTGTAGTCAGTGCAATACTTGTCATCCTCCCTCAGCATGACAGCCAGGATAGCCTTGTGTTGCTCCTTCAGTTTCTTCTGTGCCTCCCTCTCAGAGCGGGTGGTCATGCCAGATGACAGTGGAGCGGGATGCGCGTGACTGACTTGGAGCCGGGTGGTAAGAGAGGTTGCAAGGCCCCTCCTGATTGGCTGCCGTTTAGCGAGCTCCTATTGGCTCCATATTGGAAATGCTGCCGGCGCAGGTTTTCCATTCCCATGTATTTTTAGAGTGCCCAGAGCAAATCCACACCCTGCGAGGCTGCCTCCCGGGCCCCCTCTCTCTCTGGGCCCGGTACTCAATTCCAGGTAGTCCCCCCTGATGGCGGCCCTGTGTACAGTAACTAGGACTGCGAGAGCAGTACTGTTGGCCATGGCTCAAGGCAAAGGTGCAGCATTGTCGCTGCCCCAGTGGGACCGTATTTGACTTGCTGGTTGCCCTGGTGATATCGGTCCATGGTCCCTGCGCAATGACTTGTTTGACAGAAAGTGGCGGCTCCAGATGTGGTACTGCAGCACAGTCTGAAATTCAAATAGGGGAGCCACACCAACTGCCACCCCAAACACTGCCAAACATCACCAGCTGGGACTCACTGGCAGTTGGTGTGGCCCACAGGGGTACAGGGGAAATCCCCGGTGGGCCCCACTGTCTGAGGGCCCTACCCCCTCCTCTAGGTGTCATGTTGTAGACTGTGGACTGAATTGTACACTGTTACTCTATAGGAGGGTCAGTTACCTTGTGGAGCAGGAGCACTGAAAAATATTGGTTCTTGGTTTTCTTCTCTAGAAAGTACACCAATATTTGCCTAATGGTTAACCAAGCAACTGTGGTGCTGGTCACACCCCCTCTGGTGGATGACCACACCCCTTACATATGGGCCCATACTACTGCATTCCCCCGGTGGGCCCTTTATGCCCAAGTCCGACACTGGGTGTGGCTACCCTATTCGAATTTTGGACTATTTTGGAATTTTGGACAAGCTGGAACGCAAAGCGCTAAACCAAAAGTCAAGGAACGGAGACTTCCAGTTATGCTCAATAGACTAAGTATACACGCCGGAACTTATGTCAGCTGTTCCTGCTTCTATAGCACGTGGGGCTATTACTCCAGAGCAAAGAGAACGGATGTGAAGCAGTTACAGCTGACACGTGTTCCCTCTAATTAAAGAGGGTATTTTAGTAGGCTCTCTTTATAACACACATAACGGCTTCTGAGGAAGGACAACTAATGTCTGCCACGTGTTAAGCTTATATGTGGACCATAACCAGTGACAGTTTTTGGAAAGAAAATTGTGGAGAACCTTCTGGAGACGGATATACCAATCCCAGGTGGCAGAAACCATGTGTCCCAATATCATCTAGACCCTGGGTAGGCGTACCCACAACCCACAAAATGCCGACTGGACTATGAGTATTGTATTCATATAAGAGTACTATATGCCTGTTTTTATATGTATATTGTGAGTGCATTATTTTTTTAATTAAATTTATCCCTTTACAAAAAGGTCTCTGCACTAGCACTTTCTTCTGTCTATCTCCCCAATTTCAATTCCCGAGGGGTACTTGGAAAGTGGGGGATACATTTCTATTTTCCAGATTGAATTGAGTGAAAAATTTCCTTTGGAGTGGAAAATATCCTACTGGATCATATGATCAGGACACTGCCTTGACAATTAATTCTTAGTGATTCAAGTGGACAGAAAACTCATTTTTTTAGGGTGATTAATATTTATTTATATACCCCATCAGAATGTGTTTATTAGTATAAGTGCCCATTGTGACATTTTTACCTTTATTAATAATCACACTGGAAAAAAATGGTGAATGTACACTAAAACAATGCAGTATAGGAATACCGGACTTTCCTAAACTACCAGTGAAGTTTCCCAGGTAAAAAAATTACAAAATGTCAATGCATACCGTAGCAACAAGGACCCTTCACCAACGCGTTTCGATGAACAGAATTATCTTTTTCAAAGGTGCATCAAAAATCATTCTATTCCCTTGGAAACTTCACCATCTTTTTCCAGTGTGATTATTGCAAAACCAATCAGATGTTTTTAGAATATTTGTATTCATTTCATAAACCACTTCTTCTGATTCTTGGCCCGTTCCCTCTCTTTTATGTGATCTATTACATATGTGCGGGGATGAGGAATCAATGAAAGAGGATAAGGCTATTTTGGATAAAGAAACCTTTACATGCATATAGAGGCCGGCAGAATTGTAAGTTTAGCTATGCTTCTCTTCACCATTCAAGTTTGAAGTATACACCGGGGGAACACTGTATTGGAAAAAGAAACCTTTATATGTTTCTACACCACCTGCTATATGTGAGTGGGGTACGCTCCACAATTAAAAAATTAAAACAGACTTTGACATTTGTGGACTGTATAAGAGAACAGATTTGAACAGATTTTTATTGTCAACTCCAAATTATTAATAATATATATAAATGCAATAACATTTTGCAATCAATAGAGGTTTTTAGCATAATCATGGCCAAGGTTATGGGCCTACCCACCATATCCAGGTAACCTCTTTCGGGTAGGTCCCTAACATACTATTGTTCAAATCCAGAGTGCAGGACCCCCCAAAACTGGCCCAGCCAAGCCGCCCAGGGCTACACCATAGTAAGAAAAGTGCAGTGTAAAGAGATAGTTAGGAGCAGCTGCAGCTGCATATAAAGAATGAAAATAAAAAAGTGAAGTACATATATATTAAACACACACAGTGAAGGGTTAAAATGTGTTATAAAGGAAAATGTGTTATAATGCGGTGCCCTGAGACAGATTAACCAATGCAATCCAGGGGGACCCACACCCCAAAAATGAACCAAAGTTGCACTACAGTATATAACTTGTAGGACTTACTTAGAATTGTGCCTAATACAGTGTGCATATACATTACCATACTCCATGCTTTGAAACCAATAAGGAAGGGTGCTAGTCCAGAATGAGGGCGTCTCCTTTCCCTCAGAGTGCAATAAAGCACATTAAATGGAGTATATGGGAAAGATTTACACTGCACTTTTCTTACTATGGTGGTGCCCTGGGACAGCTTGGCTGGGCCAGTTTTGGGGGGTCCTGCACTCTGGATTTGAACCCTAGTATGTTAGGGACCTACCCGAAAGAGGTTACCTGGATATGGTGGGTAGGCCCATAACCTTGGCCATGATTATGCTAAAAACCTCTATTGATTGCAAAATTTTATTGCATTTATATATATTTTTAATAATTTGGAGTTGTGCACCTGAGATTTGTCTGTTTCTGTGCCTGCAATTAGTCTCATCAGGTAGCACCTCCCATTATATATCTATAGTCAGGTTGTGCAGTCCAGAAATCTTTCCCATATACACCATTTAATGTGCTTTATTGCACTCTGAGGGAAAGGAGATGCCCTCATTCTGGACTAGCACCCTTCCTTATTGGTTTCAAAGCATGGAGTATGGTAATGTATATGCACACTGTATTAGGCACAATTCTAGGTAAGTCCTACAAGTTATATACTGTAGTGCAACTTTAGTTCATTTTTGGGGCGTGGGTCCCCCTGGATTGCATTGGTTAATCTGTCTCAGAGCACCGCATTCTAACACATTTTCCTTTATAACACATTTTAACCCTTCACTGTGTGTGTTTAATATATATGTACTTCACTTTTTTATTTTCATTCTTTATATGCAGCTGCAGCTGCTCGTAACTATCTCTTTACACTGCACTTTTCTTAATATGGTGGTGCCCTGGGGCGGCTTGGCTGGGCCAGTTTTGGGGGGTCCTGCGCTCTGGATTTGAACCCTAGTATGTTAGGGGCCTACCTGAAAGAGATTACCTGGATATAGTGGGTAGGCCCATAACCTTGGCCATGATTATGCTAAAAACCTCTATTGATTGCAAAATTTTATTGCATTTATATATATTTTTAATAATTTGGAGTTGTGCACCTGAGATTTGTCTGTTTCTGTGCCTGCAATTAGTCTCATCAGGTAGCACCTCCCATTATATATATATATATATATATATATATATAGTCAGGTTGTGCAGTCCAGAAATCTTTCCCATATACTCCATTTAATGTGCTTTATTGCACTCTGAGGGAAAGGAGATGCCCACATTCTGGACTAGCACCCTTCCTTATTGGTTTCAAAGCATGGAGTATGGTAATGTATATGCACACTGTATTAGGCACAATTCTAGGTAAGTCCTACAAGTTATATACTGTAGTGCAACTTTGGTTCATTTTTGGGGTTTGGGTCCCCCTGGATTGCATTGGTTAATCTGTCTCAGGGCACCGCATTATAACACATTTTCCTTTATAACACATTTTAACCCTTCACTGTGTGTGTTTAATATATATGTACTTCACTTTTTTATTTTCATTCTTTATATGCAGCTGCAGCTGCTCCTAACTATCTCTTTACACTGCACTTTTCTTACTATGGTGGTGCCCTGGGGCGGCTTGGCTGGGCCAGTTTTGGAGGGTCCTGCGCTCTGGATTTGAACCCTAGTATGTTAGGGACCTACCTCAAAGAGGTTACCTGGATATGGTGGGTAGGCCCATAACCTTGGCCATGATTATGCTAAAAACCTCTATTGATTGCAAAATGTTATTGCATTTATATATATTATTAATAATTTGGAGTTGTGCACCTGAGATTTGTCTGTTTCTGTGCCTGCAATTAGTCTCATCAGGTAGCACCTCCCATTATATATATATAGTCAGGTTGTGCAGTCCAGAAATCTTTCCCATAGATTTTTATTGTCATCCATTTGTATATGTTCTTTTTCATGTTGTGAATCGTCTTCCACATGAGTTGAAATCTGAAGTAGTTACATCAAAGACATCCATATCTGGATCCTTTCATAAGTCTAAGTATTTTCTGATTTTTTTTGTTTTGTGTTATTAACTATCGCCCACTATTTGTTCTAAAGTTTTTGATTGCATTTAGCCAGTTAATCTTGCTGAACAAAGATGGGTTCAAGCAAGGCCACTTTAAGATGTTTTGTGTGATACTGCTTTAAGTTTTGTTATTAGCAAATGATACATGTAAATATTTAAATTTTATCCAGATATTTTTGAGGGGTCTGTTTATGATTGTTTATAAACTAATGTCGCTTGGTAGCTCCCCCTCTTTTCTTCTGGAAATCTCTCTCCCTATTATTGTAAATTGCAAGGGCAAAAAAGAAAATTCCTTTTTTGGGGCACTCTTGAAATAGACATGTGAAGATAATGATAATTAAAACTTTTATTACCTACTTGTATTATAAAATATTGTTTGATAAATCAAGGTGAAAATATATGTATAGATCATACAGGAATGTATAGTAATTTTATCATATATTTTCGCCTTGATTTATTAAACAATATTTTATAATACAAGTAGGTATAAAAGTTAAGTTTTAATTATCATTATCTTTACATGTCTATTTCAAGAGTGCCCCAAAAAAGGAATTTTCTTGTTTGCCCTTGCAATTTACAATAATATAGATAATTATTTGTTCCAGGGAGCACCACCAACACATTGTTATTTATATGAATATTTATCTAGAATAATAACGTGTTACAGTTGGTTTATTGTTAATACATACTCATATAATTACTTTTCCTGTGCAGGGTCCTATTCCCTTTTTCCCCAATTATTTAAATCTCTCTCCCTCCCTGTTTTGTTACCTGTTTGCTGCCTTCATTTGTAAGTGTACAGTGGAGGTTCAATAGGCTGCATGGTTTCAAATTGTTTATTAGTTATTAGTGGGTGCATGTCTCCTCGTGTGCTGTGATGGCCAAGAAAATGTCCCTACCAGGAATTAACACAAGCCCATCTGGTTGTGTTATTTGATCTTGGAGAGTTGAGCACCAACGTTTGAGTTGTAGAATTGTTTTTTTGTTGTTGTCTTGTGGTTTGTCATCCGTTCTTTGTCCGCCACCATACAAACTTTAACATACTACTAAAAATGTATTTAAATTTTAGTTCAATTTGTCTAAATAAATTTGACCCTAATTGGACATGTCAACTGCAGTCGTACGTGTATTTATTATTTAGATAAGTTATAGTTATTGTAAGTTTTAAGAGGGCTGAGCTAAGAAAAAGATAATTGAAGTTTAATGGTGGAGTCAAGGTTGGGCAGGAGAGAAGAGGGGACATTCAGGTCGGCCTTTTACCAGGACTATGTATGTATGTAAAAAGTTGCGCAGAGGAGTAAAATGTAGGTAGAGTGCAGGAGGGGGGAAGAATTGCCCAGGCAGACTAAGCAGTGCATCCTATATAAATAGAAGCATGCTTTTCACTCTTTATCAACAAGTTTTATCATTCACATCAAGTGATAAATGGTCCTCCAGTCAATCAGTTCCCAACTGTCTTTTTTCAAACAGATGACAGTTGGGAGCTGATTGGCTGGAGCACGATTATTATACGTAACGCATTTATCACTCGTTGTGAATGATACATCTTGTTGATAAATGAGGCCCTATAGGCTTCAGGAATTGTATGGCCCAACCTACAATGTTTTGTCCCAAAGCATTTTATTTGGGACTAGGCCAACTCCTCGCTCTAACCCTGCTAATGTTATTACTTTGTTTCCTTGTGTCCCATTGGTTTGGCCAGGCTGCTTATGACAATTTTTGACGATATAAAAGAACCAGACCAGGAACTCTGTGGTGACTTATATTATCCTTTTTTTTATTTTACAGTACATATTTAAATTTTTCACATATTTAACTTATCTTGCGTTTCGCCGCAGTGCATTTTTTTTTGTCTTTTGTTTCTTTTTAGTGCGTCTGAGGCTATTCAACGCTGTAGAAAACTCACAATCTTCCCAGCGGAAGTGCATATTAATAGTAGTATTGCGATGCATTTAAGAAGTGTTTCCACATGCTTGACTTGAACAAGATAATTTCTTACTGTGTTGTCACAGACGCTCGTGTGAAAAAAGATGCAGATAAAATCGATTAAAACTTAGAAATGTGTGTTGGATGCATACATGAATGTAATGTGGTTTACATGTGATTTTTCCTGCATATTACCATGTGTCAGAAAAACTGTACGAAGCCAAATGGAATTTCAAACCCGGGACATCGCTACTCTGTAGATAAAAGTAGAGACTTCCCGATCCAATGTGTTTTTTCCTTCTATCTTAATGGCCTGGCTTACTTCTGCTCCTGTGAAAACTAAACAGAAGCAGCTACAATGAAAGGGATGTTTACTCCAAGGCTGGTAAATGGCACAGACAGACTAATGCCTCTGCCTGTTCATCTTCTTGTGCCGGGGATGTACAAAGAGCGGATCAGCTATAATGATGTGTGTTTTTGCCGCGATGGAATAAATTACTTTTAAACGCCTTGCTTTGTTTACTGTACTTTTTGTTACTAAATCCCAGCTTATGTAACTCTCGTCCATTCGCTGTCCATTATGTTTGTCGCTGATTCTAAGTACTTTGATTTGCACATCCTAATGTTTCCGTTGCGACATACAGCTCAATAAAGAAGCACAACACATTATGTAATTTAAAATAACCATGTACTACATCTTTACTTTTATTTTATTTTTTTGTTTCACCAAAACATCAAAAAAATCCAAATTCCAGATTATACATTGTAAATAAAACAAGTAATTACTTTTTTTGTTTTGTTTTTCTGTCCAGAAAACATTAACATTCTGTTACATTGCGGATACAGTACAATTCCCCTACAGTTCTCTGATAATGTGGTGCAAACTATTGCATATATAAAGAGACAAATTAACTAAAGGGTGCAATGATATAATCTACTTTTTTTAGGCCCATTAGTGCAGTTGAGTTTTAATAATAATTTTCTCAGCCTGATGTACAGGTCAAGCTGTCTGCTAACATATCCTGCCTTTAACATTCAGAATAAAGAATTTACATTGCATAATTTAATTTAAACCATATACAAGTGTAGCGCTATTTTTAAATATTTTTTTTTTATGTAGCATCGTTACTGAGGATTTACAAATGTATCATTTCAATGAACGGGTCTTACACTGAGGTTATCGTGAACACAGTTCATACTAGAGGGAAAACAGAAAATGTAAACACTTCCACAGTTGTAATGAGGATAATTTGATTTATTGTTTGATAACCCAACATCAAATAAAAAAAATAAAATAATAATAATAATAAAAAAATAATGGGTTGTATTAAGCACAAAACCTTAGACCATTTCTAATAGTTCACCTCTTAGGCAAAAGACCAAATATATTTGTGCGTATATATATATATATATATATATATATATATATATACATATATATGTATATATATATATGTATATATATATATATATATATATATATATATGTATATATATATATATATATATACACACACACACATATAAATATATATATATATACTTGTCAGGTAGCACTCATGTTATGTAAAACATAGGACCCTGGTGCCCTCTATAGGCACCAGGGTCCTATTGGAGCCCAACACTTACATAGTATGTATGAATTTTCTCTTGTATCCAGGTATACGTCTGTGCTTGTATGTATATGTATATATATATATATATATATATGATATTGGGTCAGGGGGTTCAGTATACAGTTAGATAGGTTTACAATAAAGAAACATTATTTCAGGTTGAGTCTCCCATATCCAAAATGCTTGGGACCAGGGGGATTTTGGATAACGGAATATTCCGGATTTTGGAATGTTTGCATATCATAATGAAATATCTTGGGAATGGGACCCAAATATACACACAGAATGCATTTATGTGTTATATACACCTTATACACACAGCCTGCAGGTTATTTTATACAATATTTTCAATAATTTTGTGGCTCAAGCAAAGTTTGTGTACAGAAATTAAATTCATTTATGTTTCATATACACCTTATACACACAGCCTGAAGGTAATGTTATACAATATTTTAAATAATTTGTGCCTTAGACATAGTTTGTGTACATTGAACCATAAAAAATCAAAGGTTTCATTATCTCAGTCATGCCAAAACAATTCCGTATTTCGGAATATTCCGTATTTCGGAATATTTGGATATGGGAGACTCAACCTGTATCAAATTGCAGCCCAGAAGTTTTCTCCTTAGTTGTATAATACATTACACTAAACCGTAAGACCTCATGGTCAGAGCCCTCCACCCTCTTAATTCTCACCCTGCAATATCCTTGTCTCCGGCATGCCCCCACTCACAGCCAGTGGCTCTGATTCATTACAGTCTGCACCTCTCAGGGTACTTGGTCAGTGACTGCTATTGTTAGTAACTGTCTATTAGTTGTATAGAAATCTCAATGTTTGTTCCCCCCCATCTGTCTAACTACATTTTATTGTGTGCGTGTTTTTTTGTACATTTCACCAGACGGCGATACACACACTTTGTGGAGCCATATAAATACAAAAAAATAATAATTCAGTTTAAGTGCTATTCAAGCTGGTTCATTTTAAAATATGTATTGATACAATAAAGTGTTTAGGGATTAATATGGAGCCAGGGAGTCATATAAACCATGTAGAAGGATATATACAGTACACCCAAGGGCAATAGGGCTTGGGTTAGCAGAAATAACATTTTCTATCTCTACAGTTGTAATTCTGATTATTGTCCTATACTACTCTTTGCCATTCACTTATGTTGACTTAAATGAAATGTTCTTAGACCAGAGTCACCCCTAAGTTATATTTTGCTGATTTCTAATAACAGTCATTGTAATATCCAAACTTTACTGACATGCATAGTGTGCAAATGTACTCCAAGCTATCCACTCTATCCTCCAAGCTCATTTCTAGGTGTACGCATACTGTGATTGGGTACACACTGCTGTCATAGCAGTCTGCACCAGGTTGGGAATCCTCCTTCACTGATAATGTTTCCTATTTAATTTTTCCCCCTAAAGTACTGCTCAGTTTAGTCTCATTTATGTCCTAATTCAGTCATGTGTGAAGGAACGTCTGTCAGATATTACGTCAAGCCCTGCCCTGATACGCACAAACCTGCCCCAATCTTGGCAGAAACACCCATTCTTGGAAGAAACTCTGATACTGTTGGCCCCAATATATCAGGACTTCCCGCCAAATTCAGAACAGTTGTCAGGTATGCTCTACTGAACCATCTACTACATTGTTTGAAGTGTGCATTGCAGTGACATGCGGTGAGGTGAAAGATTGGAGAGGCACACATTCGTATCAAAACTTTGGAACATGACAGGGAGTATGACAGGGGAGAATCTGCCTACCCTGACTGCACGTCTCTTGTACATTTATCTAATTGTATAGGATTGGGCACAAGACCCAATCTACAGGAGGAGGAGAAATCAATGTCTATTGAAGGGGGCAAAATCTTGTGCAACTTCCTGAAGAGCATGGAATGCCCCTTTTAATGTGACTTTGCTATCTCCTTATATAATTTAAATAATCCAATCCCACAAAAGTACGTCTTCTATGCACTTCAGTGCAATAGTGGACATGTGTAATCCCTGTTTAGCAAGCAGCACTCTTAATCTACCCAACTCCTCCCAATCATCTATATGAATGTCCATGTTCCTGCAAATGCAGCCATCTTGGCTTGCAGATCCACGCATTTCACTACAAATGAAGGTGCGCTTGCACAAAAGTAGCCATGTAATGTCACAAGAAAGTACTTGTGCTGTGGCCTTTAAACCTTGCAGTTTGTAAATGACCTTCAAGTTCCTGGACTTTGCAGAGGGGGACTAAAGCTAAAAACAACATTATTTGGTATTTTAAAACCCTATTTTCAATTTAACAAAATGTCATTAACATTTTCTGTGGCTGTCAAACTATCCTTTTCACATCAATAAAATGAAGGATATTCAAAGACATACATAAAACTTAAGTGCCCTTACAAAAATATGCTTGTAAAAAAAATGGAGATTTAAATATATATTACATTTAAATGAGGCAAGAAATAAACCTCTTTCCTAAAGTCTTGAATGATCTGTATAATCCAGATATTGCAAGGTCAACATTCAAAAGAAAGTCCTATATTAGTAACAGCTCCAAACTTGTTAATATCACTAACATTAAATTGCCTACAGGTTAGTTTGATAATGGGTCAGAACACAACATTTCCACTCACTATAGCAAAATTTGAAGGAGGGCCCATTTATGGCACTCCACCCTTTCATATATAGCAGGATGGGGCTTCTTCTGATCATACATGGCTTCGACGTATGTGCAGTGAAGCTCCGGACCCAGGCTTGTGCAGAAGAGGGCACTATTCTGCACCCTTGAGGGCAATGTGGAGTCCTCACGAAAGTAACTCAACTCTTCTGGATCCCCATAACATTGGGTCCCCTTATCAGCCACACGCTGACAGCAGTGGTAGTTTTAAGACTGGTTTGACTCATTAAGGGCCCTAACCAACTGCTGTCAAAATACATGGTTTTACTAGCATTTTTAACTTATCGGTGCAATTGTTTAGAACACTGTATGCTCCATTTACTTACGTGGTGATCCCGGAAAGTGGTGAACCCATGAGGATCAATGCATTTTCCTCCATCGACCCCTTCCCAAACACAAGTGCAAGCAATCGTTACCAGTCAAGTGTGATTGTGTTTGACATGCGGTGTCACTGGCATTTAACGCAACGCCAGTGGGTAACCAGATTACGATTTTAGAGACAATAGTATTGTTTTACTTTGTAAAAATGCCCAACTCAGATCTAACTACCCCTAGATCCGTTAACATTTGGCTCAAATTTGCATGTTCACATTCAGCAGACATATGCAATTTATTTCACATAAGAAATAACTCAACTAAAGAACTGTTTTGGGTGTGTTTGGCCAATGTCAAAATACATCTATTGAGGTTTCCTGATCTGTCTGTCTGTCTTTATGCACAGAACAACAGGTCACACCCACTCATGCAGAAAGAGCAAAACCAATACCAGAAGGCAAAATACAGCTATATATGAGGTAGACCTCATATGACTAACGTGTTTATATATGAATAAAGTATATATGTGTACAAAAACACTGTTTAAATATTTGTACACACATACATAAATGATTAGTGATTGTGACATTAGGCAAATATGCAAAGGAGTGCATTAATTGGTGAGGAATATATACTATTTTAATAAAATATAGTAATACCATAAACCTATAAATTAATATTTGGCCTATGTTACATTATCAGTCTAATTTGTGTATATTATTGTAAAACTATACCAAATAGAAAAGTATATATTTCATATATCTAATTTCACTACAAATATAATTATCTTGGGCAGAAAAGTCATCTATATTATTTATAATAAAAACACATATGCTGGCCACTGACATGGATTACTAGTATTTAATTTTGTAGTACTTTATATTAGTTTGCTCAACATACTATAGAACTGGTGGTTGCAATTTGTACACACAGATAATATAACTTTATCATACTGTACACTATTCTATGGAAAATGAAAAGCTCCCAATAGAAGTTAGTGCAGAATTTGTGATTGCAAATTAATAGCAATTACAAGTTAAACTCTTTCTTCATCTATATTCCTATAATAAAAATATAATGCCATACGTCTGTGAAATATAATTTTGCTTAGAGATAAAGTGACGATTCAATTATATTTATTTACCCTTACAAAATTAAATTGTAAGCTCTTTAGGGGCAAGAATATCTTCTTATATCTTTGTTTTTCAAAGAAATACTAAAGTTCATACCTTTATGCTCATACAAGACAAAATTAGGCAGGTTTCAGGGAACTACAAAGATTGGGGTTCCATGCATCCAAGGAAGACATAATTGTAACAAAATTGTCCACAACCCTTCATCTACCCAAGCATGCCTTCATCTTCTGGACAATAGGAGGGTGGGGCTAAGTGCTATGCTACAGGGCAAAAACTAAGTACCGTGTTACCACCGGAATTCAGCCATCAATGTTGGAGAAACATTGTAACTCCATCGTCAATGGAAAACTTCGACCATTGGAAGCAAACCTTCAATATTTGCTAAACACCGATGGTCGATGTCCATCCCTAGACTTTATCAAACTTAAGGAGGAGTGTTTGTCAGTTTGGTCAACTACGTAGTTATTCTATTCTCAAACCAGGCAACTAGACCTGTCCCTTTTTGGGCAACTATATATGAGATGGATTTGTATTACATTTAGGGTGCAACAGACTAGTAATACAGCACTTATACTACTAATACTGTTGAGTTCATCAATTTACTGTATAAAATGTATTTACTCTAATCCTTTCATTATTGAAATGGAAATAATAAATGATAAATTTGGCAAGTATTCATGGGTGCAGTTTACCTATATGAAGAAAATATTAAATCTTTAGCTTTAAGATAGTCCTTTACCAGATCTACTGGTGCAGAGATTGTCTTATCACACATAAACTTCTGAAATGATAGCGATCACAAGAGCAACCTATCTTCTCTCTGAACAATTATTTTTCAAGGTGAATAACGGGAATGAAACTTAAGTCGTTTTTATGTTCAAAGGTTAGACAAGACTATTATATAATCAAAAGAATAAAAACTTAAAATGTATTAGTAGCTGAAAGGTCAGACTATTAGTCTTATCGTAAGATGTGAAGTACTTTTCAATAAAACAATTTAGGAGATATTTTTAACACCAAAAAGAACTCCGAAGTTATAAAAACTTACAATAGTTTAGTGTTTCTATATCACATTCAAATAATATTGGTAACAAAAATATTCTTCTCAAACTCATTAATGGATCTTCAAAAGTCAGTTTTTAATACATTTTGTATAGTTAAATACATTATTAAATACAACAATCTTAATTTTGCAAGAAAAATTACATATTTTCTACATTTTGTTGTGATGCTCCACCTCTTTTACATATATTTCAAAATTTTTGTGTGTGTGTTTGGGGTAGAGATATATTTACTATAACTTCTAAATAAGCAAAAAAGAGGAGGTGTTGCTAATACTGACCAATCAGATTGTAGCCATCATTAATCTATTAGATTCTTGAAAATTATAGACTCTGATTAGTTGGTATGGTAAACACCTTCAGTTTTCCTCTTTTAGAAGTCTTAGTAAATCTACCCACAGGGTTGCTCTTTGTTATAATTTTTAATTTCCTGAATAACAAAGAATCCCCAGTTTTGTAATGGGTGTGTGTAGAACAATTTGTAGCCAAAAAAGTTCACCAGAATGCTCAACAGCAGAAAAGGCTGTTTGAGAAGCTGAGAGCGATTATATTGTGGCAGGCAGTAACTTGTCTATCCATTTGGTTGAGTGAAGATTGGGCTACATTAATATAATAGGATGTGAAGAGGGGAATGGAAGTAGCAGGAAGTCACAGACTGAGAGTTACATAGTGGAAGCAGCGGGGTCCTCAGCTGCAATGATTATATAGGGAAGTGAGTGATGTGTTACTGCTGCATGGGACAGGGGCAGTGTCATGATGTGAGGAGGGGAATAGAGGCAACTGGAAGTCACAGACTGACCGTTACATAGTGGAAAGAGCAGAGTCCCCAGCAGCACAGATTATATAAGGATATGAGTGATGTGTTAGTGCTGCATGGAACAGGGCAGTGTCATGATGTGTAGAAGGGAATAGAGGCCACAGATTGAAAGTTATCATAACGACAAGCTCTCGGGGAGTAGGGAGATGGCACCATTCCATATAGCGGGTCCTCTCAAGGCACCTTGTAAACTGCAAATGGTTGATGCCATGGCAGTGATAGAGTTGCCCCCTCGGCCTTGTGTCCCATAAAACTGCCTCAGTTGCACCCCTTCATTACTGTGCTCATTACGATGCTATCTATGTGAATTCAAGTTGGTGGTGCCACTGTTGCAGCTGATGTCTAGAATCTCTACGATCTGTGACAAAAAAACTATAAAAATTACACATTATAGAGGAGGAGCAACATAACAAAATACTGAATCATACATAATTAGGTGTATTTTTTTTAAATTAAATGCATAATGAATTTCAATTATAGTTCATTTTACATAGTACATGACCATTAAATGGTATTTCCCAGAGGTCTCTTACCCTGGTTAGAGTTACTCATTTGCATATTTTCTGTAGGGAGTGGCTAGAAAATAGTTTAGGAATTAGACTATGAAAAGTTTTCTTTGAACAGTACTGTCTTAAGAAGTTTTTCTAAGTGTAGTTTATATCAACTGAACTTAGTTTGACCTGAATTTCATAAGACTACATAAGTACATTTTGTTCAGCAGTGTGTGTAGACCATTGCCTGTCGTTTAGGGAAAAAAAATAGCTAGTTTTTATACTTTCTTTGAAAGGTAAAAACAAGCTGGTGTCAGAATATAGTTCTATTAAGAGAATATATTTATATATGTATAATATGTACAGTATATGTATATATACATTTATTTTATATTGAAAGCCTTTTGTAAAACATAGAAAAGCAACCGGCGCTGGATATCAAGTAAACTCACAAATCAACAAACAAGAAGCATAAATAAGGGGGAAAAAACATGTAAAATGACGAGTAACACATTAAATACAGAAAAACTTGTACAATAGGGTTTTTTTTTTTTTTTAAATAAAAAAAATAAATAAAATCATTACATATGTTTTTTTCACACACCAGTTGTACAAACAATAAATTATTTTCCTTTTTTATTTTTTCAGTGCTGCATTGCAAATAAAGGAGAATTAGAGCCGAAAACAATTAGAGATTAGCAAAATTTTCAAAACTGCTCAGTGAAATATTCGCCTTAATCCACATATGGCTGCAAAATTTGGCGCATTTCGCCGGTGGAATTTAACATTAAGTCTTTCCAGTCCATGCAGCAAAATGAATTGCCTGCTATCGTGCAGTACCAGCTCTAGTCATACACTATAAAGTCAGGGAAATGCGAAATTACAAGTACAGCACGGAATTAAATTTTGTGGATCGGCAAAACAAAAGCGTGGAGTTGTTGCCCATAGCAACCAATCAGATTCTACTTATCATGTATCTAGCAGCTCCTAGAAGATAGTAGCTAGAATCTGATTGGTTGCTAGGGACAACAATTTCACTTCTAAAAATGCCCACTTTAGTAAATATACCCCATGGTTGATATGTCCAGATCATCGCTACTCTTCGAAATGCTATGTCCGAGGACAAAAATTTTTTTACACTGAATTTCACCGCACCTGCTCATCAAGCCATGAATTAAGCTTAAATACCTTTATATAACACTCATTTGCTAATTTTGATATTTGTTTCGAAATACATTTTAAATCACTGCTGCAAGGGGACAGCAATTCTCTTTTTTGCTTACACGTTACTCCTGTCAAAATGTTGATTAAGCAGGGAACTAGGTGCTTGGATTGTGAAAAATACTGCTGTTTCATGGATAATTCTAAATATGCACGCCAAAAAGAATTGTAGCAGAAATAGAGATAGACACATTATTCAGAGCCAGTTTAATCTGATTCATTATGTTAGCCTCCTTCGTTATCAGAATTCATTTAAATATTTGTGTCCATTTATTTATTTTATTATTTTTTAATTAAGTTAATTCCGCAGAGAGACTGGGAAAAACTGCACTGACGCTCGTTAAATGAGAGGTTAAGTTGTATTTTCTATTTAACTTACTGTGATGCAGCAGTCTTTTTATAAGCCTTTGGTAACTGGACTCCCCCAAGCCACTGAACAATGTCCTTGTCATTGAGACAAATGATACTGCTGAGGACATTTTATATAGCGTTTGCCGACATTCACAAATTCCAAGTATTGATTTCTTTCAATGTTATTATGCAGAGAATATTAGTCGTCTTCCAGAATTATTAATGTGTCTAAGTACACAATCAATTTATTTAAGATGAGGAAGCTTTTGTGTACAAAAGTCTATTTTCGTTGAATAATTCTTTAAATCAAGGTTTTTTTTTTACATTTATTTGTTTTTTTGAACAGTATTAATCTTAGATAACCATGTGGTGGATATCGGAGGATATGTATCTTCTAAACATAACCCGTTCTCAAAGTTCAGCATCAGATTTTGGCATAGTGTCATTAAGTTTCATTGATGCATGATTGCTGTGCTACAGTTATTTGTACTGCAGAATCTCTACTGTGGCAAAATAGCTACACAGGGCCGTGACAAAGTAAGCTATCCTTTAAATATTTTTGCAAAGCTGTGTCTTATTTAATTGGGGAGTCCATCTTAGTGCCCATGAGCATGCTCCTAGTGGGTAAAGTTGACAGTAAAAATTAAAAAACATAATGATATTACTATAAAACTAACAAGTAAGAGGCAATAACAAAAACAACATACAGGAATTAAGCACATGTAGTTGTGAATCAGGTTCCCTTATACACCCTGCCTTTTTAGGAACCCAGACTATATACTGTAAATCGATTTAAAAGCTGAAATTTGGAATCCAACAGAGATTTATATTGTAACATTCTATTGTACAACACAATATTTCTATGCATTTTTTTTTCTTTTTACATATACTTTTCCAAGTAATTGATAGCACCTCTTGTTAATTGTATTGATCATTACTTATAAAAATATACCTTATGACTAGAGAGCTTAATTATAATGACTGTTCTGCCTTTGAAATGAGAATAGACTAATGGACTGTTAAACAGAAGCAGCAACCCTTATTCACTGTAATATGTAAAAAAATATAGGACTAACACAAACGTAACATGGCTTATTCAAAACACCAGGACTACAGCATTTATGCGCAGAACTCCTCATAATGAAGGGACAGCATGGCATTCTTATTTTTGTTCCACCTTTCATGAGTACTCAGAGAAAACAGTTTTTTTTGAATATTAAAAAAAAAAAAAAGTTGGTCCAGCTAAAGAGAATGTCAAATACATTAGAATGTTTTTGGACAACTTTTTGTTTTGAAATTGACGTGCCAATGCCCTTTAAATTTGCAATTTCGACTGACACAGATGTCTGTACCATTACATTTTGGTAGGCTCTTATCATATGTAAACAAACGCGTTGAAAGATCACACTTTCTAAATTGAAAATCTGCTGTCACACAATGTCGGCTTGTCAGCAAAAGAAAACAAAAAACAACAACAAAAATAACAAGAACAAAAAAAGAAAAGAAATCAAAAAAACCCAGAAATGATGAGCAACAACAAGCTCTTGTCTCCAGTAACTACCCACAGCTGTTTCAGAAACAATTGATCATTAAAGCAGCTGCAGATCTACTTTGGTCAATCACTGTGCTTAACTTAAGAAGCAAGTGATATATAAAGTGACACACAAAATGACACATATGTACAAAACACCACAAACATAACCTACTACATGCCGTCCACAAGTATTAGTTAGCAGATGTTCCTCAAGGCTTTCTTCTCTAGAGGTAGGTGATGCAAAGGAGACAATAGCAAAGACTGCATCATCTCATCACCTACAGGATGTGGTCTCTTCAGATATTCCTCTTGACATTCAAGGTTTGTTGACCAGCCCATGTATCGTTTCAAGGGATGTTTCATTTGTGGCCCTAATGCTGTACAGCCCTTTAGTTGTCTTGGTACAGCGCAAACAAAGCCTAAGCCAACATCTGTCTTGATGGACCTACTTTTACACAGCAGTTAAGTCCTGTGTCATTTAGGACAATGTTTTTATCCTTTGGCTAACACTTTTTGAGTAAGCACTGCTTAAATGCTGATGGTCTTTGAGAGAGAAGACATCCTTTAGCTAATTTCCCTTGTCCATCTTGGCACTGGACAGTTCTGGTGTGCCAGCCAGTGTCACATGTTCTAGAACAAGACAGCCAAGGTCCAGTCACCCACTCTGGCTCAGAGCTTTGCAGAACCACATTATTGTTAATGCTGTTTGTGCTCGAACTTTGTTTTCCTGGTACAAAGAAACTGTAACGCACATCGATAGGTTTAATAAAATCCGTTGCAAGAATCTGTACGATTAACACCTCCTTTATGGATGAGTGCCCCAAGCTGTGGATTGAATCATCTGCATGGCTCCAACCACTGTAGTTCATGGCAAATCCATTCATTTCAATGATGTTTTCAGAAGTGGATATCATGTATTTTCCATTAATGATGTATTCCCCCGTCTTCTTCTTTAATGCCAAGTAAGCTGTAAACTTAGCCTGATCTTTGGCCTTGTATTGCCTCACCTTTATATGAGTAGCTCCCTCGGGAATCTTGACAATGTCCGTATAGCCTTTGCTATAAAAAGTAAGAGTATAGAATACATGTTATTTATAGTCCACAATGGCACAAAGAATAGCAAAGCATGAAATCCGAAAAAAAAAACAGCCAATAGGAAGAATAAACTATTGGATTAGTACAGTAAGTATTGTGATTTTATATTTTATTTAGACTTTGATCAAACTTTAAGTACCTAAAATAACATAAAACATAATTAACTTTGAATCTATTAGACTTCTGTTCTTTAGCCACTTACATCCAGAAGACCTCATTTGTGAAGTACAAAATATACTCTATCTAGTTTGATCTAAGGGTCTTCAACAGAGATGGGTCCACAAACTAAGAGCACCCTCAGGTTTGTGGGTAAAATCGGATAGATGTGCAATGCACAAGTGTTAATGTCACATCAAAGGTCCAAACTTTTTCATAAAATAAACTTTTTTTATTTGTTTTTTTTTTCATCTTAAAATATTGTTCAGCCTATGACCATCACTGCTATCATGGCACACCTTAGCGACCCTTACTGTGACTATACTGCAGGTTCTCGCCTCCAGCACCGACTCCCAAAAAAGTAGAGTGCTGTCACTGAGATATAGGTTAGAGATTGTAGTTACTACTCAGTGACCAGGCTTACTATACACCTCATTCTAGATGCCCTTAAACAGTTACAACAGGTTGGGTCTCAAAGTGGTGACAAGAGAGCAAGGTCCAAAACCCTTGGTAAGCACCAAGACTGTAGGTCTTTTTAAATGTCTTTTTGTACTGCAACAAATTAAAGAAGGTTTAAAATAAACATACTGTACACACAAATATAATTGCCATCTACCGCCACAACTGTGGCATGAATACAATATATCAAGCTGGGGAAACAATCATAGTCTCTACCCTGGAGTCTTTACAATGAAAACGATTCTATGATTTTGATTCCTTACCACTATTAACTTCCTGTGGTGAATACGGCTGCTTCAGCTCACTTCCAACATAACTCGAAAATGTGCTTGTGTATAAAGCAATCTGCTGTCACTTGCATGATATCACTCTAGTTTCTCCATGACTGGCACCGAGAGTTACAAAATGGTAAAAGAGTTTACAGTGCAGCTCATGTTGATGCTTTTAGCATATAGGACATATTGTAGAATCAGGACTTAGTCAGATCTTAAAGAGCGGCTGATTTAACTTATGAAAGCTTTTGGCATGAAAGGAATGCTTTTAGTGGTAGCCTTTGAATTTTATAGGAAAGATGACTTCTAAATAATACATCTACTTCAATCTCATTTTAGATATATCAGGTTTTTTTTTTTTTTTAAATCATATAAATCATTTCTTTAGAATAGTATTTAAAATGATGTTTTCTAAAGAATAACTTATGTCTGCGTAACTCGCTGAATGTTTGCCCGCAAATAAAATGGAAAGACAGGCTGCATTTAATAGTGCAAATCTGGGCATAATGATGTCTGCTGCCCATCCGGCCCAGTCCATCAAACCTAGACCCACTTTCAGATAAACCCCTAACCTTTCAGGCAGGGCTGTAACTAGAGTAGTGCGACCTGTGCCATGGGACTGGGCACCGCAGGGCAGGGGGGCGCTGTTTGGGCCTGTCAATTTTCCTGTTTATTATCATTCTCACTTGTAGCTTCCTCTTCTTTTATCCAAAGCATCTCCAGGGCTCCCCTATTTCTTCCCTGGCCCTTCCACATGAGGTTATGGCTCTTTTTTAGGTGCACTTCTTATGTCCCTATTTAAAAAAAATGGGGGGGAAGGGTGCCAATGCTCTCTCTGGCACAGGGCACCAAAAAGTCTAGTTACGGCTTTGCTTTCAGGACCCACAATTCTAAAAGTAGGTGATGATGTTGGTCTGTTTTCCTCTGCTACCTACATAAGAGTTGGGGCAGCCATTTTGTGATCTGTAATAGTATTTATGAAATGGCTCCAATTCACTAGGAATGAGTAATACAAATAAGTAGAGGCTGCCATTCTATAGGGGGAGATGTATTCATTCTTGGAGAGATATAAAGTAGCAACCAATCAGCTCCTGTCATTTTTCAAACACGGGTCTATTTACTAAGCAGTGTTAGGAGACAGAGTGAAAAGTGATAAGTCTGTGATAAGGTGCCAGTCAATCAGCTCCCAACTGTCATCTCACAGGCTGTGTTTGAAAAATGACAGTTGGGAGCTGATTGGCTGGCACCTTATCACTTCCATATCACTTTTCACTCTGTCTCTTAACACTGCTTAGTAAATAGACCCCACAGCCTGTAAAGTGACAGAAGGTGATTGATTGGTACTTTATCTCTTTCCACTTTATCTCCCTCCAAGATTTGATACATCTCCCCCATAGACCAGAAAGAAAAATGTTATTCATACAGTCAATGAATTCACTTGGAGCCAGTGACATCATTGAGCATCTCACAATTTCTCTCTGAATCCACAAACATCTATTTAATGCACAACCAAATGACTATTGTCCTTTAGGGAAGAATAACATAGATCATTTTCCCTTTAAAACACATTTGTTTCATATTCATAAGCCAAACCTGATATTTGTTATTGCATTGTTTTTTACGTGTAGCCCACTTCTCTGGCAGTGATCATATTAGTCAAAGCCTAAAAGCGGAGTGAAATACTGAATAATCTTATCTCAGAATGCACAAGCAGAATGCTCTTCTATGGGGAAATTAAGTAACTAATAGATAAATTGTAGGGTGCCAAAAAACTGCATCTTCTGACAAGAACAGTAGTGGATAAATGCACCAAAGGCCTCTTCAAACCTAATTTCGAACAGATCACCAGTTTAATATGAAAGGCTTTTGTCTAACATAAGCAATACTAATTCCAGAAAGTGGAGTCTGTTTATCTGTGTGAAGCATACTGCTACCTTGCTGATAGTGCATCCAGAAATGATTTCCAAAACCATCATGGCTTTTCTACAGGATGCTTAAGTTATTTCTGTAAGCCAGGTCGAGAGAAGGATTTAATACACTTCTACCAAACATGTATAAAAAAACATTATATACCTCCCAACATTGGAGGTGGACAGATCGAGGCAGGGAGCATAGCAAAATTATGGAAGGGCATGGTTGTAGTACACCATGCCCCCAAGGGTGAGGCTAGTGCTGAAAAGCGGTAGGTTGACCCATATGATTTCTGTCCAGTGGCCCTCCTGCTAACCTTTCATTGCCGCATGAACCAGTGGTACGTGCATGTGACACCCATTCATTGCTGGGAGGTATGTTATTACTAAGACATGGTAGCCAGAGGATGCTTGAGATACAAGCCTGTTACAAGTTCAACACTTCCCAATTGTCCCGATTTTGGTTGGAAAGATCCGATTTGCACGGAATAAGATGGTTTGAACTTGGAGGTACAGCATTCCTCTCCAGCTTCTGCTGCAAAAAAGTGGGTTTTTTTGTTTTAGGTGGGGAAGCATCTGAGCACTTCATAAGTGTTAGGCTTGCCCACCATGCCATGGCCTTGTGTCTTGTCCCAATTCCAAGATTCCTAATGTTGGGAGGTGCAATGTTACTTCCATAAGGAAATGTGTGATGGCAAGATTACCATCTGCAGGGAGCATGCTCCGAAGGGCAGAGCCAGACTTCACTGGGCATGTACCGAATATGCACTTGCTCAGTAGACGCCATCCTCTGCATTTCTGAGTACAAAGCTAGAGGCCTGGAGCGGGATGCATCAACACCAAAAATGCGATCAAACCTTTGCAAATGATGTTGCCAGAAGTTTGACCACATTCCCCATTTGCAACAAGCTCTGGAAAGCATAACTTTCTGGAGCTTAAGCCTGAGATAGTTGACTAATAGAAGGCTATGGGCTTCTTTCCACATAGATCCCTGTGAGGGATGCAATCGGATCCCTCCCAGTGTCCACTGCATTGGCCACACATACGGAATAGGACTCTCGGGCCATAAACCTTATTGGAATCTTACTGGAAGAGGTGTCCTTTGCAATTCTAGCCACAATTATACAAGCGGAATGGGATTGAAATGCCGGTGGCTGTTTAGCGCCGGTTCAAATCCCGACAGTGCTAGCCCAACGCGGAGGAACTCCCGACAGCAGAGGTATGTAATCTAACCCTACCCTCTCCCCCCCTAACACTCCTTTAGGGGTGCCTAACAATAACCTCCATTCCAAGTGCCTAACCCTAACCTCCCCCCATCAGTGCCTAAACCTAACACCCCTCCACGCACCCTGAACCTAACCCTCCTGGGGAGGGGGTCCCTAACCCTAAACTCCCCCCTAGTGCCTAAACCTAACCCCCCCCTTCCCCAAGCCTAACCCTCCCTAGGGGGGTGCCTAACTCCAAGTCCCCCTGGGGGTCCCTAAACTTAACCCCCCCCCCATCCCCGGCTACATCGATACTTACCTCCAGCTCTGGATGATCAGTCCAGCGTCCTGTCAGGGACCCGGCATCAGGATTAACATAGGCGTCACGATTTCGACGCCTATGTTAAATCCCCTACCGGGATTGTAGTGTCAGGATTGAGAGGCCGCCGGTCTCATAACTACATCCCGTACGAGCATACGTCTTTACTAAACGCCGCTATTCATGCGTTCTGTGGTGTGATTCAGTGCATGTAAAATGCGATGCTTGGTGCATCCTGTTTCTGGAATGGTAGTATGTATGTATAACCCTAACTTTGCTATGGAGCCCAGTGATACCGCCTTCCATATTCCCTCAAAAGGTACCATTCAAGTTTCTTCTTATATACTATGAAAAATACAGCTTGCCAAATAAACCAAATAAATAAATGCTATATACTGTAATATTCTTGTGTGCCAAGTCTCATTAGGAAGCGGGGTATATTTTCCATGTAATTGTACCATAATATTGCAATGTCAACTGCTTTTGCTAGGAACACAAGACTTACCATTAATATTCCTAGTTTCTAGGAACTTGATAGGCCGCTTTCTTATGATTGTATGTAGTGGGCAGTTTAATTTAATGCTATATCTTAGTAAATCCATCTACATGTTAATAATATGTCCAAGTGGTTGAGATTAGAAGACCAGCAGACTTTGCCTGCTCGGTATCTGTGAGTACATCAGCTATTTTGTTTCCTGCTAAATCTGCAGTGCAACTCCTGGGCTGTAAGTCTGGAAATAAATGATTCCTTCCCTCCCTACATCAGTAGCCAAATGTTTGAAGCAAGAACTTTGTTTTAGGCACCGTGCCTTAAAAATAGCATTTCCCTTTCTCAACAGAGCAAAATATCTCTAATTACATTTCCACCACCTCATGTTTTTCCCAAAATAGTCTATATGAAAGCTTGTCCTCTAATGTCCAATTTCTGTTGTAGTTAAATGAAACTATAGCCTATTGATAAAGAGAGTTTACCGTATGGCCTTTTATATGGGCAGTAACACATATGGACATAGCTTAGGGTGTGCAGAAGCTGATAATTTATTTATAAATGAGTATATATCATATGTGCCTACTCTTACAGAATGGCCTCTCCTGGATCCTCCCACTTCCCCAGTGAAGTGGGCATGGCTGGAGGGTGATGACACAATTTGTTGGACAGCACACCATATTGGTCCAATCATATGGAACAATTCATGGCAACGATGATGCGAATCATGTCACCACGCCCCCAACACTTGCCACAGACACATCCTGTCCAAGATGTCCAACAGTAACGCACTTCCAAAAGTGCACATTTCAGGCCTACATTTACGTTTTGTGACATCTACAATTATGTTTAGTGACATTGGATGGCTATTTTTGCATCAATGCACCTGACTTTAAACAGACTGGAATTTGTAAATAAAAATAGCAGAGCCTGTGGGGGTGCAAAATTTGCCATGTTTTTTGTGAGAAACTGGTTTCATCAGGGACATTAATAGCTGAATGCAGGTGAGGCAACGCATTTCACTGGCACATGCAAAAACTTCATTTCATTTTACAGAACCTGATTTAACACTAGATGCAAAGGAAGACAAAAGGACATTTAAAGGGGGATTCTTTAATTTGTTCTTGGCCTCAAAGCCCCTTTATATGATTTTTTATAGGTGCATTTAATTCTTTACCAAAGTAAGAAAAGCAAGTAACATAGTAACAAATGTAATAAAGTCCTGATGTCCTCATTACCACAGTTTATTTAAAACATAAATGAGGAATAACCAAGCAGTATTTAGTGGAAAAACATAACTTAAACTGAATGTAACGGGTGCTTGTAAATTGTCAATAGAGCGTTTATTCTTCTTACTGTAACTCACGCATTTCCAGCCAGAACAGCAACTGCATAAAGCAGGAGCAGGCTGTTTTCATAAACCAGTTTCATAAACCAGAATTATGTCTTGTTATGTATAAAGCAGAAAATAATGTGAATTACCAGGATGTAAAATGCTCTACTTGCCAAGTTGCAGCTATTTTGTTTACAATTCATAAATGCCCATTAGTTTATCTAAAACAATTGATGTGCTCTTATTTAACTCAGCACACTCTCTCTCCTGTTCTTTAAGGAAAGGAAACTGAGTTGCATCTTTTACCACTCTAGGGCAGCTCAGAAGTTTTTTGTGTACAGATGTGATTAACCTGTAGTATGCCAGTTAAGAAATATACCCTATACAGCCTGCACATTGCCTGATTCACTCACATGCCAATGACCAGTTACGTTAAAGCAAACAAACTATCATGCTTTACCATTTTAGCTTTTTGTTTTAGACACTGTCTAAGAGGTTTGGAGGCCGTTATAGATATTTGTAGCAGAAGGGAGAGAAAAAAATACAATGAAATGCGACTGGACAGGTCAGAATTTACCAACACGATCAACTAATCAAGTTCTTACAGTGGGACTGGAAATCTGTAAACCCACCAATAGTCGGTCAAATATTGAATCTACTGCATACTTACCAATTATTCCAGAACGTCCAGGAGAGTCCTGAATTTCATGGGCTCTCCTGGGGCTCTATTTACTACAATCCGCATATTGAATGCGGATTGTAGTGTGATATAACCGAGTGAATTCGCATTGCGAATTCAGGCAATATCACAGGGATTTACTATAAATCCCTTGCAGGGACAGAGCTTGTGATAAAGCTCTGTCCCTGCGGATCCCATCTGCACTCTAGCAGCTGTATTTTCGGAAAAAATACCGCGACTAAGAGCCCGCGCATGCGCCGACCCACCGTCGCTGCTACCCCCCACCGATGCTAAGCCCCGCCCCCCGCGATCGCAGACCCCCGCGACCCCCCCTCCCTTCATTACACTTAGCTGCATCCTCCTGGCCTCCGGTGATCTTCTCCGGGCTTCCCGATCAGGTGATCTCCCATACTGCACTGGGGCCCGATCACCTGATGACCGGGCAGCAGGGCACTATGGGAGACCAGCTAACCGGAGAGGAGACATCACCGGAGGCCCGATCACCGGTCCCTGGAGTCAGGTAAGTAAAAAAAAAATGTTTCAATTTTTTTTTTCTTTTTTTTACAGCAATCAGCTTGCGGTCTGTTTAGACCACATAGCTGATTACTGGTACCGGCTCCCGCCTCTGCTCTCCCCGTTAGAGCAGAGTGGGAGCCCGGTAACCGGGGGAGACCCTGGATAACGCCACCTCCAGGTGGCGTTATTATCACAGGGCTTTCCCCGGTAGTTTTTTACAATTTATTTTTAGTAAATTTGGCCAGATCACATTTCCCATTACAGTTATGGGAAATGCGATCTGCTTTACTAAAAATAAGTGATACTGGGGGTTGGAGTAGAATTTTACTAATTCTACTCCAATTGCCCTGTAATAACTATAGGTGATACTAAAATAATGTGAAAAGGGTGTGAAAACACCCCTTTTCACTTTATTTTAGTAAAAATAATGTTAATAAATAGGGCTCCTGGTCTCCCAAGAGAGTGGGCCAGCTTGGGGCTTTCATGTAATAATTTGTACTGTACAATGCTTTGTTACGGAATGTACGTTTTATTTTTTTTACATAGAGTAAGTGTTCACATTTGCAAAAGAAAGCTCTTTGTACAAGTATACCTTACAGCAAACCATCTTTTTGGATTTCATTATTTATTTGTGTGTGTGTGTTTTTTAAAGCATTAAGAGATCTGGAACTGCTAAGTAAGTTATACCAATTTATATCGCTTTATTGAGCAGAGTTCTGTAACATTTAAATGCCTCTTTAAAATGGATTGAAGTCCACAGTAATTTAAAGAGGTCTATGGCGCTAGTAGTGCATTCAGTAAAGGCCAATTTGCAGGCTAAGGAATTCACTTTCTATTCAGTTTCAAAATGTAATTTAACATTAGAATCGCTCAGTTCTCCATCAGAACCCACCAGCAAATTAAATGTCTTTCATGGCCAAGTGATGGGAGATGTTTTGCAGGGTAAAGATCCCATATAAGTTGCATTCAAATGTATCTTACCAAGTTCATTTTAATATCTTCTGTTTAGCTCCACCGCATTGAGAACTTAAAGTGAGCTAGACGGGCGAAACGCATTAGATTAAAAGGAACCTTTGCAGATAAGGAGCAATGTGATGTGAAGAATTCCCAGCGACGTCTATTAGCAAAGTACTGAATGACAAAAAAAAAGAGACCTCTAAAAATAGTCAAATCTAGTGAAGTTCTTCAAAGATAAGTTTAGGTTTCTGGCTCACCTGCTGCTCTGAGCCGATATCAGAATGTCCTGTAGTTTTAGTGGGTTTAAGAAATGTTAAACTTATATTCCCTAAGGAGAAATGCAATGATCAAAAAAATATTTAAAACAAAATAGACCGAGCTGTGGACGTGTTCAAATTTATTAAGTTGGTGGATACAAAAAGCCCATGAGGATTGGTCATTATCTAGCTGCCTTATTACATTTGCTACAATAAAAAACTGAGGAGTCTAGTTACTAAGCAGTGTTAGGAGACAGAGTGGAAAGTGATAAGAAAGTGATAAGGTTCCAGCCAATCAGCTCCCAACTGTCATCTCACAGGCTGTGTTTGAAAAATGACAGTTGGGAGCTGATTGGCTGGCACCTTATCACTTTCTTATCACTTTTCACTCTGTCTCCTAACCATGCTTAGTAAATAGACCCCTGAAGGAACTATCTGCCGCATATACACAAAATATCAGATTATTTAGCTCTAATCCTAGATCGGCCCATTGGGATGCCAGGAAAATCCCCAGTTGGCCCTTTTAATCCCTGGCCGCCACAGAGTGTGCAGTGCGGTTGACCCTTTACCCCATCCGCCATGGCGCACTCTCACCTGCCTGCTGACGGACCACAGAAGCTGATCATTGATGCAAAGCCAGAAGCATTTTCAGCAGCATGTATTAAGGCAAGTCCCAAAGAGGATCAGCCAAGTGCTGGTGCTATACCAGGCTGTAGCTAGTGGTTTTGCTGCACAGAGTGCAGGGCTCTGCTGGCGCCACCATTGTTGCTCCATGGCCCTTACTTCTGGCTAGCAGGGTGTCTGGAACGGCACCCTGCAGCCAGGATTGCTGCTGCAGCAGCCACTGAAACGTCCTTTAGGTGCACTCTGCAGCCTTTACAGCCGATAGGAGCACCCTCTGGACGCTCTGGCCAGTGCTGTACTTACCAGTGATGCTGGCCCCGCCCGCTCTGTGTGAAATAATGACATCATGTGCGCGACAGGCTAACACAGGGCGCATTGAAGCCCTGTTATGGCGCTGATGCTATACATCATGCCTCCTGGTGGCCCTGACATGGCATATACGTGAGATGTTGGAGCAGTAGCTGAACTGGTAAGGTACACATAGTACCATCTTCACTGAGCTAGGTGACTTGATAAATGCCAATCACACTTCACCATCATTGCTGGCTATGGCAGGGAGAGGCTGAATGTGCCACTAGAGAAATCTCTGTCATTTAATACATTTTAGTGAAGAAGTGATAACCCCTTTTTGCTAAAAATGCAGAAAGAGGGGATTGTCACTGCACCCCTTAGTTCTGTGCACGCAGGTATTATTACACCCGACTTGCATTGGACATCTTGTTCTCCAGTGGTTTTATGTCTTATAGACTAATTATGGGTGTCACAATTTTCAGAGTATGTCACCTTCTGGTTCCTGTCCATGTTTCCTAACAGTTCTTGTACAGATAGACTGACAGCAGCTTCTGCCACTTAAGATAAAGATCCTCGATCTATTAGGGGATGTGTTAAGAAAATCGGGACCTCAATTAACAATTATGCATAATTCCTTTACCACTCGCTAAAGGGGTTATGTCATCCTTTCAATATGTGATAAACAGCGGTAATCTAAGATTAGATAGATAACTAGCAATTTAGTTATGTCACTTCCAGTTGTTTTATTTCTGCAAATAAAAAGCACATTTTGAGCGAGGAAGATGCTAGACACGTCCGAGTCACCCGGGACCTGGCACGCCGAGGGGGTTGATTTTGCATGACTGAAGCCACAGTGTAACAGGACACACCTGAATACAAGATAATATACTGTACATGTGCACCTATTACATTGCTATAGGGTAGTGGTTCCCAAACTTATTTGAATCACGGCGACCTAGAGAATCAGCATTATTTTCACGGCACCCCTACGGCAAATGTTTGTTATTGAGAAATTCAGAAAAAAAATGTAGTGAAGTAGATTGTGCTGACCTGTCATCCTTAGGTTCAGTTATGTGGTGGGTGATAGGTTTGCACTTCTGTTTGTCCATATATTTATATTACAATGATCATAAATAATTTGATTTGATGCTGGACCACCAACCTGAGTCACCCCTGCAAGTGTCCCAAGGCACCCCAGGGTGCCGCGGCACACAGTTTGGGAACCACTGCTATAGGAGATGGCCAGGAGCAAATTTGCACCTTTTTTTTTTGCGTTGCTTCCAACTCCTAAATTAGGCTCAATGTGTCTCTTTTCCTCATTTTGTTCCACTTATTGCCTCCTGTTCAAATAACAATATCTGTGTAATTGATCTCTGTTACTATAACCAGGATGCTGAGCAGGTTAATGTAATACTACAAACATATTAATGATATTGCATGGACTTGCCAAACAGCCCAACAGAAGTCGGAGAGCCCGTGGCCTTCTCACCAGAAAGATCAAGTTATATTATTTCTCGGTTTACTTAGAAAGTTTCATACCTTTTAGTTGTAAAAGTGCCGACAACTTTAGTGCAGCTGGAGTTGTCACCTCCGCAAACTCCGCATTTGTCAAACTGAAGCTTGGATCCTATAATCCCATCACACCCTGTGCGGACACATTTTCCCTTGACACAGACAGAATTACTGTACGGTCTACATTCAGTGCCATCGGTCACCTGCAGAGCCAAGCAAAAATAGAATATGTCCATACTGAGATATTATCACAGCAGATTCCATGTTAGTGGAGCCATCTAAATGCACTTTAAACTACTTTATTTTTTCTATAAAACAATTAATAGTTTTCAAGACCATTCAAGGCTCGCAGGCAGTGGCTTACAATGTGTATAACACAGCGACTCTCTGCGGCAATTTTTCTTTTTTTTTAAATAAATGTCCATTATATGCAAAAGATGACAGTACAGGTACAGTCACAAGAAAGTTTTGCCACTCACGACCGTGTCAAGTGGCATTATAAGCTATCTACTAGAATGTGACCAGCATAAAGAACCAGTACAGCAACTCAAATATTTTTATTTGTTTTATTAAAGTGTCCCCTAAACTTTCTCCCGTGTCCCTTACTCCCTACTCTGTGCAGGGCTTCACTCAGAATCCCTGCTGGAGAAACATAATTTTCTCCACTCACAGCCATCCCCATGGATCAGGATCTAAAGGCGTGTCAGAGAGAGAGACACAGATCAGGATGCTATCATGGACGGGGAGCAGCTGAGAAGTTATATAGATACATTTAATTTAATTTAGGGTTCACTCATCTGTTAAGAAGACTCTAATACCAGAAGCCCATTGTATCTCATATCAATTTAATAATAAAATGATCGCCACCTTCCCTATAAAGCAAAGTTTTGCTCTATTCCAATGGACATTATATACTGTATATCTGCACATCTATATGAGAAATCATGTGTTACTTACAGGGGCAGACGCAAGATTTCTAGAGGAGGGTTTTCATATGTTTTATAGTGTGGCCAATCCATGGAGGGGACATAATGAGCACTTAACAAGCTGTAGTCTGTTGCGCTAATAGTGTGCTGAGGGCCTGATTCTGAGCCGGAGGCTCTGAAAGAGCGCTCGCTCTGAATCAGGGCGTTTTTTTTTTTTTTTGACCACCCACAGCTATAGCGAGCGGCCAGGTTAATGGTTGCGATGGTCAAGACCATCTCGACCATCGGACTTGCGACGAGACCCTTGTGGTAGGGTCTCGTGGCCGCAAGCCCCAGAGAGCTTCTGGCTCTAATAGAGCCGGAAGCTCTACCACTGACATCACTTGTGATGTCAGTGGGGCCGCCCACAAACGGCAGGCGTTCGCTTGGGAACGCCTCCGTTTGTGAAGCCACCCCCCGGCCACGCCTGCCAAACGGGGCGAGCTGTCACTCACCATCGACAGCTCGCCCCCTTTGGTGCGAGATCCGGAGTGAAGGAGCACCCGTCGCTAGCCGGGTCTCGCGCATGAGCACGACGGAGCCGGCTCCATCGTGTGAATGCCCAGTGGGCAAACATTGACCCGGTTGCGAGCGCTCAGCGCTTGCGACCGGGTCTGAATCAAGACCTCAGTTCCTCATACTGAATGTTTTGGCAACAGCTCTTGTAAAAATCATATACAATATAGCTATTGTGGTCATGATTTTAACTGCTGGCCTGGTCTGGATAACTGGAAACCCCTCTTGCATTTCCCTATGGCATACATATGTATATACTGTAAATATGTATTTCATATTTCATTACCTTTTGTGAAAAGACAACATAGTATCCTGTTCCTTTTGCTTGGCATATGAGCTTACAGACATCTCCGGGCTGGATCCCTGCATACTTAGGAAACCACTCCACAAAGGTCTTTGCGCCTTTGGCGTCGGTCTGATAACCGTTCCGTGCCTCGCACTGCTGCTGTCGAAATGATTTGGCTTCAAAAAATAAGAAAAGCCATTGTTGTGTTTTTTTATATTTTCAATTTTGTTACATATTATGCTTCAAACAAGTTAATCATTGTTACTTATAAGTGCTTAAAGCTATTAATGACTGGAACAGGTGAAAAGTAATTGGCTAGTCATAGTATCGAACCAATCATTTGTATCGAGCCCAAATTGCCAACCCCTATTAAATTTCCTCTGGCCTGACAACGGTCATTTACTAACACAAGGAAGGGTGAGAAATACTTTAAAATAATTCTGCTCTATTTACTAAAGTGCGGGTTTATAGAAGTGGAGATGTTGCATATAGCAACCAATTAGATTCCAGCTATTATCTTCTATAAGGTGCTAGATAAATAAGCAGAAAATGAAGAAAACATGCAATTTATTCTATTGTATCATCAGGTTTTTTTTTTGTTCGTCCTTAGTTACAGTTTTGCTTTTTCTGTCCTTTAAATCACTCTGATACATGATTCTCATATCTTCCGGTATCTGAATTTGGTTCTGCTTGCAAATCAGACTGTAGAAGCTAATGAGACTTACCAACATTCTCTATTAACATTGACACATTCACAGCAGGCTCCCCCTCACAGCACTGTTAATATTAGATATCTTCACCTAACTGTTCACATCTCCAGATAAAGTGAAATTTAATTTACATTAAGAAAACAGAGCACACGCTCCGCTCCGCTCCCTCTCCGGATCTGTGATATCTCACTTACACCCAGACAGAAAGTTATTACACTTATGCTTTGACACTTCTGTGATCTGTCAGATAATTTGATAGTCATTCAAGCAGGGGTCATGTGACCAAGTGGTTATACTGTACTAGTATTATACAACATACCCAACTCACTGATCTGTCCTAACGGCCAGGGACCTCCCGTTTACTGCTGAGCGCCTGTCATTGGTGATTAATGGACCTGATGGGAAGCCTGGCGCTAGCCCGGCCACAAACCCCCAGTGATGTGGCCATGCCTCCAGTCTCCATTCTCCAAATTACAATGCTGTATTGTATAATATTGGGTTGGGTACAGGATGTCTGTGCTCGGGATCGCTGTGATCAGAACCCAGACGCCAGCATCCCGGCAGGGTTAGGATACCAACACTTGTCATCAGTATACTAACCCTCCCCCTCTCCCTACCCCTACCTCCCTGCTTCCTAAACCTTACCTCCCCACTATTGCATAAACTAGCCTCCTCCCTAGTGCATAAACCTAGCCTCCTCCCTAGTGCATAAACCTAGCCTCCTCCCTAGTGCATAAACCTAGCCTCCCCCCTAGTGCATAAACCTATCCTCCCCCTAGTGCATAATCCTTACCTCCCCACTAGTGCATAAACCTAACCTCCCACCACGCACCATAAACCTAGCCTCCCCCCTAGAGCATAAACCTAACCTCCCCCCTAGTGCATAAATCTTATCTCCCCGCTAGTGTATAAACCTTACCTCCCACCTAGTGCATAAACCTTACCTCCCCACTAGTGCATAAACCTAACCTCCCCCCTAGTGCATAAATCTAACCTCCCCACTATTGCATAAACCTAACCTCCCCCCTAGTGCATAAACCTAACCTACCCCCTAGTGCATAAACCTTACCTCCCCACTATTGCATAAACCTTACCTCCTCACTATTGCATAAACCTAGCCTCCTCCCTAGTGCATAAACCTAGCCTCCCCCCTAGTGCATAAACCTTACCTCCCCACTATTGCATAAACCTATCCTCCTCCCTAGTGCATAAACCTAGCCTCCTCCCTAGTGCATAAACCTAGCCTCCTCCCTAGTGCATAAACCTAGCCTCCCCCTTAGTGAATAAACCTTACCTCCCCACTATTGCATAAACCTAGCCTCCTCCCTAGTGCATAAACCTAGCCTCCCCCCTAGTGCATAAACCTAACCTCCTCCCTAGTGCATAAACCTTACCTCCCCACTAGTGCATAAACCTAACCTCCCACCCCGCACCATAAACCTAGCCTCCCCCCTAGAGCATAAACCTAACCTCCCCCCTAGTGCATAAACCTTACCTCCCTACTAGTGCATAAATCTTACCTCCCACCCCGCACCATAAACCTAACCTCCCCCCTTAGTGCCTGACCCTAACCCTCTCCCTACTGTCTAACCCTAACCCGTAAGTCTAATCCTCCCCCTAACCCCATCACTTACCATCGGGATGCCATTGCCGGGATTCCGGCGCTGGCATTCTAAACACTGGCATCCCATCTGTCAAGATTATAACTACATCCCATAATATTATATAGATAATGCTAATCTTCCCCTTCTGTGTCATGCCTGTCTGTCTGCCCCTCCCCTTAGAATGTAAGCTCTCTTCCCTCATGTGCTTCTCTTTACATTTTCTTCTACTCTTTACTCCCCATAAGGGCACCTAACACGTGACTGCCAACTCCCGGCTGCTTATTGTGAGTGATTAAATCGCTATTGCAGCAATGTATATAATTGTGTCCTTGTCCTGCACTGTAATGTACTGTAAGTTACTTGTGTCTTGTTCACTTATTAGTTCTATGTACTATGTAAGGCGCTGCAGAACACTTGTGGCGCCATATAAATAAAGGGTAATAATAATATATGCTAAACTGACTGATAATAAGTAACATCTATGCATATTATTTCTGACACAAGAGCTTATGATCAGTAGAGATGTGCACAGACCCCCGTGTTTTGGTTTGTTCACATGCATGCTGGCGTTAATTATGTTGGCATGCATGGCGGAAGACGCAAAGGCCCGCAATCTCGGTAAGAGCTGTCCTTTGTGAGTGAGGGACTTCCGGGTCTACAATCCAGAGTCCCTCTGGCGTTTTCAGGACGCACCACACGGGGTGTGCTGGGAGCGATCCAATCCCAGAGGGGGGGGCATAGCAAATGGAAGCCCATAGGCATCTATTGGGCAGGGCCATGACTAGGGTAGTGCTACCAGTGCCATGGCACAGGGCACCGCAGGGCAGGGGGCGCAGTTAGGGCCTGTCAATTTTCCTGTTTATTATCATTCTCACTTGTAGCTTCCTCTTCTTTTATCCCCAGCATCTCCTGGCCTTCCCTATCTCTTCCCTGGCCCTTCGCCATGAGGCCAAGGGCTTTTTTTGGGTGAGTTATCTCCCTATTTAAAAAATAGGGGGGGCGCCAATGCTCCTTCTGGCACAGGGCACCAAAAACTCTAGTTATGACTCTGTTATTGGGCAACGACACCTGAAGATGGCATTGCCCACCACATCCAAGCCCTGGAATATATCACATTTCGGGGCTTGATGCCTATGAGAAATGCGGTCAGACCCCCGAAAACAGTGTTTTCCGGGTTTGACCACATTTCTTGCTTTGCTGCATCCTGCCACTGGTTTGGAATTATGTAACTTGGGCCTGTTTTTGTTCCTATAGTATTACTAACATCAATAACATTCTTTCCCAGTAATTTCCAGTCAATTGTGACTAATTTTGGCACCTGAAATCACGAGGGAGGGACTTACATGCAATCAAAAACACGTGAGATCCGGTTTTTAGATCCGAGATCCAACTTGCGGGAAGACCCGAGCCAGGATTCGGTTCTACTCGAAACCCCAAAAGTGATCTGAGTCGGGACTTGGTTCGACTCGGAAGCCCAAAGTTCAGGTGTGTTCGGTTTTCAGCAAAACCGAATCGTTCATCTCTTATATCGGGATGTCAAGATGTCAATCACTTCAGTGTTCATCAGGAACAGTTGTATAATATTATAAAGGAATAATGCAATCCCTACTGTCATTTTTTATAGATATTAGAAGTCACATAAGATTTTGGTGATCCATACAAGTACTTGTCCTGCAGCTTTGTACTTTTGCATGTTAATTAAAATTTTCAATCGTATTTTCAGGAGACATGCTAGTCGATATATACTGTAAAGATTAAATTGTACAGTTTAATATTAATAATTTGCATACACTTTTATCAATCTTCTTGTTTATTTATTCTACGCTACCTCGTTAGATGCTAGTTGATTATGCTCCCAGGATGTTACTGGCTTATTTTTGCTCACATCTCATAAGCACAAAAAAGCAATGTTTTCTGTACTGTACTGTAACAGTGTTTTACAGGACCTTACGCTTAATTGTATCGCCCCCACGGTCTATGAAACAGAGCAGGAATGCAAAATCTGGAATCAACAGATGACGTGCGGAATGACATGGTGAAGCGACCTGTACACACAGAATGTATCACTAGGTTCTTGCACTTCAATGTGATTTGCATGAACTGCGCTCATTTCCAATTGGACACTGAGCATGGTATACAGCAGGGGTCTTCAACCTTGGCCCTCCAGCTGCTGTGGAACTACACATCCCAGCATGCACTGCCACCTTTTTGATATAACAGCATGCTAAAACTATGGCAGTGCATGCTGGGATGTGTAGTTCCACAGCAGCTGGAGGGCCAAGGTTGAAGACCCCTGGCATACAGTATTAGCAAAAAGATGCAGGATCGGCCCAAATGTGGGCAGCTTAAATTGTAGTCATTTTATTCCTTACAAATTGCAAAGAAAATTTCTTACCATTAGAGGGACAGGAGTTAACGTTACACGATCGGTTTATGGCGCGTTTCCCTGTGCAGTATCTACCGCTGTTTCTTGGGGCAGGGTCATTACAGTGACGATAGGCAAACTGAACTCCTCCTCCACATGTACGCGAACATTGTCCCCAGGGACCCCATGAACCCCAATTACCATGACTGGAAACCTGTAATATAAAGAAAATATAATCAGAGTAAGAATATATAGAAACACATTTGGAACAATGTAACCAGGTAACTACAGAGATATTATAGAATCACAAACTCAGTGATAAGGGGTCAGGAGGACAGAAGAGCAAAGTTGTGGCAGAAATTTTCACAAAATAATATTAATAGTGCATCATGGCAGAAAGATCTCTGACATCTCAAATGAAAATGTTGTTTTCAACCATTATGTAAACTATTTCAGTTGCTGTTTCAGACAATCCCTTAATGGAAAACATAGATTTCTCCATCTGATGAAGTTGTAGGTTCCTTAACGAAACGTGTTAAGATTCAATGTTATGCTATTGGGCTTCTTATGATTGTTGTTCTATATGGCACTGAATGTTTGATTTTAGGCATTTCCCTGAATCCTTCTAAGATGGGCACACTATTCTTGCCTTTGCTGAACTTCTAACCTACCATTGCTATCAGATTAAGAATTGTCTTTCATTCACCTATTGCAAATTCCCTACTTCAAACAATGCTTTAAGTGAGAGAATCTCTGGAGATACATGACTATCTGCAAGTATTCTTATCTAGTTTCCTCATTTTGGATTGAACCTCAGTAATATTATACGGATTCGGCTCAATATCAGCTTGTTGTGAGGATTGTTTTTGATTGGTCTTAAGCAACTTTGATTTTGGCTAATGATTATCTAGAATTTGTAATTTTTTTCCCTGAGGTTATAGTTGGAATTTGTAATACACATACCGAATAGTATTTCTTCTTGGTCTTATCAACACACTTGCCATGCAGACAGATTCTTCCCTTTCCACATGGTGTTCCCTCCACAGCTGGTAGTTTCTTTGTCAAACAAACCATCTGACCCTGGCGAACAACTGCACACCATAGCCTTGAGCAGACATCCATCCCAGGACACACAGTATACGTAGGCCCAAAGGCAAGCTTGCACTGGCGGATGGCATCATAACTCTGTCCTGGAAGCTCCTCAGGTCCCAAAACCTGATTTCTGGGTTGGTCTAGTAAACAGTTTCCTGCAATATAGATTATTTAAAAAATAAGGCAGGGAAATACAGTAAGCAGTATCTCACATTAACTATTAGCTACCCTTTCACAGGCCCCAAAGTAATTTTTTTTGGGGGGGAACCAGCAATGTTGGTCCATCTGTTTTGAAAGACCCTCATGATGTTAGTCTTCACGGGGTCTTCTGCTCTGCATGCGTGAGGCTGGTAGGGGGAGAGTGAGGCCCCAGCGATTCACGGCACCTGTGTAGGCCCATAATCAGGAACAGAAAAGCAGGACGGGTCTTGGGAATGGATAGACAGGCATCAATAACCATTTGGGAGTGGATGGGCTCATGAGGCCCCATAACCTTAACAACCCCCGGAATGGTTATAACTCTGCTACTGAGTATACAGTACTTATATTAGGGCTTATATGTTCTGTTCTTAGCACAATTCTCTCTATTGCTTGTTGTTAAAAAACTATGCCAAGTTATTTATCATGCTAAAGCAGGGATGGGGGACCCCAAGCCCGGGGGCCATATAAGGCCCCCGGAATCATTTGGTATGGCCCTCTGAGCTTTTTTCTGCTAGCCTCATCTGGCTATCAGGGTGCCTAGAATGGCACCCTGCAGCCAGAATCTATGCAGCAGTGCCGCCTGGAGCACTCTTAGGACGCTTCAGATGGTCACACCGCTGCCCTTACAGCTCCCCGGAGCATCCTCAGGATGCTCTGGGCATTGCTGTAATCACCAGTGATTATGGCCCCGCCCCATGTGATGTCACCCAGAGGGGGCAAGGGCCTGCGCCGGGCCACGAAAAATGTTATATATATCAAAATGGTCCACGGCAGAAAAAAGGTTCCCCACCCCTGTGCTACAGGATAACGAGTGAATCACATTTTGCAAAGTAGCACACACCAGTACAAGCGCTGTATGATTTGTCATGGAATAATTGGTTCTATCCACCTATAACAATATAATTCACTGATGACTGTCATTAATGGTGTATTTAAAATATGGCTATAATAATTATTTAATGTACCATGTGATGTACTGTAAGCAAAGAGGAGTCATGTGAAAGACCGTTTAGACACTAATGCTCACAAAACAAATTTATGAGGCATCTTTTACCAAATTGCCTAGACCTTACTGCATGTGTAGACTTTTATGGGGAGATGTACTAAGCTTTGGAGATAGATAAAGTACCAACCAATCAGCTCCTAACTGTCACTTTACAGGCTGTGTTTGAAAAATGACAGTTGACAGCGTGGGTGCACACACCTAAACGGGTTTCCATGATTCTGGCACTTATGCCAGCCCGTGTGTGGATGGTCGGAATGGGGGAGGGAAGTGTGTGATTAGGCAATTATGTGCACATACAGACCAGGACACACATGCATATATGCCCGAGAAAGCCTTATTATTATTTGCAGATGGTTATGGGCAGGTGCAAATCACGGATAATGAGGGCAACAGCTACAAGCACTAATAAACCGCTTTTAGTTGATGCTGATTGGTGCTTTCTTTTCTAGGGTAAATATTATGCTTTTTTGTATAGAAAAATATCTGACATTTTATTGGTGCCTAATTGCCAATGCGGTTTCTGGGGGAAATGTATCAAACCTTCTCATTTTGTAAAATGTACTTGTTAAATACTAGCTAGAAGCTGATTGGTTGCAATGTGCAACGTCTCCACTCTGCTGCGCCACTCTTTAGAAGGTTTGGTACATTTCCCCAAATGTGACATGTGTCTGATGTAAACAGGGTGCATAAACATCTGACACCGTTCTGCATGTATTCCTGTTTTTGCACGCGATACAGTAGTTGCAGCTATTAATATGCACATGCGATACAGTAGTTGCAGCTACGTATTAAGATGCACATGCGATATAGTAGTTGCAGCTATTAATATGTACATGTGATACAGTAGTTGCAGCTACGTAATAATATGCACATGCGATACAGTAGTTGCAGCTATTAATATGCACATGCGATACAGTAGTTTCAGCTTTGCCTATGCACGTGATTGTTCATTTTTCTTTTACAGTAATATTTTCGCAGCATTATTTTTCAGAGATAGAACCTAATAATGCAATGTAAGAGCTAAAGTAGTGCAATATAAAACCCCAGCACAGATACAGTTCCTCCTATAAAATAAGGGTCTGTGAAAAAAAAGAAAACCTTCTTAGCAATTTAATGAAAAGGAAATAGCTTTGTTTTTGGACCGTGCTGCACTTAAAAAACTATAATCGATTCCAAAGGGAAGTTTAAGCAATAGATGGATTTTTATTGAGAACAAGAAATCAGTGTAAGATCTCAGCGCCAGCAGATTGTAATCAATAGACAGACTTTAGTATACTCTTATTCAACGCGTGGTATTAAAGTCATGCTAAGGGAATCAGCCTTAGCGCTAATGCTTTCCATATCCTTGGCTACAGCAAAGCCTTTTTATGTGGGACTTTCACGGCTGTCAGCAGTTTTGAGCTAAGAAAAAAAAGGTATAAACACAAACGCCCCCGTGGAATTCAGCAAAGCTCTGTTGACTCTCAAAGAATGCTGTTTGGCCCCAGTCCACTGGGATTGAAACACTTGTGCCCTTGTGCCCGCCGCTGGCATTGTAAACCAGACCCTACTTTCCAAACAAGTAGTTGGTATTATGGAAAGAAACAGTAAGATGTGAAGCAGAACATTAAAACAGGCTGCTGGTGGAATATAAAAACAGAATTGCTGTATTTTCCAAAACAGAATCTCTGTGACCTCATCTACCCTCTGTGTTTAAGAATTCAGACTCACTTCCAAAGGCTTTTATCAATTGGTATGTACAGTATGTTCGCTGTTATACTGGCAAACATATCACTGAACTAAAGGGGGAACTATTACCCAAATAATTAGCAACGATAACATTTCCCAACCCCTGGCTAAAATAACTGTAGTGTTTGAGGGGTCTATTTACTAAGCAGTGTTAGGAGACAGAGTGGAAAGTGATAAGAAAGTGATAAGGTGGCAACCCCAGTTGAGAGCTGATTGGCTGGCACCTTATCACTTTCTTATCACTTTTCACTCTGGCCCTGATTCAGAGCAGGACGCTCTGACAGAGCGCTCGCTCTGAATCAGGGCCGGCTATTTTTTTTTTGGAACGGCCTCCTGGCCGCTCGCATAGCTGTGGGTGACCACCCACAGCTATAGCGAGCGGCCAGGAAGATAGTCGCGATGGTCAAGACCATTGCGACCATCGGGCTTGCGAGGAGACCCTTGTGGTAGGGTCTCATTGCCGCAAGCCCCAGAGAGATTTCGGCTCTAACAGAGCCGAAATCTCTCCCACTGACATCACTCGTGATGTCAGTGGGGCCGCCCCCAAACGGAGGCGTTCACATGGGAACGCCTCCGTTTGCGCAGCCACTCCCCCAACCCGCCCACCAAAGGGGGCGTGCTGTCACTCAACATCGACAGCACGCCCCCTTTGGTACGAGACCCGGAGCGACGGATTGCCCGTCGCTATCCGGGTCTCGCGCATGCGCACGACGGAGCCGGCTCCGTCCTGTGCATGCGCATTGGCCCACCATCAACCTGGTTGCGAGCGCACAGCGCTTGCAACCGGGTCAGTATCAGGCCCTCTGTCTCCTAACACTGCTTAGTAAATAGACCCCTAACTCTTAAAAATATAGTCTATGTTCACACATTTAAAAAAATGGTAGATTTTGGCTTTTTTTTAAATTATTGTTTAGACAAATGTACATTTTTGTTTTACTTTAGGCAGCTCATTTACCAGCATCAACATCACAAACCACTGCAAAGGAAGGACGGTTTGTATAATTGCCCGCACATTATAGAAGTAGTTTGATGATCAGTAGCAATCTGTTTAGGGCTAAATGTAAAGCTTTTAATTCGATAAGAGAGGAATAAGAAAAAAATTACAATGGTCTGACTGTGTTAAACAAAAATGAAACAAGTTAATAAGTTTACTATAGTATGTGTCCTCGTATAAACTTACAACCAAAACTGAGCTGGAACTAAGCAATGCTTGACATCGGACTTCAATCGTTAGCTGCCTGGGTCCTTGTTTAATGTTATTCAGACTGATAAAGAAATATGCTTTGTATTTCTATATCAGAATAATTAACTGTGCCAGGGAGCTAATAGGACACGATAAAAGAAAGACTTGTCTCATAAAATAACATTGAAGTAAATTGACTTTGTTCTCACTATGAATAAAGGGACTGGTTTATCAGACTTGACTTGAGACGTTTGGAGCTAAACTACAAAGAATGCTCATTACATTATATATTTTACATACTGTAGGATCAGAGCCGGATTAAGACCTCAGGAGGCCCTAAGTAACATGTTCCATATTTCCCAACAATCCTAATATTGTCAGGACAGACCCGATTTGAAAGCTCTGTCCCACTGTCAGGATTGGAACTGCATTGTACTCATCTGTCTGCCAGTTGTGCAGTATGTCTTATACACGTCTGCTCTACTATGCAGGCTTTCTAATGGATGATCCAGTTATGCTTACGTTAGTAAATTGCATTCATGTATATCCCCAGACAGAACTGGGAAAAAGCCACCCTACAAACTCAACCACTCTAATAGCCAGCCTAACCCTCTGTACTGTGGTGGGCCTGATTTATGTTAGTACGTAAACCATACTTACATTCTCACCCGGACTTGCGGGAGGCTCCTTTATCTCATATGCTGCTCCCGGTTGCCTGGAGGAGCATTCAAGTCTCCCAGAGGCCGCGGAGTCCCCCTGCCGTGTCCGCCCGACGCAGCCCACTTTCCAAGTAAAGTGGGCGATCCCTGCAGCTGATGACATGACTTGTTCTGAAAAGCGTCACCATAGCCACGCCCCAATCTCGGAATTGTAAAGTAATGGGCGGGGACCATGATGGTGTGATTGTGCTGCCACACCCCCGCTTTTGTCGTGCCACGCCCCTCCTGCACACCCTCTGCTATCACAACCTGGCTGCCTACTACCACAGGTAAGACGGCCATCATGAGTTGCCTTTGGCTTTCTCTGATGGCCGATGCTGTAACCATTGCGAACATCAATCCGATGCTGCGTTTTTTCGGACACAGCACTCGGGTCTGCGATTCTGTCAGGAGGGCATCTATTTCCTTCAAGCGCCTCCTGCAGCATTAGAAAATTTACACACACCAGCTTTGTCCAAAGACCCAGCTGCTGTGTGTTCTGCATCCACATCAAAATCAGGACCTGTGTGCTGTGATGTCTCTGACTGGCATTAACCCTACCACTCCATGATGTCATAGGCTCGCTAGCACATACAGCGCATTCCCCTCTGCTAGGCAATTAAATAAGTAATGGGGGTTTACAGTCTTCCTATAAAAGAGGTGAATTCTTACTGTGTTCATTTGGACCATATCTGTACATGTGTTTATTTGAAAGGTTCCTTTAAACATTCTGCACAATTTCTGCAGACAGTAGTATCTATAATTATCCATCAGTACATCTATAACAGTTTAAGGGTTCTATTTACTAAGCTTTGCTAGGAGATAAAGTGAACGGTGAAAACAGAGCCGTAACTAGACTTTTTGGTGCCCTGTGCCAGAAAGAGCATTGGCGCTCCCCTAATTTTTCAAAGGGACATAATGCACCCAAAAAAAAAGGGGAATGGCCTCATGGGGAAGGACCAGGGAAGAGATAGGGGAGGCCAGGAGATGCTGGGGATGAAGTAAGAGGAAGCTACAAGTGAGAATAATAATAAGCAGAAAATTGACTGGCCCAAACAGCGCCCCCTGACCTGTGGTGCCCTGTGCGATGGCACCGGCCGCACTACCCTAGCTATGGCCCTGGGTGATAAGGTACCAGCCAAATCAGCTCATAACTGCCATGTCACAGGCTGTGTTTGAAAAATGACAGTTAGGAGCTGATTGGCTGGTACCTTATCACTATTCACTTTATCTCCTAACACAGCTTAGTAAATAGACCCCTAAGTGTATAGAATTGGGAAGAGTTTAGAGCAATGCAGCTGCCCTGGTGCTCACCGGCTGCAACCAGCTTTTCTACAAGGAACATTTTTCTGTTATGAAACGACACCGCTGGATTTTCTTATTTAAATATTCATTATTCTGTGCTTGTGCCATCCGTGCCTTGTGCTGGACTCCCATGGAAATCAGCAAATGCAGCAGCTGTCTGCCTACTGTACTTCCTTCCATTTTTGCCCTTAATAAAATCACGCGCTGATTATTTTCCTGCCACCAGCACTTAATAATCTCTTTATTAATCTGCACATTTCTGCTGGACATGTAGACTAAGCACTCCAGCAAAGCAGCACTTTCCAGTATTACTCCAGGGTTTACGATTCTCAAATCGGAAAAACAAAACTTTCTAAGAAACTTTACCCTTTGACTGAGCAGTTGGTTGTTTGCATTTCATGACTTCTCTGTCATCTCTACTCCAACATGTACGAGCGTATGTCATCTGGGTAACATTTCCTATTTGTTTAAAGAGGTTGGGTTATTTAGGTGCGACCAATGCAGTGGACACTCATAAGTGATGTATCTCACTGCTCCTACTAAGTAAAGAGCTCAGGAGGTAGACCAAACGGCACTGTTAGCGTATTTGCCGGATTTATGTTAAGTGCATCTCCAGGGAAAAATGGTGGCAGTGGTGGGAGGAACCATAGGAGGTAGACCAAACGGCACTGTTAGCATATTTGCCGGATTTATTTTAGGTGCATCTCCAGGGAAAAATGGTGGCAGCAGTGGGAGGACACCATACTTCTTCCTTCATTCTATGAATGTTCATTTACAAAATAGACAAATAAAAAGCCACCAACAAAGTCGTATGAAATAACGGTAGAGTGGAGAGATATATTAAGGCATCAATGGCGGGAGGGAGTTTTTTGCCTTGGGGGCTGTGTATACAAATGTGATGGATTATTTCATTCTAGTCCATTGCGAGCATCCAAGAGACTTCAGTCAATGACTAAGACTGACTGGTAGGATTTCTCAAAAAAGCAGAGGGGAAATTGGAGAGCTATTTATTTTATGGTTATGAAGTATGTGAATACCATAATCTATACAAAAAATTCCATAGGACTCTGCGAGTCAGTTGCATTGACTCACCCTTCTGGCAGAGAATGAAGACTCCGCAAGCCTGACAAAAACTGAACCATAGCGTCTTAAAATGACTGTAGGAACATATAAAATAGCATACTGAATAACAGTATAGTACTGCATATTATGCAGCTCAGCTATAAGCAAATTTTATAACCCAATGGTTTTCAACTATTTCATGGTTTGCCACCTGTTGGTTTGTAGTTACAGCTGTATTTAGAGTATTTGCTTTGCTGCATATACTTACCATAAAACCTAGAACCCCACCACCCATGAGCATCACGGCTGTATCAATCGACAGAACAGCAAAACATCACAGACGGCAAAGCAGCCTCACATACAGTATGCTCATTTCACTGCTGCCCTTCTGACCAGATCTGCCTGAGGCTTTGTGACCCTAACTATTTATGGATATACTCTACTGTACGCAGAAGCAAAATTATACAAGCATGGATGAATCATTATTCTAGAAGTTTGGAAAACAAAAGTTAGAATTACTATATCCATTTGTAAAGAGAGATATGGAATAAGGAAACGATATAAGAAGGCAGGAGGGATGGAGCGCACAGTTGTAAAAACACAGCTGTGATGATGAAATGCATTTATGCAGGGAAAGTAGTAACATCCAAATCTGACATACGGACAAGAAGAGCAGAACAAGACAAGACTTGAAGTTGGTCCAAAATAAAAATGGAATTAAAATGGAATTGTTTCATGTATACAGAGCGTAATGATTATGATGTCATATATATCTATACTTTTCTAACACAGTTTATTTTGCACAACATCCAAAATTGGTACATAGATATATTATTCCAAACATATCGATAATGGGAAATATATATATTTTTTTATGTGATAAATGATACATATTTCCTATAGGTTGTATCCAGAAAGCAGTGCAATTGCAGTACGAAGTAATGATCACTAGGGGGTATTGTTGTGTACTAGAGTGTCCAGGTATTAGCACAAACACTTCGATAATGCATCTTACAGCAGGCAACCGGCTTGGAGATGACTCATGCAATTCCCAATAATGGTCCATTTGCAATTGGTGTGATCACAAGCAGGTATGGGATTAATGTGGAAAAAAGGGGGGGTGGGCTGCACATAATTATTTCAACATGGGATTAATGTGGTCAGAAGGTGACCACGATAAGGGCTAATTCTGAGTCGGACTCAAGAGGCTGTGATGCAGCAGAAGTTTCCATAGGGCGGAGGATCTGTGCAGCTTCACTGGGGAAGCCGCTCAGCCCCCTGTTTATCATTCCATAGCTGCAACCGGCATCATTAGAATCGGTTCTTGCAGTAGCCCCAAACTGGGTGCAATAGATCTGTCTGAAACAGGCTTCACTTCTCCATATGCATGACAAAGAATAGCACGGAAGTGAAGCTTCAGGTCCACGACAATCCCACAAGACAGAACAGTTCCGTGCGATCACATTGTCACTGCTCAGTTCCTTCCCAAAATGCTCATTTCACGGAAAGAAAGATCCAGCCAACTCCGAATCAGACGAAGATACTCAAGAATGCCTAAATTCACTTCTGCTCATGCGTTCTATGCTAAAGCTCCTTTTTTGTGTCCATGAAAAGAGATCCGTCTGACTGTCTGTGTGTAGGGTCATCTCACAATAACAGTCTCCAATGTTGCCGGTAGTCAATTTGGAAAGCAAAACTGTCTATACCAGGTCCTTTGCCATATCGGTATCTAGGAGATAAGAATTCTTGCCATTGTCTTCTAAATAGTTCAGCTTTAAAGGATGTTGATTCTAACTGTTCTAGAGCAACATATGCTGCAATCTCAAAGGCGTATGTTCAGCCCACAAAATGGTCATAGTTGATTGCGAACCAAAGAAGGCAAAATGCATACAGACATCTAATAAAACTGTGAAATTTCAAAATCTTTTTATAAAAATCTTATTGCCCAAATTTAAAAAGAAAAAAAAAAATGATCTGAATTTTAAATATGACAATCACTGTGTGTCCTCATACATCGTGGCCGCAGTCTCGACAAACAGCCCCTTCTCTGTGCGTCAGGTTCCTTGCCACTCGGCAGCGCCGGGTGTCTTTTCACTTAAAAAATGTACATCTTATTCTCACAAATTAAATAATTGGAAGCGACAAAACTACTTTTCCTGACTGCACTGATCGATATATAATGTGATACTTGTATATCTGTGTGTGAATGAGTCTAAATCTGTATACAAAGTCCTACGATGCAGCGGCAGCAGCTTTCTTCCACGCCAAGTTACGTTGCGCTTCATCTGCAACATTGTATATGTATAAAACTAAGGGGTCTATGTACTAAGCAGCGTTAGGAGACAGAGTGAAAAGTGATAAGTCTGTGATAAGGTGCCAGCCAATCAGCTCCCAACTGTCATTTTTCAAACACAGCCTGTGAGATGACAGTTGGGAGCTGATTGGCTGGCACCTTATCACATACTTATCACTTTTCACTCTGTCTCATAACACTGCTTAGTAAATAGACCCCTTTATCTTATGGAGTGACAGTCACAGCACAGCGTCTCTAGGGCAGTTTCAGTGGTGTTTTAATGCAAATTTAAAGAAAAGGTCACTACGTTACACCGTGCGGCGTATTGAGGCTTGGTTATGATGACACATCTGTAAGTTTAATAAATAAAGAGTGTAAGTCAAAATATGGGTCTAATATCGCTGAGACAGAAACTGCTCCTTGTAAACTAAACTACAAAGTATTAACCACTTTGATACAGTTTCTAAAATTCTGGTTTCCATTGCTTCTTGATTAGGAAGTAACTAACGGCCCCACAATTGAAGGAGCTAAATTTTTGTGTTACGTAGACAATTTGCCAGGCAAAGTTGGCCAACAGATTGATCTACTGTAAAAATACTGTGGTCTGCCATGTTTATTTGGAATAATTGAACTCAATCTCCCACAAACCTCATGGATCTATGATTATAATGCTATACACTTATTTCAATTATGATTGAGAACATAAATCTCGATGTTTTGTTGACATGAATTCATTGTATTGTTGTTGTTACATAATGGCTTGACAATCTTAGAGGGCAATTCAATTAGCGGTGATGACTGACGTTTCTCCGGCAGCTTGCGACCACCGACATCGCAGATATTTCCTCGCAACTCATAGACGTGTATATTTCTTAATATAAATTGCTGTGGCTGAATAAGCTTGGTAATTACTTTTTTTGCTTGGTTTGTTTCTTTATACTGCTATTAATGATTGACAATTCTGCTGATTTTCCAGTGTTATGTCACTACAGCCACCTGACACATAATATAGAGGGCATAGAGGCTTTCGAATGACCCCCTGAGTTCTGTTTTCATTGTGACATCCCCTCCTTCTCTCCCCTCTATCATGACATGAGATACTGGCTGTCTGAGAGCCTTTTCTGTCAGTCATATTTGTTTTCCTTCCAGAGAGATTTTTAAAAGGAGATAATGATTGAAGGAGGATAGCTAAAATAAATCTCTAACAGATTAATGATTAAAATGTACTAAACTTGCTATTTAAATAATAAAAAGAATATTTAAAAAAAAAAAGTTTTATGTGGGATTGCTGCTTTAAAGAATAATAATAAAAAAAATATTTCTAAGTCTGTTTCATTCTTTCACTAATGTATATTAAAACAATGACTACAGTAAAAATGATAATGGCTTTCACACTGTTTTTCTTCACCAAGAAGAGGAAAATTCATACATATTCTGCATGGAAACCATTCAGTCATAACTGCATAACTAACTACAGCTATTTTTCTTTTAATTGACAGGATAATGTTCATTGTAATTTCTTTTTCAAATGAGGCTTTTCATATTTTCAAACAAACATCTAAGATAGTTATACGACATAAAATGTATTCAGTTCATAAATCACGCTTCTACTTTCTTTTGATTATTAAATGAAGAAAATTAGTTCAACCATCTCTTGGTATAAGCTAAGACTTGGAAAATGCACATCAAAACTCTACCTTAAAATAGCACTAAGGGCTGCATTCAATTAGAGGCGAAATCGTCCGTTTCCGCCGTTGTTTGCGAAACGGCCGTCCAATCGGCCGATATATTGGCAGCAAACAGCCGATTTGCAGACGACTTCGCCTTGGGCAGGCGAAAAAATTTAGCAAAATCACTATTTTTGGGTAAAAATGTCGGGATTTGTTACAGAACCCTTTGGACAAATAAAGGGATTTAGCACATTTTTCTCCTTTTTTAAAAAGGAGAAAAGTTTTCTCCATGTTTACATGAAAAATCGGCAATAAATTATCACCGATGCGATAATATCGCTGAAAAATTAGCGATATTATCGCGGGTGCGATAATGTTGTCGTTAATTGAATACGGCCCTAAAAGACTGAAAATAATCATTAAACTTTCCCACTGTCATAGGCAAACACAGGGAGTGGGATGAGGTTCCAGTTGCCCAGAACCCCCGACACCGCCAGCAGTTGAAATCACGACCACAGTAGCAATAGTACTGTACGATTTTACTACAGCTACGGCTATGGCATGCAGGAACGGTAGAAAGGAGCTGTTGTGTTTTCACACCCTTTTCACATAAATGTATTAAAGGGCTTTTGGAGCAGTTTTCGTAAAAACAGCCAATACTGCATAGCCTGTAATGGCCTGTAATGAAGTCGGTATATATGACCGGTGGACCTGAGCCAGGAGGATGAAGTCCCAATGCCAGAAGGCCGGCAGATGAAGATCCCAACTGAGGTGAGTAACTACCCTAACCCTCCATTCTCCCCCCTAACCCTAACCCTCCCTTATGGGTGCCTAATTTTAACATCCCCCTTGTGCCTAAACCTAACCCCTCCTCCCCGCACCCTAAAACTAACCCTCCCGGGGGGTGCCTGGCCCGAGCCTCCCCCCGGGGGTGCCTGACCCTAAACCCCCCTTCACACACACAAACAAAAGTAGGCGCTGGACTATATCCACCTCAGTGGACCAGGGGATAGATGAGAAGTGTACTGAGGAACAGGGGATTAATGAATATAAAGCAGCCATCATAAAAGTGGAGGAATCTGGACCCTCCCATCAATTGCCAAAAAAAATCGAAAATACAGACTGACAGGCGCTAAAAATATTAATATTTAATGATGTAAGAAGACCACAATAATATGATTAAAATAAACACACAAAAAAGGAACTTAAATTAAAATAAAATATAAATAAGAGATTCTAAAACATTGTAAATAAATAATATAGAGAAATTAGATAAATGATGCTGAGACAGTAATGTAAATCAATATAAAATTGAAATGAGCAATTCTCAATCTAAATACATAAAATCTGTGCTAGGCAGAAAAGATGGACCTGCAAGATGTTTAGTGGAATAAGTAGCAATAAAGACAATTTACAATGGTTTGTATATGTACAATCACAAATAACATTAAAAGTGATGACGTTGATACGTAGCTGATCCGTGTATACATAAATATATACCAATAACTCCCACACATCTGAGACTATAGGAGAGTGTTACTTAGTACACCATGGTAAAGGTATTCCAGCCTGTATGGTGCAATATGGATTTTAAAGGGGGACTGTCGATGTCCAGTATTATTCTAAATGGAATTACAGTATATAATATAGATTAAGCCCTTAGAACTGGGCTTTTTGATTGTTCATCTTGGAGCGTATGGCTGTTTCTAGCGTTTAGAGCCATTCCTGATACGTGTAGACCGCACAGCCGCAGATAACTCTGTTTAATGTATCAGAGAATTAATTTTAATTCTCCGCCTTATGGATATCGGCGGCTTCCTCAGTAGACAGAATTCCATATCCATAAGGCGGAGAAACGCGTAGAGAGAAGGACAGGACGTGAGACCGCAAGCCGGGCAAGTGAGTCACTGACCACTGTATACGGAGGATGAACAACAACGCTGCACGCTGCTCAATGACGGGTGATTGCACCGTCGCTGATTTTTCTCCTCCTTGGATTGCTGCGAGGCTACTGCATGTGAGAGCTAAGTGAGGATCACGGCGGAATACATGGTCACAACCAGATCATGAGTGACAAACCCTCTAAAGCATGCATGCTTATATGTGCACATTTAAAAAAAAAAAATTAAATTAATTCTCCGGTACATTAAACAGAGTTATCTGCGGCTGTGCGGTCTACACGTATCAGGAATGGCTCTAAACGCTAGAAACGGCCATACGCTCCAAGATGAACAATCAACAAGCCCAGTTCTAAGGGCTTAATCTATATTATATACTGTAATTCTATTTAAAATAATACTGGACATTGACAGTCCCCCTTTAAAATCCATATTGCACCATACAGGCTGGAATGCCTTTACCATGGTGTACTAAGTAACACTCTCCTATAGTCTCAGATGTGTGAGAGTTATTGGTATATATTTATGTATACACGGATCACCTAAGAGCTACTTATCAATGTCATCACTTTTAATGTTATTTGTGATTGTACATATACAAACCATTGTAAATTGTCTTTATTGCTACTTATTCCACTAAACATCTTGCAGGTCCATCTTTTCTGCCTAGCACAGATTTTATGTATTTAGATTGAGAATTGCTCATTTCAATTTTATATTGATTTACATTACTGTCTCAGCATCATTTATCTAATTTATCCATATTATTTATTTACAATGTTTTAGGTTCTCTTATTTATATTTAATTTTTATTTTAATTTAAGTTCCTTTTTTGTGTGTTTATTTTAATCATATTATTGTGGTCTTCTTACATCATTATTAAATATTAAAATTTTTAGCGCCTGTCAGTCTGTATTTTCGATTTTTTAAACCCCCCCTTCCCCTAGCCTAACCCTAACCCTCCCGGGGGGGTGCCTAACCCTAAGTCCCAATGGGAGACCCTAAACCTAACCTTTTCCCCATGTGGCTATCCGCTCCCGACGCCGGGTTACCTACGATCGGTATGCCAGGCGTCGGGATTTCGGGGCTAATGAGAGGCGTTGTTATTTAGACGCCTATCGTTAGGCCCATGCCGGGATTTCACTGTCGGGAAGCCGGCGGTTGGCATTTCAACCACTGGCTTCCTGACTACATCCCCTGTAATACCACTGACACGCTCTCACTGAGAAGTTCCTACATGGGAATGCCCCAGTACAGCCCAGTTATTCCCCTTTAGTTGCAAATGCAGATGCACCTGAAATGTGCGTGATTCTGCTTCACTTAGATATGTGTCCTTATACATCTTTGCTGCAGACGCGTCAGAAAACCCCTCTCGGCACGGCAGGTCCTGTGACACTCTGCTAGCGACGGGAGTCTTTTTCATGTCTTTTTTTGTTTTACCAAAAATGCGGCTAAGTTGCAATGCGATGCGACTAGGATGCACCAACAGATTGTGCTGATTCATATGATATGTGACACTTGTATATACAGTCAGGTGCATAAATATTGGGACAGTGACAGAATTTTCATATTTTGGCCTCTATTCACCACCACAATGGCTTTGAAGTGAAACAAACAAGATGTGCTTTAACTGCAGACTTTCAGATTTAATTTGAGGGCAATTACATCCAAATCAGGTGAACGGTGTAGGAATTACAACGATTTCTATATGTGCCTCCCACTTTTTAAGGGGCCAAAAGTAAGTAATGGGACAAACTAAACAATCCTAAATCTAACTTTCACTTTTTAATACTTTGTTGCAAATCCTTTGCAGGCAATTACAGCCTGAAGTCTGAAACGCATAGACATCACCAGACGCTGGGTTTCATCCCTAGTGATGCTCTGCCAGGCCTCTACTGCAAATGTCTTCAGTTCCTGCTTGTTCTTGGGGCATTTTCCCTTCAGTTTTGTCTTCATCAAGTGAAATGCATGCTCAATCAGATTCAGGTCAGGGGATTGACTTGGCCATTGCATAACATTCCACTTTTTAGCCTTAAAAAACTCTTTGGTTGCTTTTGCAGTATGCTTCGGGTCATTGTCCATCTGCACTGTGAAGTACTGTCCAATGAGTTCTGAAGCATTTGACTGAATATGAGCATATAATATTGCCCGAAACACTTCAGAATTCATTCTGCTGCTTTTGTCAGCAGTCACATCATCAATAAATACAAGGGAACCAGTTCCATTGGCAGCCATACATGCCCACGCCATGACACTACCACCACCATGCTTCACTGATGAGGTGGTATGTTCTGGATCATGAGCAGTTCCTTTCCTTCTCCATACTCTTCTCTTCCCATCACTCTGGTACAAGTTGATCTTTGTCTCATCTGTCCATAGGATGTTGTTCCAGAACTGTAATGGCTTTTTTAGATGTTGTTTGGCAAACTCTAATCTGGTCTTCCTGTTTTTGAGGCTCACCAATGGTTAACATCTTGTGGTGAACCCTCTATATTCACTCTTGTGAAGTCTTCTCTTGATTGTTGACTTTGACACATATACACCTACCTCCTGGACCTGGAGAGTGTTCTTGTTTTGGCCAACTGTTGTGAAGGGGTCTTTCTTCACCAGGGAAATAATTCTTTTGTCATCCACCACAGTTGTTTTCCGTGGTCTTCTGGGTCTTTTGGTGTTGCTGAGCTCTCCGGTGCAATCTTTCTTTTTAAGAATGTTCCAAACAGTTAATTTGGCCACACCTAATGTTTTTGCTATCTCCCTGATAGGTTTGTTTTGATTTTTCAGCCTAATGATGGCTTGCTTCACTAATAATGACAGCTCTTTGGATCTCATATTGAGAGTTGACAGCAACTGATTCCAAATGCAAATGTCACACCTAGAATCAACTCCAGACCTTTTACCTGCTTAATTGATAATGAAATAACTAGGGAATAGCCCACACCTGTCCATGAAATAGCTTTTAAGTTGATAGTCCCATTACTTTTGGCCCCTTAAAAAGTGGGAGGCACATATAGAAATCGTTGTAATTCCTACACCGTTCACCTGATTTGGATGTAATTACCCTCAAATTAAATCTGAAAGTCTGCCGTTAAAGCACATCTTATTTGTTTCATTTCAAAGCCATTGTGGTGGTGAATAGAGGCCAAAATATGAAAATTCTGTCAATGTCCCAATATTTATGCACCTGACTGTATGTGTGCGACTAAGTCTCTGCATCTGTATACGAAGTGCTACAATGTAACGGCTGCAGCTTTTTTCATTCCAAGTTATGTTGTGCTTCATATACAGACTCAGGTGCACACAGATATACAGGTGTCACCTATCACATTAATCAGTGCAGTCTCCCATATACAGACTCAGGTGCAGACAGCTTACAGGTGTCATGTATCACATTAATCAGTGCAGTCTCCCATATACAGACTCAGGTGCACACAGATATACAGGTGTCACATATCACATTAATCAGCACAGTGTCCCATATACAGACTCAGGTGCACACAGCTATACAGGTGTCACGTATCACATTAATCAGTGCAGTCTCCCATATACAGACTCAGGTGCACACAGATATACAGGTGTCACGTATCACATTAATCAGAACAGTCTCCCATATACAGACTCAGGTTCACATAGATATACAGGTGTCACATTTCACATTAATCAGTGCAGTCTCCCATATACAGACTCAGGTGCACACAGATATACAGATGTCACGTATCACATTAATCAGTGCAGTCTCCCATATACAGGCTCAGTCACACACAGATATACAGGTGTCACATATCACATTAATCAGCACGTCTCCCATATACAGACTCAGGTGCACACAGCTATACAGGTGTCACATATCACATTAATCAGCACAGTCTCCCATATACAGACTTAGGTGCACACAGATATACAGATGTCACGTATCACATTAATCAGTGCAGTCTCCCATATACAGGCTCAGTCACACGCAGATATACAAGTGTCACATATCACATTAATCAGTGCAGTCTCCCATATACAGGTTCAGTCACACACAGATATACAAGTGTCACATATCACATTACTCAGTGCAGTCTCTCATATACAGGCTCAGTCACACACATATATACAGGTGTCACATATCACATTACTCAGTGCAGTCTCCTATATACAGGCTCAGTCACACACAGATATACAGGTGTCACATATCACATTAATCAGTGCAGTCTCCCATATACAGGCTCAGTCACACACAGATATACAGGTGTCACATATCACATTACTCAGTGCAGTCTCCCATATACAGGCTCAGTCACACACAGATATACAGGTGTCACATATCACATTACTCAGTGCAGTCTCCCATATACAGGCTCAGTCACACACGTGACATTGAGGCTAGATGTAAGTGAACACATCTGTAGCTCTGGAGCATGTGCAAGAAAAAGAAAGGTACAATCAGCAAACGTTCAAATCTGCATTTGGCCCATTTGTGTTTTGGAGCTTTTTACTTCCAAATATTTCTAAATGTTTGATTTATTAATGTATGTAAAACTTACTGTGTAGAATACTAGGAAATAAGTTTAAATGTCTTTTAAAAAACAAAAAGGTCATTTTACAGCAGAACAGGTCTTATCGCTGAGGTCCAAAGTTTGGCAATGCAATCTTCAAATTCATCTTCCACTCACCCCAACACCCGTCTTGTTATGCACAAGCCATAACACAGAACAAAAGTAACTGACTGTCAGCCCCATCTCTATTAATAGACAATCAATTTCAGGTAAAACAAAATCAAAAATATAAGTCAGGTCGACATTCCAAGGAATGGAGCAACAAAATTGCAACGCGAAGATTGTATCAGCGGAACATTATACATCTGTGAGACGGCCTGTTCTGCTGTAACATCCAATTCATGCTAATGTCTGCATAGCTTTGCTTATGTCTGGTAAAGGACCCATTGGATGGTGCACACACATATACTATTTCAAAGCCAAAGTAAGTAACCTTTTTTGTCTGTATATTTTTCTTTGGATCAATTTATTCTTGATACAAAAACAGCATACTATGTAATACTATTTACTAGCAGACTGTCTATGAATAGTAATATACAGTAATATTTGTGATTCTTATACGTTGAAAACTGTTATTAAAAACTGCCGAAAACAGACGATCTCAGTCCTCACTGTACTAATTATTTATCTTTAATTAATGTCAAATTTATTGCAGTTGGCTACGTTTCTTGGTACATAATTTGACACCTGCTAAATTGTTTTGATTGACGTCTCTGCAAGTCTCTAAGGGACTATTGTTCCCAGGGATGGTCTCTATGGTATATTTACAACTGCATTCTTCAATATGCAATGGTTCCTTCTCTTATCTATGTCCATTTGCCCTCAGTAAAGTGTTTTTAAAAATGTAAAAAAAAAAATGTGTATTTTTTTTTTAATTGAAACTAATTTAAAATCAGAGGACTTACAAGTGTATTGTAGATTACCAAAATAATATGGAACATTTTGAAAGTTGTCAGATTTTGAATGTTTTGTGTTTGTCAGATCACGCAAGGCTATTTTACTTCTAAAACCCACAAAACAGTTGTTCTATAAAAGAAAAACAACAAAGTATAAAATACTGAGGGTCATATTTACCAAAGTTAGCCGTTTTGGGTGGACCCTTGCAAAATCAAAGACTCCTCAGGATGTAAGAAGGAGGGACTGCAGCAGCTATCACCGATATCTGCAAGGTTTTTTTTATCTCAAAACCAGTCCCCATAGGTTTCTGTGGGGGCTGCTGAACTGTCCAATTTACCAAGCCCGGGCAACGAACGTCATTTTCAGATGGCATTAAACCATAATAGCCTACAGTAACACTTTTTTTTTTGCCGTAGTCATCCCCATTGGCCCCCACTGATACATGCCTGATGGCCGTGCATGTTTAATATGCTTGTTCAGGTACTGTACCTAGAAGCAAATTGATATCTGTAGCTATCACATTGCTTCTAGTCCTTTGCTGGGACAGGGCTTTTTTGGAAGCTCTATTCCAGTGCCCCAACAATAGTAAATGCATGCAAAAATATTGTGGCATCATTATCACCTCAAAACCACAAAAACTATACCTCAGAGGTGCATTTGGGATCATACCACTAGTTTGAAAAAAATGTAGTAGGGTTATTCACCCCGATTAAGACAACACACTATTTTGGGGCGTCCTCTCTCCCACTAAAATGGGTTTCAGTGATCCAGGTCCATCTGTACCATATGCAGAAGACTAGATTGCCTAATGGATGATCCAGATCTCTATTCTCAAACAGATATAAGTTTTTCTATTATAATAAACAATTAAATTTTTATAACAGAACGTTGAAATACCGTCACAAACTATAAAGAATTAACAGTAAAATCACACAGTGGTGCGCAGAAATATCAGTGGTTTGCATCTAGTGTCTAATACTCATTTTATTAATAACCATGATCATTCCTACAGTATCTACAGTAGTCAATAATTTCTAAGGTTCTTCGTCATAGGGTCCATTTAACAACGATATATGGGTTATGTCATCCTTTCAATAGAGAGATACAGGAAATGTAGTTTGGAAGCCGACGGTCTAAATGCTGAACGCCAGCTTCAGGACTTTCTAATCCCGGCGTGGTACTAATGACAGGCGTCGTCCGAATGAAGGTAAGCCGGGCGCGGGCAGCCGCGGGGGGGAGGGTTAGGTTTAGGGCTCCCAGGGGGAATTAGGGTCAGGCACCCCTCCGGGAGGGTTTGTTTAGGCTAGGGGAAGGGGCGGTTAGGGTTAGGCACCTCCGGAGGGAGGTTAGGGTTAAGCAGCGGGGAAGTGGGGTTAGGTTTAGGCACTTAGTGGGGGGATTAGGGTTAGGCACTTGGGGGGGGGAGGTTAGAGTTAGGCACCCCTAAGGGAGGGTTAGGGGGTAGAATTAGGTTAGCAATACTTACCTTAGGGACGATCAGGATTTTCACCCTTGCCGGGCTGCCGCTGTCGGGATTTGAACCGCCGGCCAGCGGTAATACCTACTACACCCAGATATGGTCCCCTTTGCCGGCAATGGGGACACGGCGTCAGCCTTTCCGGCTTCAGCGAAGCCCTTCCAGACACTGCCGGATCCCCGCCGGGTTAAACAGTCATGTACATGCGCAGACTGCCATCCTGCCAATAGAAATCTGTAGCTGAGAGGAGGACGTCGCTGGACCTCGGTGGTGAGGTAAGTGATGGATGATTAGCAGTGGCAAATTCGTTTGGATTGTTGCAACACTAAACTAAATATACCGCTGGTATTTAGGTTCGTTAATAAATGGTGCCCTCAATCAGTATATTGCGTGCCTGAAAAAAACTCTGTATACTCTAGAAAGAACTACATTCATTTTCTGCAATCCCAAACACTAGTAGACTACATGACCACCCACTGTCCTTGAAGAGTTTTCTTTCCAGCGTGAAATCACTTCTGTCGGCTAACAGTCCGTTCTACACATAAATTACTTTTAATGAGTTGATTAAATGACACGCAGACTTGGCAAATTATAGAGTTTTGTGAATACTCCCTGTACCCAATCTTTAACTCATTTTTCTGTTTTATTAAGAGATTATGGGGTCTGTTTACTAAGCAGTGTTAGGAGACAGAGTGAAAAGTGATAAGGTGCCAGCCAATCAGCTCCCAACTGCCATCTCACAGGCTGTGTTTGAAAAATGACAGTTGGGAGCTGATTGGCTGGCACCTTATCACTTTTCACTCTGTCTCCTAACACTGCTTAGTACCCCTCATTATTTTCCTGTATGGTGTGTTACTCCTGGATAACAGTTTGTCTCATAAGTTAACTAATTATTATGAAAACAACAAAGATGTCGTAAACGTGTATATGGGATACAGGACGAGAGCATTGAAAGTCATCAAACTGCTCTGTAACCCTATAAATTAAACGCTTCAGCATTATCATTACTTCGTAATTAAATTATATTGTGTATTTAAGAGAATAAGGGTGGCGGACAAATATATATGTGTCATCATACAATATTGCTGCATTCACGCCAAGTGGCCCTTCTCGGCGCGTCATATCCCGTGCAACTTGGTTGACGCCAAGCATCTTTTTTGCTCTTAGTCCTAATGCAATGCAACAAAACCGTTACACGAGGCTGCACTGATTCATTTGATACAGTATGTGACACTTGTGTGACAGCTGTGTGCGAATGAGTCTGTGGGGTCTATTTACTAAGCAGTGTTAGGAGACAGAGTGAAAAGTGATAAGAAAGTGATAAGGTGCCAGCCAATCAGCTCCCAACTGTCATTTTTCAAACACAGCCTGTGAGATGGCAGTTGGGAGCTGATTGGCTGGCACCTTATCACTTTCTTATCACTTTTAACTCTGTCTCCTAACACTGCTTTGTAAATAGACCCCTGTATCTGTATATAAAGTGCTATGATGCAGCGGGTGTGGCTTTTCTTCACTCCAAGTTCCATTGAACATATTTTAATTCCTCTGCAGTTCAAGTTGCAGCCCAGCATCTCTGGTAAAAAATTGTGTGGTGTTTTACTGTGTCTGCAGTGACAACAAGACACAAATTTAAAGTCGCTACGCTAAACCAGGGCTCATTCACACTAGGGGGTAAATTTACTAAAGTGAGAGTTTTTAGAAGTGAGTTTTAAAAGTGATGTTGCCCATAGCAACCAATCAGATTCTAGCTATTATCTTGTAGAAGGTGCTAGTTAAATGTTAAGTAGAATCTGATTGGTTGCTATGGGCAACATCACTTCTAAAACCACTCTCTTTAGTAAATTTACCCCTAGATGTCTTACACCACATGGCGTCCTGAATTTGGTGTATGAGGAGACATCTGTAGATGCATTTTATGCAAGGAATCCCCATTGACTTACTGATTGTATACGGAGGACTGGCTGGGATGGGCATGAGGCTGTTTGAGGAGCACTGTGCAAATCTTGAAATGCTACATCAATTGCTACATCAAGGTCCTGCCTACACCCAAGTTAATGCCACCTATTTTACTAAAATAATGTTTTTTTTTTTTTTTTGCATACTTGTCCGTCAGCCCCACTGAGGCACGCGCCGGCCATCGACTGTGCATGCACAATATGCAAGTGACTGCCGAATACGGAAGCAAAGTGATAGCGGCAACCATTACTCTGCATGCCGGCATTTGCTGGCACAAAGCTTTTTCAGGAGCCCTATCACAGAGCCCCAATTTAGATAAATGCAAGAGGTCATTTTCATGACCGCATTGCGAGTTGAGTTTTCTTACCATAACTACGTAGTATATGTGGTTGTTGGTAAATATGCCCCTAAGTGCCCAGGGTTTGGCAATACTTAGAAGACTGTCTTATCTACTTATCATGTAAGAGATGTATAATGTTCCAGACACAGTGCACATAACTTTAAAGGTGCGTACACACACAATGATTTTTTGAACGATTATCGTTAAACCATATCGTTTAACGATAATTGCTTGAAAAAATTGTTCACTTTCTGAGTCAAACGATGAACGATTATCGTTCATGCGCGTTCACGTTTGTCGTTCAGTCAGACTGACCAACTCAACGATTTTTATTAAGGGAATATGCAAAAATCGTTTGTAGTTCATAAAAATTGTTCGTTACAAAATCTGACAGATAATCTGACAGAAAATCGTTCATAAAATCGTTTGTAACAAAATCGTTGTGTGTGTATGCAGCTTAAGTGTTAATATAGGAAGTAATTTCAATAAAACTGGGCTTACAATGTAATACACGTCCCACTGACTTCATAACTGTCAGCGATTAAAATGATGGACTACATGTCACAGTTTGCGCACTTCTAGGCACTTACCGTGGCCGTCGTCCAAGAAATCAGTGATTGTAGCAGAAGTGCACTTTGACCATGGTTTGGAGGCATCAATGCTCGTCAGGACAGATGACATCAGGCGTTTATCTTCCAGAGAGCCGAAATTCTCCTCACAGAATTTAGAATCGTCATGGGAAAGTCCAAGGAGATGTCCTGTAATGTAAAAGAAAACATTTGGGATGGAACGTATTACGGAGTACAGCATGAAAGGCGCAGTGTAGTCTTCACTTACAGACATCTACAAAGGTTGGTTAAAAGGCCTGATGTACTAATATATATAATATATATTATATTATGTCAGCTCTTAATGGGGTTGACAAAATCGGGCCGCATACAGAGTGCGACTCAGAAGCACGCCCAGAAGGAAAACATCGGTCCGCTACTTATGACATCGCCGCTGCATCCCACAACGTAAAAGTAGTTTTACCATATGCAAAAAAAATCAGATTCTTCCCTATCAGTTGAAAAAAATTAAAAACATAAAAAGGTTTAAAAGTTTCTTACGCTTTTTCAAGTTTTTTTATTTTTTTATTTCACAAAGCATCTTTGTAGCAAAATAAACCCCTTCTTATAAACTGCTATAACTGTGCATTTCTTAAACTAACAGCAAAGCAGCATGAAAAGTAAACAGGTCTCAAACTGTCGACATATTGCAGGTGTGCTACTTAGTATTTAATTAAGCAACCAGCTCAAAGCACTAATTGCCTGGAGCTTATTCCCCCCGGTAAAAAGTTACGTAATTGCTTCTTGTCACCTTAGATTTTTTTCCACAGTGCAGAATGCCAACATTAACATGGGATTTACTAGAAAATTCAGGTTGAGTTTCAAGTGGTGTGTATATTGCATTTCACAGGATTAAGAACTTAAGAAGCTTAAATTAAGAAACACACATGGCGTTCCCTCCTGAGCTTCTAAAAGTATTAGATATCATAAAGCATTTGAACCCTAATATGTCAGGTTATTTTTCTAAGCACTGGTCATCAATAACCATTGTGGGAAGACAATTTATAAAACATTCGGATTAGTCAAAGATGCCAGACAAGGGGACCTATTTATAAAGAGCGTAGTTGACGGCGATTTTATTAATAGCCAATTATAGTACAATTTATAAAATAATTTCTCGACGTGGCCTCCGAGTGATACTAAGCTGCCTTGGCCAGGGGTGCCGAGTTGGGGGGACGGACGGTTACAGATTGTCAGGAGCGGTCTTGTCTGTTGGGCCCGGTAGGGTCCCAACCAGTGAGAGAGACAGAGCAATGCCCCCCCTCAGTGGCACGCACAATCTGAAAAGGGCCTTGTATACTGAGCAGGGCATTACTACCAGATTAAGGGGTCTATTTACTAAGCAGTGTTAGGAGACAGAGTGAAAAGTGATAAGATAGACATAAGGTGCCAGCCAATCAGCTCCCAACTGTCATTTTTCAAACACAGCCTGTGAGATGACAGTTGGGAGCTGATTGGCTGGCACCTTATCACTTTCTTATCACTTTTCACTCTGTCTCCTAATACTGCTTACTAAAAAGCCTTTTTCCTAACATTTTATTTCTATTATTGCCATCCTGAGAAAACGGTAACAGAATATGTACTGCAGCAGTACATATTCACTAACACTGTGGTTTATGTATCAAGCAGTAAAGTGGACCAGTGAAGATGTTGCCCATAGCAACCAATCAGCTTTGAAGTAGCATTTATTAAGTACAGTCTATAAAATAATAGGTAGGTGCTGACTGGTTGCTATGGGCAACTTCTCCACTGATCCACTTCTCCACGCTTTTCACTGCTTGATAAATAAACCACTGTGATCCTTGTTAACTAGGCCTTCCAATGCTGTCAATAACAATTTTATGACCATAATTAGCTTTTGCTGTATAGGGTGACACATACAAAAACTGGGAATTACCACAATGTCCTGTAACTAACAATGTATTAAACTCCTCCCAAAAAATTCAGTTTGCTATGATTTTGACTACAGTATTTTGAGACTCTGCTTCACTGGCCAATGTGAGAAAACACATTTGATTGGCTGTCGACTGAAAGTGACTCCCTACCCACTGCTCTCATCAGCGAAACCCTGGGGGCTGTTGCGTGCAGCCAGGTTTTCCCTGGGCTCTGTCACTGTCTTACACCCTTGGTTAAAAAGGGAGGGGGGGGTTCGGTTGGTGGATGTGGTGGTGATGGTGGGGGGTGATCACACACATCAATCTGGAGCCACAAGCATGAAGCTTGCAGCTTCTTATTGCTCCTCAAGCTCATGCCCATATTTAAAATGGGGAACATTATTTTTTTTAAAGGTGTTATACTACAGATAGGGAGGAGCCTTGAGAAAAAAACATTTTAGGGTGCAGGTCCTGGAGCTCCATTAATGTGAAGCAGCAGATCGGTGAGAATGGGATGAGTAACTGAGAATGAAGCTTTAATAAAGGAGTGGGTGGGGGTTTTGAGAAGTCAGAAGACTTTCATTCAAACAAAAATGTATTTCTTGGTCACATTATACTGGAACCACTTGGATGGCAAAGTGGCATGCGCCTAGTGCATGAGATTCCAATTCAGGAAGACACCAAACCAGTCTGGCTCATTAAACTGATAATAGCTGCTGCAGTTGACAAAATAATCTTAGCTATACATATGTAAACATAAGAAATATAGCACTCAAAGTGTAGTGTCATTTGGCGTGTCTCCATGAATCAACATGCCTTTAAAATTACTTTAATATGTTTTATTATATTTATGTCATTCTAGTAAATGTCATTGCCTCATAGTGGGAACATTTATGGGTAAGTGTATGTGACGTTAAGCCTGGCATGTCAGGCGGGGAAAGTATGGTGATGTGTGAGGTAAATGGATATCATTGCTGATTTCCTGCGGGGAAGGAGCTCAATCTTTTACATATAATAAAAACAACAACAGTCGTACATAACCAAATCACATATTGTACAAAGTGCTCCTCTATGTGCCTGGGGGCGGTGTGAAGAATGGCTGGGGAGGGGGAGGGATGTGGCAGTCGTAAAGTTCCCAGGCCCCTAAATTCAACAAAACCCATCAAGATATTTCCTCTGACAGTAAATGTAATTGTATGTGTAAATACAATATATACGGAACAATGCGGCCGGCGGTTCAAATCCCGAAAGCGGAAGCACGGCAGTGAAGATCCCGACAGGTGAGTATTTTTTCTATTTACTAACCTAAACCTCCCTTAGGGGTGCCTAACCCTAACCTCCCCCCCAAGTGCCTAACCCTAACCCCCATCTAAGTGCCTAAACCGGTATGCAGTCGGGAAGCCGGCGGACGTAATCCTGACGGCCGGCTTCCCAACTGCTTTATCCTGGCGAGGGTTAAATGACAGGCATCTAAATCTGATTGATTAGGGTTAGGCACTGGGGAGAACGGTAGGTTTAGGCACCCCTAAGGAGGGTTAGGGTTAGGGGGGGAGGTTAGGTTAGTGAATACTTACCTGGGGACGATCGGGATTTTCACCCATCGGGCAGCCGCTGTCAGGATTTTAACTTGCGTCCGGTGGTAATTCATACCGATTCCGCCTAAACCTAAGCCCCCCTTCCCCGCAGCCTAACCCTAAGTTTCCCGGGGGGGTGCCTAACTCTAACCTCCCCATCGGGGGTGCCTAACCCTAACCCCAACCTCTCGGGGGGTGCCTAATCCTAAATCCCCCCCGGGAGCCCCTAACCTGACTCTCCCCCCCCAGCTTATCTTCGATCGGTAAGCCGGGAGTCGGGCTCCCAGCGTAGGTCTAATAACAAGCGTTGGGATTTCGACGCTGGTCATTAGACACTTGCTGGGATTAGACAGTCGGGAAGCCGACAGTCGGCATTTAGGCCGTCGGCAACCCGACTGCATCCCCATATATACACATGAGTGTGTGCTCTACTGTATATATATTTATGATATATATATATTTATGATATATATATATATGTATATATATATATGTATATATATATATACACTATTTATATTTATATATATATAGAAATCCCTCTTGCAAATTTTACAAATCCTGCATTTGCCCCTGACAGTGTACATATATACTACTTCCTGCATTGTGCATTACGCAGGGACAGCTGGAGATTAGAAATGCATAGAGGATCTGAATTTGCACATGGCATTACTGTCCTTTGTTCCCTTGTCTGCCACTGGTATACCATCACAAGGAAGCAGCCCTGATAGAAGTTCCATTTTAATCAGAATAGATCATCCTTTTATCATGTCCCCTGTGTAGTCTGTGAATTATATCTTTTACTTACTTCTGCTTCCTAAATCAAATAAATTAAAGGTTTACTAGGAGATAATAAATAACTGTTCTTATCTTTTTACCCCCGATATGTTATGCTCTCACCAGTAACATATGGTACAGCCTGGTGGGGTTCCTATTCAATTGTGAAATCCATATAGGAAACATCTATAGAACGACAAAAGAGGCTAATGGAATCAGCCATGGAGCCATCTGGGGGATCCACCTTTTCTGATTAACAGTGGACCGGATATAACATTTTTATTTTATTTTCTCTATTATTTCTCTATATAGTAACATCATTCACAGTGGTACTAGTAGCAATGTGTTAAAGGTAAAAAAAGGGACTCCCCAGTATTTCTAAGGTGGGGATATCAAATACAAGAGGTATATCAGTCTGGAAAATACGGGAAAGCCAAATTATAATTTTGCTACGTAAACCACGTATAATATATATACAGAAGTAAAGTATATACAAATGCTGAACTAAAATAGTACACAAACTACTGTACACAATACAATGAAAACACAAATAATATGCCAGCAGAACTGGTATTAACACACCTCCAACATTACTTTATTGAGATAGGTTATTACACTACAGAGAAAAATGGGAGCCTAACATGATGTCTAATATAGTAAATTATGTGGGTGGTCTGCTATCTAGCAGGCATCACATGAATCCCCATTCTATGAAAATATTGGCAAGTATTCCCCTTCCATAAACATTGCAATTATAAGTCACATATCAATTTGCAATTTGTAATTCTAGACTGAAGCTCCCCAAGCCCACATCTTTGTAAGTAAGGAATACGCCCTTAACCCCCCCCCCCCCCCCTGAATTACAGCAGGTTACTGACTATGTTATCAGTCTACTCAACAGCTTTCAAAATAAAAGTCTTGTTTAATTTAGACTTTTGTTGGGAGGAACTTTTTCAAGGATCAGCAGAAGCAGAGAAAACCCTCAAACCACAGCCAGAGCCTGTGCGGAGATAGTGTTGTGTCTGAGGCACTTCCTTATATCTTGGCGGCACATTCTGCTTTGATTTCAGATTGTCTAACTTCAGCTTTTAGCTCATTTTACCAGCCGCAGTCACAAACTCCCAACACCGAAGTATAAAAACATAGCTTGAAAAGAAAAAAAATATAAAAAAAAGACTAGTAGGATTTTAATAGGAAGCAGAGTTTTAAACAACATATTTTGAACGGAAAGTTAAAAAAAAAAAAGAAAAAGATGTAGGCTTTAAATAGGAAGCTCAGTTATTAAATTACATTTTCTTATAGTCACAGCCAGGTTTCAAACCCTCAAACCCTAAACACTTGAGCAGCAGGTGGGATAATTTGCACTTTAAGGTTAGTAAAATATTATTGGACAGGCCCAGTGAAATATAAACAGGTGTTGTATAAGGGATATTGAAAAACTTATTGCCATTTTTTCAGCCCTCCCCTACGTTGGCGAGTTTCATGAAACCAGGGAGAGGCTGGACTTGTATCAATATCAACGGGAGTTCTGTCATAACCTCTCTATCTACCAAAGGTAGACAAACAGCTTGGGGTGGTTAATTGTAATAATACAAAACATGTAATTTTTCTCCCACCGTTATTTTAACTGACCTGGCTTCAGGGGGAATTGGTATGAAATACCGCCGGCCGCATGGCAGCCCGACAGGAGCAGAGTGCGACGCAGCGGAAGCCCAACAGCGCTGGAAATCCCGATCGTGGATAGGTAAGTATTTACTAACCTAACCCCCCTAACCCTAACCCTCCTTAGGGGTGCCTAACCCTAACTTCCCCCCAAGTGCCTAACCATAATCCCCCCTCTAAGTGCCTAACCCTAACCACTCCCTTCCCCGCTGCCTAAACCTAAGTCCCCCGGGGGGGTGCCTAACCCTAAGTCCCCCCCGGGAGTGCCTAACCCTAACCCTCCCTCCCCCTAGCCTAACCCTAACCCTCCCGGGGGGGGGGGTGCCTAACCCTAAGTCCCCCCCGGGAGCCCTAAACCTAACCCTCCCCCCCGCGGCTGTCCGCTCGCGGCGCCCGGCATCCCTACGATCGGGATGCCGGGCGTCGGTCTCCCGGCATCGGGGAAATGCGGGCGTCTACATCTAGACGCCCGGCATTTCACCCTTGCCGGGAAATGGCAGTCGGGAAGCCGGCTGCCGGTATTTAGGCAGTCGACTTCCCGATTGCCGCCCCTTCCGGGAGATCTCCAGACTCTTTCCGGGAGCATCAACAAACATTCTAAAAATGACCTAATGGGGTTGTCTCCTTCTAGGCAACAAGGTCCTCTGCCCACCAAGAATATTCAGAACCCATTTTTCCATAACTTTCTACCATCACTTTATGTATATATATTGGGCCCCAACTTTGAGTGGTTCTCAAAGTTGGGGCCCAATTCAGACCCGTTTGCTAGGCAGCGATCGCTCGAAGCCGGACCATTGTTGCACACTGCGCATGCGTATAAGTCGCAGTGCGCGCGCGTGAACCAGTCACTGCGATTGGGAGACGATTGCTCTCTGCATATTGCCAGAGCGCTAGTTTGAGTGACAGAACAGGGCGTTTGGTTAGTGGTGCCTGGGGATGGTCAGTGTAAACGGGGTGTGCTTGCACTAGCACAGGCGTGACTGGGTGTTTTTACACCAACTTAAGGGTGTGAATAATTAACACTTAGCGTCAGCATATGCATCATACGAGAGAAATAAAGTCAGCGGTGATCGCAGTGCTTGCGGTAGCCTAGAGTCTACCTTAAGCATTGCGTTGTGGTTCGATGTCACTCGATGGTACCAATGTTTTCATACATTTCCTGGAGATGACATCTGAAAGTGGGCGTCTTTACTCCTGGCTGGTGGGCGTCTAACTTCACCCGTCGATCGCACGTTCAGACAAAGGAGGCGTCCTCATACCTTAACGTGTGATCGCATCATTTGCATATTTTCGTTCCTTATGGCAGCGAACCAGCGCAGCCTATCAAATTGGTCTGAATGAGCTCCTTGGTCCTCAGGACCCTACACAGTTCCCATTTTCCGGGTAACCCAGCTGGTGCACAGGTGTATCCATTACTCGCTGACACATTTTAAAAGATTTACAGGTGGAGCTAATTACTTGTGTGAACCTATGATACAAGACACGGTCTCTTTATTTGTGGAGTTGATCCTGTTCCCATAGTATGTTATGGGGACTGTGATCTGTATGTTAATTAATTTCTATAATTGCCATAAGCTACAATAGGCTTATCACAGTTTGTGAAGCAAACATAACGCGGCCATGTCAGTCAGTAATCTGCCGATGTACTGTATGACTGCACAATATGGCAAACAAGGGCAAGTGTTCTCTGGACAAGTCATGAGATGGTAGGGGATAGACCCCCTTCAGTATATGTACCCTGACGTCATCATTTACTATCCACATGGATATCTATTAGGAACAATCACCTGTGGTAAGCGAAGTGGAGTGAGCCACCAGACCCGAAGCGTGGCGAACTTAGTGCGCCTGCTAAGTTCACCACGCCAGGGTACAAGTTTATACTGTTGGTAGCCAGATACTACATTTGGGACAAAGTAACAGTGCTTTAAGGGCATAGAACTGCACTTCTGCCCTCACTCGACGTCATGTCCAGGTACATTAACTGAAGGGGATCTAGACACAAACATAAGGAGCTGTGGGGAAATAATTACTGCATGTGCATGCTCCATACACTTATGAAATGTCACTTCCACAATGACTCAAAGATGTTTGTCACTGCCCCTGCGGACGGACCTGGCTTCAGCGAAGCCTTCCAGGCACTGCCGGGTCCCCATCGGGTTTGTGTGTCATGCGCATGCAGTGGTAGGCTGCCTGCAGGTGAGCGGAGGACCCTGCCGATGAGGAGGAGGGCGTCGCTGGACCTTGGCGGTGAGGTAAGCAACGCTGAATACTAGCGGCATATTCGTTTGTATATACGGTATGTCCTGGTATTTATAGTAGGTTTGTTAATAAATAGGGCTGAATGTATGCTAATATGAAGGGAAGAACGCTGCATCTTTCTGGATTGGCCACATTTATTGTCCAATCTGATTTTACAAAAGCCACTTCCTGTTCAGCTTACAGTTTTCTGGTATTAACTCTATAAGTTATACACCAACACCTGAAATTAGGAGGCACACCACTGGGACTACTGTACACAGGAGGCTCACCACTGGGACTACTGTACACAGGAGGCTCACCACTGGAAGACTATTGTACACAGGAGGCTCACCACTGGGATTACTGTACACATGAGCTCACCACTGGAAGACTACTGTACACAGGAGGCTCACCACTGGGATTACTGTACACATGAGCTCACCACTGGAAGACTACTGTACACAGGAGGCTCACCACTGGAAGACTACTGTACACAGGAGGCTCACCACTGGAAGACTACTGTACACAGGAGGCTCACCACTGGAAGACTACTGTACACAGGAGGCTCACCACTGGAAGACTACTGTACACAGGAGGCTCACCACTGGAAGACTACTGTACACAGGAGGCTCACCACTGGAAGACTACTGTACACAGGAGGCTCACCACTGGAAGACTACTGTATACAGGAGGCTCACCACTGGAAGACTACTGTACACAGGAGGCTCACCACTGGAAGACTACACAGGAGAGCTAACTACTGTAGAAGTTGGCAACAACCTGAAATGAGTGGCTGATCTTATATTTTATTTTCTAGTGAATGCTGCTGTGGTTGTCCTTGGATAAGACTGCAGAGCGTAAATCTACATACATTTTCTATTTAGTGGAATGCAATAATGATTTCTTTCATAATTTAACATAAAAAGAGGCAATATAAGCATTTGTTATGTGCACCAGCTGCTCTTCTAGTATGTAATTATACTGAGTCAGCTTCTAGAGATATACATCCGCCATACTCAAGGAGTTAGGAGAATCATTGAGCAGAACAGTTATGCACAAAAGCAGTAACACCGTCCGGACATTACAGTTAACTGTACACAAAATGACAGCGCTGTAGAAATACTGAGGTGAGTCAATATTTCTGGAGCTTGTTCATCATGCTGACCTGTTCTTATTCTGTGTGATAGCAGCACAGTACCAGGGCCCTAATTCAGAGTTGTACGGTATTGCACAGCTGTTGCGACTTTGCATGCAGCGGTTGTGCAATACTACATTAATGCTGCAGGAGGCGTCTTGTGTAAATAGACGCCAACTGCCGGCTCCTGTGATCCACTGCTGTGTCCGAGGTCGCCGCCGTTGGTTCCCTCGACTGAACTTCGGCCATCTCAGTAATCCTAATGTTGCTCAGGGTAGGCATGGAATTCATGCAGCTGGGGCCAGTGAAGCTGCATCGGAAAATGCAGACATTGACCTCAGTGTGCCCAGAATACGAGGTTGACACGCCCGTTATCCGGAACGCTTGCCATCGCCGCCCCTTCCCCGCCTCCAAACGGCCACAGCTTGTCAATCACATGTACAGTACAAATGCTGCGCATAGGCCGATCGGGAATCATCGGAGTTGTACGCAAACTATCAGGCCCCACATCTTTTATTCTGCATGCTGATCTGTTCTTAATCTGTGTGGATGGACAGCGCACACTAACACTTCTCTTATTCTGCATGCTGATCTATTCTTATTTTTGGTTCATGGACAACAGCACAGTACTACATCGCTTATTTTGTATGCTCACCTGCTCTTATTCTGTGTGAGCAGATAGCAGCACAGTACCACTTCCCTTATCCTGCATGCTGTCCTGTTCTTATTGTGGGCAGGATGCATGATGCATCGCATTTGGGAGGCGCTGCATCCAGCCACTCTTCGCATGCATGCCGGTGTTAGCATTGCTACTGCACTGGTGTTTATTGTGTATGTCTGGATAACTGCACATTATCACATTTTAGAATAGTTTTTGCTGGATACAAACACTATTGTTATTAATATTGTTATTATCTTTTCCTATACTGTGTGTATAGACAACTGTACAATACCTCTTGTCAACTCTATGTATCTTATTTTTATGTATGTCTAGTTAATTACACAATACCGCTCGTGTTCTCTGTATGCATTGCTAAACTTCCTATCGGGTGATGTTGGCCTACATTTCTACACCATGTACATAGTGAAACGTACATATCTACCATAATGACACAGAGGCATATTGGTGGGGAAAAGGGTAGGCTTTGTGTAATTATTATTTATTAAAAAGAGGGAAGGTTTGGCGACGAAGAATGAATGGCCCTACACACAGTTTCACCATCATTGCCCAAATAATCTAATCAAAGGTGTAGATAGGGTCAACTATCGGTCCATCACCACCAACAACTCAATGCCTAGATGAGGACCAGCTGCCAGCCCATCACCACCAACAACTCAATGCCTAGATGAGGACCAGCTGCCAGCCCATCACCACCAGCAACTCAATGCCTAGATGAGGACCAGCTGCCAGCCCATCACCACCAGCAACTCAATGACTAGATGAGGACCAGCTGCCAGTACATCATCACCAACAACTCAATGTCTAGATGAGGACCAGCTGCCAGTACATCATCACCAACAACTCAATGTCTAGATGGGAGCCAACTGCCAGCCCATCACCAACAACTCAAGGATTAGATGGGGGCCAACAGCCAGCACACTGCCAATAACTGAAGTCTTAGATGGGGGCCATGTATTAGTGGGGAGAGCACCTCAAGGCTTAATACTGAGTCAGCCACTATTACCTTTCTTTTTTGCAAAAAAATGCAGACAATCATAATGACTATGTTGGGGGGTGAGAGATTTCCAAAGAGGCAAGAGACCTCCCAACTGGGAAACCACTATTATAAACCAATAACTCAGCCCCAAACTCCACCCTTAACTGTTACAAGACTACACAATTCAGATCATAAATAGGGGGCACCAAATCTATCCTGACACAGCCTGGTAGTTTAAATTCCACCAGGCATGTAAAGAGCCTTCTGTCTTCCTTATGTGAAAATGCAACTTAGAGAGTGAGAAGCCTGATTGCTGTTCTCTTAGCAAATGGTCCAGGATAAAATGTGAAAAGCTGAGCAGAACATTCAGCAGCACAGAAGTGAGTCATAGTCATAGCTCCCCAAGATAGGGGTGCAACAGTATAAATAGAGAGCAATTAATTGGATCACCCCTAAAGAGGATTAACCCCATAAAGGACATGCCCATTGCCAATAAAGCCAACCCCTCTCCATGAATTTGCCTTAAATTACAATTCAAATATTCTATATATATAACCACAATACTTACAGGTAACTGTCATTTCTACCTGGCTATAGTTTCTTAATGCCAGGAGAACCCATCCTGCTTGCCAGTGAACCACCCCTGGCTGATTCGCACTGCCAACTCTAACAAGATAGAGATGGGTAATGGTAACAGGAGGAAGGTAGTGAGTAGAGTGTAGGACACTTCAGGGAAGGGGGTACAGCTTGTGGCGAGGAGACAATCTATGAGGTTTGTTATATAATTAAAGCGTAAGTTATTTGTATGCTTTCAGTATTTATTATATGGGAAATATGATACTGATTGTCACTAGAACCCATGTCTAAGGGCCTGATATTAAGGGCCCATTTATCAAGGAGTTTTAGCATAGGCAACGAGTTTGAAAACTTGTTGCCTATGCTAAATTTTGCTCCAGCCAATCAGCTCCCAACTGTCATTTTTCAAACAGCTGACATGTGGGAGTTGATTGGCTGGAGCACCATTATCATACGCAACGAGTTTTAAAGCTCGTTGCATATGATAAACTTATTGTGTGTGTGTTTTGCCTGTTGCATGTAGACAACTTTATGAAATATCGTTACAAGCTTTTCCCTGGTGTAAAGCTGCGTGTCTGCATGCGCAATGACTGAAACGCCCACTTTGTGCGTCTTTAGACGCCACCATCGGTCATCATTGAAACTTGCACCATCCCAATCTGAGTACGGCTTTCAATATGAACAATTAAACGTCTGTGTACGCAACCACTTCAGCCACACGCCTGCAACACTACTATAACGCGCCCATTAGACGGACCATCTCCATGCGTATAAATAGCCACCTCCCTGTCAACATCCAGTCACTGTCCAGTAACGCCCCATACACATCTCAATGCATGTGTATAAAATCGCTACAGCGACTCTGTATGACCACAATGGTGACACAGGCGCGGCGCGAGTTAGAGGCTTGTGAAGTGAAAAAAAAAAAGAGTTCTACTGCATCTGACATCGACATAGGTCAGTATTCAATTTGAGGCGTAAAGCCGGTATCCGCGGAAAAGTTTTGCCGATGACGTTATTTCGCCAGTCGGAAAATTATCGCCGTATTCAGGCGGAAAGTCAATGCAATGTAACAGGAGGAAAAGTTTCGCCTATGAATAGCAGACAGGAAAAAGTGCAGTATTGGGATTTTGGGGTGCAACGTTGCGGGAACCCCCTGTGCAGCCTTCAGACAGTCCCCCAAGGTAAACTGTGTCAATTTAAAAAAAAAAAAAACACTTAAGAACACCCCAAAAAATCACTTTGAATTTGGGGTGAAAAAATTATGTTGGGGGACAAAGTTAAAAACTAGCGAACTAGACTCTGGTGGGGTCCTCAAGTATGCCTCAAGTGTTTTTTTCATTGCAGGGGCTTTCGGCAGGTGGATTTTTCACAATTTTTTCTACTTAACTTTAAAATATGCTGACCCCCATTTTCAAGTACCCCAAATTTGCTGGGATAAGTTATTTTCTGTAAAAAACCTCCTGAATACTATTCTGCACCACTTATACAAAAATGCTATTTAGCAGCTATCGAGCACGTTTAAAAACACCAAATACCTTCAGCAAGCCAAATCAGGGGTAACCATAGCTAACCCCCATGTCAGAGCATCTTTTGGGGGGTGTCAGGTTGATTTCCCCAAATCTGACAGTACTTTCCGCCTGTTTAAGTTTCTCCGGGTCCCGTTTTCGCCTACTTTCAAATTGAATACGGGGATACGCGGGCACGCGTGCGAACTTTTCCACCTACAAAGCACGCGATGTAGGCGAAAAGTCAAGGCGGCGGAAAAGTATCGCAAGTCCGCTAAAATTTAATACGGTTCATAGTCTGCGACTAAGAATCAGGCACTAAGCGTGCCCCTTTATATTGCAAACACAGTTCTCCCCTAGTTCAACAGAGGCATAGGCCCGTATTCAATTAGAAGCGAAAAGCCGAGATCCGCAAAAAAGTATCGCCGATTGCGACTTTTCGCCTGTCAGAAAAGTATTGCCGTATTCAATTCCATCCGCTTTTCGCGTACGCAAAAATGCAATGCATTGTAATAGGTGAAAAAGATTTGCCTCTGAATAGGTGGTGAAAAAAGTGAAATCGCTATTTTGGGGTGCAAAAGTAGGGAAACCACTCAGCACCCTTGGGACAGCCCCCCAAAGAATAACTGTATCAAAAAAATCCAGGGAAAAAGTGAGGAACACTCCAAAAAAGCACTTTGAAAATGGGGCGAAAAAGTGCAAAGTGGGGGTACAAACTTAAAAACTAGTGAAATCGATTTTTGGGGGGTCTGCAAGTATGGGGGAAGTGTTTTTTGAATTGCAGGTGCTTGCTTCAGGTGCGTTTTTTTAAGTTTTTTACAACTTTACTTTAGCGACTTTAAACCATGCTAGCACCCATTTTCAAGTACCCCAAATTTGACAGGACTACTTATTTTCACCCAAAAACTGCTTAATGCTATTCTTCACCACTTGTACAAAGACGCTAATCAAAAGAAATTCACACACCTTAAGTACCCCAAATAGCTTTATTAGGGCTATTCGGGGGCATGTACATTGATCCCCAATGTTAGTGCATCTTTTAGGGGGTGCAGGCTGATTTCCCCAATTCTGACAGAACTTTTCACCTGGTTTGCATTCGCCGGGTTGTGCTTTGGAATTGAATATGGCGAATAGCGGGGGCGCGCACGATAAGTTTCCGTGGCTAAAATACGCGATGTAGTCAAAAAATCCGCCATGCGAAAAAGTATCGAGGGTGCGAAACTAATTGAATACGGGCCATAGTAGTAAAAATAACAGTTATAAAACATTATTTATCAACATTATTTTATAATTGAGCGATACACAGCTGCCACTGCGAGAAAACAACCAGAACGATAAGAGTTAATTATCGCTGTCTTGTCCACCATCCTTTTCTACTGAGCATGTGCGGGAGCCCCTGTGTGGAACTGGGAAGCCGAACCGGGTTAAGGGCCACACGGACCTGGAGCTGTTAATAATAAAGGGCCTCATGTGAGAAGGGGAGGAGCTGTGACCAGTGCTGTGTGGGTGTGGCCTATGCCACGTGGGCGTGTACACCCCTTACACTGTCAGCCCCAATGTCTCCCTGAATATATAAAAGTACAAAAATTACATATTTTAGTGGGAAAACACAATTTTAAATACTTTTAATTTATGGCTGCTCAGGCAGTTGGGTGGCTGGTCATAATTATGCGGTCATGATGATGGGCCTATATTTATGTGGAGGCCTGGAGCTGTAGTCCCATCCGCCCTATTGATAATCTGGCCCTGCTCCGAAGCTTTGTTGGAGCTTCCATATCCAATGTTTTAACAAAGAAAATAATAATTATATAATTTTATTTTCAAGCTATTATTTCTTTTCATGGCGTCCTGAGGGGATATGAACAAAACAGGTGACGTGGCGATGCCACCATGATACTTGATAACTATCGCTGTGGGGTTCAAGAAAACACATGCTTTATATAAGAAACATTTTTTGAATGCGGTACCTGTATTCCATATGATACTAAACAGTTCCATTAACCACAGTGACAAGTTCAGAGCAACTCTCTTGTGATATCAGGCAGATAGATGCTGGCTGTCAGGTTGCAATTAGTAAATGCAATGTTGTGTTATGCATTTAGTCAGGGAAGACTGTGGAGCGGGCTAGACGTTCTAATGCTAAGTCCTCCGTACTGTAGTAATAAAATTAGTTTCTCAACTTTCCAGCTTGCTGAATGCACTGACTTCTCCTGTTATCTCTGGCCCAGCCGCTCGGTGACTTCCCAGTGCTGGAAGATTATCCCTTGCTATTCAGGACCAAGGCCATTGGAGAGTTGCCAGGATCGCGCTGGTCCAGGTTATGTCACTCATTGCATATCAGAGGCCCCAAGCTCAGCAGGAAGGACGGGGAAGGAATGAGCTGAGGAAGTTCAGAGAGAGTGAGAGAGTGTCTATGTGTCACTATGTGCTGAGTGTGGATATATCCCCTAGATCTATGGGAATGTTCTCCATATGCTTACGCCCTTTCATGTCTATGTCTGACAGTTTCATGCTTAGCTTAGCCCCATGTACATACTATAGTGAAAATATCTACAAATATAATAAGCCGGTGAGAAAGCTATTACCTTCCATTGTAACAAAGGGGCTTGGACAAAATCTGTCTCCTCATCCCTCCACCCCATCTGCTCTGTGCTCTTATTATCAATGAACATTAATCTGGTATATAGGGGTCTATTTACTAAGCAGTGTTAGGAGACAGAGGGCCTGATTCAGAGCTGAACGCTCTGACCAGAGCGCTCGCTCTGAATCAGGGCCCTCCTACCTTTTTTTGGAGCGTCCTCATGGAACCTCGCATAGCTGTGGGTTACCACCCACAGCTATAGCGAGCGTCCATGATGATGGTAGCGATGGTTTTGACCATCGCGACCATCGGGCTTGCGATGGAGACCCTGCAGTAGGGTCTCACTGCCGCAAGCCCTGGAGTGATTTTGGCTCTATAAGAGCCAAAATCACTCCCACTGACATCACTAGTGATGTCAGTGGGGCCGGATTGAGACGGTAGGCGTTCCCATGGGAACGCCACCGTCTGGCAGGCACGCCCCCGGCACGCCCACCAAAGGGGGCGTGCTGTCAATCATCATCGACAGCACGTCCCCTTTGATGCGAGACCCGAAGCGATGGAGAGCCCGTCGCTCGCCGGGTCTCGCGCATGCGCACGTTGGAGCTCCCTCCGTCGTGCACATGCGCAGTGGGGGAACATCGACCCGCTTGCGAGCGTACTGCCGCTCATGAGCGGGTCTGAATGACCCCAGAGTGAAAAGTGATAAGAAAGTGATAAGGTGCCAGCCAATCAGCTCCCAACTGTCATTTTTCAAACACAGCCTGTGAGATGACAGTTGGGAGCTGATTGGCTGGCACCTTATCACTTTCTTATCACTTTTCACTCCTAGGGGTCTATGTACTAAGCAGTGATAAGTGACAGAGTGAAAAGTGATAAGAAAGTGATAAGTGCCAGCCAAACAGCTCCCAACTGTCATTTTTCAAACACAGCCTGTGAGATGACAGTTGGGAGCTGATTGGCTGGCACTTATCACAGACATCACTTTTCACTCTGTGACTTATCACTGCTTAGTACATAGACCCCATAGAGGGGTATTCAATATGAAATGTTAACTTCAATGTCGAAGTTAACGTCTCATATTGGAGTTTTTTCCTGCGTTAAAGTATCGGGCGCGCTCCCGCTTATCCCCGTATTCAATATAAAATTATCGAAAACGGGAACCTCCGAAGTTGGATTTGCATAAAGTTACGATTTTTTCCATAAAAAATTTGTAAGACCCCCCTAAAATTGTAAAAACATGGGGGATCACTATGGGTACCCCCGTTTTAGCCTTTAAATGAAAGTCGGGGATTTTAATAGCCGCAGCAGGTGTTTTTTTCCCGACATTGAAGAAGTGATGCAGAAGAGCACTTAGGTTATTTTTTTCGTTTTTTTAAGTGGTCCCATCAAATTTGGGGTACATGAAAATGGGTACTAGCATATTTTTAAGTCCCTAAAGTAAGTTTTTAAAAATTCTGCATTTGTGCACCTGCCGCTATAATTCTATTCTAGAAAACACCTGCCGCATACTTGCAGAATAGCCCTGAACCTATTTCCCTATTGTTAAACAATATTTTGCCATTTTTTTTTTTCACCCCAATTTTTAAATTAATTTTTTGGGGTGTCCCTATTTTTTTTTTAAACCCAAATTTATTTTTTTAAGGGTGTCCCGATTTTTTGTAGGACATTTTTTTTTTCAATATTTCCTTTTAAGGGGACATTCCCAAAACTACAGGCTATTTTTTATAAGCCTACACCCCCAAACCCCTATTCTGCATTTTTTTTCACTTGCTATAGTGCTTAGAAAAATTATCCGTTTTTCAAAAAATGACCTTTGAGCCCATTTAAGGAAAAAAACAGGAATTTTCGGGAAATATGCCTGGGACCCCCTAAAGATGTCCTGATATGGGGGATCACTATGGGTAACCCCATTTTTGCCTGCTTAAGAAAGTCAGGTTTTTAAATAGCTTTGCAAGCTGTTTTTCCCTGTGGTGCTCGGGAGAGGGGGGACCCTTTTTTGGGGGGTCCCTGACTCCCCCGAGATCACCGGCTTGCGCTGACCGACTTGGGGTGTAATGCTTTGGACCTGGAGCCCCGGTGATTGGGTCTCCGGGCTGTGGCATTGCACCCCGGTCGGTTGGGTCTGGTGCTGGTCTTAAATATAGGGGGTACCCCACGTCGTTTTTGCCCCCTATATTTAAAACCAGCACTAGTCCCTGCAGACTGGTGTTGGTTTCTAAAATACGGTGGAACCCTACACATTTTGTTCCCCGTATTTTTAGAAACCACCACTGGCTGGCTAGCATGGGGCTGGTTTGGCTTTTGGGGGGGGGACCTTATGTCATTTTTTTTCTAAATTTTTTAAATTTTTTTTATAAAGGTTAACAAATACGGGATTTTTCGGGAAATGTTCTAGGGACCCCCCTAATGATGTCTAGACATGGGGGATCACTATGGGTACCCCCATTCTTAACTCCTGAAGGAAGTCGTGGTTTCTAATAGCCGCGGCAAGTGCATAAATGCAACTTTGAAGAAAGTGGTGCAGAAGAGCATTTAGAATTTTTTTTTGTGAAAAATAACTATGCCCAGCAAATTTGGGGTACTTGAAAATGGGGGTCAGCATATTTTAAAGTTGCAAAAGAGACTTGAAAAAATCATGAAAAACCCACTTGCGCAAGGAGCTGCAATGATAAAAACACCTGGGGCATACTTGGGGACCCCCCCAGAGTCAAGTTCGCTATTTTTTTACTTTGTTCCCCAACATTTTTTTTTTTGGCCCCCAAATTCAAAGTGCTTTTTTTGGGGTGTCCCGATTTTTTATTTTTTGACACAGATCGTTTCAAGGGGTCATTCTGAAGGGTGCAGGCTCTTTTTCTTAAACCTGCACCCCTAAACCCCAATTCTGAACTTTTTTTCGCCACCTATTCAGTGGTGAAAAGTTATCCCCGTTTTTATCAAAGACTTTTCAAAACTGCGATAAGTCTCTGAAATTGAATACGGTGTAAAAGTAAAACCTGCGATAATGACGTCATACCTCCGATATTAACGCAAAAACGGACTTATCGCTCCTATATTGAATACCCCTAATAGTCTTTGACTGAACATTTGTCTGTATGTATACGGAACCGAGTAGAACCGAGCCTGCACATCCCTAATATATATATATATATATATATATAGATAGATAGATAGATAGATCGTAGAACCCCCAAACCTCAAAAAACATGTTGTCTTGGCATAAAAGTATAGTGATGGCTTCAGCTGCTGTCCCCCTGCTAATCAGGCAGTGCATGCGTATAGTGAGAGCATAGCGAGGATGGAAGGTAGAAGCTCCAGCTCACCAAAAGGGGTGCGGGGAGTGCGGGGGGCAGGATCCCTCTTGGCCCGGGGATTTCCCATAGGGGAAGTGGGCTAATGCCATCTGAAACACAAGCTCTGAGAAGCCAAGCTGTTCAGAGCTTGTAATATTTCCCCATAGAGGACTCATTATGTGATTCGCTGTTATCTGTTTTCTGCTGTTAGCTGTTATATCTGAATATAGGGGATACACTGTCTTATATTCTTTTTAAATAGCTGTGATACAGCACAATGTTGTGCCGTAAAAATTTAGAAACAGACGATGCCCAACGTTTCAAGGACAGAATTAATTTGATAAGTAAGCCTCTTAGGGTTTGAGCAGTTCTAGGCCCAAATGTAATAGCCTGCGGGTGAGATTTGACTAAAGTAGCGGCTAGATCAAAAGAGTCAATAGGCTGGACCATATGTAAAATGCACCACCTAAATGTTAGTGGTACTGTATACCCCAAATCTAAAACTAAAGCAGAGTTGTCCACTTGGTGTTCTTTGGTTTTCTCAGCTGCAAATTCTGCACTGAAGCAAAATTTGCACCTAACAAACCGACACTGTTGACATTAGACGGCTGCGTGATTTACATAATTGATCGCAGGCTGCTTCAGAAGAGAAATGATTAATCAGTTTTAAAAGAAACAGAACTTCACAACATATTATTCTCCTACTATTTAAAGTGGCTTGAACTAGTGAACCGAGACTCAAAGGCAAACTTTATTTTGATTTGGCAACGGCTTGTAAGTAGTTTTCGAGTTGGCAGTTTCAAAAATCAGTTTCCCTCGTGTTGTTTTTTTCCTGCCAAGGACAAGAAATAATATTTTCTTTTTTTTTTCTTGATTTTTTTTTCCCTGTAAAGTGATGATCACTTTGAAAGGCGAAGTTTTTATGCAAGTTAAGAGTTAAGTAACGCAAACTATTCAGATGTTACATTTAGCATAACAGTCAAAACATATGTCGTCTAAATTAGTTTGTAAATGTAGGCCACCCATTGACGGCTAAGGTGTTTGCTTAGAGTTTACCATTAAAGCCATCATTACACTGTATAGGGCGTGACGGCTGGCCGTACACCTCATATTTACTGGTGGGAGTAGACAGGGATAATTATTGGTTGATGCTAGGATTGCTAGTTAGAGTGCTAGGGGTATCTATTACTTACTAACCAGCAGGTTAATAAAGCTTCAGATCAATGGCGGCTTTGACTGATAGATTTAAAATGGCAATATAAATAAATGCTAAATCAGGCTTGCTTAGTATTATTTCTATTTGCCATTTTAAATCTATCGGTCAATGCCGCCAATGACTGGTGGCTTCGACACCCGCTGGTCAGTAAATATAACCCATAGTGTCAATACAGAAGTACACTAATACACAACAAGTCCAGGGTAGCTACCCCTGCTTGCAGTTTCCAAGTGAAGCTATCTAGGTCAGATGTGGTCATCCTGTGGACCTCCTGGTTGCCAGAAATACAATACATGTAAGGCCAGCACTTCCACCATGCGAGCAAAGGCTGTGACTATGGTGCTAGGGTATAAGAGGCTACAAAAACACTAAACGAGCCACATAATGTTGTTCATTCAGTGTCTTTATTTTCACAGTGGCGCCCCACTTGTATGCGCTGACCAATGACATGGAGGGGTGTGTTTACTTTATTACTTACAAAGCTGCTCATCCATGTTGGTAGTGCGGCTGTATAACAGCTCAATGTCACACTCCCAGGATGAGAAGATAAGAATTTGGTGGGGGGTCACCTATGGGGAGGGTGTCAAATGAAGTTATCCGAGCCTAGGGCAACCTGGGTGCACCTAACTGCCCTAGACACATGCTTTGGGATCCACCTGTTTTTAAAACCCAGACCAAGGGCACACCATGCTTACTTACTTTTGATTTTCACAGCTCCAGAAGAGTTCTGGAGGCCACTGTGGGGGGCAGAGCAATTTACACCATTAGGCCCCACCCCATTCATTATGCTGGTCCAAATCGTGGAATGATGACGTGGGGATGGTTCCATGATGACGAGAATCACTTCATCACATCCCCAGTCCTGCCCATTTTACTAGGCAGTGATCAGGATGCAGTAGGGGGACCTAATCTCCAGTTGTTCCCCGGACTTTAAGAAAGGGTAGGCAAATATGAGTCACAAGCATACTTTCTGGGAGATGTATGAAGTAGTGTAGAGTGGAGAAGTGGACCAGTGGAGAAGTTGACCATAGCTACCAATGAGCTTCAAGGTAGCATTCATCAAGTACATTCTATAAAATGATAGGAAGAAGCTGGTTGGTTGCTATGGCCAACTTTTCTAATTGCCAACTTTTCCACCCTTTTCACTGAGTGACACATCTCCTCCTTTGAGTCTTCTCTGAAATGAGTTTGAGCACCACTGGTCTCGGAAGGGGTATACATTTCAGGCAGTTTATCACTGTATAAACTGCCAATGTATTAATTTCATCGGGTTTGCAGTATAAGATCATATAACACTGTAATGTACACAACAGCAAATCAACATTGCATGCTTACACTACAGTACTTGTATCAATTAAGTTCTGTATTGGTGCCCATGTATATTTATTTTTAAATATCTACTGTAGAGAACGATGAAATCTGAGTTGTAGAAGTAAATTAAATTATAATAACATTAACGATCTACAAATTAAATTAACAGCAGTAATGGCCCAGTATTTGTGATACAGATGGAATGGAATGTAAACTGGAAAATCTGTACTATGTAACGTCATGTTTCCTATTAGCTTAGCTGTGAATACTTTGGGATATACAAGTTAATTGGCAAAAAAATATATCAAATTACATTATGTGCAACAGTACTCTGTTTGCTGCAATAAACCCTGCTCCAACTTACACCCCATGGAGCATCTGAGAAGGTGTGAAATCTACCGGACCGGCTTACGGATCCCCCGTGTTTATAATATTTACCAATAACAGCTTTTAATGAAGAAATTAGTGTCAGTACATCACACAGTGTTGCTGAGAAGTCTGCGCTGAGATCACATTTTTTCGTAGCAATAATATTGTATATAGGGAAAGGTCACGAAGAGCAGAAACTGAGCTTAAGAGGGATTTATAGCAAGCGCTTGGGTGTTATTGCTTTTCAGCCTGTACTGAGTCGGCTCATTCAGCCATGTGATTTGCGTTACTCAGGTAAACCACACGAGATTCGCATGTCCATTCCTATTGTCAATATAGGGTTTAAATGTGAAAATATGCACTTTCATAAAAGTTATTTCATTTCCTTTCCAACTTACCCACGGTCTAGTGTGTTATGTGCATCTAGTGGATGACACTAAATTGCGTTCGAAATAGCCTCACGTGCAGGTCTGGATTTCATTGTGGGGGTATTTTAGTTACTAATGCAGCTGTTTAAAGTGTTTGATTTGGCTGCAGAACAGAAACAGCACCACATACCAATTTCGTGAGCCACGGTGAAAGCTGCGTGGAGCCCGTCATCTTCAATTACTGCACAGCTGCGCTCGGGGGAGCATACGGTCCCCACATCTGCCATTCCCAGGGTATCACAAGAATGATGTCCGCATAAGTCCTATCCAAGAAAGAAGGGAAAAAAAATAAGTCATACAAATCTTGTCTGTTATTACACTAACAGTGAGTAACAACATATTGTCAGCTGCTTAAACAGAGAACCACTCTGGCTCTCACGTGGCTGTCTGGCAAGAGAGGAACGGATTACAGGCATCACCTGTCCGTGTTAACATACTATCTTGCCATGCAAAATTCAGATTTCCTTGTTGTCTGGAATGAAGATGTATAAAAATAAATGCGATTGAACGCAGCTATTTCATATTTAGCAAAAGTGGAAACTCATTTTTTTTCAGGGCAATTTGCACTCCATACTGCGTAGCGGCACAGTGGTTAGCATCGGCGCCTCACAGTGCTGAGGTTGTGAGTTCAATTCCTGTCCAGAGCCATATCTATGGGGAATTTGTATGTTCACCCTGTGTTTGAGTGGGTGGGTTTCCCACCAGGAATTTCAGTCTCGTCCTACACTACTAAAACATACTGGTAGGTTAATTGGCTGCTGACCAATAAATATGCCCTAATGTATGTGTATGCTTGTGTGTTAGGACATTTAGACTGTAAGCTCCTATGGAGCAGGGACTGATGTGATGGACAAATATTCTCTGTGCTGCACTGCATAATGCATAATTGCTGGTGCAATATAAACTCTATTAACTTTAATCCTCATTGTGACAAGTTCATTGCACTTCTAATGTCACACTACTGTTAATGATCAACTGATGTAAGCCTAACCCTCCCTGCAACCTAACCCTCTCCCCCTAGTGCCTAACCCTAACCCTCCCCGCAGCCTAACCCTCTCCCCCTAGTGCCTAACCATAACCCTCTCCCCCTAGTGCCTAACCATAACCCTCCCCGCAGCCTAACCCTCTCCCCCTAGTGCCTAACCCTAACCCTCCCCGCAGCCTAACCTTCTCCCCCTAGTGCCTAACCCTAACCCTCCCCGCAGCCTAACCCTCTCCCCCTAGTGCATAACCCTAACCCTCCCCTTAGGATGAAGGTAGGGTGGCAAAGAAAGAATGACTCTACAATGTAGCAACCACTGTCTGCTCAAGCAAACGGACTTCAAATGGTTGCCAACTGTCAGCCTATCACATAAAAGCATCAAGGCTTAGATGGGGGCCAACTGTGATCCTATCACCATCAATTAAATGTCTAGATGGGGGTCAACTGCCAGCCCAGCACCACCAACTCAATGTCTAGTTGGAGGCCAACTGCCATCCTATCCCCATCATATCAATATCTAGGAGGGGGCAACTGCCAGCCCAGCACCATTAACTCAATGCCTAGATGGGGGCTAACTGCCAGCCCATCACCATCAACTCAATACCTACTGTAGATGTGAGCCAACTGCCAGCCAATCACCATCAACTGAATGCCTAGATGGGGGCCAACTGCCAGCCCATCACCATCAACTCAACGCCTAGATAGGGGCCAACTGCCAACCTATCACCATCAACTCAATATCTAGATAGTGGCCAACTGTCAGCCCATCACCATCAATTCAATGTCAAGATGGGGGCAATATTGTCCAAGGCACATATATTATTGTTAATGGGATCCTAACCGAATATGAGATTTAGATTGATTGTTATTTTTCCTATTGGGAACCATCCTGCCCCGGAATACCTCTCTATCAGCTGGTTAATAGCTCTATCCTTCTGACTGTAACCTGTGTTCTCGTCATATTTCTCCATTGGCTCAAGTCACCACTCTTGGGTCCATTGACTACATCTCAAATCCTGATATTCTCTCTGAATGCTTCCATCAGCATTAACAACTATGTAACAGGAACTCAACATTTGTGCTGCCTGCTAAAGGCATAATTCAGAGGCGAACATAGGGTATTGGGGGATTTCCAGTTACTCAGAAACCATCTGAGCATCACTAATGCACCAGACCTTGGCAGAATCAGGTTGGGTATGATATCCCGGCAGTGATCATCCCGGTAATCATAATACCGCCAGCAGAATCTCGATAGATTTTGTTGAGTATTCAAACAGTAATTCACCTCTCTTGCAGCCTAACCCTAATCATCTCCTTTGGCGGCCTAACCTTCACCTTCGGCAGCCTAATCCTAACCGTCCCTACCACAGCCTAACCCTAAACCTTCCCCTAGTGCCTAACCCTAACCTTCACTGTTGGCATCTGTCGGGTTCTGCTACCGGTATTGTGAACATAAGGATGCTCACCGGCGAGATCTGGACTACATCCCACAGAAACGAGAAGGGAACGAGCTGAAGCAACCATCACCATGCAAAAGGACCGTCTACGTGTTACAGCTCATGCATAGCATGGGCGAGTAACAGATAAGGCTGGAGACAAGAGATGAAGAAACTACAGGCAAGAGATACAGTAAATAGGCAAAAGCACAATTTCCTAAGAAAACTTCTTTTTGCAGGATTAAGGGCTTTTTACCTTAGATAAATAGACCTTTAAACACCTCTGCATGTCTGACAGTATTTCCAACCAAGGTAGAAACTTAAGTTGGTGCAATAAACAATACAGAGCAGAGGTAGAAAAAGAAATAAGGTTTTTATCTTGTTACTATAATTTAAAAATGGATTTTCCAATAATCTGCTTAACAGGCAAATGTGCATGTCCTAATTAGGGGATCACATAAGCCTCAAATACTAGTTGGTTTATATAAAAAGATATACTGCTCATATATCAGGAATAAATAGATACACAGATAAAGTGTTGGAGAGAGGAGATCGCTTGCTTAGCTGATAACAGAGAACAAAAACTTACTAAAGTGAAAAATGTTAATGACAACTATAAAGGCTTTCGCATATAGGGGCCTTTTTGTCATTAAGTATCCCCCAGATGTACTACGGAGGGATTGCAACAGATAACGGCCCCTCCATGTGCGACAGCAGCCGCAACCCCCATAGGTTTCTATGGGGGTTGCGAGGCCGTAAGATTTACCAAGCTCCTGTGCTGCCATTGCCTATGGACTACAATTCGCAACATTTATTGGGAGAGTGTACTTCCGGAACCCTCACTGGCATGGCCGCCGCACATGCCTGGTCTGTGCACTACAATAGTAGTGTTCATTCTAGCACCCTGCACCTGTCACAGCCCGTGCAGTTCCTCTTTCCCGCCTGGGGGTGTCGCTCTCTGCACTTTGCTTCAAACACACTCATCTAATGCAACAAACTGTTGAGATACAGACCAGAGTGTGCTAGACACACCAGAGCAGAGAGCGACACCCCTGGCAGGAAAGAGGAACTGCACGGGTTATGACAGGTGCAGGGCGCTAGAATGAAAACTACAACGCCCAGCAACCCCTGCTTGCTCCAGGCTGTTACTGCAACTACCAACGTTACATGCTGTTTCCTTGTACCCGCTGTTCTACCAATAAACCCAGTTATCTGGTTAAGGATGTCTGGACTAACCTCTCTTTCACATTTCGTTAGTGCCTATTGTTCTACACCAATAGGACATATCAACAGTTAGTAGCCACTTTTGCAAGCCAATTTTTCATTTATGTGTAGTGGTCCTAACAAAAACACATAAGTGGTCTCAAATTCTGTGCACACCACATTGATGACTTCCTATGACAGTATCCTATGGGTTTGTTCATTAAAGAGCTTTACTACAGGGCTGTCAAAAAGAAGCATTTTGTAGTCTTTTTCATATTTAAACACGAATTATGAAAGAAAATGAAAAAAATACAGGAATATACTATTTTCAGCAACGACCATGAATGTGGTCCAATGGAAGGATGTAGGAAATATTCAGTAAGTGTGGCCTAATTCCATAACTCAGAAAACACCACAAGATTATCTACAAAATAGATTCACTTGAGTGTACAGTCCTCCCGCCTCGGCCTGGAACTTCCTTCAGCAAAGCAGACATTTTATATCAATATAAATCTGTCTTACTGCCTTCCGGAGGACAATTTTGCTCCTACTGATTTTATTCCTCCTGATCAATCTAGGCTGTGGCTTCTTTGATTTCTTACTAGAGACCAGAGGTAAATGTAAAAAAAGGATAATCTAATAAGAGAAAATGAAAAATATGCAAGACGGAAAGTTCAGTTTGGGTGAGAATTGTTATTACAGCCAGGGAACTATTTTCAGTTGCTTAGAAAATGTCTGTATTTCTTTTTTTAATGTATTTTTTTTTAGAAAGAAACAATAAAACCTTTATCTATCAGGTTGGCACTTCATTTAGGTGAGTTGCAGCTTATGAAGTTTATGCCTTCCTTAAAAATCACTCTAAAAAAATCAATTGTGGCGGTTAATCACTAATGATTCACAGATAGACATGTATTTGTTTCGCAGCTATGTCTGGCTGCTATTAAAAGCTGCAGATGAAGTAGAATGTAGACGTTTGTACCTGACAGAGCACCTATCACATCTGCTGCAGAAGATGAAAAAGGCGTGGCTAAACATCCACAGCCAATCAGAGCATTAGGGATATATTTACTAAAGTGTGGTGATGTTGCTTATAGCAACCAATCAGATTCTAGCTATTATCTTGTAGAAGGTGCTAGATAAATAGGTAGAATCTAACTGGTTGCTATGGGCAACAGCTCCACTTCTATAAACCCGCATTTCAGTAAAGATACTCCCTTAAAGCAGCAGAGAGTTTTCAGCTTAGCTATCTTTTACATGCCAGCTTTGGGCAAGTCTAAAGTGTGATTGGCCAGAGTCTCATACAGGGGAGGCAAGTACAATATGCATAGGCTTGGACATAACCAGGTCCCCGGGGCAGCATGTAAAGAGGGCCCCGATATTCCGAAAACAGCATGCTAATGACGCAGCATGTTTATCCATGCCACTAGTACTGGGGATGGTAAATCTCCCAGCAGCCATGGTGTGAGCTATTCCGGCATGTAGCCAATCTGAGCTTTACCGGTGAAATACTATATCCATGACATTGTAATATAAGAATTAAAGATCTCTGTTTATATAGATGGATAGGCTCATACACTGAAGCAGGGCCGTAACTAGGGGCGCGGGGGAGGGTCCGTTGCTTGCCCCATAGCACCTGCATGTGGCTGGAATGGCCCCCTGCAGCCAGTAGTTCTACTGCAGAGCCTATTGGAGCATCCAAAGGACTTTCTAGACAGGCACCCTGCAGCCTGTGGAGCTGCCCAGAGCATCCTTAGAGCCAGTGGTCCTGTTATGGTGCTGCAATGAAGACTACAATAATGACAAAGGACTAGAGGGCCTATTTATTAAGGTCAAAGAATGCAGTCAGTCCTCTGAAAACAGCCATTAACCAAGGGGGTCCCGTAGCAGATCCCGGATTATCTTTACACTTGTTGAAGCCAGCTCTATAGCTTTCTATAGAAAGGGCAGAATAAATGTATAGGGTGACCTACGTACCAACATTGGGGTTTGTCTAGTGTGTTGGTTAGGTAAGTAGATATAGGAATGGATTCAGGAATGCTAAGGAACGCTTAGCGTAGCATTAAAAAAAGAGAAAATGCCAATTGTCATAGGTATGACATAGTATTCATATGTATGATGTCAAGCAATACAAAATAATGACAAAACAAATATATGTACCGGTACTGGCTGCAACAGACCCTATAACTTCCATTGTCCCCTGATTGCATATACCAACTCATTGCAATTTTCAATTTGTTATTTAGTTTCACAAGCTACACCAGCATGTGTCTGCCATCACTTCTACAGCTATGTTTATCCACTTCACATCTTTACATTGTTTCATATTTGTACTACAGGTTGAGTCTCCCATATCCAAATATTCCGAAATACGGAATATTCCGAAATACGGAATATTTTTAGCATGACTGAAATAGTGAAACCTTTGATTTTGATGGTTCAATGTACACAAACTTTGTTTAAGGCACAAAATTATTAAAAATAAAGTATAAAATTACCTATAGGCTGTGTGTATAAGGTGTGTATGACATATAAATGAATTTCATGTATCTACACAAACTTTGTTTGAGCCACAAAATTATTGAAAATATTGTATAAAATAACCTTCAGGATGTGTATATAAGGTGTATATGAACCATAAATGCATTCTGTGTTTAGATTTGGGCCCTATTCCTAAGACATTTCAAAATGGTATGCAATTATTCCAAAATACGGAATATTCCGATATCCAAAATACCCTTGGTCCCAAGCATTTTGGATATGGGAGACTCAACCTGTACATGTATATGTTTTGTTACTATCTCCTATTGCTTGTTGTTAGACATTTTGTACAATGCAATGTTATATATGTTTTGTTACTATCTCCTATTGCCTGTTGTCAGACATTTGGTACATGTTATATATGTTATATATATTTTGTTAATATCTCCAATTGCCTGTTGTCGGACATTTGGTACAATGCAATGTTATATATATTTTGTTACTATCTCCTATTGCCTGTTGTCAGACATTTGGTGCAATGCAATGTTATATATGTTATGTTACTATCTCCTATTGCTTGTTGTCAGACATTTGGTACAATGCAATGTTATATATGTTTTGTTACTATCTCCTATTGCCTGTTGTCAGACATTTGGTACAATGCAATGTTATATATGTTTTGTTACTATCTCCTATTGCTTGTTGTCAGACATTTCATACAATGCAATGTTATATATGTTTTGTTACTATGTCCTATTGGCTGTTGTCAGACATTTGGTACAATGCAATGTTGTTATATATGATTTGTTACTATCTCCTATTGCCTGTTGTCAGACATTTGGTACAATGCAATGTTATATATGTTTTGTTACTATCTCCTATTGCCTGTTGTCAGACATTTGGTGCAATGCAATGTTGTTATGTATGATTTGTTACTATCTCCTATTGCTTGTTGTCAGAAATTTGGTACAATGCAATGTTATATATGTTTTGTTACTATCTCCTATTGCCTGTTGTCAGACATTTGGTACAATGCAATGTTATATATGTTTTGTTACTATCTCCTATTGCCTGTTGTCAGACATTTGGTATAATGCAATGTTATATATGTTTTGTTACTATCTCCTATTGCCTGTTGTCAGACATTTGGTACAATGCAATGTTGTTATATATGATTTGTTACTATCTCCTATTGCCTGTTGTCAGACATTTGGTACAATGCAATGTTGTTATATATGATTCGTTACTATCTCCTATTGGCTGTTGTCAGACATTTGGTATAATGCAATGTTATTCCTATAACAATTGGCATTTACGGTTTCTAATACTACCATAATGAGGACTGAGAGCTCCTGAAAACATTGCTATTTCTATAGGGATTGAGGTAAAAAAGGCCCATTTACCAAACTCAGCAAAGCATTAGCCAATGTAGTCTATATTTATGTAATTGTGTTCTAGAAAGGCAACCGAAGTTACCTACCGTATACACGGCTTGTTGCACTGCGTTGCCGACAATTGTTTTTGAACCTAGAGACTTCATTATTGGAGTTCCATTTTTCACAGAACAGAATAGTGTTTTACCCCACCATCAGTTAGCATTGTCTACTGATAAGGATAATTTCTTATCTCACTCTAGTATTGGGTACTGTCCAAAAACAGCTGACAGTCTAGCACATCTTATCACCATATTATCCAATCTGCACTATCCTTATCCAAAGACAATCCTCGTAATCCAGAAATATCAACTGAGATCAGAGTTTAATATATAGTCCAAAACTAACAAATCTTATTTCTAATAACCCAAATACTGTCTACCAATATCAAAGGCAAATAGTTTCTGCGCACAGAACGGAATGTCAATCTCATTTACTAGAGGTGTTTTTACTTAGCTACAGTATCATATATAATATAAAATGTATACATATTTTAACTAATCTATTAAAATATGTAATAAGAGCTATTGCTGAACTTTAAAGAAAGTAGATAATTAAAACAAACAAATATTTCTATAGAATATAATGAAACCTAATGCATTATTAAACAAATTGATACAATACAGGTTGAGTCTCCCATATCCAAAATACTTGGGACCAGAGGTATTTTGGATATCGGAATATTCCGTATTTTGGAATATTTGCATACCATATTGAAATGTTTTAGGAATAGGGTCCAAATATAAACACAAAATGCATTTATGTATTATATACACCTTATACACACAGCCTGCAGGTAATTTTATACAATATTTTCAATAATTTTGTGGCTCAAACAAAGTTTGTGTACATTGAACCATCAAAAAGCAAAGGTTTCACTATCTCAGTCATGCTAAAAATATTCCGTATATCGGAATATTTGGATATGGGAGACTCAACCTGTATATCTAAAATATAACAAAATTGTCAAATTTAGGAATATTATATAGTAGCTGGGATACCCAGCGTTGCCCGGGTTCAAGAATGGACCTTAAAGTACATCTGCAGCATTCATCTTGTACATTGTCTTTGAGTATAACCCAATTCCATTGATCATGAAAAGGATCCCATTATTTGCTAACATGGTTTTAGCCCTGAATAGGACCTATCTATCCATTTATATAGAGTATTTAGACACTGTTACCTCAACACTGAGGTATAGGCAATGTTGTTTGTTTTTCAATTAGGAGCCAGAATGAAAAGTCTGTTGGATGCCCCCACTCTTGAACATGCCACATACAACTGTTAATGGGAAAAGCAAGGAGTTTGCAGGTCATTACCTGCTACCTTCTAAGATTGACCTTGGGCCTTAACGATGGTCGTTGCAAAAGAGAGTTGGATTGGAAATGGCCATCTCTTGAATTCTCTCTTGAATTCAAATAGCATGCCTGTTGGTATGAGTGGGATGTGGGGAATTAATACATCCTTTCCTCTACCACATGCTGGCTTCCATGACATGGGCTTTGAGAGTTTTTATGGAACGTCTTGTACCATTGCAAAGCTTTGAAGCATCCAGGCTTCTAAGCACCATGATTGGTTAACCAACCTTCAAAAATAGTTTGTGAAGAGGCATCCCTGTTGGTTCCTGGCTGTTTAGAATTTCAGTTGGATAATGCACAGCTTGGTCTGGGTCAGTGACAGTGTCAATTGATCTATAATCGACAAATTCACCTGGCAGTTCCTGCAATATTGTCTCATTGATTTTGTTTACTATTGTATTCCTTGGTGCAAGGAATGCATGCTCACATAGACACATGTGATCTCTGAAGTGTTTGACATACAGTATGTATGGATAAACACTTAATTGCAGTCCTTGTGCTGTTTTCACAACTTTCCCTAAGTCAGTGGGAATGGTAACCCATCCATTGGAGAACATGGCATATGAAAATGTGCTTGGAGAAAATTAGTAACTGTCAGTGCAGGTGCAGTGTGACAGTTGATCCTCTGAGTCACTGCTCTTCCGTTGGAGCTCTACCTTTCCCCTACTGGTACATATCAGCCTGTGCCTTCAGATCAGAGCAGTTTTAGGCACTGGAAGACATCCTGAGCGAACTTGTGTAAGCCAAAATTTCAAATGAAGAGACTTCACAGCCTACCTGGTGGGCACCATGTAGACCTGCCAAACTTCAAACATAGACAAAACCTACCACCATGCCAAATTTGGTTGAGCTAGGTACAAAACTCTGGCCATGCATAAAGGACAAACAGACAGGCACACACTTCGCTTATTATATAGATGTAACAGTCCTTGAATTGTAAATGTTTTACATTTTTTACATCTACTATGCTACTGAATGCAAGGTATTGTATTGTTCTCTGCTATCAGCCACGTCACATTCCCAAATTAAGGCCTTAGCTTCAATAACAATAAGGAAGCACAGTCTGGTGTGTATAGTTAAAAAACATCTTACCTCGCTATCAAAGCTTTATGTCAGATATCTTTTATAAATATTATTTAGTGATTCTTCATAGAAATCATCACCTGTTCTTTAATGCTGATAAAGGTTGATATGAATAAATAGGTCAAATAATTTTGGCATGCAGATGGCGTGAGACTCTGAAATATGCGTTGCAGTCTGGTGTCTTGTCCAACTGACTTAAAAGTAAGCGTCACCCACTCACAGTATCTTCTCTGTGAGTGTCTGGATACAGGCAGTGCAAACTGCAGTGACAATTGTCTAATCGCCCTGCAGGGGAGATGTTTTAAACCTTCGAGAGAGATAAAGTGAAGTTGCCCATAGAAACCAGTCAACTTGTAGCTATCACTTATCCAGAACAGTCTATATAATGACAGTTAGCAGGTGATTGGTTGCTATGGGCAGGGGCAGAACTATGGGAGACAATGGAGGCGCCTGCCGCCGGGCTCCAGCTCTGAAGGGGCACCTTCTCCATTGTCCACAACATATTTACCCCACATAGGGCTGTAACTATGTACTTGGAGTGTATCATCACGGCTGACCAATACATGGGACCCCTTCCCGGCACCTGAGAAGCCACCATACACTAGTGTAGAGCTCCATGTCAGACCATCAGCTGCCACCGTCGTCTATCTATAGCCTGTCTGCATGCAAATTGCTACATTACAGTGTCAGCGGCTGTGATGGGGGGCACCAAATTATAACTTGCCTCCGGGCGTCTGGGATGAACTTACGCCACTGGCTATGGGCAACTTCTCCACTTTATCTCTCTACAAGGTTTGATATATTTCCCCTTACCTGTCTAAAATAATCCATTTATATATATATAACATAGGTGACAAAGCAGCACTAAAAAAAACAGCTCCATGACAGCGTTGATATCTACAGCGCACAGGTAATTATGCAGAAAATGTACTGTAACCTATCGCAGCCAATCAGGTGTTTGCTTTCATTTTATAAACCATTCTAGGAAAATTACCCTCTAGAATCTGAATCTCTGTGAAGCTATTTTCCCTGGGCCCTGCGGTTCATCACACAGCAACAGCAGCAAACCAGGGTTATGTGAAGCTGCAGAGGGGTGCGTGGGTTGGAGTGCCAATCAGAAAGCACAATATCCAAGATGGCAGCTTCTGATTTGTTCTCCTGCTCACACCCATACACCTCCCAACTGTCCTACTGTCCTAGGGTCAGCATGCTTGTTCAGACTCACGGACAGGTATGAGGTATATTCCCGCTCACCATGGTGAGCTAAGTGCCATGGGCATCAGACAGAGACAGCTGTAAGAACCAGAGACAGCTGTCTCTGAGCGTGCAACAATTGAAAAGTAGTTTTAAAGGAGGAGAGAGATGTTGAGCATACTTGCCCTAGATCGGCATAGCAGGGGGGCGCGGCGCTAATTGGGGGGTGGATCGGGGGCGTGACTGCAAGATCGCGTCATCTCAGCCACGCCCCCACCACACAATGCCGAGATTACCAGCATTGTGCAGCCGGGGCCATGATGACATGATTCAGCGCAAATTGCGTCATCGGCTCCCCTGGACTGCCCACTTACAAGGGGGAAGTGGATACCGGTTAGGGGGAGCGGATGCCAGCGGGAGGAGGTGCGGGCCAGCCGGGAGACTTACCCAATCTTCCGGGGTGCCGGAACACCCACCCGATTTTCAGGAGGCTCCCGACCATCCTGGGAGAGTAGGCAAGTATGAGGTTGAGGGAGGCCTAGCATTTTGGAGGGCTACTCATGGGCGTTGCAATGGCTTTCACAATGTTACCACAACCCTTAAAGTAATGTAGCCACGCCCCCTGGGAACTTAAAATGTTTACTGGATCTATTAGGTAGTCATGTAGCTTTAAAAGCATGGAGTAGATGTATGTAACCAATCAAAGTCTACCTATCTTATTTATAGAATGTACCAGATAAGTGATAGCTACAATCTGATTGGTTGCTGTGGGCAACACCTCAATTTGCCCTCTTTAGATGCTTTTACATTACAAATGACATTATAACTATTAAAAAAAATCATAAAAACCTTTTAAAAAAAAAAAATCACACCATGTAAAGTATTAAGAAATTTAGGAGTGTGCTACAATATCCTATGGACGCTGTGAACTAGATCCTGTGCCAGGTGGAATAGCGTGTTTAAACATTTCTGAAGAAAAAGTGCAATAATTCTAGAAAGACATAAGAATGCAGATTGTCTGCAAAATTCCTGTTTTATAATCACCCATGATGTTGAAGCACGTCTATCAACAATCTGCTGCTTGGAATCAGCATGGCTGAAGTAAAATGATCAGACGTGTATCAGAAACAGCCTCATCACAGGTGACAGGATTAACATACGTGTATAAACAGCAGTGGCTTTTGCTTGTTTGTATTAATCCCTTCTCTCTACGCCATATGCTTATGTTATTGTCTTTTTTTAGTTTATTATCTTGAGAATTTCAGGAATACTGCAACTTGGCGATAAGGGGGCCTTTGATTTAATTACAAAGACTTCAATATCAGAGTAATTTGTGAGACCGGTATCTTCCCTACGCCTGCGACGGAGAAAATGTGATTTTACGCTGCTTGGTCAGGGACTAATTGTTCCTATAAAAATGCTCCGTACACCATGACAGCTCTAAAGAATATAAACATTATTATTAAGAGCTTTAATGTTATTCCAAGATTTGTCATTTCCTCTCCAAGTATTTATAAACGGTACTGAAATATTTTTTAAGAAGGGAAAAGAGAGGGCTATTTCTATTTTATCCTTAGGAATTGTATTGTCCAGTGTTTTTTGGGGGATTATTGTTTAAAGCCCAAGAGGTTGTAGGGGGGATGAAAATCATAGAATATGCGATACATCCCATACCTTATCGCATACATACCGGTGTTTATTAACACAATAACAGCTGGCCCTTGCGTTGTCAAGACTTTCGGGTTTAGGACCCGGGAGTACTATTGCGAATGCCCAGCCATCAGACTGCGCGTGCACAAGCGGCAGAGGGGTCGAAGAGGGATCCTAACAGTCGCACAAGCCCTAGAAAATTTTGCTTTACTGAAGCTTGATACATACTGTACAGGCACTTTGCAGCCCCATATGTATTAAAGTGGTCCGCTGAGGACCACTTTAATACATATGGGGATTTTGGCAAACCTCTGAGAACTGCAGATTACTGAGGTTTGGCCGCATTTTGTAGCTTAGTACATTCTGCTCTGTAGCTGATAGATATTTGCAAAATTTCTGCAAGGGTTTTTAAAGTACCCCAAGTTTACAACTCTTCTTGCGATCATAAAAAATCCACTCCTTCCCCTTCTTTCCCGATATGTTGGGGTAACAATATTGGATCAAAGCAACAGGTGGACTATGTTCATCTGACCATGTTGGAAAGCTTGCCTCACTTATGGTTTTCATACCAAAAGTTGGTCAACCGAAGGCACAAGAGAGGAGTGATGATTAAAACCTGGTCCACCAAGAGTACATTAGTGCTTGGCTAACCAGACAAAGACCAGAAGAAGATGGACGTTGTGTTGCGATAGAGTAACAGCAGGAGGGCTTATCGCTGGAATCCTTATACAGCTGTAGAAGAGAAAGCAGATATTGCTGCCTACAGATATCAAGCCTGTAAAATAGAAGAATTGGGAACTACCCTAAGGCGGAGATGTATCAATCCTGGACACGTTCCCCATAGCAACCAATCAGCTCCTAGCTATCTTTCATCAAGTGCATACTGTAGAATGATAGCTAGATTGGTTGCTTGGTGGAACTTCTTCTCTTGTCCTCTTTAGAAGGTCTAATACATCTCCCAATAAATATGTTGATGAACCATAGGTTAAGAACCACTGTTTAGATCGGGGGTGATGATTGTTCATCTAGTGGACAAATATTTAGATGACATATGAACTTGAAAGCACCTGTACATGTGTCCTGTACCGCTTAAGTCCCTGGAAATCTTTTATTCAGATTGTTTAGTTTTCCACACGTCTCCATGCATGTCTGGCTGATGGGAATCAGTAGCGATAGGACCCTTTACCTGTGTTATTGTACTTGGTGTTATATAAACTGAATGCTATTGTGTTATACAGGCTGATACTGTTATAGACTGACTACACCTGATGTCAAATGGGTCATGCTAGAAGAGACTGTTGAGCGGCAATAGAAATGTTATGATGTATTCATAGAGTGAGCGACAATTAATAATATTGGAGACCTTTGAGCATCACGTGGGAAGCTACAAACAGGAGGAAATAATGTGTAACACAAGTGGGGATGGGATAAGGGAAAGTGCTGTGGGAAAGACAAGAAAGAGATTGGTAGGAAAATGAAAAGATGTGTCCCTACAAATCAATTGGCTCTTGCCACCATTTAATCATTGCCCTGTGTTTGAGCGCTGAGATTGGAAGTTGTGGTGCCACCAGTTGCAAAAGAATGATCCTTTACAGAAGGGCTGGGGGGCATCTCGGGAAACATCAGGGGGTCTCGGTGCCTCAGACTTCACCAGTTTTGGTGAAAGTGGGAATTCACATTACAGAGCAGAGTACAAGACACGTCACGTCAGTTTTCATACTGATCATGCTCTGGAGCCGATCGGACACAAGTATGTAAAGGCAGGTTCTGCAGAGTTGTGCATACAAATAAACACATCTGTTTTCAGATGTATGTTTTGCTTCTGGGACAAAACTGTGCAAGGGCGCATGGATGTTGATGATGGCGGCTATGAAGCCATTCGTAAGTATATTGGGTGGTGTGACCATAGAGCAAGAGCAGTGCCTTAACTAGGGTTGGACAAGCAGGACCTAGAGGGCGTCATTGTCGCTGTCCCCTGGAGCCCGTATTTTGCATGCAGGGTACCTGGAGCAGCACACTGCAGCCTACACAGCTGCCGCCTGGAGCATCCTGTGGACGTCCCAGAGGTAAGCCACTGCAAGGACACCCCCAGGACCCTAATTAATTACTTTGCATGGACGCCTCTTTTCAGTTGGAGGACAAGGGGGAAAAGTTGCTACAATAAAGGAGACATGTTAGAGGGTATGCTCACAGGAAAAAAACCTGAAGTAGAAATAAATGTTGAAATAAAAATGTAATCCATCAGGCTGTGTTATGGAAACATTAAAAAAAGGAATATACATAAAAATGATAGTAGAAAAGTTTTTTGACCACAACTATGGTCGTTTTAGCTACAAGGAACCGAAACACGTGGTCATTTGAAGAACAGACCAGACCAATATTGTATTTATTTCCATATCTCCCAAAGTGCAGGATGCACTGATTGCATGCATAGCAGCGTTTAGTAACGCCACTTGTATTTACATTTCAGCTCTTCCGACATGAGCTGTCCTTTGCGGTGTGGGCACTTCCAGGTTTATGACTTGGGAGTCCTTCTATGCATGTGCAGCAATCAGCCAGCACATGAGCGAGCCATGGGGAACCCTGGGAGGGATCCTATTGCATCCCTCTCAGGAAAGACTCCGATAAGAAGCCCATAGGCAGGGCCACAACTAAAGGGGAGGGGGGGGCACGTGCTCTGGCCAGCGGATGTGAGGGGGTGCCGAAGACACTGTCGAGACTGGTCATCTGTCAATTCCTTCTTCCCGAGCCCGCCACTATGTCTCAGCCCCCTGCCTTTCCCTGTCCCTGCCTACTTTATTCCATCTGTCCAAGCATTCTGAATTCCATTAGAGTACCGCTCCCTGCCTTCCTCCCGACCACTGTACTTGCGAGCCATGCAAGTGCACAGAGTGCTCCGACCCAGATCAGCCTGTCACTCAGGGCCCGCCACCCTGTACTCAGCACATTAAGCGGCGACAAACACAGACACCGCTCAGCCCTCCCGCTTTTGGCCCTTGTGATTTCCTCTTTGTTCCTCATGGGGTGGAGCTACATGGGGCAGAAGCTTTATGGAACTACAGCACATGGCATGGGATACTGTTGGACACTGGCCGGGCCGTCTTTGTTGTGTGATGAGGACAGCTGTGTAATTTATGTCCCTGGCCGTAAACTATTTCTCAGTCACAGGCAGATGTTTGCCTGTGACTAAAAAGCAGTTTGCTGAATGAACCATCAGCGCTGCAGACCCCAGACTCTCCTTCTTCTCCCCCTGCTTATACAGTCATAGAGGCACACAGACAGAGAATCTTTCCAATTGTGCCTCTGTCCTTATCCCCTAGTGTGCTATTACCCCCTCCCATAGTGTTCCTCTGACCCCTCCTACCAATATGCTGCTGAACCCACCTACCCACTTGTGGTCCTTATCCCCCCTGTGTGCCTTGGACCCCCTCTATAATGTTTCTCTAACCCCTCCTACTAAACTGTGCCACTGACTCTCCTCCCCATGTGTGCTCCTGACCTCACCTACTCATGTGTACCTCTGACCCCAACCTACTTATGTATGCCACTGGCCTCAACCTACCCATGCATGCTCTGGATGCTGCTGCCCATGGTTAAGGAAGAGGGAAGGACTGGGAGCTGTCCTCTGCAGTGCTGCCCAGGTCAGGCAAGTCTTCTGTGGGGGGCTGGGACAACTAATGTGTGTTTTATATTGTTTACTGTGGGGAACATTGCATTTTATTTTTTTACTGTGGGGGACTGTGTGTGTTTTTTCCCTGTGGAGATGTCACCTTACTGTGCTGCTGGGAGGGACACTGTTGTCACCTTACTGTGCTGCTGGGGGGATCTTAATGTCACCTTAATGTCCTACTGGGGGAGACCCTGATGTCATATTACTGTGCTGTTGGGAGGTACTCCGGTGTCACCTTACTGGGGGGGCGCCAAATTACTGCCTTGCCCCAGGTGACATAAATCCTAGTTTCGGCCCTGCTTTTAGCTTCTGTTAGGCAATGCCATCTATAGATATCGGGAACAAGCTCCAGAAAGGGGAAGCAGTTGGGAAGCCGATGGACGGAATCCCGACCACCGGCTTCCCGACTTTCTAATCCCGGCAAGGGCTAAATGATGGGCGTCGAAATCCTGACGCCTGTCATTTTACCTATGCTGGGAGCCAGACACCCGGCTTGCCGATCAAAAGTAAGCCGGGTGCCGGGCACGGACAGCCTCGGGGGGGCAGGGTTACGTTAGGGGGCTCCCGGGGGGGACTTATGGTTAGGCACCCCTTGGGTCAGTTAGGGTTAGGCTAGGGGAAGGGGGGGTTAGGGTTAGGCACCCCCGGGGGGAGGTTAGGGTTAGGTACCCCCTTGGGAGACTTAGGTTTAGGGTTAGGTTTAGGCACTTAGAGGGGGGGTTAGGGTTAGGCACTGAGGGGGAGGTTAGGTTTAGGCACCCTTAAGGGACGGTTAGGGTTAGGGGGGGAGGTTAGGTTAGTTTATACTTACCTTAGTGCAGTTGGGATTTTCACCCATATCGGGCTGCCGCTGTCGGAATTTGAACCGCTGGCCTTACTTGGCCTTTCCCCGGGTGACAAAAATCCTAGTTTCAGCCCTGCCATAGGCTTCTATTAGGCAATGCCATCTATAGAAATCAGGAACAAGCTCCAGAAAGGGGAAGCAGTCGGCTTCCATACTGTCTAATCCCGGCAAGTTTTGCTTTCCAGAGCTTGATGCATAAGGTGATTCCGGCATTTTTCAGTAAAGTGCATCCCGCCCAAAATATTAAACCCTCATTCCGGTTTAATATAGTCCCAGACATCATCGCTGCCTATTTCAGGTTCCAAATATGATTTTTAAAAATTTTTTTTAAAGTGATCCCTATCTTCTTTGTAGCTTATTTTGCAATTCTGTGTTATATCCTAAACCCAATACTTAATGACAAATCTACAAATGTTATCCTACTGTACTTTATGTTGTTCAATACTTATAATAAGTCATTTTCAAAGTGTTTTTTGAACATGTTATAGTATTAATAATTCTACCTCTCCTACTCCGGGTTCAAATGACCGTAAATACAAAAGATCTGAGGAAAAGGGATAGCGGATTTGCACAACATGCTTTATATAATGAAACAGATTGAAGCCAAGAGCAACAAATAGAAATGCATTCATCTTCACAAACAATTGAGATAAGAGAAACATGCATCTGTCTGAGGCTACTCTCCGGGTGATAATGGCGTTATATGGGCCACACATTGATGGTTGCTTTTGAAGACTTCCTACCCTATTAGTTGTTTTGTTTGTTTTTTCTTTTCTTTTTTTTTTTATTCATTTACAGTGACACATACATTAGATAATACACGTATTTATACTTTGAGATGGATCATACAGTCACAGTAACCTCAGGAAATGTCATGATAACTCAATGTTGATGAACCGATAAATAAACATGGCAACAGATCTGTTACTGGATGTTCTATTTAAATCTCATCTGGGGAATTAGGGAAAAAAAAGGCGCGTGGTCAGTACATTAGATCTGTGCGCTATCTGCGCACGTGCCGACCACAGATCGCCTGTATTAAATGTTTTACTGTAAAATCAATGCATATTTGGGGTAAAACAATACATTAGTGTTGGTTGGAATGGTATAATATAGTGATGTGAAAGCGCTCTTATTATAACCTAACACTGAGCTTCGCCAACCCTTTCCTCAAGTTTCCAACAATTAAAACTAGCAGCTCACCCACAGGAGATGATTGATTTGTTCTATCCAACATGTAATCACACTGAGCAACAAACAACATGTCATTAGACTTAAAGAATAACCCCACTCTGAAGATGGGCACACATCATCACACATCATACTTGCCGAATTTCAGGGCAGCCAGGTGGGCATAGTGGGGGGAGGGGGGCATGGCGCGGAATATGTGGCATGGCCTCATCCCCCACTACACAATGCCAAGATTATTGACATTGTGAAGCAAGTACGGGTGTGTGTGTGTGGTGGGGACCAGGGGAAGTAAGGAGAGAGTTGTCTACTTTCTAGCGAGCTTTCTGGGGGAGGTTTTGTTTAGGCACTAGGGTAGGGGGGGTGGTTAGGGTTAGTCACTGTGGAGGGAGGGTTAGGGTAGGGGTTAAATACTTACCTGTCTTCCCTATAGTTCCCTATGGTTGTTGGGATTCTGACCAGTGGCATCTTGACAGATGGGATTTCATGCCTAACCCGATAAAAAGATATGTGCCTGGGGTCTGACATTTTACCATACCTGTAGGACCCCCAAACAAATCTTTGCGCTTGCACTGCCCCACCATGTTTCAAATAGGCACAGTATTGTAAATGCTCCTCTCCTTTAAACTCCTCATTGGAGGGGCACTGCTAGTAACTAAGTACCACGGCCTGACCAGCAGTCAGTGTAAACAGTGCTGGACCCACTGATCAACTGAAAGAACTAGCTATATTACGGTATTGGAAAGCCCCAGATAATATGAATTCTAAGATGTTGGAACCTATTTATCAAATTTATTGACCCTGAAAATCATTGTGTGTCATGCCTATAGTCTCTGTAATGCGGGAGATGTTGCAGATGACCTCATAGTTGTGCTATTTATCACCCTAAAGTTTTTGGTGCTTGTCCCCAATAGCCAATGCCATCTTCACTCCCTATGCTTGATTTTATAGCCGTCACAATTGTCACTGTGCACTTACTTGGTGCAAAAGATGCGTCTAATAACTGGCGTATTCACGACAACTGTGCGTAACCGCAGTGCCACCACCATGCCCTCACTGACCTTCGCCTATGTGAGGGAACGCCCCTTTACAGCCCAGACACGCCCACTCAGTCCCGAGTGGAGATGTGAGTGACATTAGTGTGTACATTCTATTCTGCATCATGCTCTCTGAGGGGTCTATGGGCCTCATTCAGAGGCGGTCGGAGGATGCAAGCAGTCGCTCAGAAACTGGGCGGCCGCTTGCATCCTGACCGCCCGCCTCTGTTGCGGTCGTTAGGCTGTGGGTTAACACGCACAGCTCTAACGACCGCTCCGGTGATGGCCCATCGGGGCTTACGACGAGACCCTAGGGTAGGGTCTCCCTTGTCATAAGCCCTGGAGAGCTTCTGGCTCTGTCTGAGCCGGAAGTTCTCCACTGACATCACTAGTGATGTCAGTGGGGCCTCCCCCAAATGGTATGCGTTCCCATGGGCTGCCACCCCCCCGGCCCGCCTTCCAAATGGGGCGAGCTGTCAATCAACATCGACAGCTCGCCCCCTTTGGATCGAGACCCGCTACGACCGGCGCTGTCGGTCGTAGCGGGTCTCACGCATGCGCACGACGGCGACGGCGCCGTCGTGCGCATGCTCTGTGGGGGGCATCGACCCGGTCCGAGCGCATCGGCACTAACGACCGGGTCTGACTGACCCCCTATGTACTAAGCAGTGTTAGGAGACAGATTGAAAAGTGATAAGAAAGTGATAAGGTGCCAGCCAGTCAGCTCCCAACTGTCATTTTTCAAACACAGCCTGTGAGATGGCAGTTGGGAGCTGATTGGCTGGCACCTTATCACTTTCTTATCACTTTTCACTCTGTCTCTTATCACTGCTTAGTACATAGACCCCTGAGTGTCAGTGATGTCACTGGTTACTTACAAATGAATAAACTGCAGTTTCGTAAAGGTGGACTTATCCCATAACAGGACAGCGGTCAGTGAGTGTAAGCATTAGATGTGCTGTAAATGATTAAGCAAACTTTGAGTAACAAGATTGCCATCCTGGTTTTCTGCCTTAAAATATATGGGAGTTTTATATTAGCGTAGCCAATAAGACAATCAGGAGCTCACACACCGGCCAATCAACTTGAAGACACCGCGCTCAAAATTGAAACTGTAATTGAAATTGATTTCCAGGACAGTGTCTAACATTTCTGTGCATCATGGGCCTCGGAAACCAAACAATAATGTTACTTGGATTGATTTCTGCGGGTGTGATATTGTTATTGCTTGCTTCAGAAATCTTTACTACAACTTCAGAACAGTGAAACAGATACGTTTCCAGCAAATGCTTCACTAGAAAACATGCACCGTTGGCCCTTCAGGCTGTTGTATAAAACGTTTACAAACATAATTTGTAGTCGTGTAGGGCAGAGATGATCAACAGGTGTCCATTAATTCCACAAGGTTCCCTATCACACGTAATACTAGCGAAGAAAATTCAGTCCACACTAGATCAGGGCACCTGTTTGACATCATCACACAGTAGATTAGTCAGACTGTGAACTTAGAGAATCCCTTGGAAGAGGAATAATACTCTAGATGGGAGAGTTGCTATGCGGGATTCGCAAGGCGAACCAATGATGAAGCAACCAATCAGCTTCTACCTATCATTTTATAGATTGTAATTGATATCTGGAAGATGATTGGTTGCTATTGGCAACCCCACCACCCCCAAATTACATTACAAGAATAAGTTTAAGATAGTAGGCAGCGTGCCAGATGATCATGTTAAAGTCCACCCACATATGGTGGTCAATTATCAGGATAGGAACACAGTTTGAAGCAAATGTGGGATCTTGACCTCAGTAAGCTTCATATGTATGAGACCCACAGGCATGTGTCTAATGATGCAACCTGAGACTGAGGGCCTGATTCAGCAGTGCCGATGTTTGGGAATCTGCGCAGGCGCAAGACCCATTCTGCGCATGTGCAGAACGGGTCTGCGAGGCTGCACGCAAACTGGCAGCAGACTGTCAGTGATTGACAGTCTGCCGCCGTTTGTGGGCAGGGAGGGGGACGCGATGCTCTCCATTTCCTGAAACTGAGGCGTGTCACCGTCGTTGCGGGGGAGGAAAGAAGCCAGGAATACTGTCGGCTGATGGAAATTTCCTGCCTCTTCCCTTAAACTGTGGCGGCCAACTGCGGGACCCCATGGGTCACTGCAGCCGGCCGATGATACACAGATTAACCATTGCTTTGCTGGACAATGCAGCTCGGTTAAGTAATGCACAGGAGGCGTGATGCCTGTGTGCAGCTTTGCAATTACGAACCTTACAGAATCAGGCCCTGAGATAGCACATTGGTAGCAAGTTTTGGGGGTCAGAAAGATGACGGTCGAGTAGATGTAACTCACTTGACCATGATTAAAGACATACTTAAAATATGACCTGTTTTGGGTTCTCAAGGACAGGATGGCCAACACACTATATATTCTAAAGGGGGGCATAGTGTTACATGCGGATGTAGCCACACAACATTCAGTGGCCACGTCACCTTGTGGGAGTGGTTACACCTTCCTTGCATTCCCAGGCCTCAATGGAGACTTGAGCCTGGTACTTTGTACCTGATCGCCTCTCTCTTGGCGCTCCTATTTATGGACTGAAAAAGGAACACTCTGGTATTAGAGATGAGATGGGAACGCACACTACGATTGACATCATGTAAACTTAAAGGGTTTTTTTGCAACCTTAAACTGTACAACTGCAGAAAATGAAGGTAGATATGCTGCACCACTCAATCAGGCCCAGTGTGTGCAGGAGAAAGGCGCTTTAAATCTATTGGTGCATTTATACCAGCATTCAACTTTTACTTAACGCTGCTTTCTCTTTTTTTGGACTTCTTACAAACTTTTCACAAGGTGTTCATATCTGCCGTGTATTTCTGTAGCCCTTGGATTTTACACGGTGCAGCTTTACTTTCAACACTGTATACAATTTAATTGACAGATCAGTTATGAGTTGTATTCAAGGTAAATTAAAATAAAGGACTTCCTGGATGATACACTACTTTTGTTGAAGAACAAGATAAGAAACTTTAAAGATAAAGCTATGCATTTAGTAAAAGTTGCCGGCAGATGTGTGCAAATCAATTCATTAAAGCCATCTGGAGGTGGAGAACTCTTAAAAAAATATGGCCCTCATTCAGAGCCGTTCGCTATTTGCGTTCGTTCGTTCAAAAACAAGGGGTGGCTATTCAAATGATCCGTTCGCACATTGCAGTCTGTTCACCCCTCTAAGTCTGAACGAGCGAGCAAAACATACGCTCGTTTATTTGTTTAAAACGCCCCCTGGCCGCTCGCACCATACGTCATGTCCACTATTTATTAGATTAATCGAGTACATCGAACAGGATATGAACTGCTCGCTATTCTTGTGGTTGGTTTTTTCAACCGCTATTTTGCGAGCAGTTCTGAGTTAAAAAAAAACAAGTGACGTGGTCAATGACGCTGCTGTATTAATTATACACTCCCTTAAAACGCCCGTTTTGACCTTTAAGCACGCCTGCGTTCTGATCTCCACTCCCCGTTTTCAAGCACCTTCCCGTTACCACCCACATACGCCTCATTCTGTCACTCAAAATAGCAGGCCCTCGCTATATTGCGTACCAACGATTTTCAGCCGCACTGACTGGTTCGCGCATGCGTACTAAAAACCGTACGCATGCGCAGATGTGCGAACATCGCTAGGAACGAGCGTACTGCCGCTAGCGAGTGGCTCTGAATGAGGGCCTATATTTTCTTTTTTCAATGTCAGGAAATAAAATCTGTTGTTTGATCTGCTACTGAATTCATTACATTATTTTTCTATGTTGTCTTTTTTAGCCACGTCTTTTCTGTATTACTTCAGGCAGAGTTTAATTTTAATGTCCTTGGATATGACTTAAAGTGGCTTATTCACAGATGTGCACTAACTGCATGCAATGCCAATATGCATGCAGTTGGAAGTTTTGCGCATACGTCTGAGTAGCACTGCGCATGCGTCCTGTACCACACGGAGACGTACTGTAGAGAAAATTAGGACGCAAGAGTTGTGGATTTTAATGGGTGTTCCTCTAAGGTAGCAGGGGGCGGCTCAGTAGCGCTGGCTCAGGAAGCCACATGTTCACACTGAGATATTATATCTGCCGTAGGTGCGACTGATGGCACGGCTAAAGTACCACGAGATGGATTAGAATGGTCGCATGGTTAGCGTACAGATGCAAATGCGGCTGCGCCAAAAGAAATAGCCGCTTCTACATCATGCTCTGAATCAGAAACAGACAGCAGAGCAGATATATGTCATAGCCAAGGACAGTGAAAGTAGCTAACTCTGGTTCTGATTCTGGGCCTGATTCAACGCTCGCAAGCTGGTCGATGGTCCCTGACTGCGCATGCGCCACCTCCGGCGTGCGCATGCACGAGACCCGAACTGTGACGACAGCTCCGTCGCACCGGGTCTCGCTACAAGACGGGGCGGCTGTCAATGTTGATTGACAGCTCACCCTGTTTTGTAGGCGGGGAGGGGGGGTGGCTGCACAAACGCAAGCGTTCCCTTAGGAACGCCTGGCATTTGTGGGCAGCCCTACTGACATCACTAGTGATGTCAGTAGTGGACTTACTGCTCTATTAGAGCAGGAAGTCCACTCGGCCTTGCGAGTGCTGAGACCCACAGGGTCTGCTCGGAAGCCCGATGGTCACAATAATCATGACCATCGCCAGGCCACTCACAAAAGCTGTGGGTGGTCAAAAAAAAACAAATCCCCACCCTGATTCAGAGCGAGCGCTCGCAAACAGTGAGCGGCTCTGAATCAGGCCCTCTGTTTAGGGCTACAACCACATTAATAAAACACAGAGAATGGAATACAAGGTCTGCAATCCACTGTAGTACAAGTTGCAAAAGGACATGCACTAATTAACATATTGAAATAATCAGAAGGTGGGCAGACCACATTGTACACTGTAATTACACAATAAAGTGCCAGAAATAGCCATAAACAGGGAATCATTTTGCGAAAGAGACCTTCATAATATGCTTCATGACTGAAGGCCCATAGTTTTTGGACTGAATATCACTTTATAGGCTGGAAAACTGCTTCGTAATGCTTTTTCATTCATGATTCATACAGATCTCAGCTTTAACTGCTGTCTTCCTGCTACTCATTATATAATATGGGATGCATAAAAGACTTTATATGGTATCTGAGGCGCTGGAGTTAGATTAATGGGCTGCTTCTGGGCAACGATACAGGAGGATGTACAAAGCCACTCCAGGTAATGTTTATGTCACATGTAAAAGTCCTATTTGTGCTAGGGCTCCGCATTTTCATGTGTTCAGCTAGTGCATACCTTCAGTGCAATTCACAGTTACCGACTGCTTGCGAGATGTACTTCTCTGACAGATGAAATACAAATATTATTGCTTTAGCACATAGACACCAAGTTCAAAGTAGCCTCAGCTTAGCTGGTAAACAGGAATGGAAAATGTACCTCACGCATTCGCTCCGCGGCGCGTAAACATGCCATTAGAAGACGACATCTGGTTGTTTGAATTCAGCAAGGCTCAAACCAGAGCCCATCCAAACACCGAGATGGTAGTTTGGCGTCTAGTTGCCTAGCAACCCACTTTATACATGCAAAACACATTTGCAAAAGTTGGACAGCTGTTCCCTTTCCTGTTTTTTATTGAACTAAATAAAAAAAAAAAATCTGCTGAGATCATTTTTTGAACGAATATGTGATCTCAACCTCCATGTAGATTTCTTTTTTTATATTTCTTTTGCCATTCAAGGTTAACTAAGGCAAGCCAGCATAGAGTTCACTTTACAAACAAAAGCCTTCAATATGCCGCAGACAGTATTGCTTCGAATTCCGAACGTCTTGCTTCATTTCTCCGACCTTTCACTTGTTTAGGAAGCTGACTTCTCTTGGGGTTACGGAAAATTGGACAAAACATTTCAACATCTGTTTTGAGTTAGTTTACTGCATGGATGGGACCCATCTATTGTATATATAGATAATCAAAACAAATATAGCAATGTATATCTTACAGGCTAGATTTAAATGGTATGTTTGTTTGAAGCAATTACATTTTCGCAGGCTTTAATCTGCAGGAAGTCATTTGCCAAGGATGGAGGAGAGGAGATGTTCAAAGGGTCAGGGGTCAACAGGCTCCTAAAATATGATCTTGCCGATGTCACATGGTTTCATAATGTTATTAAAACATCAGGGGAAGAGGGACATCTGCAGTCTCACGGTGACTTATAAATAGAACAATGATTTAGCTTGGGTCGTAAAATGTCACCTTATCGGGCTGGATCGGCTTGTACACATTGCAAAATGAATACACAAGTGGAAATAAGGAAAAAAAAAACACCCACTAAGAAGAGTATTTGCAAATTTGAAAGCCATGCCATGCCATGCCATGCCATCTGGATGAGTGGTTTCCACAAGGCATTCCAGGGACATTTTTTCCAAACCTCTGATGTGGAAATGAATTTATAAACTTTGTGGCTGGCATGCAACATCTAACATGAAAAGAAGAGATGGGGTGAATATAATCCATTGGAAACACACAGTGCTGTCACACGGCAAGACAAGACTCTGCCCATGGGATGGATTTGCCTGGGTCAACAGTGACCAGCTGAGCCAGGGATTACATTTCGGCTAGTAATTGAGGCTACTTCCTATTACAGCAGTTTGCGTGAAACTACCGGTCCTAAAGAACTTTGTAGCCAATTACGCTTACTCTCTTAAGATGGTATCCGAATGGACGGCCGACAACGTTAAGATGGACAGTCAAGAGGCCAACACCAGAAGGTCGACATGCAATAAGTCGACATGGTCAAAGGGCCGACAGAGAGAAGTGACTGTCTGACAAACGTTGACAGTGCAGAAGGTCGACAGGGTTATAAGGTCAACAGGTTCAAATGGTCGATACATTTTGGGTTTTTTTTCATCAGTTGTAAGGATAGGGTGAGTGTTAGGCACTTAGGGGAGGGTAAGGGTTAGGCTGCCGGAAAGGGCAGTTAGGGTTAGGCACTTATGGTTAGGCTAGGGTTTGGTTTAGGAACTAGGGGATGGTTAGGGTTAGGCACCAGGGGGAGGGTTAGTGTTAGGCACTAGGGGAAGGGTTAGGATTAGTGTTACATTAAGGAAAAAATGCGTCAACCATTTGTGGGTCGACCATTTGAACATGACTACCTTTTTACCCTGTCGACCATTTGTCAGTCAGCCTTTTGACCATGTGGACCATCTGATGTCGACCTACTGACTGTCGATGTTAGCATTGTCAATTATACCTTACCCATAAAAACAACTTGTTAAAAAAATACAGGTGCTGCAGTGGCTGGGTTTTGGAGATACAATTGGATTATTGGATACCTACATACATGTCTAAGTTTATGCAATGGAAACAATTGGTCTCCTGTTCTCTACATGCTAAAACAGGGTCATTGCCAGGTGTATTATATACTGTGCCATAGCACAGTGGCCATGATGGGGGCCTATTGTAAACTATGGTGCTTTTATCTTGGAGTGTTCCTCTTGCTCACTTGGATTTCCTACAGGTGCTCTGGCTTTTACAATATGGTCAGGAGCACAAGGTGGATTTGGAACACACAACAATTTTCAACAATACACAACATTCTGAAACCACGATACGCCCATAATGGTAACGTGAACGAGGAATGATGTTCCCCTGTCACACTAAGAGATTCCATTGTCAAAACATTCTGACAATGAAATTACTCTGTTATAGCAGGGGAACAGCTTTCCCCATTCATTTTAATTTTACGCTGGCTGAGCGTATAATGGCTTCAGAATGCAGCAGTTTCCTGGTTTTAATATCACAGTGTTCCAAACCTTCCATGTGACCTGACCTAAGCCTACACATATAGTGATAGGTTAATTGGTTTCTAATGGCAAGGACCCAGTTGTATGTTTTTGTGTCTCTGATAAGGCAATAAGATAACAAACTCCACTGTGACAGGGATCAATATATATATGAATATAATAAATCCTCTTATGTCACAGTGCTGCAGAACCTGCTATACTATATGTATGAAATGGATCATATTACACGTTCGGCTTGTCCAAGAGGAGTTATGGAGTTGAATATGAATCATCATGAAGAGTGAGATTTTGGCACTTGAATTCGCCTGGTATAAAATGTGTTAAGCTTACCATTTGCATTAAGTGAAATAAATCATGTTTCTATTCCAGATTATGATAAGACTTTTTTCTCTGAACTCTAATACCTCTGCGGGTAAAATTCTAATTCATGTCTTACCCACGAACCACAGGAGTAGCATTCTCCACGCCTTTCCTCAAGGCTTTGGGCGCCCTCTGAAATATAAAGCAGCCGTCCAAGATACAAGACAGCCAGCTGTAGAAATTCTCCAGGGCCTTGTTTAAACTTTCAGCTGCAAAACTGACATTTGCAATCTCCTCCACCCAACCTGTGCAGCTTCGTTATAAAATGCTCAGTGTGACCCCAGGCACAATGGGCATTTGCCAAAAATAAGCAGAAGACTGGATTTTTTTTTCTTTAACATTTCTACCTAATGTGTGTGTATATATATTTATTTATGTTTTCTTTAATGTAACCAAGTATTGAAAATACATTATTTTGAATCAATTAGTGCCTTAGCTAGACTAACATTATTTTTTCCGTTTTCAGGTGTAAGCCAGTGATGTCATTGCCAAGGCATCCGTGTTTCCAGGCTCTGGATGAAAACATGCTTGGCACATCAACTTACGTCATTAAACTTTTTATTTTTTTTTTAAAACCAATAAACAGTATATGACAAGTGTGTTATTTTTTTCTTTCTTTCATGAAATAGTAATGATATGCTGTATATGTAACAGCTGTAACGTTCTGAAATGTGCTATTTATCAACTGGCTGAGCCAGCCTAGACTATTTTGAATTAAATAACTCATGAGAGAATAACAAACTGAAAACTGACACTTATTTCTTTGAGGGATAGATGGATAGTGAAGATAAGGTTGCAGAAATCCTCACATACTCTGAGAGGACGAAAGCAGCTGCCGCAGGCATTCGGTGTGGAAGGAATGTGTTTGTTTATTCCAATTGCTCACGGTGTCAGTGAATATCACAGTAATATTAAAGCAGAGTGTACCTCTCTCTGATTGTACTTTCAATAAGTAATGAATGACTGTATATTGGAAAACTCAGGTATGTTATGAGGCGTACACTGTGTTTATTCAGAAAAGGAACTGAGAACTCAAAAGCACCTGCTAATTGAAAGGCTGGGAGACATAGGGGCATAGGAGTCAGATCTGTGACATTGCAGGACACCCAATTAGCTCAGTTATTAGCTCACATATAAACACGCACTACCCCCACTGCCATTTGCATTGGAGAATACTTTCCAACAGTTTGTTCAACTTAACTAGGATTTAATACAGTCATCTCATATGCACTCAGTCATCTCATATGAGAAGCACAGGCTAGGCAACCAGTGGCTCTGCAGCTGCTGTTGAACCAGATGTCTCAGCATGCCCTGCTAAAAGACTGCTGGCCGACTCTGAAATAACACATAAGTATACCATTGAGCACAAAGGTAGACTAGCTGTGGTGATGCAGAACTACAAGCACCATTATGACATGACTCTGATCTTCAAGGAGTGCTGGGACTTGTAGTTGCACAACTGGTGAAGATGGAGGCTGTCTGCTGCAAGGCAAGATTAGGAGACAGCTTCACTTAGCATTTGTATAGGGGAATCTGATTACACCTGGCTAGGATATCTATCTATCTATCTATCTATCTATCTATCTATCTATCTATCTATCTATCTATCTATCTATCTATCTATCTATCTATATCTTCCTCCCCCCTCTACATGGCTACATTGGCTCATTGCCTTACCTCTCTGGTGAAGAGGATGGCCGCATCATAGTGCTGATCGTGCTCGTCATCCAGCTGGTTGTGCTGATGTTGCCACTTGCAGAAGTTCTTGAGTGTAGTGGCCGCGTTCTTGCTCACCTCCGGCCCCTTCTCCTTGTCTGTGACCATCACCACCTTCACCACTGCCAAGCGGATGTGGTTCTCAATGCTTGGATGACTGTAGAGCCGGGAAGCGATGGAAGCCAAGGTCAACAGATAGTGGTGGAGGTCCTTCCCATACTTCTTGGACATTGACTCATCGGCCACCAGGAGCAGCTCCACATGCCTGGACTTAGAGATGGACCTCCTCTGGCGTGTTTTCAGTGTGGTCCCCTGGGACAAGGTATCCTTGAGATGGGGGTCAGCAGGGTGTGTCTGGTTGGGTCTCGGCTGGCTCCAGTGGTGTTCCCTGTGATGCTTCCCGAGACCTCGGCCATGCTTGTGGACATGGTTGGCAGAGCCACGCGTCTCGCAGCTAGCTCCGCTGGGCACAGTCTCAAAACTGAAGCGATCCTTGATGAACACATGGAGCACTCTCTCTGACCCGTCACTGTACACCTGCCCAAGCCCTGCCTTGCCTTTAATTAGAGGCTTAATAGTATAATGAGCATGCTTGACTGCAAAATAGCCATCCAGACCCCCACACAGGCTGAAGACCGCCAGGGACTGTGGGCTGGAGTCCACCGTCCCTCTGTAAAAGCAGTGTTTGTGGAAACGATGCTGAGGCTGCACGCGTCCCAGGTACTTGGTGCTGAAGTGGGGGGAGAGCAGGAGTTCGTCCCTCTCCAAGTCCAAAATAAACTTCTTGCCATCTGCATAGAGGATATAGCCCACTTTCCCCCCTCCAGCATAGATCTGGTCGATATTCTGGACTATCCCACTCCTCCTCTGGTGCTGGGATGAAGGGTGATGTTTAGAAGGAGCAGGTTGCTCTCCCAGCCTGGAGTCTGCAGTCCTATTAGAAACAGCAGCAGCAGCAAAGTGCAACTCGACAGCCAGAAGCACCAGCAGGACCAGCCTCATTGTTCCCCTGGAAACTGGAGAGGGAGAGGAAAATAATACAAAACTAGTCTGGGATGAATCAGCCAGGAATAAACTGTCAACAGAAGCTAAGAGACCGGTGTGAACTTTTCTTTAAAACAGCAGCTTGCAGTAGGTGGCTCATTCCATCCAAGGATCCTCTTAGCAGCTAACAATATACGCTGGATGCAAAAAAAAAAATACATATATAGACAAAGCTCTGTGATCACACAGCTGTTATTATCTGTATTGCAGTATGTATTAACTCCTTGCGCTCAGTGACTGGCTTCTTTGTTGAGGATGGAGCACAAGAGGATGCGCCGGAGCGCAGGAGTCTTCCACAGTCTGCGTCAGGGCGCAGGAGTCATCCACCGGCTGCGCTAGTTTCCCAGCCTGGTGTGGATGCGGACGCGCAGAGAAGGGAGAGAGAGATGTGAGGATGAGGAGGTGGAACAATGAATTTATACTGGAATGCTTTTTAAATGTGAGTCGTCACTGCAGGCTGCCTCTTAAAGGGAGAGCTTGGAGAGCACCACTCCCACACTCCTCTTCAATAATCACACGCAGGGAAAGTGTTACTGAGTGTGTATGTTTGGAAGGGAAAAGATTTCCTCTCATTCTACTGTTGTCAGATCTGCATGCTATTTCACAACTGTCTTAACAGCTGACCTTACATCATACAAAACGTTTTATAGGGTTTTAATGTCTTGTCCTGGAAACAGGGACAATGCTGGGTGATGTTTACAGGGTACATGAACTTTTCTTTAAAAAAAAAATAATATATATATATATATATATATTCATATCATAAAATTTAATTTGGGGTTTGTGTAAATGATGCAACAATAATAATGTGACTATGCCTAATTCTGCCAGGGACAGACAGATTTCACATAGCACCAGTAAGTTTTGTGAAATGTATCAGGAATTTCCCATTCACTTGCTTGCAGTGTGGCTCATTAAATGCTCAGGGTGGTGTATATTTTGGCTGAGGATACCAGCCTCCTGTGCCTGCCTATTGCAATACAAGCTGTCAGGTGATAGATAGTGTGTCACTTAATTGTTATTATTGATGGGAAATGTTTACTTAAAAGGGTCTGGGTGACTTGGCGAGCTGTGCCAGTGGCATCCTGTAATGCTTTTTATTGCAGCTGAATAAACACAACCCAGCTATTTGTCTTGTTAAGCCTTCATCTGTCTTTCATCTTTAAGAGCTGATTATATAACCTTAAGGTAGGTCACACAGGAATGGATAAAGCAGGAAAGGGGCTATGATAGATTAATGACATTTCTTTGAGTCCATTCTATGTGGCTGTATTGTGCTGGGATGAGATTGCATATGACAAGTGGATTAGCAGTTCTGATTACAGTCAGCCCTTCAGGTTCTCCATTTCCTAATTCTAATAATTAAATACCCCGCAGAGATTAATTTGATTTCACCAAATTCCACCAAAATGGGATTCACCTTTCAATTCAGTCAGGACAATTACTGAGGTTGCAGAGACTGAGTTAGATGTTGAGATGATTAGAAAATGTGCATGAGATGTACAGAAGAGGATGGAAAACAGATGTAAGAAGGAATTATTGTATGATAGTATAATGTAGCTTCTCCTTTTGTGTACATGAACAGGCATAGAAAAAAACTTCTGTTTAACCCTTCCCCCTTCATAAAAAGTAGACTGTTAACTCAATGTAGAAAATTGAATGGCACATAGAGGGTTAAAAGGTTAAAAAAAAGTTTTATCCCGTCATTGTGATGAGCTCTACAGTGAAGGGCACTAAACGCCATCTCCAGACCCCAAGGCGGAATGTTGAAGGGCCTGGCAGCGCTGGTCAACTTTCTGAGCCCCCCTCCCCGCTGTGCTCTTAAGGCCCCCATACATCAGCAATTGATTGCAGCAATTGTGCCATTTGCAATCTATTGTGTATAAACATGTTTCCCTTTTTCAATCGATTGCAGAATTGCCACAATCGATTGAAAAAGGGAAAGATTTTTATACACAATCGATTGCAAATTGCACGATTGCTGCAATCAATGATGTATGGGGGCCTTTATTGTGCTAGGAATTGTGCATTAAAGCGCCATGTGGTTTGCAGAACTACAAGTCCCAGCATGCACTTGCAGGCAGCCACTGTAAATGCAGGCTTGCACTTGCGTTAGCATGCAAATAGCCACCGGTACATACTTGCAAGTTTGGTACCAGAACTGAATTAAATGATCATTTATCACAAAAAAAATGCATCTAAACATTTGCCATAATCCAAAGAGAACAGTGGGAAGCATATTATTTATTTTATTTATTTATTACCAGTTATGTATATAGCGCACACATATTCCGCAGTGCTTTACAGAGAAGATTTGACCATTCACATCAGTTCCTGCCCCAGTGAAGCTTACACTCTATGGGCCTGATTCAGAGCTGAACGCTCTGACCAGAGCGCTCGCTCTGAATCAGGGCCCTCCTCCATGAAAATGGAGCGTCCTCCTGGCCGCTCATATAGCTGTGGGTGACCACCCACAGCATATGCGAGCGGCCAAAAAGATGGTCGCGATGGTCTTGACCATCGCGACCATCGGCCTTGGGACGGAGACCCTGCGGTAGGGTCTCCCTGCCACAAGCCCTGGAGTGATTTTGGCTCTATCAGAGCCAAAATCACTCCCACTGACATCACTAGTTATGTCAGTGGGGCCGGACCCAGACGGTAGGCGTTCCCATGGGAACGCCTCCGTCTGGCAGGCACGCCCACCAAAGGGGGCGTGCTGTCAATCAACATCGACAGCACGCCCCCTTTGGTGCGAGACCTGGAGCGATGGAAAGCCCGTCGCTCCCCGGGTCTCGCGCATGCGCACGACGGAGCTCCCTCCGTCGTGCGCATGCGCAGTGGGGAACATCGACCCGCTTGCGAGCGTACTGATGCTCGCGAGCGGGTCTGAATGACCCCCTATATTCCCTATCACATGAACACACACACACTAGGTTTGATTTTGTTGGGAGCCATCTTTCATTTTTTTAACATTCAGCTGTATTTTGCCATGCGGCTTGGCAAGAGCTGTTTGGTAAAATTGATTTTTTTTTTTTAATCTCAACAAGATCTCCGGGGCGCCAGTTGCCGTTCAGGACCATTTGAAGTGTGGGGTTTTTCCTTCAGTGACTTGCATGGCGTGTCAAACTATCCATTAGTAAATACCAGCCACCCATCCTCATGTTGGTGAACAGCCAGACTCCAATGTCAGCGATGCCTGCCATTTGGTAGATATGTAACTCTTGCAAATCGGACCACTGGCACGAGCTGCTGACACTGAACTGGATGAATAAATTAATTTAATGCTGTGGGGTGTGCGGGTTCTAATTGGCAAAAGTTCTAGGTGTTGGGCTCTTGCCATTCTGCTAGCTAAAGGTATGAAGGGTTCATCATTAAATACTCTATTAAATAAATGTCTGTGTGGTGCAATAAAATGTAACAGTGGCACTTGTTGAGTGAGTTTGTCTTCTTCTTTGGAAGATAAGATAAGATATTGTTAAAGGTATCTGTTTGATCATTTGGCCACTAGGGGAACTATTGCGTTATATTCTCCAGCTGATATTTAAAGCTACCTAATCCTTGTAGCATGAACAAAATCCCCTGACTTGCTCAGTTCTTCATGGAAATGGGTTGGAGAGAAAGGGAGCTCTGTTTCCCCACTGTTCAGCCATGCACTTATCACTGTTATAGAGAGTTATCATGGAGCAGTGGTAGCGATTAGCATTCTGACCGGGTCAATTAGCATAGCAAACAACCTGATTAGCCGTCTGATTTCCTGAGCCACAGTACTGTACCTCTCCTGACAGTATATGGGAGATAGTAGGGAGGTTTTTGTTTGCTACAGGTTATTGAAAGCCGGTCTGTCACAGAGGTCACCTTTTGTTGCCATTCTACACACATTAAAATAGTAGTATGTACTAAGCCAGTGGTTCTCAAACTCGGTCCTCAGGGCCCCACACAGGTAACGTTTTCCAGGTCACCCAGCAGATGCACAGGTCCATTCATTACTGGCTGACACATTTTAAAAGATTCACAGGAGGAGCTAATTATTTCACTTGCGATTCTGTGAGGAGACCTGGAAAACATGCACTGTGTGGGGTCCTGAGGACAGAGTTTGAATACCTGTGCACTAAGCCTTGATGAAAGATGAAGTGGACGGAGATAAAGTGCTAACCAGTCAGCTCCTAACTGTCATTTTACTGACTGTTTGAAAAATGACAGGAGCTGATTGGTCGGTACTTTATCTCTGTCCACTTTATCTCTCTCCAAGGCTTAGTACATACACGCCTAAATATATGTATCTTGATTTACTTTCTGCTAAATTATACAATTTACGATATGTGGGCTACATAAAGGGCAGACTAGATGGGCCAAGTGGTTCTTATCTGCCATCAAATTCTAAGTTTCTATGTTACATGTGTGTCATATTTAGATTAGGGATGTGCGCCGACTCCTGTGCTTTGGTTTTGGTTTTGGATCTGTATCTCCTTCAAGGTTTTGGATCTGGATTTGGTTTTGCAAACCACCCTCAAGTGTTTTGGGGGTTTTTTTGGATCTGGATTTTATTTAAATGAAAAATAGATAAAAAGTTTTAAAAACAGCTAAAATAATGTAATTTATGCAATCCAAAACCCAAAATTCGGATTTAAAATCCGAATTCCGAACCGCGAAAAGATCAGAACCGCGACTCGGATTTACCCGGATTCACGAAATTCAGGTGGATTCGGATTTCTGGAGAACCGAACCTCTCTAATTTAGATTAGCATTTTTTAAGCTACAAAATACAGTATGTCAATGCATGGTTATATAGACCCTTCATAAAATCTTTATTGACTTGCCCTATTTTAGGAATGGCCGTCGGCCATCGTCCATAGATGAGTAGCAACCCTTGATGGTTTGACGCTAATATTAGAAGGTTTTACCATTGATAGGAAATCACCAATGGTGTACATTGTTGGCAGAGGCCCAATGGTGGATACGAGGACATAGTCCCGATGATGGCAGAACTGTCGATACACAACCATACCCTATTTGCTGCAATACAGTGCAATAAAATGAATTACATCTCCTACAGTCTCTGTCTATCGGAACAGTGGGCCTGATTCAGAGCCAGACGCTCTGACCAGAGCGCTCGCTCTAATCAGTGCCCTCCTACCTAAAAATTGATTGGCCTCCTGACCGCTCGCATAGCTGTGGGTGACCACCCACAGCATATGCGAGCAGCCAAAAAGATGGTCGCGATGGTCAAGACCATCGCGACCATTGGGCTTGCGACGAGACCCTGCGGTAGGGTCTCGGTGACCGCAAGCCCTGGAGTGATTTTGGCTCTATCAGAGCCAAAATCACTCCCACTGACATCACTAGTAATGTCAGTGGGGCTGGACCCAGATGGTAGGCGTTCCCATGGGAACGCCTTCGTCTGGCAACCACGCCCCCTGGCACGCCCACCAAAGGGGGCGCGCTGTCAGTCACCATCGACAGCACGTCCCCTTTGATGCGAGACCCGGAGCGACAGCTTGGCTGTCGCTGTCCGGGTCTCGCGCATGCACACGACGGAGCTCCCTCCGTCGTGCACATGCGCATTGGGGTAACATCGACCCGCTTGCGAGCGTGCTGCGCTCGCGAGGGGTTCTGAATGACCCCCAGTGCACAGAACAAGTGATAGAATTCAGCAATCTGATTAATGGATTTTTCCAACCATTCACCTATCAGAATGTGGAAACCTCCAACTACTCTGATTGGTGAATTGCCGGTGCACTCCACAAATCAGTGGATGAAATCAACTATCTCTGCTCCACATATCTATAGTATGTAAAGTGTGGTGCAGGAAGCTGGCTGGCCCCAAAATATTAGGATTGAACCAGCCTAGGAGGTTGATACAATCCTGCATCTTGCCCCCCTTTGTCTTAATAAGACACCCAGATTGAAGAATGTGGATACTGGACACCATCCATCCATATTGGCTCCAGTCAGAAAAGGGCTAACATGTGTCACATGAATACTCCTTTTATCCCCTTGAAATTAGAGGAGGCGTCTTCCCAAAACACATACATTAATACCCTACTTTTATTAGCAATAGGGGGCAGTATTGCCTCAATCATAAATAATGCTTACTGAAATATGCCAAGGCCATAGTGTCTTGTGACTCACCTTATTGCCATTTTTACCCCCAATAACAACCTATCTGTGCATGTAACTAACTGCTCTACACAGATTTGAAAGACAACATTTTAGAGCAGGAGAGCCTAACAACAAAACCATCTGCACAGCTTACGTACATCAGCAGATGAATGTGGACAAGGTTCATGAAAAAACTGCCATTAACTCTACTGGTTACAGGTAGTATCTCAGATATGTAGTAAGTATCTCAGGTGAGTATGTGTATCTCAGATGTGTAGTGAGTATCTCAGTTGTGAAGTGAGTATCTCAGGTGAGTATTTGTATCTCAGATGTGAAGTGAGTATCTCAGATGTGTAGTAATTATCTAAGATGTGTACTGAGTATCTCAGGTGAGTATTTGTATCTCAGATGTGAAGTGAGTATCTCAGATGTGAAGCGAGTATCTCAGATGTGAAGTGAGAATCAGATGTGAAGTGAGTATCTCAGATGTGAAGTGAGAATCTCAGATGTGTAGTGAGTATCTCAGATGTGAAGTGAGTATCTCAGATGTGTAGTGAGTATCTCAGATAAGTATTTGTATCTCCGATGTGTAGTGAGTATCTCAGATGTGTAGTAAGTAACTCAGATATAAAGTGAGAATTTCAGATGTGAAGTGAGTATCTCAGACGAGTATGTGTAGCTCAGATATGAAGTGAGTATCTCAGATGTGCAGTGAGTATCAGATGTGTAGTGAGTAACTCAGGTATGAAGTGAGAATCTCAGATGTGTAGTGAGTATCTCAGATGTGTAGTGAGTACCTCAGATGTGCTGCGAGTATCTCAGATGAGTATGTATCTCAGATGTGTAGTGAGTATCTCAGATGTGTAGTGAATATCTTAGATATGAAGTGAGAATCTCAGATGTGTAGTGAGTATCTCAGATGAGTGTGTATATCTCAGATGTGTAGTGAGTATCTCAGATGAGCAGTGAGTATCTCAGTTGTGTAGTGAGTATCTCAGATGTGTAGTGAGTATCTCAGAAGTGTGTGACTATCTCAGAGGTGTAGTGAGTATCTCAGATATGTGTGAGTCTCTCAGATGTGAAATGAGATGTGTATAGAGTTTCTCAGATGTGTATTGAGTATCTCAGATGTGCAGTGAGATATGTACAGAGTATCTGAGATGAGTTTGCGTATCTCAGATGTGTAGTGAGTATCTCAGAGGTGTGTGAGTATCTCAGATGTGTAGTGACTATCTCAGATGTATGTGAGTATCTCAGATGTGTAGTGACTATCTCAGATGTGTAGTAAGTATCTCAGATGTGTAGTGAGTATCTCAGATGTGTAGTGACTATCTCAGATGTGTTGTGAGTACCTCAGATGTGTAGTGAGTATCTCAGTTGTGAAGTGAGTATCTCAGGTGAGTATGTGTATCTCAGATGCCTAGTGAGTATCTAGTGAGTATCTCAGATGTGTACTGAGTATCTCAGGTGAGTATTTGTATCTCAGATGTGAAGTGAATTTCTCTGATGTGAAGTGAGTATCTCAGATGTGAAGTGAGTATCTCATATGTTTAGTGATTATCTCAGATGAGTAGTGAATAACTCAGATATAAAGTGAGAATTTCAGATGTGAAGTGAGTATCTCAGGCGAGTATTTGTATCAGATATGAAGTGAGTATCTCAGATGTGCAGTGAGTATCAGATGTGTAGTGAGTAACTCAGATATGAAGTGAGTATCTCAGATGTGTAGTGAGTACCTCAGATGTGTTGTGAGTATCTCAGATGAGTATGTGTATCTCAGATGTGTAGTGAGTATCTCAGATGTGTAGTGAGTATCTTAGATATGAAGTGAAAATCTCAGATGTGTAGTGAGCATCTCAGATGAGTATGTGTATCTCAGATGTGTAGTGAGTATCTCAGATGTACAGTGAGTATCTCAGATGTGTAGTGAGTATCTTAGATATGAAGTGAAAATCTCAGATGTGTAGTGAGTATCGCAGATGTGCAGTGAGTATCTCAGATGAGTATGTATCTCAGATGTGTAGTGAGTATCATGTGCAGTGAGTATCTCAGATGTTGTGTGAGTATCTGAGATATTTAGTGAGATGTGTAGAGAGTATTTCAGATGGGTATGTGTATCGCAGATATGTAGTAAGTATCTCAGATGTGTCACTATCTCAAAGGTGTGTGAGTATCTCAGATGTGCAGTGAGTATCTCAGATGAGTATGTTTCTCAGATGTGTAGAGAGTATCATGTGCAGTGAGTATCTTAGATGTTGTGTGAGTATCTGAGATATGTAGTGAGATGTGTAGAGAGTACTTCAGATGAGTATGTGTATCTCAGATGTGTAGTGAGCATCTCAGATGAGTAGTGAGTATCTCAGTTGTATAGTGAGTATCTCAGATGTGTAGCGAGTATCTCAGAAGTGTGTGACAATCTCAGATGTGTGTGAGTCTCTCAGATGTGAAATGAGATGTGTAGAGAGTATCTCAGATGTGCAGTGAGATATGTACAGAGTATCTGACATGAGTTTGTGTATCTCAGATGTGTAGTGAGTATCTCAGAGGTGTGTGAGTATCTCAGATGTGTAGTGTATCTCAGATGTATGTGAGTATCTCAGATGTGTAGTGACTCTCAGATGTGTAGTAAGTTTCTCAGATGTGTAGTGAGTATCTCAGATGTTTAGTGACTATCTCAGATGTGTAGTGAGTACCTCAGATGTGTAGTGATTATCTCAGTTGTTAAGTGAGTATCTCAGGTGAGTATGTTGTATCTCAGATGTGTGTGAGTCTCTCAGTTGTGTAGTGAGTATCTCAGATGTGCAGTGAGATGTGTAGAGAGTGTCTCAGATGTGTTTGAGTCTCTCAGTTATGTAGTGAGTATCTCCGATGTGCAGTGAGATGTGTAGAGAGTATCTGAGATGATTATGTGTATCTCAGATGTGTGTGAGTATCTCAGTAGTGAAATAAGTATGTGTATCGCAGATGTGTAGTGAGTATCTTAGATATGAAGTGAAAATCTCAGATGTGTAGTGAGTATCGCAGATGTGCAGTGAGTATCTCAGATGAGTATGTATCTCAGATGTGTAGTGAGTATCATGTGCAGTGAGTATCTCAGATGTTGTGTGAGTATCTGAGATATTTAGTGAGATGTGTAGAGAGTATTTCAGATGGGTATGTGTATCGCAGATATGTAGTAAGTATCTCAGATGTGTCACTATCTCAAAGGTGTGTGAGTATCTCAGATGTGCAGTGAGTATCTCAGATGAGTATGTTTCTCAGATGTGTAGAGAGAATCATGTGCAGTGAGTATCTTAGATGTTGTGTGAGTATCTGAGATATGTAGTGAGATGTGTAGAGAGTACTTCAGATGAGTATGTGTATCTCAGATGTGTAGTGAGCATCTCAGATGAGTAGTGAGTATCTCAGTCGTGTAGTGACTATCTCAGATGTGCAGTGAGTACCTCAGAAGTGTGTGACTATCTCAGATGTGCAGTGAGTACCTCAGAAGTGTGTGACAATCTCAGATGTGTAGTGAGTATCTCAGATGTGTGTGAGTCTCTCAGATGTGAAATGAGATGTATATAGAGTATCTCAGGTGTGTAGTGAGTATCTCAGATGTGCAGTGAGATATGTACAGAGTATCTGAGATCAGTTTGTGTATCTCAGATGTGTAGTGAGTATCTCAGAGGTGTGTGAGTTTCTCAGATGTGTAGTGACTATCTCAGATATATGTGAGTAGCCGACGGAGATCCTGGCCTCTTCTCTCCCCCCCCAATGGTGGCGAAACACCTCAGTTTCAGGAAATGGAGGCCATCGCCGCCCCCTCACCACCCCCAAATGGCAGCAGACTGTCAATCACTGACAGTCTGCTGTCAGTTTACGTGCTCGCTTGCAGACCCGTTGTGCACATGCGCAGAACTGGTCTGGCGCCTGCGCCGACTCCCGAACATTAGGCCCTATGTCAGCCAGAGCCCTTCTGAGGAGGAGACTTCACCACTGTTATCCCGGCATCATCTCTGCTTTGTTGCTCACTTCAGCCATTAACAAACAAGCAAAGGGAGGGATGGAGGAGGTGTCTTGAAGAAGAGACTGCAGTCAGGGAAATAGTTCTTAATATAAGAACTGTAACTCAAAACCACTAGCCCTCCCTGCTATCCTATTGGCTAACCAATTCTAGTAAACCCCACTGTCTGACTCAATACCTCAGTGTTTAACCTCCATCAGGCCGATTATAGCTTCTAGCCTTCATGGCGGGACAAGGGAAGAGATGAACAGCCAGGAATCAGCTTTTCCTATGCCCCAAATGTATCTGCAAATTACCAAGATTTCTGGTAACTTGGCTAATGTGGTGTCTCCATCATAATTCCACCAAAACTGTGGAAGTGTGTTTTCTATCAACATCACACTGTCAGCTGGAGCATACTAAAGGAAGCTGAGCAGCTATATTTTCCAGGACCTGCTGTATCATGTGACCCCATGTGATCGTTTGCTTTACTTGGGATATGCTAGCAGAATTCCAAATTTTCAGTTTTGGTGGAATTATGATCGAGACACCACATTAGCCAAGTTACCACAAATCTTGGCAATTTGCAGACACATTTGGGGCATAGGGGTCAATCCTATTCCATGCAAAGGGTACGAGTTGTCGTTGCAATGGCAGCAAAACGCCGGCAACGGGTCGGCACCTCACGGCCCACTCCCAGCCCAAATTTGTTTCATTTTGCTCAGAGCCCTATGGGCCTGCGAGCACCTTTAAGTGAATCTGGGCTGCCGTCAAGCGCGGCCGCTGTCACGATGACTCGCATCCGCAAGAACATCGCATGGAATAGGATTGACCCCATAGTTTATTGGAAAAACAATCAAACTTACAGTATGGATTTACAGGCTGCCAGCCAGTACTTTCATAAGTACAAAATCTGTTCATGAAATGTAAAGCAAAAATCAATGCAGGTTTCCAGTTGCAAGATGGCTAAAGTTTTATATTTCACACATGGAATTGTAAAATGAACAGCATTACATATGGCTTGTTGGGCGGTCACTTACCTCATGCTCTTCTGTGTCATTAGCAGTCCAGATTGGTGTGAATCCCAGGCATCAGCTGTGTGTCAAATGCAAGACATCTGATAATAACTTTCTCCAATATGACATTGTCACATGGGAATCATAAAGAATTCCTGAATGTTTCATGTTACAGATGCATGGGGATGGGGGCGAAACTCAATAAGTTATTAAAGTGTTATGTTATCTACTCTACACCAGTAATTGCACAGATTTCAAGATGTGTGAATACGCTGCCATTCAGGTTCATCGTGACACGACCTTCGACAGGATGGAAACGGAAAAGAGCAGAGCAGATGATGCAGAGACCCTTGTAAATTCTATGTTCCCGCGTTCATTTAAAGCAAAAGCATCAAATATTTTATTAAATGCATTTAAAAAAAATAAATAGAAGTGATTATTGCAATCAGTAAATTTTATTACTTAAAGGGGAACGCCATTAAAAAATAAAGAAACAAATAAACTCAAAATAAAAAAGTACGTTAATTATTAATTCTACTAAGTATTTATCATTAGCATTGGCCGCACATGCTGGAAAATTGTCAGCAATAGCCATCAATTAAGCAAACAGCTCTCCGAGTGTTACCTTAAAACTTGCCCAATAGTGGAAATACTCAGACTAACATTGATTGGATGATTATTGTGCATGTTGGACCAATGTTCAGTGTGGCCATGCGTAGGCAGACAAATTAACTAATGAAATTTCCAAACTGAGGTCTGGATAATTTTAGGAGCTCACGGGACCTCTTGCGGTCAGAAGATCATTGCACACACAGATCACTTCAGACATTTCAGAAAATTGAGATTGTTTTGAGGCGACACACAGGGAAATATCTGGCAAGGACATGCAGTCAGGGCAGGCAGGAGAGGCAGAGCCTCCCTGTTATACTCCTGAGATTTGATATAAAAATTATTAGAATAATACAAAGAAAATATTTATAACTTATAAACATCTTCTTTGTTTATTTTCTAGTTAACACTCACCAGCTTAGTGGAGCTCCCTGGGACTGCAGGGAGACAAAAGATGAGGCAGCAACAGCTCAGCCTCGCTTCTGTATAGTCAGACACTGCTGAGGGCGGGGCCACACCACGGGCAGTAAGCTGCACAGAAAGAGACTAATAAAGGCATGCCTCTGAGTATGGCGGTATGCCTTGAGCACTGATGGACACATTGGATGTGTCATGTGACTAGGAAGCGCATTGCAATGTTTAAAGATCGGAGCTCAGTGTTATGATTGCCAGTGACCATCCCTAGTAAATCGACTAGAACTTCAGGCCACGATGTCTTCCGTCAATAACAGCTGCCCGTTGTTCCCTTAGAGGTAATAAACCCACCGGTACTTAGGCGGCAGCCTGGACTTACTGCTCGGAGTAGTAGCAGCTTACAGGGCTGGAATCCTGAGGTGAGAAGAAGGAGTTAGTATAGTATGAGAGATGCGGCTTTGGAAGCCGATGATGTGGTGAGTCGATGGTATGGCAAGTGTGCCGGTGATGCGGCAAACGTGCTGATGGTGCGACTTGTGTGCCAATGGTGCGGCAATAGCCGTTAGTACAGGGGTTCCCAACTATGGTCCTCAAGGCACACTAACAGTCCAGGTTTTAGGGATAGCCATACTTGAGCACATGTGACTTAATTAGTGCCTCAGTTATTTTGATTTAACCATCTGTGCACAATCATGGATATCACTAAAACCAGGACTGTTGGTGTGCCTTGAGGACCGAGGTTGGGAATCACTGCGTTAGTAGATAGTCAGATGATATGTTGTGGCTTTAAGAACCGATGGTGTGGCAAATGTGCTGATGGTGCAGCTTGTGTGCTGATGGTGCGGCAATAGCTATTAGTAGATTAATGGGTAGTATGTTGTGGTTTTGAGAGCTGATGGTGCTGCAAATGTGCCGATGATGTGCTAGTGTGCCGATGGTGCGGCAATAGCCATTAGTAGATTAATGTGTAGTATGTTGTAGCTTTGAGAGCCGATGGTGCCGCAAATGTGCCAATGATGCAGCTAGTGTGCCGATGGTTCAGCAATAGCTGTTAATAGATTGATAGGTAGTATGTTGTGGCTTTGAGAGCCGATGGTGCGGCAAATGTGCTGATGATGCGGCTTGTGTGCCGATGCTGCGGCAATAGCCGTTAGTAGATAGACAGGTAGTTTGAAGTGAATGCTGCGGCTTGGAGAGCCGATGGCAGCACGGAGATATAGATGCGGCTTGGGAGCCGTAAAACAAGCCTGGTGAGCTAATGACAGCTCGGAAGCTGTAGATGCCGGAGGTGCGGCAAGAGCTGATGGTGGAGGAGTGAATGGTTGGTGCTGCATCTTGGAGAGCCGATGACAGCACAGCGGTGTTGGTGCAGCTTGGAAGCGTTAGAAGAAGCTGGAGAGCCGGCGGTAGCACAGAAGCCACTTTGAGAAAATCCAATTCTGTGACACGAAGAGGACCAGAATGCAGAACATGCAGCCAAGCCGATGGGACTCACAGATATGCTGTAGTCGGCTAGGAGGCAAAAGTCCAATGAGTACAAATACAGGTAGGAGGCAGCACCAATCACGTAGCACAGTGGACAACATGTCACTTCCTGAGGCGTGCTGATCGCCTAGTGACAGGAGAAACTGGAGTAACCCTGTTCTGACCAGGTAAACTGCTTGAAGGATGCAAGTCGTGACCGATGCATGCGAGCACTCGCTCTGAATGAGGGCGGCCGCATCTATTTTACGGCCCGGCCTCCTGGCCGCTCGCTAGGCTGTGGGTGGCCACCCACAGCTTTAGCGAGCGGCCAGGTTGATGGTCGTGATGGTCAAGACCATCGCGATCATCGGGGCTTGCGACGAGACCCTTGTGGTAGGGTCTCATCTGCTGCAAGCCCCAGTGAGCTTTCGGCTCTAATAGAGCTGGAAACTCACCACTGACATCACGAGTGATGTCAGTGGGGCCACTCCCAAACGGCAGGCGTTCTGTCGGGAACGCCTCCATTTGGTAAGCCACCCCCCCGCCCCATCGACAGCCGCCCATTTTGTAGTAAACCCAGGAGCGAGAGAATTTCTCTCTCGCTCTGGGGCTTGAACACAAGCAGTGCGGCTGCTGCACGTGTGCAGGGCCTCTACATCGACCCGCTTGCAAGCGCATCGGCGCTTGTGAGCAGGTCTGAATGAGACCCTCAGTCAGCAGCAGCAAGAGAAGACACAGTGATGCAGTTAGGAGAATCAATCTACACTAAAGCTTAGTGTAGTGAGGGGAGAGTTACAGTGAGTAGGGGGTGAGACAGGCTCCCAGCACTCAGACCCATCTCCATGGGTGCCTCCCCAGCCATTGACCTCACCGCACATCACTGATATCTGCTCAGTTGCCTGATCATTTACAATGGGCCCTGAGCAATGAACTGCTAGAGACTCCTACCAATAAAATTGTAAAAACGATATACTGGAAGTGGCGTAACTAGGGCAGGGCGAGCGGGGTGCGTGCCCTGGGCGCCGTTGGACCAGCGGCGCGGGGGGGCGCCGACCGGCCACGGTACCGGCCCGCCCTCCCTAGTTAGCCAGTGTAGCGCCGACCGCAATGACAGGCACATTTACACAGGACCGGCGCTAGGCTTCCAGCGCCGTCCCTGTGCTGCACGCCTGAGCCCATCCCCTCCCTCTGAGCGCTTGCCCAATAGCGCCAGGAGGCGGGCTCAGGCTGTGCATAACACACACATCACCGCCAGCGCTGGTGGCGATGTGTGTGTTAAACAGCAGCCAATGAGAGTCAGATAGACTCTCATTGACTGCTGCAGCACCCACTGCAAGAGCCGGGCTTCCGTCCGGCTCCTGCAGTGGGTAATGGGACTGACATCATGACGTCATGACGTCTGTCCCATAATACTGAGCGCGCCAGCCTGGGCGGGAGCGGCGTCGTGAGCAGGACCAGGAGCAGAGATTCAGGTAAGTATATTTTTATATATATATATATTTTTTTTAACCTATCTGCACAATGGGGGAGGGGGTGGCTACTACTGGGGGGACCTCTTCTGAGGGAGGGGTGGCTACTACTGGGGGGACCTCTACTGGGGGAGGGGTGGCTATTACTGGGGGGACCTCTACTGGGGGAGGGGTGGCTACTACTGGGGGCGCCATTGGGAGTACCTATTCTACTGGGGACTACTACTTGGGGGGGAACTACCACTGGGGGCATTATAAAAGGGGCCAACTACTAGAGGCACTGCACTCGGGGAACCACTACTGGGGGCAATAATAGGAAGGGCCACTACAGGGGGCACTGGATAGGGGGGATCACTACAGGGTGCCTGCATAAGGGGACCACTACTGGGAAAACTGCATGGGGGGGACTACTGCTGGGGGCACTATATAAAGGGCACTGCACAGGGGGGGGGACTACTACTGGGGGCACCATATAAAGGGCACTGCATAAGGGGATACCTCTACTGGGCGCACTGCATTGTGGGGACTGCTACTGGGGGCACTGCATAAGGGGGAACACTATGTGGGGCACTGCATTTGGGGGGCCACTACTGGGGGTACTGAGTAAGGGGAACTAATTGGGGGCTGTATAAGGGGTACCACTACTGGGGATACTGTATAAGGGGCACTAATATGGGCCTGCATAAGAGGGACCACAACTGCATACTGGGGGTACATCGGCGCGCGCACATCTCGGGTTGTTGGGGGGGGTGGCTCCCTTTTCAAATTTGCCCTGGGCTCCAAATACCCTAGTTACGCCACTGTATACTGGCAATGGTTTTAAAATGTACAATGAGTAAATACCCCCAGCACCACAAATGTAACATGCCACACTGTAGTGACCCTAGCTCATATAATGCTGCACAGTGCCCCTAGTTCACATTATGTCACATAGTGCCCACAGATAACATTATGCCACACAGTGCTCATATTAGAAAGCACCACTGCTACTCACCTCCCCGTGATATAAAATCTTGGAACCTGCAGCAGAATCTTTGAATGAGCATCTTCTCTGCCATGGGAATATCGCTTGTGCAGTCCAGAACCTTCTTTTTTCCTCCTTCATGCTTCCCTCACTGAACTCCTCCTGCCCACACTGACAATGACGCCTGTTGTGTCATCATTAATTGCAGCCTGCGTCCTGCCCTCCCATGCTCCAATGCTGGTGATGTAGCTATTGTTTGAGGCCCTCACCTGTTTACGAGAAGCTTGGTTAACTGGCACATTGGTAATGCGGCACCGCATTAGCGGTAACTTCAAATTGTATTATTTGGTTTTATTTTTCCATTAATGACGTCTAAGTAGTGGCCTTCATCAATGACCCAGTGATGTCTATACTCCTGCAGTGATTTTGGTTTAATAGGCACCGACCGCATTGTTAATACTGAAACAATCAAAACCTTTTTTTTTAAACGTTGTGCTTCCTTCTCTGCAAATTTGAGTCCGCGTGATATAGATATTTTCAAGCTGATAGTTACCATTGTTCAGTAGAATGGATAGAAGATGTTCACTGCAATATAGTGCCATTCCCCTATAGAACCGCTTATTAAGGAGACACAGGACCTGATTCATTACGTATCGCAGCTGCGATTACGCGCGCAATCTCACAGCATAAAATATGCTAATGATTGCAATCGCAATGCCGTCACAGCCTAACATCAGGACGCCCACTTCACCTTACACACATCCGTATACTGTGCAAGTCTGCAAAACCATCGGTAACATCGAGTACCATCGGAGCCTCACGCACACTTGCACAAGGTCAGACCTTACTCAGAAATAGCTAACCTTATCGCACACAGTGAAATTCCAAGATGCGTATGGCATCGCAGTGGCTAATTTATTCACGTCCCTGTAATGGCGTTCAAACGCACTGGAACGCCTGCATCTAGCCGTCCACCCCCCTGTCACCACCCCCAAGTGGTCACTTCCTGTCAATCGCTCTGCGAATGGTCTGCGAAGTCACTGCAATCACAGTCCAATAGCAGTGAAGTCTTCACACACGCAAACTGCGATGCATACTCATGCACAGAACGCAACAACCGGCCGATTGCGTGCGTAATCGTAGCTGTGATCGGCAATGAATCAGGCCATCAGTGTCTTGTTCTGAGGCCTATTCCCCTTCGTATGTTGTTATATCTGGAAAGCTACTGACAAAACTCTTAATACAACAGGAGCACCAGACTTTGCTAGCTGAATGCTAAAGATCAGTGGTTCTCAAACTCGGGGCCTGATTCAGACCCACTCGCAAGTGCTTTGCGCTCGCAAGCGGGTCAATGGTGCGGCACTGCACACGTGCGGCGTGCGCAATGCACGTGCGCAAGCCCCGGAGCGAGTGAGAAATTCACTCGCTCCGGGGCTCGCTACAAACAGGGCGGCTGTCGATGTTGATCGACAGCTCGCCCCATTTTGTAGGCGGGGCAGGGGGGGATGGCTGGACATACGGAGGCGGTCCTGAAGGAACGCCAGCCATTTGTGGGCGGCCCTACTGACATCACCGATGATGTCAGTAGTGAGCTTCCGGCTCTATTAGAGCCGGAAGCTCCCTGGGGCTTGCGGCGGATGAGACCCTACCACAAGGGTCTCGTCGCAAGCCTGATGGTCGCGACCATAGCGACCATCACCTGGCTGCTCGCAAAAGCTGTGGGTGGTCACCCACAGCTTAGCGAGTGGCCAGGAGGCCGGCTTTTAAATAAAAAACGGCCGCCCTGATTCAGAGCGAGCGCTCGCTTTTTGCGAGTGGCTCTTAATCAGGCACTCGGCCCTCAGAACCCCACACAGTTCATGTTTTGCAGGTCCCCTAGCAGCTGCACAGGTGTATTCATTACTCGCTGACACATTTTAAAAGGTCCACAGGTGGAGCTAATTATTTAACTTGATTCAGTGTGGAGACCTGGAAAACATGCACTATTTGGGGTCCTGAGGACCGAGTTTGAGAACCTGTGCTGCACATGCGCAGGGCTAACTATCGACCTGGTTGCGATCACATCGGTGCTTGCGACCAGGTCTGAATGAGACCCTATATTTTTAGCATTAGCTCTTTGCTTATACTCACAATGTCCTTTTTCTTTATTTTGTCATTTGTAGCTTTAAAAAAAAAAAAAACCATATGTGATATAAACGTAGAAGCAATGATACACCAGATCCTTCAGTGACCCGTCAGGTCAAAAAACTCTCCTACAATCTGTTCAAAACGTTCCAGACTGTCACAGCTGTCGATATCATTACATGGTGACAATGCTATCAAAGAGAAGCTATATTGTCACTTATATTTGGACTTATTTAATTTGAGTTGTTTTTAGATTTGTCACTGTCCAAAGAATTCGAAGTATTAAAATAATTTTTCCCAATCAGTTATGACTTGTCATGGTAACGATTCCTCACATATTTTTCAATCTTATTCTGAGAGTGGTTATATAAATGAAAATATGAAGTAAGCATGGGGAGAGAGGATCATGATGGTCTCTGCCCAGAACACAAAATAGGATGAAGTATAATTTGTGAAATTATAACATAAGAAAATATCAATATTAATGTAAACTATTTGAGAAGCTGATCTACCAACCATTTGTGTCACTCATTTTGTTCTATGTCTAAATAATAATTGCCTTACTTTTCCTATCCCTTGCCTGTCAGGACCCTGGGAGCTGTACAAATTGAAGGTAATTGGGGCCACCGAGACATTAGGAAGAGGGTGTGGCCACCTGGGGGGCATGGCCACGCCCACACCGCATAGAGAGCCCTATGATGATTCTGCACGCAGACCTAGCGCCCTTTGATGAACATTCTCACCACGGTGCCAAAGGGCAGCATTGCACTACCTCCCTGGATGTCCCGGGCCCCCTGCGGTCCCCCATCAGGAGAGTGTAATCTGTACCCGCTCCCTTACTCTTGGCGCAATGAAGGTAATGCACGTTTTATTTTCTTCTCTGGGTGTAATGCACACATGAGGCAATGAACAGAAGAAACAAAGAGGGGCAGATGTGGTTAACAGTGAAGAGGACAAGTATGGACCCAATTCAGTGTTGAATGCAAGTCTGTGGCAATTACTTCCACATTGCATGCATCAAATCCGAGTGCGTCAGGCAGGTGTTTAGGGGCGCAACTAGCTGGGGGCATCATATTGCACACTGCTGCTATGTTTTGGCGCTGTGCATACAACTCTCCATTGCTCAGGGCCTGATTCATTACGGATCGCAACTGCAACAGCATACGCAGTTGGCCGATTGTTGTGTGCTGTGCACATGTAAGCATCGCAGTGCGCGTGCACAGCGGCTACAATGCAATCGCACTGTGATTACGCAGGTCACGGTAAGCCATCGCAGAGTGATTGACAGGCAGCCAGTGTTTGGGGGTGGTGACGTGAGTGTGGTTGGAGAAACGCAGGCGTGCCAATCCATTTGAATGCAAAGGGCGTGAATAAATTAGCCATTGCAATTGGATACGCAGTTTGAGTATTTACTGCGTGCAATGAAGTTAGCAATTGCTGAGTAAGATCAGGGCTGCTGTATTTGTACATGAGGGGCCGATGGTACTCGATGTTTCCGATGTATGTTCAGGACTGCAAGGTATTACGCATGTGAGATAGCGGTAGTGGGAGGTAGTGGGCGTCTCTATGCTGGCTGTGCAATGGCACTGCAATAGCATTCACTGGCATATTTTCCCAATGGTTCTGCGTGTGTAATCACAGCTGCGATCGCACAGTCCCAGTCTCGGGCAGATCCTTGACTTTGCTTTGTCTAGCATAATAAACAGTAGAATATATATTAATTTACTGTAAGTAATATTTCTGTGCTATAGTTAAATGATTGCAGAGACTTCATGCTCCTTTTTCCTATATTATATTCCTTCCCTTCTTCCCTGTCATTTCAGTATTTTCTCTGTAAACCAAACCCAGCTGGTTGCTAGGTAGAACACAAACCTTATAAAACATAACAATACACTTCAAAGAACAGAGGATGAAGTAAGACAACATCCAGGTAACAGGTTACACAACTCTCAAAATGTGTGTTGAAGGCAAAGCTCAGTTATAGCTGGCATATTAATCTGTTATGTGGTCCAGGTGTATGAGGTCCCACCAAGGCAAGAATCCCTTAAAGTACCAAGTTATATGGGTTCATTACAATTTTATTCAGGCACTTCTATGATTTTGTAAATACTGAGAATAACATGACTGTATACACTGGGACTGTGCGATCGCACCTGTGATTACGCACGCGGAACCATAGGGAGAATATGCTAGTGAATGCCATCGCACAGCCAGCATAGAGACGCCCACTGCCGCCCACTACCGCTATCTCACGTGCCGCCCACTATCACTATCTCACATCTGTAATACCTTGCAGTCCTGTGTATAAATCCAGAGCATCGAGTAACATCTGCCCCTTATGCACAATTGCAACAGGTCAGACCTTACTTTGAAATTGCTAAGCTGCGTATGCCGTCCCAGTGGCTAATTTATGCACACGCATGCAAAGGCGATCAAACGGACAGACGCACCTGTATTTCTCCAATCACTCCCCAGTCACCACCCTCAAACGCTCACAACCTGTCACTCACTCTGCGATGGATTCTTCGCTGCATAGGTGATCAAAGTGCGATCGCAAAGCTAACTCACGCATGCACATTGCGGTTCTCCAGACTGGCAAATGGCTCTCCTGCTGTGAGCAAGAACGCAGTGGCTAATTTATGCATGCCCTGAAAACAGTGTTTAAACCAGGGGCGTATTAAGAGAGGAAGGGGCCCGTGTGCATTCCCTGTACGGGGCCCCCTTCCCGGCAGCCGGCAGCAGATTGACGGCTGATCGCAGCAGCAGTAGACTCTGGGCACTAGTCTGTTCCCAGAGTCTACTGCGCAGGGTAATTTCCTCACTGCGCATGCACAAAACGGCCATTTTCTAGCGTTTTGTGCAGGGCTGAGACACCTGACGCGGGACGTCAGAGAGGTAAGTATTAGAAAATATGGGTGCAGGGTGTGCACTGTGGGCCTCCCTGGACCCAGGGACCCGTCTGCACCGCACACCCTGCACCCATTATAAATCCACCCCTGGTTTAAACTGTCCAACACGCCTGCCTTTTCTAGGCACCCCCCCGTTATCTCCCCCAAGTGCCGTCTATCCCCCACTCACTATGCAAGCGAATTCTCTCTGCGAGCGTAATCATAAACAATCGCTGCGCGTGCACGGTGTGGCATACACACGTGCGCAATGGATAACAATCGCTCGCTATAGAATATTCAGGTTCCAGAAGCTCACAATTAGTTATACTACATAATTCCCTCTGATTTGGTTTAATTCTCAATATTGCTTAAGAATTATCAGGAATATAAATCCAGCATTATTTGTCAATTAGAGCACACACATACTTTTTACTAACTAGGACAAAAGCCAAAGCCATTGTATTATGTACAAGTACGGTTCTGATTGCAGATATTTTCACATATTGGTGTTGGCAATATATTGCATTTCTGGAATAAAAAAACTTGCACAGTAAGGGCGTTCAAATATACAGCTGTATCAATTCACACTAACAAATAAATACAATTTAAATGGTCTTCTTCCCAACCTATGTATCATTTTATATATATATAGTTCTGTGTTATATGTGCAATTACTCTTTTCCTGGATATTCTTTTTCCTTTAAGCCAGAGATTCCCAAACTCTGCCATTACAGTCCACGTTTTAAGGCTATCCATGCTTGAGCACAGCTGACTTAGGGCCTGATTCAGAGCCGCTCGTAAGCGGCCGCTCGTTCGTTCCGAGCGATGTTAGCCCAACTGCGCATGCGTACGGATCGTTATACGCATGCGCTAATCAGTCAGTGCGGCCGAAATTCATGTGCTCGCAAAATAGCGAATGCCTGCTATTTTGAGTGACAGAAAGAGGCGTATGTGGGTGGTAACAGGGGAAGGTGCTTGAAAATGGGGAGTGGAAATCAGAACGCAGGCGTGCTTAAAGGTCAAAACGGGCGTTTTATGGGTGTGCATATTTACAACAGCAGCGTCATTGACCATGTCACTGGGTTATTTTATAGTCAGAACTGCTCGCAAAATTGTGGTAGCAAACACCAACCCCAAGAATAGCGAGCAGTTCATACCCTTGTCGATGTACTCGATTAATCTAATAAATAGCGGACATGACGTAGGATGCGAGCGGCCAGGGGGCGTATCTTTCCAAAAAACGAACGCAAGTTTTGTTCGCTCGTTCAGACATAGAGGCGTGAACAGACCGCAAACAGCGAACGGTTCATTTGAATAGCCACCCCTTGTTTTAGAACGAACGACCGCAAATAGCGAGTGGCTCTGAATGAGGGCCTTAATTAGTACCTCAGTCAATTTGATTTTACCATCTGGGCTCAAGCATGGATAGCCTTAAAACATGGACTGTAATGGCAAAGTTTGGGAACCTCTGCTTTAGGTTTTAAAACCACGCATGGCACATACATCTACATTCACACATAAAGAACTGGCATTGCTTTCACAAATCCTCTTGAGGTGGGGTTCCATCGATACCATAAAGGTAAATATAACTAGAGGACAACTGAGTGGTCAAAACTATCCCCTAATTACTGAGCAATGATGGCAGTGTGCTTTATATATTCAGGTTTGCAGGAGTATGAAATAGCTTAAGTAGCGCCTGATATAGGGCATCCCGTCCTATATCAGGCGCTATTCACCACTTATGCTAATTCAGGACGCATCTAATTTGGGATGCGATGCATCAGACCACTCTTCACATGTATGCGGGCAGTAATTATAGTTCAGTAAGAGCTGTCCTTTACAAATGAGGAACTTCTGGGTCTATGACCCATAAGCCCCTCTGACAAGGACACACGTGCTGTGGGGGTTGCTGGGAGTGATCCGATTGGATCCCTTTCACATCACTCTCCGAATAGAAGCCTATAAGCTGCAGTGTGTAACGGCATTTGAAGATGCTGTTACCCACTGCATCTGGCTTGGTGCCTATGAGAAATGCTCCCGAAAACTCCCGGAAATGCCATTTTGAAATTTTTTTGTCTTGCTTGTTAGCTGCGATCATATTAAGAGCCTCATTTATCAACGAGTCTTGTCATACGCAATGACTGATAAAACTCGTTGCGTGTGATAAACGCTGCTCCAGCCAATCAGCTTCCAACTGTCATTTTTGCAACAGATGACAGTTAGGAGCTGTTTGGCTGGAGCACCATTATCAAAAACAACGAGTTTTAAAACTCGTTGCGTATGATAAAACTCGCTGATAAATAGGCCCCGAAGTACAGAAACAGATACATACATCTGTCAACAACCATTTTCTATTTGCATTAATAATACTTAAACTATCATTTAAACTAGAGATGGGCAGGCTCGGTTTGGTTCGGATTTTCCCGCCAGGTTCGGATTTTTCCCGCTAAAAATCAGGTCTCAGAGACAGGCAAAACATCATCTTTCATGGACAAACATCATCCTTCATGGACAAAAGTTCATGAAAGATGATGTTTGTCCATGAAAGATAACGTTTTGCCTCTTTCTGAGACCCAATTTTTGGCAGGAGAAATCTGAACTTGGCGGGAAAATCCGAACCAAATCGAGCCTGCACATATGTAATTTAAACTATATAATAACTATCACAATAGTTGTTGCAATAAGTATAAAGATTATTGTAACACCTACTACAGTAATAGCAACATAACTGGCTCTGTATTGTAGGCAGTAGCCTTTGCATACGTGTAGCTGAAAATACATTAGTTACACTGTCGGCAGGATTTGCAACCTGCTTCACTCTGTCAGAATAATCGGAGGGTAATTCTTCTTTGCTCTGTTTACAATTATGTGTTTTAGCTCCATCAGTTTCCCGAGAACAGACCCTAGTTACAGCACACAAGAATCTGCCCTTTGCCCGCGTTAGTGCCCTGGCCAATTAGCTACTTCATATATTCTAGTTCTAGCTTCACAAGGGAATGATGCTTGTGGAAGTTGATTAATATCTGCCAATGTGGGTTATAACGCGTAAAAATAATCTCTGAACTTCTGAGAGTCTGGTCTAATATTTGGCAGATTCTTAAATAAATTCCAATGGTCCAAAGGGAAAAGAGAACAAGTACAGATTGCTGTTCATTATTCTCTAGCACTTATCTAAGGGGATAAACAGTTTGGTTCCCTCAGGGTAATTCCCGGTTGCATCTTCTGTAACCCTTAGTAAGCCTTGGAGAAAGATAAAGTGGATGGAGATAAAGTAGCAACCACTCAGCTCCTAGCTGTCATTTTTCAAACACAGGGGGAGATGTATCAAGGCTTGGAGAGAGATAAGCGGAGGGAGATAAAGTACCAACCAATCAGCTCCTGTCAGTTTACAGGCTTTGTTTGCAAAATAACAGTTAGGAGCTGATTGGGTGGTACTTTATCTCTCCCCAAGGCTTGATACTTCTTCCCCGCAGCCAAGTGACAGTTAGGAGCTGATTGGTTGGTACTTTATCTCAGTCCACTTTATCTCTCTCCAAGGCTTAGTACATAGACCCCATAGACTCTTTAACTGTCTCTCCTCTCCTCTACTGCTGGCTGTGCCAGTGTCAGACTGGTGCATGAAGGGCCTATTGGGGGAATGCAGTTGTAATAACCCAATGAAGCAATGTATCAGGTTCGAGCAGATCGGAGAGGCACCCCTGGTGTGAGGTGTTCCCCTTCCTTACAGACACAATGACAGACACATATTATAAGGTACAGTACAACACAATTTTATTGTAGCTCAAGCAACAATTGACAGGTTACAGCAGGACATTATCTCCTTTACACTCTCAGTAACAGGGATTTGATACAATATATGCAACAAAATAAATTCTTAGAAGATTTTAGTTCGGGAAAGAAACCAACAAATAGACCCTATTCAGAAGACAGCTTACAAATATTCGTTACATTTAGGGCCTAATTCAGACCCGCTCGCGAGCGCTGAGTGCTCGCAAGCGGGTCGATGTTGCCCTAGTGCGCATGCGCACGACGGAGGCAGCTCCGTCGTGCACATGCGCGAGATTATGGGTCTCGCACCAAATGGGGCGTGCTGTCGATGGTGATTGACAGCACGCCCCGTTGGTGGGCGTGCCGGGGGCGTGGCTGCCCAGACGGAGGCGTTCCCATGGGAACGCCTACCATCTGGGGCCGGCCCCACTGACATCACTAGTGATGTCAGTGGGAGTGCTTTTGGCTCTGATAGTGGTAATGATTAGTATGTACAGTCATTTGCAGAGGTAATGATTAGTATGTACAGTCATTTGCAGAGGTAATGATTAGTATGTACAGTCATTTGCAGTGTTAATTATAATAAGCAAGCAAAGTTCAGCACTGTCCTAAGCAGTAGTCTCTAAGAACTAGGTGGTGCAGTGGTTCAGGCCTAATGCTGGGTACACACTGCACTGGCAGATATATTGACCGATCAATGGGTTGGCCGATATATCTTGTGTGCGTCAGCCAGTGTGTACCAGCGATATGTCTGTGAATACTGAGCTAATGTCTACATTCCCTGTCTCGATATATACAAATTCCACTGAAAGCAAGAACAGACTTTGTCACCACAAATATTATTAAGACATACCTATAATGAAATCTGATCATGTACGCTATAACAAGGGGTAATCTATGGCAGCAGAAGGTAAGCAGGGTAATTACCTTGGGGTGCGTGTTGGACAGTGAGCCCAAGATGTTCAGGTGCTCTGATTCCTTTTCACTTTAGCGCTCTATCCCATACTCACACCAAAACACATGGAGGAAATGAAACTAGACTCCAAGATATGTGCTAAACAATCAGGAGGAACCATCAGTATCGCTCATCTTATGATGGGAGACATCTCACTTGAGGGAAGGGGGGATAGAATATAACAAACTCTCTATAAAGTGGAGAGGTGAAAAAGTTACCCATAGCAACCAATCAGCGGCTACCTGTCATTTATCTAGTACATTATTTAACATAAGTAGAAGCTGTTTGGTTGCTACGGGAAACTTCTCCACTGTTTCGAAGGAATCGGTATGATTTACCGCTGGATGCACGTCCGGCGGTTGGAATCCCGACACCAGAATGCCTAACCCTAACCCCCCCTTCCCCTAGCCTAACCCTATAATCCCGGGGGGGTGCCTAACCCTAAATCGCCCCGGGGGTGCCTAACGCTAAACCCCCCTTCCACTAGTCTAAACCTAACCTCCCGGGGGGTACCTAACCCTAAGTCCCCCCCGGGAACCCTAAACCTAGCCCTCCCCCCACCCGCGGCTATCCGTACTCGGCGCCTGGCGTCCCTTCGATCAGGATGCTGGGTGTCGTGCTCCCGGCGTATGTCTAATGACAGGCGTCGGCGCATCGACGCCTGTCTTTAGACCCTTGCCGGGATATGATAGTCGGGAAGCCGGCTGTCGGGATTAGGTCTGCCGGCTTCCCGACTGCAAACCGTTTAGAAGGTTTACTGCATCTCCCACTGTCTGAGGACAAAAGAGTTATCTCTCCCTAAATCCAACATTGCATATAATACAGTAATAGGCATTAACCAACATGGCAAAAAGCATAAATAAATAGTAACAAGATAATGATTGGACAAAGAACCTTAGTTACAAATAGTAAATTGTATTTTTAGATATGAAGTCATTTAAGAAATATCAGATATTTCCTTCTAAATTCTTAATAAAAAAACAACAAGTGTAGACCGGCACGGTACATGTGCCAGACATTAATTAGAGGCAAGATTCAGGGTGACTAGTCAGTGACACATTTACTAATAGGTCATTATCTGCTACACTGTTGCTTTCCTTATCAGTATTCGCAAGCCCAGGGTACAAGCATAATGTCTCAAGGCATGATGTGATGATCGGACAAGGAATAAGACACCACTGTGTACATTTGCAAGTAGAAAATCACATGTTTTAAAAAACGCAGAGGACATTAAGTAATAATAGGTATTATTTTTTAAGCTTTACTAATGTGTGTGTGTGTATATATATATATATATGTATATATATTAGGGGTGAGCGGGTTCAGATTTCTGAAATCCGAACCCCCCGAGCCCCCCCGATCCGAGGCCGATCCGAGTCAGGCTCGACTTTTCACGCCTGACTCGGATCTGAAATCGAGGCAAAACGTCATCATCCCGCCTTCCGGGTCTCGCGGGTTTTGGATCCTATATAAGGTACCCGCGTCGGCGCCATTTTCTCACTCGGCTGTGGACAGTGAAGAGGGAGGGTGGGAGTTAGGGCTGGCTGGGCTGTGTAGTGTAGTGTAGTGTTGTAGTGTAGTGCAGTGTAGTGTTATGCTGTGCTGTGCTGCGCTGTGCTGCTGTTGTCCATAGGGGCTGTGTCCACTACTTCAAAGTCCATAGGGGCTGGCTGTGTTGTGCTGTGTTGCTGTTGTCCATAGGGGCTGTGTCCACTACTTCAAAGTCCATAGGGGCTGGCTGGACTGTGTTGTGCAGTCAGTTGTCCATAGGGGCTGTGTCCACTCCAAAGTCCTGTGCAGTGTCCCAGTCCTAAAGGGGTGCTGTAGTGTTGTCCAGGGGGTGCGCTGTCCGTCAGGGGTGCTCCCCCCAAGTGCTAAAAAATATATATTTTTTCAGTGTTTGTGAATTGGCTGCACGTGCATCAACAAAGGAGCAGCACCAAGTGTGCGCCTGTGTCCCATAAGTAAAAGGCCGGCTGGCTTGTCCGTTAAAGGGTGCTGTAAACCCCACAGAGCACTCCAAACAAAATAAAAAAATATATTTTTTTGTGTTTGTGAATTGTGTGCGCAGTAGCCGCATGTGCATCAACAAAGTAGTGCCAAGCGTGCGCCTGTGTCCCATAAATAAAGGGCTGGCTGGATTGACCGCTAAAGGGTGCTGTAACCCCCAAAGGGCACTCCAAACAAAATAAAAAAATATATTTTTTTGTGTTTGTGAATTGTGTGCGCAGTAGCCGCACGTGCATCAACAAAGTAGTGCCAAGCGTGCGCCTGTGTCCCATAAATAAAGGGCCGGCTGGATTGACCGCTAAAGGGTGCTGTAACCCCCAAAGTACACTCCAAACAAAATAAAAAAATATTTTCTGTGTTTGTGAATTGTGTGCGCAGTAGCCGCACGTGCATCAACAAAGTAGTGCCAAGCGTGCGCCTGTGTCATAAGTAAAGGGCCGGCTGGCTTGTCCGTTAAAGGGTGCTGTAACCCCCAAAGTACACTCCAAACAAAATAAAAAATTATTTTCTGTGTTTGTGAATTGTGTGCGCAGTAGCCGCACGTGCATCAACAAAGTAGTGCCAAGCGTGCGCCTGTGTCCCATAAATAAATGGATGGCTGGATTGACCGCTAAAGGGTGCTGTAACCCCCAAAGTACACTCCAAACAAAATAAAAAAATATTTTCTGTGTTTGTGAATTGTGTGCGCAGTAGCCGCACGTGCATCAACAAAGTAGTGCCAAGCGTGCGCCTGTGTCATAAGTAAAGGGCCGGCTGGCTTGTCCGTTAAAGGGTGCTGTAACCCCCAAAGTACACTCCAAACAAAATAAAAAAATATTTTCCGTGTTTGTGAATTGTGTGCGCAGTAGCCGCACGTGCATCAACAAAGTAGTGCCAAGCGTGCGCCTGTGTCCCATAAGTAAAAGGCCAGCTGGATTGGCCGCTAAAGGGTGCTGTAACCCCCAAAGGGCACGCCAAACAAAATAAAAAAATATTTTTTTTTGTGTTTGTGAATTGTGTGCGCAGTAGCCGCACGTGCATCAACAAAGTAGTGCCAAGCGTGCGCCTGTGTCCCATAAGTAAAGGGCCGGCTGGCTCATTTCTTAAAGGGTGGTGTAACCCACAAAGTGCACTAGTCTCCAACATAAATAACAAATTATTTTCTGTGTTTGTGTGCGCCTTAGCCACACGTATATATCAATATAACATAAATGGAGGACCAAACTTTCTCCGATAAAAATAAAATAGGGAAAGATCAAGAACCACTTCCTCCTAGTGCTGAAGCTGCTGCCACTAGTCATGACATAGACAATAACATGCCATCAACGTTGTCTGCCAAGGCCGATGCCCAATGTCATAGTAGAGGGCACATACAATCCCAAATGACAAAGTTCAGGAAAATAACCTTGAAAAAAACATTTAAATCATCTGAAGAGAAACATAAACTTGCTAATATGCCATTTACGACACAGAGTGGCAAGGAACGGCTAAGGTCTTTCCCTATGTCCATGACTAGTGGTTCAGCTTCACAAGACGATGGAAGCCCTCCTCCCACTAAAAAAAATCAAACGAGTTAAGCTGGCAAAAGCACAGCGAAGAACTGTGCGTTCTAAGAAGATATCACAAATCCTCAAGGAGAGTCCAAGTGTGGTGGTGGTTGCGATGCCTGACCTTCCCAGCACTGGACGGGAAGAGGTGGCTCTTTCCACCATTTGCACGCCCCCTGCAAGTGTTTTAAAGGAGCACCCACAGTCCACTTGCTGATATGCAAATTGAAGATGTCACTGTTGAAGTACAACAGGATGAGGATACTGGTGTAGCTGGTGCTGAGGAGGAAGTTGGCGAGGAGGATTCTGATGGTGATGTGGTTTGTTTAAATCAGGCTCCGGGGGAGACAGTTGTTGTCCGTGGGAGGAAAAAGCCCATCACGGTCATGCCTGGGCAGAAGACCAAACATTCCACCTCTTTGGTTTGGCAATATTTCTATCCAAATCCGGACAACAACTGTCTTGCCATATGTACCATATGTAAAGGTGGAATAAGTTGGGGTAGGGACGTTAACCACCTAGGAACATCCTCCCTTATACGGCACATGCAGCGCGTTCATAAAAAGTTACTGTCAAGTTCAGAAACTTTGGCTTAGACCGTAAGCTGTCCAGGGACACCTAAATCCCGTTGTCCTGTTGTATCCAAGCACCTGCAAACCACACCGTCAACTCCCTCCTCGTCAATTTCCTCCTTAGTCAGGATCGGAAGTAGTCCTGCAGGCCATGTCACTGGCATGACTGACTCTCCTATCTGGGATTCCTCCAGAGGATTCTGCATTGCTACGCCTCCTGCTGCCGCTGCTGCTGTTGCTGCTGCTGGGAGTCGTTCATCATCCCAGAGAGGAAGTAGGAACACCACTACTTTTACTAAACAATTGACCCTCCAACAGTCCTTAGCGAGGAAGATGAATTACGACAACAGTCATCCTGAAGCAAAACGTATAACTGAGGCCTTGACTGCTATGTTGGTGTTAGACGTGCGTCCGGTATCCGCCATTAGTGCAGTGGGATTTAGACAATTGATGGAGGTAGTGTGTCCCCAGTTCCAAATCCTGTCTAGATTCCACTTCACTAGGCAGGTGATACCGAGACTGTACAGAAACGTCAGAAAAAGTGTCCTCAGTGTCCTGAAAAATGCCGTTGTACCCAATGTCCACTTAACCACGGACATGTGGACAAGTGGAACAGGGCAGACTAAGGACTATATGACTGTGACAGCCCACTGGGTAGATGTATCACCTTACGCAGCAACAGGAGCAGCGTCACCAGTAGCAGCATCTCAGAAACGCCAGCTCGTTCCAAGGCAGGCTATGCTGTGTATCACCGGTTTCAGTAAGAGGCACACCGCCGACAACCTCTTAGAGAAACTGAGGGAAATCATCGCCCAGTGGCTTACCCAACTTAGACTCTCCTGGGGATTTGTGATATCTGACAACGCCACCAATATTGTGCGGGCATTACATCTGGGCAAATTCCAGCATGTCCCATGTTTTGCTCACACAATAAACTTGGTGGTGACGAATTTTCTGAAAAGCGACAGGGGCGTGCAGGAGACACTTTGGGTGGCCCGAAAAATTTCTGGCCACTTTCGCCATTCAGCGACTGCGTACCGAAGACTGAAGCGCCAGCAAACACTCTTGAACCTGCCCCGCCATCACCTGAAGCAAGAGGTTGTGACGCGGTGGAACTCAACCCTCTATATGCTTCAGAGGATGGAGGAGTAGCAAAAGGCCATTCAAGCCTATACATCCACCTATGACATAGGCAAAGAAGGGGGTATGCACCTGACTCAAGCACAGTGGAGAATGATTTCCGTGTTGTGCAAGGTTCTCCAGCCCTTCGAACTTGCCACACGTGAAGTCAGTTCAGACACTGCCAGCTTGAGTCAGGTCATTCCCCTCATCAGGCTTTTGCAGAAGCAGCTGGAGAAAGTGAAGGAGGAGCTAAGATGGAGCGATTCCGCTCGGCATGTGGAACTTGTGGATGAAGCCCTTCATTCGCTTTGCCAGGATTCCAGGGTGGTCAATCTGTTGAAATCAGACCACTACATTTTGGCCACCGTGCTCGATCCTAGGATTAAAGCCTATGTGGTGTCTCTCTTTCTGGCCAACACAAGCCTGAAGAGGTACAAAGACCTGCTGGTGAACACACTGTCAGCTGAAGCGGAACGTGACACGTCAACAGCTCCTTCTTCATTTTCTCCCGCAACTGAGGCTGCCAGGAAAAAACTTAGCTATCCTAAGCAACCCACTGGCGGTGATGCAGGGCAGGCAGGACCAAGTTTGGACATCTGGTCCGGACTGAAGGACCTGGCAACAATTTCTGACATGTCTACTGTCACTACATATGATACTGTCACCATTGAAAGAATGGTGGAGGATTACATCAGTGACAGCATCCAAGTAGGCATGTCAGACAGTCCATACCTGTACTGGCAATAAAAAGAGGCAATTTGGAGGCCCCTGTACAAACTGGCTCAATTTTACCTGAGTTGCCCCCCATCCAGTGTGTACTCCAAAAGAGTGTTTAGTGCAGCCGGGAACCTTGTCAGTGAAAGGCGTAGGAGGTTGCTTCCACAAAATGTGGAGAAGATGATGTTCATAAAAATGAATTATCAACTCTTCCAGGGAGACCAGCCTCCAGAACGTACAGAGGCACCTGTGGTGGTGGATTCCAGTGGGGACGAGTTAATACTCTGTGAGGATGAGGATGTACACAACACTGAAGAGGGTGAGGAATCGGTGGATGAGGAGGATGAGGATGACATCTTGCCTCCGTAGAGCCAGTTTGTGCAGGGACAGATTAATTGCCAGCTTGTTTTGTGGGGGCCCAAACGAACCAATCATTTCATCCACAGTCATGTGGCAGACCCTGGCACTGAAATGATTGGTTTGTTAAAGTGTGCATGTCCTGTTTATACAACATAATGGTGGGTGGGAGGGCCCAAGGACAATTCCATCTTGCACCTCTTTTTTTTCTTTGCATTATGTACAGTTTGGGGCCTAGTTTTTCAAACTGCTATCCTGTCTGCCACTGCATTATCACTCCTAGATGGGTCACTTGTTTGTGCCGCCCACTCGTGTCGCTTAGCATAGTCATCCAGCTACCTCGGTGCAACCTTTTGGACATAAAAACACTATTGTGAGGTGTGAGGTGTTCAGAATAGACTGGAAATTAGTGGAAATTAAGGTTATTGAGGTTAATAATAGCATAGGAGCAGAAAAACCAACACATTCTGTGATTTTAGCTGTTTTTATGCTTTTTTAAAAAAAAATACAGATCCAAAACACAAAACCCAGAACCCAAAACACGGAAGGGTGGTTTTGGCAAAACCAATCCAGATCCAAGGTGCTAGTGTCGGCAAGTTGGCGGTTCACCTCTCTGTCAAAGTCTTTTAAATTCTGCAGTACCACTGCCCCGCCCTTATCTGCAGGACGGATCACCAAGTCTGGATTATCTCTGAGGGATTTTAGGGCCTCACGTTGTTCCACATTCAGATTATCAAAAGAGTGTTGTCTAGTGCTATTCTGGACCTCCAATTCTGACATTCTCAAAAATGTTTTGATATTGGGATTAATAGATGGAGGGTCGAATTGCCCTGGTTTAGCCCCTGTTAGTAGGGGCTAAAACACAATATTTTCTATAGTAGTATAGAAGAAGCGCCTCAAATAACTCCAATGACAAACTGTTCACTTCCATTAGATATATTATAAAAGTCCAATGTATAATTAGCTTATAGTCCAATTTACAGTATTGTATATTCTACTATAATATATATACTAGCTGGAGTACCCGGCATTGCCCGGGATTTTAAGAATGTTTGTTTACACATAATCCTCCAACAAACCTCTCCTTAGGCAGGTCTCATGAAAAGTGTGACAAACTTCCCCATCAATAGTCCTAATGTCCTCGAAGGAAATAGGACCTGTAACGGTGTAAGAAAACTTTGCAGATAGAAACATTAAAAATGTGTCGGATGTACAGTGTAAACACGGCCAAGAGCTTCTGTTGCTCTGATACCAGGATGACCATCTACAGCGACTCCCTGTTTTCTGCACATAAAAACTATTCGAGAAGTATTCCATGTGTAATATTTTTGCAGCTCACAGTACAGCAGGGTCCTTGCAAAGTCATCATTTTGACACATAAGTGAATGTTGCTGCGTAATTTGGTATAGTCAGAGAGCTGAGAATGCTGGCAAAGCCTGCTAAGGCTCTCTTCGATAATAAATATTAAGTTCATGACAAAACATGAGAAAACAAAATGCTCGCTCCGAGGCTCTAACCATATGCCGTGAGGCCCCACAATGAGCGTACAGAAAAAATTGTGTTTTGTAATTAATTAAAAATTAAGAGTAATTCATTTCAATTTCGCATTTTTTCATTGCCTCGGGCCTGTTTTAATACGCTCGTATGTAAAATTCCACGATCTTCGCTTGTAAACTGTGGATTTGTATAGAAAGACAGAAGGACAGAAGGACAATAATAGTATAAATAGTATAGATAAGAAAGTTCTTCAATATCACCACTGGAGGCAGCAGACAGCAGTACTAAGTGAAAGGCGCCACAATGAGCATCCAGTATAGAAAGATAGAAGGAAAAATTTTCACTTTTATATAGTAGATTGTGGTGATTTTGGTGATAGGAGTTGCCTCTCACTTGAATTAACCACATTCCTGTGGGATCAGCTCCCTCCAAGGGAGACTAAAGCAAAGCCTGTGCAGTCTGCAGCAGCAGTGGGGGTTTGGAGCTCTGGGTTTTATGGATTGCACAGGTCCAGCTGGAAGTCATCACTGGATGACAGGAAGGGTTTAAAACCCTCATCCACCTGGTTCTCTGGGCACTGATGCTGAATAGCAGCCAGCGAGTAGACCGGAGACTTATTAGTTCCAGCTGTGCTAAGGAGCATAGCAGATTGTGGCTGTGATCTACTGCAGCAGACTGAACAGTAGCACTTTAGTGCTGGGTCTTTTACTTACATTTGCATGTCTAATTACTGTTTGTCCAGGCTTCTACCTGTATGTTAAAGTGCAGTGTCTGTTACATTTAAAAGGCACCTTTTCACTATAAACCTGCTTCTATCGTGTGTCCTATTTACTATGACCCTGTTACTATATATGTAAGAAATCTGTAAAAAATGTATTGACTCGCTGTGGTCTTTATGATGAAGGCTTCATTGAGTTTTGTGTCCAAATTTCTTTATGTTTGATGGGTCTTTTTATTTGGAGTTTGTTGGTTGTGCCCTGGGTTCTGCCATGGCACCCGCTTTCGCAAATAATTATATGTTTGATATTGAAAAATTATATTTTCTTCAGTGATTTGTCTATTTTGTCTAGTATCTTGTTTTACACAAGATTTATTGACGATGTGTTCCTGATATGGGATAATAGTGAAACTTCTTTTGTAGACATGATTAACCATCATATTAATCCTGATTGTCCCATGAAATTTACAATTAGGATGAACCAGGAGAGTAATGATTTCATTGACGTACAGATTACCAAAATCCACAATGTGATTTCTACCTCAGTGTTTATTAAACCGACTAATTGCAACACTTTGTTGCATAGCAAGAGTTGTCATCCAAAAAGTTTGGGTTACCATATTTTAAAATGTTGAGGATTGTGCGTATTAACAGTAATAGAAACATTAAAAATGTGTCGGATGTACAGTGTAAACACGGCCAAGAGCTTCTGTTGCTCTGATACCAGGATGACCATCTACAGCGACTCCCTGTGATTGATGCCCAAATTGATGATTGGTTCACTTTATGTGGATATTGTCGCTCCAAATTATTGAAGACTAAGGCTAAGGTTTTAGCTATGGATTGATCGGATCGGCGTTGTTAAAAAAGAAAATTGATCCAGTTAAGAAAAATGCCATCCCTTGGGTCAATCGTTTTAATATTTTATCACCTGACATTAATGGGGTAGCTAAGAAACATTGGCCCATTATTAAATCAGACAATTCATTACCTTTGTCTGATTGTGAAATCATGCCTTGTTATTCGAGGGGCTGGAATCTACGCGACTTCTTAGCTAAAACCGACATTAGTGTTAAAAAGCCTGTCAAGCATTTTCTATCTATGCAAAAGCCAGGCTGTATCAAATGCTCATATGTAACATGCCGTTATTTGATTCCTGGGAATGTTTTTAATCATCCACATGCTGGAAAAAAAAATGAGATCCTCTTTCACCTTAAATGTAATAGCATATAGCACCACGCACACGGGCCCCTGGGTCCAGTAGGGCCCCGCACTGCACACCCTTCACCCATATTATCTAAAACACACCTGTGTGTGGTCCCGCATCGGGTGTCAGTGCTGCTCAGAACACCGGAAAATGGCCTCTGCAGCCATTTTTCTAGTGTTCTGCGCATGCGCAGTAGACTCTGGGCACACTCTAGTGCCCAAAGTCTACTGACTCTGCGGGGGCTGGCCAGCTGCGTCAGTCGGCTGCTGGCCACCGGGGAGAGAGGAAGGGGCATGGCGCAGTGAAATGCACATGGCCCCCTCCTCTCTTAAGACGCCCTTGGTTCTAGTATAAGGGCTGCTTTATTGAGTGGCACCAGCAAACAGCCTGTGGCTCGCAACTTTGGCGAATTTAATCATAGTTTGGCGAGCTTGCGATACCTCATGATTGATCATGTGCCCCAACCTAAAAGAGTGTGCGACCGCAATCGTCTACTATTACAGTGTGAAGCAAGGTGGGTTCATTGCCTGAATGTGTTAGCTCCTAGAGGGCTTAATGAATCTGTACCCTTTCATGTTTCTAAGCTGTTACCCGGGTATATGCTTCTCATATCTATTTAGCGCCTGTACAATTACATTAAATATGTTTCATTATTGCTTGTTGCTAATATGCCATTTATTATTATGTATAGCTTATTGACATTTTTTTTATTTGTCATCTTGCTCCTTATTCATTCTAGCGCTCTTCATTTGTTTACCTGTTGTCTTGGTGATGGCATTCTGTGTCACGCTTCTGCGTCCTTGGACGTGATGACATCATTTGCAGTCGACATCGGCCGGGTTGCCGGTCCAGGTTCTCCGGCAGGGCTTCACTTTGAGGTGGATGATATTTAAGGTAAGATGTGTTCAATTTGTATTTGTAATCCTGAAGATAGTACTAAATGTACTGAAACGTTGATAAACGCTACCAGTTGTCAGAGTGATTCTTTAAGAGAGTGCCGCACCTTGTGGTTTGTGTGTCTATTTATGTGAGGGCACCTCTGCAAATTGCTGGAAGTTTCTCGGGAGTGCCGCACCATTTGATTGCTTTTATATATATATATATATATATATATGATATGCATATATATTATCAGGGCCGTAGCTAGGGTAGTGCGTCCGGTGCCATCGCACAGGGCACCACAGGTTATAGGGCGCTGTTTGAGCCTAATTTCTGTTTGTTATCATTCTTGCTTGTAGCTTCCTCTTATTTCATTCCCAGCATCTCCTGGCCTCTCCTATATCTTCCCCATGAAGCCATGGCCCTTTTTTGGGTGCATTATGTCCCTTTGAAAAATGAGGGGGGCGCCAATGCTCTTTCTGGCACAGGGCACCAAAAAGTCTAGTTACGGCTCTGTATATTATATATACATATCAGAGCCGTAACTAGACTTTTTAGTGCCCCGTGCCAGAAAGAGCATTGGCGCCCTCCAATTTTTTAAATAGAGAGATAACACACCTGAAAAAGGGCCATGGCCTCATGGGGAAGGGGCAGGGAAGAGATAGGGGAGGCCAGGAGATGCTGGAGATAAAAGAAGAGAAAGCTACAGGTGACAATGATAATAAACAGAAAATTGACAGGCCCAAACAGCGCCCCCTGCCCTGCGGTGCCCTGTGCCATGGCCCAGGCCGTACTACCCTAGTTACGGCCCTGATACATATACCCCGTTGCCAACACTGGCATATCAGTGTAGAGACACTGTAATTAAAGAATAATGTATGTGTGGCATTTAGAGGCTTCAATAAATCACGTGATGAGTATCTTCCTATGGTCACGGGAGGATACTTGTCACGTGTATTATTGAAGCCTCTGAGTGCCACTCATACATTATTCTTTATATATAGATATTATAAATATATAAATGCAGAGTGAACACAATAGGTTATTCCAATATCAGCACATTGTAAAACAAATCATCCTACAACCCTCATATCCATAATACACTCACTTCCTCTTATCTCTTAAAGGAATAATAATAATCAGCAGATTTAAAAACACACAACCTTCATCCTTAATACACATTTCTTTTTAGATCCGTTTACGGCCCAGAAACTTGACCTTTGGCTTAGTAAGGATATTTCCAGATAATTTGGCCCCAGTCAGCGCAATTCTGTCACATACAGGATACATCTTAGTCCTTACACAAATGAGACCTAATAAAAATACTGTTCTTCCTTATAGGCTTGCTGTTATATCCTGTGCTGAAGTAATGGACCATTAAATCCGAAATGTATATTTTCAGATATGAAGCATGAAAGCAATACACATGGGGGCTCATTCTGAGTTGGGCCTGTGCCTATTTGCTTACTCCCAAATGTGCATATTTGCATCACGTATGCCCGCAATCCACAATGCTGTATGAAGATCTGACACTTGCACTTAGAGAGACGGAATGGGGGAGAGAGAAGGGGCCTGCATCCTAGTACAGTCTATTGGGGAGTTGTACTAAGCCGTGGAGAGAGATAAAGTACCAACCAAACAGCTCCTAACTGTCACTTTACAGGCTGTAGACTCACAAGAGGGTCTGACAGTTAGGAGCTGATTGGTTGGTACGTTCTCTCTCTCTACTATATCTCTCTCCAAGGCTTGGTACATCTACCCCTATTATATACCAGGCTTCAAGATCATCAGGATCTTAAATCCCTGCATTTTATGAAAACATGGATGGGGTGGCTCAGTGGGAAAGAGTAACTATCGAACATCAACACATATGTTGGCAGGTTTTAGACCCCAGTACTAGTTTGACATAACCATTGACTGGTTACTTTTTCTCCATGTACCCCAGGCACCACAAGCTATTTTGCAAGCCTGAGTTAGCATAAAGCCTGTGATTGAATGGTTTAATATGACCAGACAGAGGACCTAATTCAGAGTCGGTTGTAAGCGGCTGCTCGGTCGTACGCATCTGATGTTTCCAAAACACGCATGCATACGGTTAGTTGTGCGCATGTACGTACGAGACCTTGCGATCCAAAATGCTGTCGATCGTACGGCTTACGTGCAGGAAGTGGCTTCCGAGAGTTGATTGACATGAAAGGCCGTTTGTGGGTGTTGACGGGGGTGGTGGTCTAAAAACACAGGCGTTCCTCACCATTATCAGGGCGTTTTAGGGGCGTACATAAATTTCCTGCTACGACCGACATAGAAGGACGGAAGTAGTAAAACGTCACTCTGTGAGCAGGTTAGAGGCCTGGCTGATCGTACAGCTTGAGGTTGGGTATGTGCTCTCTCAAGCACCAGAGTACAATCGATATTATCGAATGTGACTGATGTTATGTTTGATGTTTCTATCTTGTGCCACACAATGCAAGCAGCTAATAATCGTTTGTTGTTGCTAATAACACTGCTAATTGGCTTGTAATTGATTCAGTTGCGTTTGCATTAGAGAATAATAAGAATAAATATATTTAATGGGGATGGCTTAGTCTATGCGTTTTTTTGTTCATTTTTGATGTAATTTGCACACAACACAAGCGGCCGCAACCATCAGAAGAAAATTAACATACAGCGACAGACAACGATTGACTCGATTGCTAGCTGTTATCACTCGTTAGCTAGAGGAGGTGCATTGTTCACGTATGGGTGTCACTTTGGTTGCGACCGACCGGCCATGCGATTGCTTCCTTTTTCAGTTTTGCTGTCGTTAGGCGTACGACCGAGCAGCCGCTTACGACCGACTCTGAATGAGGTCCAGAGTGCCTGACTCACTACCGATCGAATCTACGAATGCAATAGCGATTACGCACGCAGTTCAACTGCGACAATATGCTAATCCATTGCGCTCACTATGCCATTGCGGCATAACACAAGGACACCCAATTTACATTACACACATCCGTAATGTTTAGCAAGACAGCAAAACCATCGGTACAATCGAGAGTACCATCGCAGCCTCACGCACGCTTGCACAAGGTCAGACCTTACTCTGAAATTGCTAACTTCAGCGCACGCTATCCGGCCTCAGGCTGCGTAAGGCAATCGCAGTGGATAATTTAGGCACGCCCCTGCAACGGCATTCAAACACACTGGAACGCCTGCGTTTTCGCCAACCACCCCCGTCACCATCCCCAAATGTCACTTCCTGTCAGTCACTCTGCTATTTGTCTGCTTAGTCACTGCGATAGCAGTCCCGATCGCAGTGGATGGTCCGCGCACATGCATTGCGATGCATACGCATGCGCAGTACGTAACAATCGGCCGATTGCATTCATATTAGCAGTTGCGATGCTTTCTGAATCAGGCCCATAGATGTTTGTCTTGAATTCCATGGATATGTCACAAAGCTGCTATCAGCATCAAATTGTTACCGACGCAGAGGGTTGTGTGGTATCACAGGTCAATGAAAATAAACTGATGCTTAAGGCTATAAATATGTAGCAAGCATAGAAAGAAGCCACATAGATAAAGCAATATATTTCAGAAAAGCTATAGGTGGGCATGTACAAACCACTAAATTACTGTATTTCTAAGGTGGGAGACAAGCTTAGCAAGCACACAGCTGATATTGCAATCTTCCTTCGTAAGAGATGGAAGAGATGAGCTGAGAATGTCTCCATGGGTTTTTAAAAGTATTGGTGCTGATAGAGGGCCTGATTCAGAGCCGGACGCTCTGACCAGAGCGCTCGCTCTGAATCAGGGCCCTCCTCCATTAAAATGGAGCGTCCTCCTGGACGCTCGTATAGCTGTGGGTCACCACCCACAGCATATACGAGCGTCCAAAAAGATGGTCGCGATGGTCTTGACCATCGCGACCATCGGACCTGCGACGGAGACCCTGCGGTAGGGTCTCCCTGCCACAAGCCCTGGAGTGATTTTGGCTCTATCAGAGCCAAAATCACTCCCACTGACATCACTAATGATGTCAGTGGGGCCGGCTTCAGACGGTAGGCGTTCCCATGGGAACGCCTCCGTCTGGCAGGCACGCCACCGGCACGCCCACCAAAGGGGGCATGCTGTCAGTCACCATCGACAGCACGCCCCCTTTGGTGCGAGACCCGGAGCGACAGCTTGGCTGTCGCAGTCCGGGTCTCGCGCATGCGCACGACGGAGCTCCCTCCGTCGTGCGCATGCGCAGTGGGGAACATCGACCCACTTGCGAGCGTACTGCCGCTTGCGAGTGGGTCTGAATGACCCCCAGAATTCTTTACATTGCTGCCTCCAGAAACTAAGAGCCCTGGGCAACCCATGGATCGCCAACTGTTAGGGAACAATAGTTCAGGCATGACCTATTGATGATGACAGAGCAATTTGTGACTTGTAATTCTGTAAGAGCAGTGGCACATATTTGCCAACATTTAATGCTTTGGGATGTAGTTATTATACCTACATGCTGCATCGAGGCTGACAAAATCCCGGGGCTGGAATGCTATTACCCGGCCAGAAGACCGTCGCCGGAATACGGACAGTAGGTGACATGCCAATGCCGGAATCCCGACAGCCGGAATGCCGAACGTAAGTATAGCTTGCATGTTAGGTCTTAGTGGCGGGGGAGGTGGGTTAGGTTTAGCCATCACTGGGGGGGTTAGGGTTAGGCTAGGGGAGGGGGGGTTAGGTACCCCCGGGGGTGGGTTAGGGTTAGGCATCACTGGGGGGGTTAGGTTTAGGCACTAAGGGGGAGGGTTAGGTTTAGGCACTAATGGGGAGGGTTAGGATGGGGTGGGGGATGCTTAGTGTTAGGATGTAGGAACAGAGGGTTAGGGTTAGGGGGAGAAGGAGGGAGGGTTACTATACTTACCCGACCCTTGTCGGTATCCTGAGCATCGGGATGCCGCTGTCGGTATATTGACAGCAGGCATCCCGACTGCTGGGATTTCAAACCCATTCCAAAACTTGCCCTCTGATATACCCTAGGAGGGTACCAAGTGTGATGTATGGTGTGCCTCAAATTGGGTCATCGCATCCTCCTCCCTTACTGCTTAACACCACAACAACAGTGCCGGAGCAGGGTTCACCAGCACCCTGTGCGAGCCACGCCCCAAACTCATGATGTAAGTAAGAAGGTGGGGGGGCGCCAGCAGGAGATACTATAGAGCTGCCCTGAAGGTGCTGTCCCAAGGGCCCTGACTGCCAACTTCACTGCGGAAGTGGGCAGGACTTGGGAGTCTGATTAACTCTCCTGGGTGTCTGGGAGCTCTGCCCAAAATATGGGGATCTCAAAGACGTTCCGCGAGAGAAGCCAAGTATGCCAAAGCTAGACTCTTCACTCCATGAGTTACAGTAGGCAGAATTACGGAGATAATTTATAATGATATATTGCGTGTTACACGGAAAATACAGGAGAACAAAGCAGGCACCTGCAGCAGCATATAGGGGTCTAAGCCTTGGAGAGAGACAATGGGGATGTAGTCAGGAAGCCGACGGTCTAAATGCCGACCGCCGGCTTCCCGACTCTCTAAACCCGGGAAGGTACTAATGACAGGCGTCGAAAACTCAACGCCTGTCACTATCCATACGCTGAGAGCCTGACGCCCGGCATACCGAACGAAGGTAAGCCGGGCGCGGACAGCCGCGCGGGGGGGGAGGGTTAGGTTAGGGGCTACTGGGGGGGGTGCCTAACCCTAAGTCCCCCCCAGGATGGTTAGGTTTAGGCTAGGGGAAGGGGGGGTTGGGTTTAGGCACCCCAGGGGGAGGTTAGGGTTAGGCACCCCCCCCCGAGAGACTTAGGTTTAGGCACTTAGGGGGGTTAAGGTTAGGCACTTGGGGGGGGAGGTTAGGTTTAGGCACCCCTAAGGGAGGGTTAGGGGGTAAAATTAGGTTAGTTAATACTGATCTTTTTAACATTCGGGATCTTCACCCCTACCGGGATACCGCTGTCGGGAATTGGACCATCGGCCATGCAGCCGGCGGAAATACCTACTACACCCAGACAAAGTGGATGTAGATAAAGTACCAACCAATCAGCTCCTGTCACTTTTCAGGCTGTATTTGAAAAAGGACAGTTAGGAGCTGATTAGTTGGTACTTTATCTCCATCTACTTTATCTCTTGTCAAGGCTTAGTACATAGATCCCTTATTCACAATATTGTACCACTTAATAGTGACGGTGGCTTCTTGATGTGTCACCATTAGATTTCTGCCAGCTTGCAGAGCTGGAGTTTGAATTTATCTGCTCTATAGCACACTAAGTAAATACACTGTCGGAATAGCCTTAGAGTTCAATTTATTCATTTGTAAAACAAAACATAGAATTCAGTAAAATGAAGATACAGTAATGGATGAAATACCTGAGCTCTCCAACAGTTTTTTTTTTATTTAATGTGAAATTCTTTAAATTTTTAGCTGTTTAATAGCAGACATGTGCGTAATTACTAGGGTTTACAGTTCATTAACGTCTCACTACTTTTTTCATTGGTGCGGTAGTAAACTGATCTCTTCTTAATTGTTTCACTAACAGCCCTTGACATGTTTTTTTGTTTTTTGTTTTTTTTTTACTCCCGGTCTCTTTATTCTCCTGATCTCTCTTATTTTTTTTCCCTGTGTAAGCGTCACGGCGTAGGAATAAAAGCTGAGACAGTTTGTGTGTGCTGTGAACCCTGAGGTCTGAGAGCGCAGTCCCTTCTGTGTGGCCCCTGTGTGAGTCACCACCGCAAATGAGAAGAAAACATTTCATTATGGTCAGCATCCCCTGCCCTATATAATGGTAAAGTCTGCACTTGCATTTATTTTACATCTGAATTGACAAAAGGTAGAAATGATTAAGGAGCTTATTCAGAGCCACTCGTTAGATGCGATCGCTCGCACCCAGCGTATATAAATGTGCCTAAGTGATGACATGGCAGGCGCTCGCTCGGAAAGGCATAAGCACGCCCACTTTGTGTTGGCGAGCAATCACTATGTTCTATAGACGCCCATTAACATATGTAGAGACGCCCACTAGCGCACGTCATCTCCAGGAAGTGTATTAAAACATTAGTACATCGAGGATCGTCGGAAGCGATCGCAGCGCTTGTGGTTGCCTTACCTTACCGCAAGCACTGCGAGGACTTCAGTGTAAAAAACAGGCATGTGACGTGTACTATGACGCTGGCTGATAATTATGCACGCTTCTTAAATAGCATTGCTACACTCAGGCACGCCTGCGTTCACACCTCCACTCCCCTGTTATTAGTGTCCTGCCCCTGTTACCACCCACAAACGGCCTCTCCTGTCACTCATTATACTGGGCTGTCTTTGCTGGGCGAGCGAGCGGATTGCTATTAAAATATTACTATAATGAAAAAATATAATTTTTTTAAATTAGGCTCCAATATCTACTGTGTTCTAGGTTCTCAATTTGTCATTCACTTTTACCATTAAATAAAGTTAAATAAATTTTTAAATTAAGCTCAAATATTTTGACGTTCGAATTTTCTAAAAAGTTGGCTAGATTATTTTAATCGTCAAGATTTTTTTTAATAAAGATTTGTTTTGGATTTAATAATCCATATAATCAATTATTTTTGAACCGATACTAGTCTGGCTTGAGAATCTCATCACAAGTTTCACCATGATTTTAAAGGAGAAAATATATACAAAAAGGTATGATATAGACATTGAGATACATATGACAGAGTAGAAGTGTTTTTTTTTTTCCCAATTGCATAAAAGAGTATGTGAAACAAGATACATGTATACACAATTCGTTATGGAAGTACTTTACTTCATTATCAAATAATACTATTTTTTTTTTATCTGTATCTTTCCTTTCCCACTAGTGTTTCCTGACACACACTAGAGACAGCAGCACATACATAAAAAGCAGCAGTCAGTAAGTCCTGCTACTATAGGTTTGGGAAAGGAATGAGAGTAATTACATCTGTTCCTGTTTTTAACACACAGTCAGCTATAAATGTATTAACTGATGTTTTAAATGCAGTTGTTTTAGTTCTTCACCCTTATTATTATACCACAAGTAATGTTGATAATATCACATTCAACTGGAACTTATACTTCTTTTTACCCACTGTTAATGTCAGGAAATTACAAATCTTACGCTGTCTTTTATATGAGGGGCCGTTCAAGTCAATATTACAGCTTTCTGGGTATGTCATATACCTAAGTTATTGCTTTCTGGATATGATGACTTATGCTGGAATGGATATGATGTATGTTGGAATGGATATGATGTATGTTGGAATGGATACTTTTACTAGATTTGAGAACATAGAGTAAGTCCGGGTAAATGTAACAGAATCAGATTTGGTAACATCGGCAGTTTTCTGGTGATTTTCTGGTGAATTGCAAGCACTGGAGTCAAACTTGCTAGACATTCAGCAAAAAAACCCTACGATTTTCATAAATGAATCACCCGCAAGTCACCGTCTGTCACGGTTGGTGTCTGAGAGTTACCTGGCTCAGGTGATGAACTGGATTCAGCGGAGAACGGCATGACTGGAACCATAGATGAGGTAAATAGCTCTATTGCATAAGACTTATGTGGCAGTGAGAACTGCCTTTGATGATAAATGACAGGAACTTGGAACCAGTAGAAAACTTGGAGGAACCAGACTGGGACTGGCAGGAAGAATTGCTGAATTGAACTGGTGTACTCGGAACTTGACTCTGGACTGGAATAACGTGGTTGAACTGAAGAACTTGGGCTTTGACTCCGGACTGGAGTAATGTGAATTGAACTGGTGAACTTGGTACTTGACTCTGGACAGAAGTAACGTGGATTGAACTGAAGAACTTGGGCTTTGACTCCGGAGTGGAGTACAGTGGAATGGATAGCTTGGAACTTGGATCTGACTCCGGACTGGAGTAGTATTGCTGTAGCAAGATTTCTGGATATACCAGGCATTGCAGTTAGCAGGATTTCTGGATATACCAGGTATTGCAGTTAGCAGGATTTCTGGATATACCAGGTATTGCTGTGAGCAGGATTTATGGATATACACGGTATTGCTGTAAGCAGGATTTCTGGATATACCAGGTATTTCTGTAAGCAGGATTTCTGAATGAACTGGTCTAGGAACCAGCATGAGCAGGAGCCTGGGATACCCTTGTACTCAGAAGTAGCACAAACTATACACCATGGGAAGTAACGAGATGTTCAGGCACTGAGTCCTATCAGAGGAGGATCTTTATACTCTGGATCTAGCAGGAATTGGTGGATACAGTCAGGTGGTCTGGCAGTAGCATTCAGAGTAGTGGAGGGCAAACTTATCGGCAGCACTGAGAGTCAGAACTACACCTGCAATTCCAATCAAGCCTAGCAGTGTTCACAGACAGAGGAGAGCCCAGGTGAAAAATCAATGTGGAAAGCTCAGCCCAAATGCAATCACAGAAATGTCACAGCCAGCAAGATCCAGAGCAGATCTCCCAGGCGAACTGTGCACACAGATCCATGGGACAGCTGACAGGGGTAAATCTCAAGGCAAAAGGTGAAAAACTAGCCAGGGTTGTGACACCGTCCTAATTTTTGTTGTGTTATGAATACAAATCATCAGATGTAATAAGCAAAAATCACTGCTAAACACAAAGAAAAATATGGTGAAAAATATATATGGTTGTGACTAGCTGGATAGATGCAATCACAGCTATATGGCCTATCATACTGTTGAAAAAAAAAATTAAATTAAATAAAAAATAGTCCATCCTCTCCTTCAGTAACAGGCCTTTGTTATTCAGCCTAGGCAGTGATTATAAGGGTAATAATAAATTAATAAAATAATCTGACATCTCTTATTAATATTCTGGAGCCCCCTTAGTAATATTGAATTGATTTGGTGCCAGCTTTCCATTAAAAAAGACAATAACTCAACAATTTCTGGTTTTAACATAATCCAATGGGAATAGTTTTTCTTTAAATATAGTACAATGCAGGACAAAACTTGCTCACGAATAGCCCTGACCACACAATGATTCAAAATCAGCTCCTGATTGGCCGTGTGTTTTCTTGACGATAAAACACAGCTCCTGATTGGTCAACGGGCTACTAACTAGTCGGACAGCCTTTCTTTTATAGATTAAGGCAAATACCGGCTATGGGAAGGTTGCAGTAATAGCATGTGAGATCCTCTATTATTAGTAGAGATATGTGGGTCCGGAATCTTGAAATCTGAACACACCTCAATTTAGGGGTTCTGAGTAGAACCGGGTCAAGGTCCATGTTCACTTTTGTGACCTGGTTCAAGCCGGGACCCGGTTCAGATCTGTTGCCAGTTCGGAACTCGGATATAAAAAAACAATCTCGGGTTTTGAATTGGGACATTTTATCTGTTTATATCGAGTTTTTGCGATTTTTATCTGGATCCAAAACCAAAACACTTGAGGGTGGTTTTGCAAAACCAAAACTAAAACACAAAGATGAATCCAGATCCAAAACCAAAACACGGTGGTCTGCGCAAATCTCTAATTTTTAGACATCATAATTTAAACTGCATTAGAAAATGGCAGCTAGAATCTGATTGGCAGCTGTAGATCACAGATCATTAAAGAGTAAGCCTTTAGAACATGTTGGGGTTCTTTGCCTAATATTCCTCCTGTTCTCAACTAGTAGAATTGTGGAGGTTGTGTGTCAGGCCTCTTCCTCTAACCTGCATTACTACAGCCATTCTTGTTCTTTTATGGTGATAATTGAGAAAAAGGGGAAGTTCAGATTGATTGATCTTCATGGTTCTTGGTTGTCAAGAATTGGATGCCGCCACTTTTTTGAGTTTACAACCTCCTCAGTCCTGCTCATTGAGGGAAGGTGGTGCTAGGTAAAAAAAAAACTACATTAGAAGTGGTGTTAGATTTAATTTGAATCCATCACCGTGTGTTTCTTTTTCCTAAATATTCTGAAATATTCCAAAATAATTGAAAAAAAATACGATGGATCACGTTCCATTTTTTTCTTCACATGCTAAACCTAACTTTTTAAAAATTCTGAAATGAATAGTAAAATAACTTCATAAAGGCAGCTGTTGTCTCTCTTGATCTGAGCTGCATAGAGTATGCTTCGTGAATCTCCTTCTGATATGAAAAGTCCTCATTAAATGCTTTAAACATTATCTCCTAGCTCTTCTTGCCTAAAAGCACCCTTTAAAATAGGTCAGTTTACTTTAACTCACTGGAATCTCTCAGGGCTTATGATGTAGTGAAAATGTCTAAAAAAAAACACTGTCAACTTTTTAACACGAAGGACAAGAACCACAATTCCAAGGCAGACTGAGCATAATAGAATGACCTGAAAACTATTTGTATTTAACGCTGCATTGGAGGTTTCTGTGACACGTAAGGAACATTTTCAGAACTATTCTGTACATGATTTGCCTCATTCTACATTTGGCAGAATCAAACAGAAAAAAACTGCCTGTTCTGTTCCAAATTTGATTCTCGTAATGTTTCACAGTTATGTCTCTCATCTGAAGTTTGGACTTGAGGTTAGAGATTTGAGGAATCGAGATTGGTTTATTCAAATTGAAACATTTCGTGGTAATGCATTTTTGTCATTCAAAAAGTGCAATGATTTACCCAAGTTTTTGTAAAAGAACTCTGGACCTAATTCAGAGGCCCACGCTATTTGCGTGCACTCGCTCTGAATCAGGACGACCCTATTTTTTTTTTTACCGGCCTCCAGGCCGCTCGCACAACTGTGGGTAACCACCCACAGCATGTGCATGCGGCCTGGCTATGGTCGTAATTATCGCGACCATCGGGCTTGTGAGGATACCCTTGTGGTTGGGTCTCAGGTCTCGCAAGCCCAAGTGGACTTCCTGCTCTAATAGAGCAGGAAGCCCACAACTGACATCACTAGTGATGTCAATAGGGCCGCCCACAAATGGCAGGCGTTCCTTCGGGAACGCCTCCATTTGTGCAGCCACCCCCTCTCCCCGCTTACAAAACGGGGCGAGCTGTCGATCAACATCGACAGCTGCCCCGTCTGGTAGCGAGCCGACCCCATCGACCCGCTTGCGTGTGCTATGCGCTCGCGAGCGGGTCTGAATCAGGCCCCCTGTCCGGGAAATACATCGATACACACAAGGAAACATCATTGCTCACAGACATACATCCTAACATTCCCCATGTCAGCACCATTTCCTGTAGATTGTGTGGTGTCGCAGAGGTATCTAGGAGCTATGTTTAGTGACAGAGATGTAAGGAAGTGAAGTGTTACTGAGCGTTGTGTACAGTAAATGAGCTTGAGTTGAATGATAAATGATAATTGAGAGAAACTGCATAACAAAGGGGCATATTTTGACAATGTTCAGGAGGTAGAGATGACAGGACTGAAAGAGGCATTCGAAGTGAAGCAAGAAGCAGAGGGCGGAGCCAATGATGGTACTTGAGAGGGAGAATTATCAAACCTTCTAAAGCAACCAACCAGATTCCAGCTATCGTTTTACAAACTGTAGTAGATAAGTAATACCTAGAATCTGATTGGCTATTATGGGAAACACATGTCCTGTTTCGGTATAGAAGGTTTGATAGATCTCCCCCTGTTGCTCAGTACATGGAGAACAGGGGAGATATTACTTACAGTAACAGAGATGCATTATGTTATAAAATCTGGATGATATTTGGTCTGATTCAGAGATGTACGTAATGTCCGTCGATGCCGCGATTCCGTGCGCAGTGAAAATATGCTAATGACTCAACCACTGTCGTGCACAGGGACTTGTCTTGTCCTCAGGCATCTCACATCCAGCACTTAGGTACAAAAGCAAAAACGTCAGAAACATTAGCAACATCAGTCACACATTGAACCTGTGAGCATCCCTATGCTGTCTCAGACTCAGCAACTCTTCTAAGATGCTGGGGCCTCTCTAGCTGCATACTAATTCAGAGAGGCTCACTAGATCACACCCAGAAAATGACCCTGACACATCTGTATTTTTCCAACCACACTGTTACCTCCACTAAACGCAGACTACCCATCACTTCCGTTGAGAACAAATTCTCTCCGCAACTGCTGTCACTAATTAACCATCACAGGTGCACAGTGCGTCTGTGACACATACATGGTGACAATTAATTGCTGCACTGCGTCCGGCATCGACATGGCGTCCAACTCTGACTCACGCTCACTGGGAGGTGCTGTAACTGGAAAGAGTTTTCAAAATCTATTTGCTAATCTATTGAACCCATGGGTAGTGGTATAGTACTGGAGTGAATAGTATAGCCTTTAACCTTCTGAATGAATATTATGGAATGATGATAATATGAGATGTGTGCTGACCCCCGTGTGTTGGTTTTGGTTTTGGATCTGGATCTCCTCTGGTTTTGGACCTGGATTGGTTTTGCCAAAACCACACCTCCGTGTTTTATTTTCGTGGTTTGGTTTTGGATCTGGATTTAAAAAAAAAAAAAACAGCTAAAATCACATAAAATTGGCATTTTTTTGTTCCTACAGTATTAATAACCTCAATAGGATTTATTTCCACTCATTTCCTGTAAATTTTGACCACCTCACAATATTGATTTTTTTTCATCTAGTTAAAGGGCCAAAAGGTTGCAACCAGCTTGCTGGCTAAAAACTGATTGATATAATTTTTAATAGAGTTGAGGACTGTGCAAAGATGATGGTTGGAATACTGAATAATTGATAGTTGGTGCAGCCCCTGGTTGTAAAATTGATAATAAATTAATTCAAAACAATTAATTGGTGCAGCCCCTGGCTGTAAAATTGATAATAAATTAATTAAAAAACAATTCATTGGGTGCAGCCCCTGGCTGAATAATTAATAAAAAGAAATTCATTGGTGCAGCTCCTGGCTGTAAAAGTGATAATAAATTAATTAAAGAACAATTAATTGGTGCAGCCCCGGGCTGAATAATTAATAATAAAAATAAATTCATTGGTGCAGCTCCTGGCTGTAAAATTGATAAAAAATGAATTAATAAACAATTCATTGGGTGCAGCCCCTGGCAGAATAATTAATAAAAATAAATTAATTGGTGCAGCCCCTGGCTGTAAATTTGATAATAAATTAATTTAAAAACAATTCATTGGTTCCTAAACCAAACATAACATTAATTTAAAATGTCAGGCAGTAACGAACCAACCGGCACATAATGGAAAAAAATAGATGCAAGATGGAGTAGTCCTTTGGCTTCTACCCACCCTTATGTTGTATACAAAACAGGACATTCACAGTTTAACAAACCAATCATTTCAGTGACAAGGACTGCCAATTGTGGCTGAAATGATTGGTTTGTTTGGACCCCCATAAAATAAGCTGCCAATGTGAATTGGACATGGAAATGAAAATGATCCCATACACAAACTGGCTTTACATTACAAGTTGTCATCATCCTTGTCCTCGTCCTCGTCATCCTCTCCTTCACACAATATTAATTCATCCCCGTTGGAATCCACCATAGGCGCCTCTGTAATTTTTGGATGTAATTGTTGGTAGAGGTCTTCCTCGTGGAATTTGTAATTCATTTTAATGAACATCATCTTTTCCACATTTTGAGGAAGTAACCTCCTACACCGATCACTGACAAGGTTACCAGCTGCACTGAAAACTCTTTCGGAGTACACACTGGAGGGTGTGCAACTTAAGTAATGCAAAGCCAGTTTGTGTATGGGACTCCAAATTGCCTCTTTTTCCTGCCAGTACTGAAAGGGACTGTCTGACATGTCTATTAGGATATTATCACTGATTCTATCACACATTCTGTGAATAGAAACCGTATTGAACTTAGTCACAGTAGAAGACATGTCACTAGTAGGCAGTTCTCTCAGCCCCGACCAGATCTAATTTTTTGGTGAACAATCTGCATGACCAGCAGGCATTCTGTAAGGAAAATTTAGTTTTTTCCTGGCAGCTGAACACACAGAAAGAAGCCTGATCTTGAAAAACGCTACAGCAGTAGCCAAAACGCGTTGCTGTGTTCTCTATTCAGCTAACTGGAGCTGCTCCCCGATCAAGATACCTGCAGTTAATGGTCTGACAGCCGCTCACATTTTCTTCATGAGACCTGTTACTACTACCTAATTGCGGCTGTACCAGAAGCGGTAATCCACAACTTCTCCTGAGAGAGTGCGGGTGCACACCGTTCCCTGTCTGCTGACCACACTGTGCTATCAGAGCACAGGCACCCAAGACGCTATCACTGCCAGTTGAAGGTCCCGGTGGACGTCAGCACACAGACGGAGATTGGTATTAATTTCCATTACACAGTGTGTTGCAGTACATCTACCTCTGCCGGACGTCACTCCCTGGCTGGCCGTGCTGACCCACGTTAAGCCACACTAGGTCTCAGGTACCTACGTTTGTGTCCTGCAACACATTTCCGGAATTTACAATAAATTTCTGATACAGACTCACTTGCGGTTCTTCATGTTTACAATTTGTTGGGGATAACCCACTGTATCCAGGACTTTGATACATGTGTTGGACATAACACCAAAGGCTTCTGTTTTTTCTAAAGGGGAGAGCAACCATTAGCTAGACTGTGTCAATGTTCTCATTTTGCATGCATTGCTGATTACACCTGAATTGGTTACTTAGCTGCAACTTTACTTTTTGGCACAGATTGTCATAATTAATATATCTATAGTCAATAGTAGAGGATTGAGATACTAATATCGGAGCCTGATCATCTCCTTTATCTGTATTCACAATCTTAATTATCCTTTATTGTTCACATTCTATATAGCTTCCTCAGCTGACTTTATGTGATTATTGTGTGTTTTTATATGTTATTTTCTATGTATGTCTTATCATTATTTTAATATCTTTTTTATAGATACTAAATTGAGTTTAATCTACCAAGGTGTTACTCATATGTTTCTACTTAATTATCAGAGTGCAGTGTTTTTTTCATATTTTCCTGGCATCTCTAGAAACTGAAGGAAGAGATGATGGCATTTCACATGCATCTGCAGCTGACAATTTTTTTTATCAACAGCTCTTTGCACAGTTTTAGATTTGGGTCTGTTGGAAAAAAAACTCACAAGGAAGGACTTAAACCTAGGATCCAGAATGCTCACCAAAATATATTTTTCAGATTTCAATAGATTGACGACTCTTGGATCCTGGTGAAGTGTATCAAGGGCTTGATCCACCAGTCTGACATACTTTGAGCAATCGCTCCGTTTCACCTCCTCCTTCAGTTTCTCCAGCTGTTTTTGCAAAAGTCTGATGAGGGGAATGACCTGACTCAAGCTGGCAGTTTCTGAACTAACTTCTCATTAGCAAGTTCAAAGGGTTTGAGAACCTTGCAGAACACGGAAATTATTCTCCATTGCGCTTGAGTAAGGTGCATTCCCCCTCCACGGCCTATGTCATAGGCCTTTGTATAGCCCTGGATGGCATTTTGCTGTTTCTCCATCCACTGAAGCATATAGAAGGTAGAATTCCACCGATTTGCTACCTCTTGATTCAGCTGATGGCAGGGCAAATTTAACAGTACCTGCTGGTCATGCAATCTTCGACAAGCGGTTGCCGAATGTCTAAAATGTCTGGATATTTTGCGGGCCACCGAGAGCATCTCCTGCACGACCGTGTCAGTTTTTAAAAAACGTTGCACCATCAAATTAATTATGTGAGCAAAACATGGGATGTGTTGGAATTCGCCCACATGTAATGCTCTCACAATATTGGTGGCATTGTCTGAAATCACAAATCCCGAGGAGAGTCCAAGTGTGGTAAGCGATTTAGCAATGATTTCCCTGAGTTTTTCAAAGCGGTGCTCAGCGGTATGCCTCTTAGTGAAACCAGTTATTCAAAGAGTAGCCTGCCTCTGTATCAGCTGTCTTTTGCTAGATGTTGCTGCTGCTGTTGCTGTTGCAGGCAATACACCTACCCAGTGGGCTGTCACAGTCATGTAATCCTTAGTTTGCCCTGTCCCACTTGTCCACATATCAGTGGTCAAGTGGACAGTGGGTACAACGGCATTTCTGAGGACATTAATAAGGTTTTTTTTAATGTCCTTGTACATATTTGGAATTGCTCTTCTATCGAAGTGGAATCTAGAAGGGATCTGGTAGCGAGGACACAGGACCTTAGTTAACTGCTGAAAACCCACTGCAGTAATGGCGGATACTGGACGCACATCTAATACCAGCAGAGGTGTTATGGCGTCAGTAATCTGCTGTGAAAATGGGTGATTGCTGTCATACTTGTTTGCCCTTGCAAACAATTGTTTAACAGTTAATTGTTTTTTGGAGGATACACTACAAGTAGTCTTCCTCCTGGTCCCCTTCTGGGATGAAGATCCACTCACAGCAACAGCAGCAGCAACAGGTGTAGTCATCAAGGATCCTTCTGAGGAATCATGGATAGGAGAGGAGTCAATCATGCTTCGAATACCAACATTGGATGCAGCAGGACTACTCCCGATGATGAATGAGGATGTTGATGATGCAGGTATTGGTGTTCGAAATCGAAGGCGCTTGGATCTCACAGAGAGGGAGCAGGTAGGTGACACTGGACAAGTTACGTTTTGAGTTTTGAAACTTGGCAGCATACACTTTGATATTTGATGAATGCGCTCCAAGTGACGTAACAAGGAGTAGGTTCCTAGGTGGTTTAGGTCCCTCCCTCTACTCACTCTTGCTTGGCAACAGTCACATTTGGCTTGACAACTGTTGTCCGGATCGGGGTGGAAATAATTCCACACGTGAGAAGTGGATTTTTTTGTCTTTTGTCCTGACATGGTAACAATGGGCTTTGGCTTTTTCAATCCATGGGCAACAGCTGTTGCCTTACTTACACAAGGACATCCTCGGCATCAGCATCCTCATCACCAACATCTTCATCATCAACATCCTCATCATCCTTAGCACCTTCAACTACCAAAATATCCTCCTCCTCAATGTGCAATTCCACAGAAGCATCCTCGATGACTACGTCTGCAAGATGTTGACTGCCCTTCCCCACATTTACAGAGGGCACACAAATGTTGGAACTTGGAGGATCCTCCAGTACACTAGAATTTAGGTCTGGCTCACACATGGCAAACGGGGACACACTTGCACTCTCCTTGGGGATTTGTGATTTCGATTTCTCTTACACAGTTGTTTTTTCCGAAGGGCTATCAGAATCAGAACCAGCATAAAGAAAGGCCAAGGCATTATCCTTTCCTTGCCACTTTGTGTAGTGAATGGCATATTGTAATTTTTTTGTTTATTTAAAGGCAAATTTCCTTTCAATTTTTTTTCTTAACTTCAGTAAAAATAGCTTTACCATATCGATGGATTTACTTAAGCCCTGGGGCTTGGGCCTTCATAGAGGATGAGGAAGTTGACGGCCTTGCAATGCTGGCGGCAGCTACAACATGTGGTTCTTGGCCTTGCTCTCCTGTCATGTGACGGCCCTTCATATTTTCTGCAGTCTTGAAGCAGTGTCACAATCACCAATAGTGTAGCCAAGGTGCGCTTACAAAATTCACACACGTGCAGTCGTGCGCACATAGAAACATTTTTTACAAAAAAGACAATTTATAAAAAAAAAATGTCAGCTCCAGAACTTGGGCCCAGAGCACAGATTGATGACGACTGGAATCGGGCAGCACTAGGTTGCATTGCTGATTTGCTGTATCTTGTGCGGTTACGCCTAACACGCACACACACAGACAAATATATATTAGACAAAAAAAGACACTTTATTTATTTAATTTTTTCAGGGCCAGAACTTGGGCCCAGAGTGCTGATTGATGACAACTGGAGTCGGGCAGCACTAGGTTGCAACTTGCTGTATATTGTGCGGCTAAGCCTAAAACTCACACACAGACAGAAAATAAATTGACAAAATATATATATATTTTTTGGGGGCCTCCAGAACTTCGGCCCAGATGGACGTATTAGACAGCACAGCACCAGCCCAGATGGATCAGCACCAGCCCAGATGGACGCAGCAGACAGCACAGCACCAGCCCAGATAGACACAGCAACAGCCCAGATGGACACAGCAGACAGCACAGTACCAGCCCAGATGATCAGCAACAGCCCAGATGGACACAGCAGACAGCACAGCACCAGCCCAAAATGGATCAGCAACAGCCCAGAACAAAGCAGACAGCACAGCACATCTCCCCAGCCCTACACTACCCACCCTCCCTGTTCAGTTTCCACAGCCGGAGTGAAATGGCGCCCGCCGCATCCCTTATATATAGAGACGAAAGCTCGCCAGCTGCGAGATTTTGTCTCTACAGTTTTGCCTCTATTTAAGAGTTCCTATTCAGGCGGGAACACCCGAGCCGGCTTGGATCCGACTCGGATCTACAAAATTCAGGTGGCTTCGGATCTCTGAGATCCGAACCCGCTCATCTCTAATAATAAGCCTGTGGTATTGCCCGAAAAATGCGGCTTTTACTATAGTCGCACCCGATTACATTTGCGAGTGAGTAAAAGATGCGAGTTTAGTGTTAAACTTGCATTTTTTTTACAAATTTGCAACCTATTACATTTGGCCCAATAAGATGTAAAAATACACTACACTACACTTTATCTGTATGATGAAATTACACAATGGGTTAATGTCCAATTTGTTTTTTCATTTGTGTGCTCTAGGCTTGTGAACTAAATATTTCTAGCAGCCTGCAAAGTTACATGCAAAAAAAAAAAAGAGAGTATAACATATGTTCTTTAGCTATCTGTATAATCCACTTGGAAGCAAAATAGACAAAAATGAACAAATGCAGCATTAATCCTTAAGCGTAGAAATAACCTTCACTGTAATTTTTTTCTGCTCCAAGCACATTTTTGTCGATTGTCGTATACTCTAAAAATACTTTGATGAATATTGCCTGAATATAACTGCAACATACAAATGTTAAGCTAAGGAAACACAACGGCTAATAAATATTTCACTTTTGTTATTTGAATTGTTATTGTTTTTTGCAGTACAAATGTTTAACTCTGCATCACCTTAATAAATAATTTTTTTATGGCTTTACATTAACGCTGACAATGCTTAATTAAGTTTAAAGATATATATATATATATATATATATATATATATATATATATATATATATAGTTTTACTCGGATTTACTCGGATCTTTTTATTGGCTATCGCCTATCATGTGTTTTGGATAGCCAATATAATCAATCCGAATTTGCGGTAAAGTGGCGATAAGAACCGAGTAAATCCGAGTAAAACCGAGCCTGCACATCCCTAATATATATATATATATATATATATATATATATATATATAATCACATTTTCTTTTACCCACCTTCAATGCCATAGTAAGTGGTTGTGTGGTTAGTATACCCAAGGGGAGATTTATAAATCCTCCTAAAGAGTGGAAAAGTGGAGAAGTGGAGAGGTTGCATATGGCAACCGAGCAGATTCTACCTATCATTTTATAGAATGTGGGGGACATTTATCAAAGCTTGGAGAGAGATAAAGTGGAGAGAGATAAAGTACAATCCAACTGGTTCTTTACTGTCACTTTACAGACTGTATATGAAAAATGACAATTAGGAGCTGATTGGTTGGTACTTTATCACTGTACTTTATCTCCCCTGCATTTGATAAATACAACCTGAAAGCTGACTGATTGCTATGAGCAAAAACTTTCACTTTCTAATTTTTCCCACTTATTAGAAGGCTTGATACATCTCCCCCACAATGTCCGTTTAAGAGAAGTGAACTACTCTATGGTGCCTATATTAATCCCAACAATGCGTTCAATTCCCAAAAAATGGCTGTTTTTGACTAATTCCTGAGCATTGGGGGAATAGAACAAGTTGTATTGCAGCAGATATCGGAGACCCCATAGCTTTATATGGCCCATTTACAAAGCCTTCATATGATGATGACGAAGACAAGTATTTAGGACTTTATGGGGAAGAGTGATAGCTATGCCTCTATGATACTCAAGTACTTCTTCCACTTCTGTTCATCTACGCTTGTGGTGTCCTAAACCGTGAAAATATTTACCCTATTACTATACAGCTATTTGCCACATCCAGTGTGTCCTTTAATTGAAGGGCTGAGTGAATGAAGGTATTGTGTAACAATATTTTAAAAAAATTACTTTTTTCAATGGATGAAGGTGTTATGACCTAGGGATCGTAGCAACATTGTTATTTTAAATGCTGGTAATCTATCTCCTGATATATTTTGTGGATAAAAGTCCTCTGCCCAATTCTTAAGTTAGTTTTTAGTGGATAATTTTATTTAACTTCAAAGATTTCGGTTCTTCTAAACGTAACATAACACCTTAATTCACTCGCCTCTTCAATTACCTTAGATTCTTTTGGGGATACAGCCAGTGTCCCGGTGGCCGCGTGGCCGGCGGTGATATAACCGATGCCTTAATTCCGACGCTGCTCACAATACCGACGCCGACATCCCGACCGCTGGCATACAAAAGGTAAGTGGGGGGTGGGTTAGGTTTATGGGTTAAGGTTAGGCACTAACGGGGGGAGGGTAAGGTTTAGGGTGCGGGGAGGGGAATGTTAGGTTCAGGCGTTAGGGGGGATGTTAGGGTTAGTCAGCAAAGAGCGAGGGTTATGGTAGGGAGAGGGAGAGGGTTAGCATACAGAACAACAAGTGTCACTATGCTAGCCCTGTCGGGATGCCGGTGTCGGGATTTTGACAGCCGGGATTCCGACTGCCGGCATCTCATACCAACCCATCTTTTGATATCGTTTGCAGCGTTCACTCTCCACGTCACAGCTCGCCTGGTAATTACCAGCAATACGCAGCCTCTCCACGTGGTATTCCGGGGATATATGTAATTCTCAGCCGAGATGTATTAATGTGTCCTAATAGGATTAAAATGTCTCAGCTTCTCCGTTATTTCAGGACTGGCAATGATGGCAGAATGGTTATCCAAATAGTTGTAGAAAGTCCTGCTGGACAAAGAATGTCTCAATAACCTCTGATGTAAACGCTGATGTAAAACCCTGACACGTTTCTTCCCATCGGGATTTCCTCAGTCCTGAAATAACGGAGAGGCTGAGACATTTTAATCCTATTAGGACACATTAATACATCTCGGCTGAGAATTACATATATCCCCGGAATACCACGTGGAGAGGCCGCGTATTGCTGGTAATTACCAGGCGAGCCATGACGTGGAGAGTGACCTCTACAAATAGAGCCGGTGGAATTGGGGATTTGTCTCCCACCATTGTGGGACAATAAAGGTACCATACAGGTCACTACACGCAAGTGGGTGATTACCGGGTGCCGCAAGCCGGGACTGAGTTTGAGTGAGAGGTCCCTGCTAGACGGCAGCTAGGACCGGGAGGCTGGTGGTAAGAGTTCACATTTTACCAATATATGGAGCAACCTTGAAATTTTCCGTGCGGGTCACGGAGAGATCTGGACAGTGTTTGTCTAATAAATCGGGAGATTGATATATAAAGAGGAATTTTGAATCGAGTGAGCTCCCTTTTATTTTCATCTTTTTACCCGGAATTTATATGAGATATTCAGCACGAGCCTGTACAGCTGATCATCAGTACTACCAGGGATCAGTCACCAGCTGGTATTTGATATTTAGTCTCTGTGCTGTCTAAATAACTCAGGATATTGTTACAGTATCATTCATTGTTGATTATTTTAAAATGCATATTTTATAGTAGTGTCTCATTGGCTAATGATGTATGTTGTTTATATGTGTATTATACAATTTAGCAAATAAAAGGTAACAATTCATCTGATATAACTGATTATTATTGTATCCATTTAATATCAATTTAGTTGCAGGTGTCCCACAGCGCTGTTATATTTTTTTTCTTTTCTTCTTTCTTCTTAAGGTTAGCAACCATAGCAGCAGTGTGGAACACCCGCTTTAAACATAAAAACATATATACATATATACAAACATAATATATATATATTTATTGATTCAATTGACATTTTTAACAGATACATTACAATTTTACTATTATTTTATTTTCATTTAACATTGATTTAGGGTCTTTTTGCAGCACCATTGGTTAAATTCTGGTTTAGGTCAAAGTATCTTCATGCATTGTTCCTCCCTCCTGTTTTTACATCCACAGCCACCATCATTAATTATGCAACTTACGCCCGCCCATGTTGGATGCAAAAGATCCGTCTGAAAAAGGCATCCCATCTCCATCCGCACGCAACAGGCACGGCAGTCTGCCTACATACCCATGACACTGCCACGAGATGGATCAGTTCCATGTGATGCATGGTAGCCACATAGTTGCCACCCAGAAATGCCTATTTCATGCAAAGAGAGATCTGCCAAGGAATGGTTCAATCCGTCCGCACTTTCAATCTCCATCCCTGTGTATGAAGGGTACAGTGCATGCGCAGCATGCAATTACATGCTATGGCACACGCGCAGTTTACAGATATACGCAGGACCCGATTGGACTTGCGTCCAACTTAGAATCAGGTGCTCTCTGAGTGTATTGTGGTGTGGGGTTGGATACGCGATCCTGATGCTGATAATGCCGACGGTCAGAATCCTGGCAGCGTAATCCCTGCGGTGGAAATTGTGATGCATGCAGGTAAGTATTCTAACCCATTCCCTACCTCTAACTCTAACCCACCTTTCCTGCAGCCTAACCCTAACCCTCCCTTCATGCAGCCTAACTCTAACCCCCCCGCAGCCTGACCTTAACTCTCCCCAATGCAGCCTAACCCTTCCCCTAGTACCTAACCCATAACCCTAAATTTAACCCTAACCCTAACCATCTCCCCTGCAGCCTGACCCTAACCCTCCTCCCACCGCAGCCTATCTCCAACCCTCCCCCTAGTGCCTAACCATAACCCCTAACCCTAATACTCACCATCGGGATTGCAGCTGTCAGGATTTCGGCGCCAGCATACTGACCGCCGGCATTGTGTGTGCCGGCATGCCGACTGCATCACGTGGAGTGAGGAGGAAAGGTCTTGAGAATAAGAGCAGCACCTTAGAAGCTTGGCGGCATGAGGGATACTCAGACAAGGGACAGAGCTGAGATTGAAATTAGGGGTATATTAAAGTGTATGACAGTCCTCCATGGTAAAGGTTATGAAAGAGAAAGACAGTCAACTAAACCTGAGTGCAAACTCCATAACATACCAGGGTGGAGCCAATCGATTCCGTGTGAGACAAAGGAGGAAAATGTTACAATAGTCTAGCTGAGCTATTATAGAATGTGCTCAAGTATTTTCACAGTACAATAAGTATACATAATAATAGTATTTATCGTCTACAGTATTGCATTATTATGCCATTGGCTCTGTTACAAAATATCAAACTAAAAAAAAAATAAAAAAAAAAATATATATATATATATATATGGAAGCTATATACATATTTCCATGTGCATGCTTTCCTCTTAGGTATATACTGTAGGACGCTTTCAGCTGTGCAGTGACAGCTGGCAGACTGCTTATTGGATTAAACAAGTGTCAGCTCCTCTCACCGCAGGCTCCATGCTGGCTGCCTGTTCTCAGTGTCTTTTTAAGGTTTCCATCCTACAGAGATCCTGACCCCTGGCTTTCTAGCTTCATATATACTGGGTACTTTGATCACAATGGGGGACAAACATATAATTGTATTAATTAATTTGTGAGAGCTCAGGAATGACAACAGCAAAGAATACAAGTCACATTGTTGAAGTTAAAGTGTGCACACAGCTATTGTGCTCTCATGATTCTTCCACAGGTAAAGTTATTCCTCTTTTATGGGCTCATACTGTACAACTGGATATTTCTGAATATCTTTTTTCCCTTTATTTGCTACAGTTTTATATTTCTACCACTGCAATATGCTCTGGCAACGGCTGCAGAATGTCAGTACACTTGGGGATATATTTACAAAGTGTTGGTTTTGCATTTTTCACGTGTTTCCTGGAGGTTCTGCAACCTGCGTATTTACTAAAGCCGAAACCAACTGGAAACTTATCTTAGAAATTAGAGTTTAGATTACAACTAAACATTGGTTCACCATCAATGTTTTTAATATTACACTAGGAACCCTGGATTTACTAAGTTTTAGAAACTGCGGCAAATCTGCCACCCTGCCCACCCCAATAAATGACCTGTCTCAGATAGGCGAGTTTGAAGAGAGCACTGCACAGAGCAATAGGATCTGTGCAGGCTTTTATGAAAAAGAAGATATGTTAAAACAATGGTATGGGGGTCCCACCAAATTGATAATCAGCTTAGGCTTCAGCGCTAATCAAGCAGCCCTGACTGCGCACTTCCATTGAGAAGTGGACAGCCATAGCCAGCCGAGCGGACACTCTTGGAGACTTATCCACTCTCCTGGGCGTCTGGGAGAAACACATGAGATTTTGGGTTCTCCCAAACTTTCCTAGAGAGTAGACAAATTGGCTCCAAAGGAGGTTATACAGACGTTGGTGAACAACTGCACAACGTTTTTTTTTGGTACGTGCAGTACATATTTTACACCAAGCAAATGCGTGTATTGTATGCCCAACTCAGCAGGAGCTTCATAGAGATTGGCATATGGGTTTTAAATAATTTAGAAAATAGTAAGATCAAAGGGCCTGATTCAGACCTGGACGCTATGCTGAGCTCGCTCTGCGCATGCGTATGAGTCGCAATGTGCGAACGAGTCAATGCGATGGGAAAGTGCTCGCCCGTAGCCCGCAGTCGGGCCACAATTTTGAGTGACAGATAGTACCGTTTGTGGGTGGTAACAGGGGAAGGTACTTGAAAACCGGGGTGTGGTTGTGCGAACGCAGACGTGCCCGACTGTCAGAACGGCGTTTAATGGGTGTGCATAATTAGCAAAGTAGCGTCATTACACACGTGACTGGGTTGTATTTTAGCCTGAACTGCTCGCAATGTTGTGGTGGGAAAAGGCTACCACAAGCGCTGCTAGCAGCTCCGATGGCTCTCGATGTTCCCGATTAATCCCACAACTGCCGGACATGACGTGTGTTGCGAGTGGCAAAGTGGCGTCTTTATACAGGTGCGAGCGCATAGTGCGGCCACTCGCTATTACTTAGTGTGCGGCTTTACGCGACGCAGTGTGAGCACATGATTTAAATAGCCGGCCCCTTTTAGCCAGCGAGCGGACGCAAATAGCGTCTGGGTCTGAATCAGGCCCAAAGTAATCATTGGTAATAGACATACTATGATTGATTTCCCACTTTAACCAAAATGGTAGAACATAGGAAATGGAGGTAATATTAAGGATTTATACTTCCTATTGTAACATATTTTGATTGGCTATGCCAAGTTTTCACACAACACCTGTCTAATGCTTGGGAAAAATGTTAAGTAAGTCTCCAATGATTCTAAATCATTTTAATTATATTTTTCATTCCGTTGGCCTCTTGGGTGAATTATGTCCCATTTATAAATACAAATAGTGTGTGAATGTCAGAAAAGTCTGTATAGTACAAAATAGGTGCAACGAAATGACAAATAAATGAGATGTTTTCACCCTTAGCCAAACGTTAAGGATTAAGTAACAATCGTCATCTCTAAACACCTGTGTCTATGTTAATACAGATGTTGTTGGATCCACATACGGCAAGACACATTAACCCTTTCACTACAGCAATCTTGTGTTAGATACAGCTATGGGGTGATCTGAAATGTATGGTGCTACAAAAGTTAGATGGTTGCAGAAGCTGCTGTCTTGATGCATCCAGAATTCATCATAATGGCATTAGGGCCATGCAGCCGATGGCGTATTGCATGAATTTTTTTAATATTTGTAATAATTAATATTAAATGCAAACATTACCTGCATTTCTACTGGAGTTTGTAGACTCAACAATGCATTTATACACGGAAAAGGTAAAAGTAGGGTCCCCCCAAAAAACGCTACTGCAACACAATGGAGCACGATGCAAGTAGTGACAACTCTTAAAAGAGAAGCTGTCCCTGAGATGAAGATTCCAATGTATTTACATAAGACTGTTACTACGCATTTTGTTCTGTACATGCCACATGTAAATGCAATTACAGCCAACTAGCACTCTGCTCTTCATTAGCCTCTTTGGAGGAGATGGATTATTACGGCATTTATCGTGTCGCTATACTGTAGGTCTTCCTGCTTCACCTCTTATTGAGGCAAAACAGGAAGCAATAACGCAGAGATGTAGAGAATAGACACCTCTTCTGTGACCCCTTAAAGTCCCGCAGTGCATCTGCCTCGTGTGTCTTGCCTCCTGGCCGGCTCCAATGCGTATACACAAGATCTCGCAAACATCATGAATACAGACCACCACCGCCATTGATCATCACACACGCCATCAGGTAATCCTTCTGCTATTCACTTTATTTCTCATTGTGGGGCCTATTCATCAACACTAAAATAACATTTTTAAGGACATTTTCCTTAATTAACATTATTTTAGTATTCATGAAGAGACTTAACACAGGAGATATCACTGATATCTCCTTGCTAAGCTCCCCTGTGTTAATTTCCACACTCCCCATACATTAGTATGAGGATATGGAAATTATGGTATTCATCAAATTCCAAAAATTATGTATTTTCGGAAATTGATGGAGTTACTATCCGCCACTGTGAGGTGGCGAATAGCAGGTAACACTTACCTGATTCCAGCGTGTGCAGGTCCCCCGGCGTCTCTCTCCAGCTCTCTGGTCCGTCCTCTGGCTCGAGAGGCTGGTCTGACACGTGTTCTCCCATCAGAACACAATAAAGTTTTTTTTTTTTTCCTAAACTGTACTGTGTGCTGCTGGGAGAACACGTGTCAGAGCAGACACCTGAGCCGGAGGCGCTGCAGCGAGCAGGTAAGTGTGGGGACGGGGGGAGGTGAGCAGAGGGGGGAGGGGGGGTGAGGGGGACACAAAATGACCGCAGCTGTAGGTAGTGCTGTGCATGTGCTGGTTATACGGATGTAACAGCGCATGCGCAGCACGGATTCCAGCTGCGGTAAGTTAGTGTAGATAGAGATAACTATCTATTTCCCGAAAGCTGTCATCGCAAAAATTACAGCTTTTCGGAATAGATACTGATGGAGAGGAGGAATGATGAATTCCTCCAGTAATTAGGTAGAACTCCATGTGAGTTCTAAACCTAATATCCTCCATCAAATTTTTAGGTATGATGAATAGGCCCCTGTGTCTCCTCTCTTTCACCCAGCGGCATATCTATCATGGGTGTATACCCTGCACCCAGAACTGACCACTGCGCCTGCCATTGCCTCCCTATGCGTCGTCTCCCTAGAGAGATATTCAGGTGCTGCACAGAAGCTAGCAAAGATTCTGCCAATGTGCCAGAGACTTCGCTCCCTTCTGTGTATGCGCCATCTTTCCGAATTTATCACTGGAAAGATGGAGCCGTGGGACAAGCAGAGGGAGCTGGGGTGCTGCATGTACAGACACACTGTAACAAGAATGGCGGGGTGGGAGGGGGATGGTCTTTTCCTGGTGGGGTGAGTGCTGTTCTTAATGCACCCCAGCTCTCACCCCTTCCAAACATGCGCCTATCTCTATTTTCTCTCGCTAACGTTTGCCATTCTCTGATGTCTCCCTTCCTCTTCCTCTCTCCGCCATCCCCGCTACCTATAGAGCCCCATGTGTATAGAAAGCAATGTGCTCCTCTTTGCTAATGATGGAGTTTAAGTGCACAGAAAATTGGAAAGGCAGCAGCCACATACATTACATTGTCTTAAGGCCTCCGTGTCTGCCGTGAACTTGGGAAACATTAGACTGGTCATTAAAGGAAGAATTATTCAACATAAACACAGCAGGATAGTGAAGCAGAAGAAGATACTTTTCTTGATGCTGAATGTTTTTAATTATGCACTTGGATTTTGTAAAGTGATCAAGAAGCATTTGGATTATAAAGGATTAGAGAAGACATGTATCATCGACACAACTCCAGAACATTACGCCTCGACACACATTAAACTTTTATTGTTCTTTCACTTTCAGTATATTTCTTCTAACACAATTAAAAAACACGTTACTCAACGGCCGTGCATTGGGTTATTGTTGGACTTTTTCTCTTTTCATTAAGAAAGTTCCAGTAGTGTCGTTTCCAGAGTGATGTCCTTTGTGGAATGGACACTTCCTCTATGACATTTGCCCTTTAGCGCATAAATGATTGTGATGCATCCAGTTTATAATGGGGACACTTTAATGTATACTGGCACGCTGCCTGTGGATCATTGCTAGTATTCTCTTACTATTATAGCCTCCCCGTTCCTCCAATTTTCGAAAGTCAATTTAATTACAGCAGTCTATGTTATCCAATTCAGGCTTCATTCACAGCAGCAGGAGATGAGAGTGCTGATTATGTGGAAAGCAGTTGTGAGGTTACCGAGGTAATGTTTAACTCTTTTTGCCCCCTCTGCAGCCAACTGCCCATTGGATAGCCTTATGTGTCTCCCCAGGCCTTCCCGGTACCTTGATGTGGGATAAATAAATCACTTAAGCATATAGGACCTCATTCAGAATCGGTCACTGCGGCCGCTCGGTCGTATGCCACCGATGTTCGCTAAACTGCGCATGCGCAAACGAGCTATTACGATCAGAAATTACTCTCTCCTTGAACACTGCCAGGTCTTTAGTTTGAGTGACAGGATGAGGCGTTTGTGGGTGGTAACAGGGGAAGGTGCTTGTGGACGGGGGAGTGGAGATCCGAATGCAGGCGTGCCTGACTATGCAAACGGCATTTTATGGGAGTGCATAATTAACTAAGTAGTGTCATGGCACATGTGACATGGGAGGTTTTTACACTGACTTGATCATAGTGCTTAAGAGAGGGTATGGTCAACCTTAAGCTCTATGACCAGGTCCGATGGTTGACGATGGTCTAGATTAATCCTTGTCGAAGCTGGTTTAGTGGCTGAGACAGAATCAGTGTAAAATTAGCTTGGAGCGACGCCATCTTGTGAATGGCAACCAGACTCCATCTTAAAAATAAGAATCTGCACGACGCCATTTTGCGAATGGCCGTGCAGCGCCATTTTAGAGAAACTCACATTTAAGTAAATACGGCGATGCTATTATTAGCATCATGCGACCACATATTATTAGCATTATGCGAACGCATATCTCCCCATATCCCATATGCACATTAAATAATATCCTGCATGCGAACGCTGTTTATTAGCTGCATGCATACACATCTGCCCAAAGTTAAAAGTCCTCACTACATAAATCTAACTAGCGTCTTTTCCCAAAACCCTAATACATACACACTGCACACTCAAGTAAAAGGTTCCATAGCTTCAAATGTAATATACAAAGTTTATTCAGTTATTACTAATGTTGTGAAATAAAGATTATTTGATAGCTAAGGTTTAGTACATGATAAGCCAACCATGTTTGGTAGCATACTGATCTACTCTGTCTCAACAGCTTTCCGGTGTCATTGGTGAGAAGATCGCAACATGCATGCTCAACTTATGGACTTTAGAGAGTTAAAACACCAAAATGTACTTTGTAATGTTAGCAGCTTAGATTTGCATGCGGCAGGAAAAAGGAGACAAAAGGCTGTCGGAGGCTGATCTGTGTCCATTTGAATCGACCTGTTAAATGTCCTGTAACAGAAGCACCGTGACTAGGAACCAATGGAATCATGCCAAACTTTTCTATTGTATTGCTTATCCCTGTAAGGGTATAAATGTGCGTAAAGACTCCAATCTGGAATCTTCTTGCTGATGCTGATGATGGAGGGTTCTTGTTGATGCCGGTAACTGGTCCCAGTGCGCGTGCATATGTATAACTGTACCATGGGTCTGTATGATTTCTTTCCGCTAAATTGTCTTTAGATCACAGCGTGTAACCTACTGTTTTTATGTTGAATAATAACCTTTGTGCGTTGGAAACACATTTCTCAAAGTCTGAAGGCATTTATTTATTGTATGACTGTGTACGGAAATAGCGTCAATTCTAGGAGGTATAGGCAGGATTTAGAAGGTATAGGCAGAATTTAGAAGGTATAGGCAGGAGCGTATAGAGGTTTAAAATCCAGTATTCTTAGTTGGGGGCTCATCGAGTGAGGTCACTTACCAATTCACACGATAAACATACGGTTATCAATCTCTCACCAAAGGGTGGAGTGGCCACATGCAGGGTTTACCTGCAACCACTTGATGCAGAGAGATCGCTATCCGTTATCGTGTGAGTCAAGGTACACTGACTAGAATCCAGGGACAAGAAAGGAAAAAGTTTGTTTTCCTTTGTTGATAGAATTGCATGCTAAAAGGGGTGCCACAGTATTGCGTACACGGCTGGGTTGCATTTTTGTGTACGCAGCAGAGACACATTTTTGCGTTTGCAGCTAAGGGTAAGAGTCATACAGTTGTGTAGTAGTCGCATTATTGTGTATGCGACTAGTCGCACAATAGCGTATACATATTTCCGGTCTTGCTGCCACATGTTTTAAACAAAGCCGTTGAGATTACATTATCATTTGTTGCCAATAACTGGGTTAATGTGTATTTTTCTGCGCAGGAAAAGAGTGTGTGACTGAGTATTTGTTTAGGGTGTAATACGGGTCCTAAATGTTAAGGGTATTGTATGATCCTTAATGGCTAGGTGCAGGAGTTAGCCTAGCTGCTCGGTAGTAGCTACCATTCTATACACATCAGCAGGTGTACATGTTGTCTTTTCTTGTAGGGACCGGCTCTCAGTGTGACTGCAGTGTTTAGTAATTAGGTTGGGTTACTTGAGCATTGTAATTGTGCCGCACTGGAAACTTGTGATTGTAAACTGAGAGATAATAGGTGAGTGGTAGCATCTAGAAATAACTTCCATAGGTGAGCGGGAGCATCTAGAAATTTCTTCTATAGGTGAGTGGAGGCATCTAGAAATTTCTTCCATAGGTAAGTGAAATTATCTAGACTGTCTTTCACCAGTTTAAATCTTTATTGAAAAACTTAGGGTTCTCCCAGGATGGGGGCCAAGCAAACGGTAGAGATGTTAAATGATTTGCTGCTGTTGGAAGTGCCGCTTGGGTCGGCACGACATATTATGCATATTAAGTACAGTGCCAATGCAACCAGGTATTGTGATTTATGGTTTAATATGACGAGGAAGAGTGTTAGGCCGTTTCCTAGAATTGGTAGCTTTGATAAGGAGATATTGAACAATGTCCGAGCTCACATCTGTTTGGTGCATTCTCGAGTGAAAAAGTTAAAATATAATGAATGTTTAAAATTATGGCAGCATGAAGGGGATGTGTGGCTTAAAGGTGTGCAAGCGACGCAAACTAGCGTTGCGAACGCATTACCAGAAAGTACACCCGTAATGCTAGATTGCAATGCGTGCGAGCCGCAAAATGGCGAGCACATGCAGTAAAGTAGCGTTGTGGAAGGTATTGCCAGTGGGTCACGCTCACCACCACCGCCCTATGTTGATGGTGGTGCAGGTACAGTTATTGAAAAAAAACATAAAAATGTAACAAGTAATTTATAACCTCTCTTAAGTAACCATAAGGAAAATGTTTATGATGTGGATGATGAGCCTATTGTCATGTCTGCCATTTCAAACCTCCAGTCAGGTAATAAGGTCAAAACTAGCAGTACGGCCGGTCTGCATCCCATCTGGACAATAACTGTTCCGAATGGGAATGCGGATGCGAACGGAGTAGTGCCCACAAGGGAAGTAGTAATGCATTGTCCTTGGACAAGAGCAGACTTAAATTCCATAATAAATGATTTCCCCGATCCCAAAAAGGAATTAGCCAAATGTCAAAGATTTTTGCGAAATTTGGGTGGTTCTCATGAACCAACCAACAAAGATTGGCGAGTGGTGTTAAGGGCCTGTCTACCACGCAATATCAACGTGACAAAATTTAGCATGGATTGTGTATTGGATGGAGATGTTCCCTTAACAGACGAAATTAATCAAGGTAACATTTCCCGCATTGTAACTCAATTGGGTGTATATTTTCCAGTAGTAGTTAACTGGAACAAAATCTTCACCATAAAACAAAAAGAGAGTGAATCTGCAGAAGATTATTGTGACCGGGCTCTGCAGGCTATCACCCAGTACTCTGGGTAAGAAGATATTAAAGATAGCACTCACCACAGGGGAATGATTGTCACTGTACTCATGGATGGTCTTAAAGAGAACCTAAAGACCCGGATTCAGACCTCACAGGCTGGCTGGAGGGGAGTCACAATAGACACCCTCATAGAATCCACAATTGAACATGTCAAGAACATCTCTAAAAAGAGAGAGACCCAGAGCAAGAAACTAATGGCTGTCAGTATTCAAGCTCTAGAAGGAATAACGGTAACATCACAGCCATCAGACACACCTGCACCCACACCTACACCTGCACCTGAACAGTTACACGTCCTCACTAATCCCACACCACCGCAAATGCAGCCAGCCCTACCCCACTTATCACACACAGCCACAATTCCCATACTATCCACAAACCCCATATCTCCCACAATATCCTCTCCCTCAATATCCTTACCCATACCCTCACCCTTTCCCCACTGCTCAACCCACACAACAACTTTATCACCCATCTCGCTCACAAAAATGCTTTAACTGCAACCAAGTGGGACACCTAAGTAAGCACTGCAAAGTGAAGAATGTAGGACTCCCAAACCAGACAGTATTGCCCTAAGGTTTCATAGACAACCCCAGTATCTTCTCCCAGGCCTTATACGACTGTTTACAATCTTTATCAACCTGCCAATGGATCTGTTCTGATACAATATGTGGATGATTTATTGTTGTGCCCTGTTTCATTCATGCCATGTTTAATTTATACTAAACTGTTGTGCTTCATATCTCGCACACAGGACACAGGGTTGCTAAGGACAAATTGCAGCCATTCCAGGCTAAGGTCAAGTACTTGGGAAACTGTCCTAACCCAGGGGCTAAGACACTACCTAGAGCAGTAGCTATTAATAACAGGGTGTAATTGTACAGAAGGTTGTATGCAGATATGGTATCCCTAAAGTATGGGGATACTCCTTTCACAGGTGATGTCTTCAAAAAACAAACATGTGTAAGTTGGTAGGTATTAATAATATGAAGACCACCCCACACCATCTCTTTTGCTTTTTTTTATCTGTCCCCCTTTGAGATACTGTTTGACAGACAGCCTCATGTGAAAATATGATAATGAGGTTACTGTGCAGTATCTTACGAAGATGAGTAAGAACAACTGAAATTGAAAATTTTATTTTCTAACATGTCTGATGCAAACTGTCATGAAAGGGTGGAACTGTCAAACCTGGAGAATTTGTTATGATCTGAATTTCTTTACGCTCAGGTTGTTTGACTGATTGTTGGGAAGGTCCATATCAGGTGTTACTGATGAGTAACACATCTTTGAAGGTGGCCAAGAGAGATACCTGGGTCCATTCCACTCACTGCAAAAAGGTCAACAAACTGGTGGAGAAACAAGGCGGAGACAAGGCTGATAACATGGACCTGTCAATCGCGAGCTTGTTTCAGGAGAATTAAAAGGTTGTAGTGAGATACCTGAGCTAAAGAAATTTTCAGGTCCTTGCTGCAGCGATGAACTGGTCTGCTGTGTTCATTTTCATATTCCCTTCCAGAGTTTACATCATCCTGGTTTGTTCGGGGATATCTGCTGTCGTTGACGGGGGAGCCATAGAGGAGATGGGAGCTGATGGCATTACTGATGGAGTGAAGTCAGGAGGAGGAGTGCTATGCCAATCAGGGGAGTGTCTGACCAATCTTAGCACTATAACTGTTAAGAGATATGACCCTCACACATGCTGAAATGCTTGGTATTCATAAAAACACACCATCACCATATCTTCACGCGCAGTATGAACACAGAGGCAAAAGAAATATGATACCTGGTGATGTGCATAAAGCCACTCAGTTAATTATTGAGACAACTGGCTTTCAAGTTTTAGTAGCATTGGATCCCACCAGGATCGCTCGGGGTACACTAAATTTTAGATATATCCAAGATCTTGCTAAAGTGATAGATAATATTACCAAGATGTATGATGACACCTTCAGTTATACAGGTAGGGAAGTGCAAGCGTACATGATAAACTCCAGATCCGCATACTGGTTGTCATCATAGCAATTGGCATATGTGTCAAGTGTGTTCCTAATGTGTTGAAGTGTGGAAAATGACCGGAAGAACGAAATTATGATGGTGGTTAATAGTGACCATATGAATACTGAGGTAAATGTAGAACTGCATTACAACCCTGAACTAGGAAATACCATCATATAAAGTATTATATTTAGAAATGTGTAAAAATGTATTATTAAAATGTTTTTTTTTTCATTTAAACATCTTAAATGATGTAAGTCTCAATTCCCCTTCAAAACTTCCTTTATAGGACTGGTGCATCCCCACATCTTTCCCATGATCTCCCAAGATCCGCGGTGTGCATATAATGGTAGTTTTATGTCCCCTCCTAGATACCCATTATAGATGGATTGAAACCACCTTGTGCCATCCCATAAAAATAACGTTAAATAATACCCCATATGCAAGCCTAAAATTAATTTTAAAATCAGAGTATGATAGCATGTTGTTTGCTATCAAAGGGCGGACTGTCGAAGCTGGTTTAGTGGCTGAGACAGAATCAGTGTAAAATTAGCTTGAAGCAACGTCATCTTGCGAATGGCAACCAGACTCCATCTTAAAAATAAGAATCTGCACGACGCCATTTTGCGAATGGCCGTCCAGCGCCATTTTAGAGAAACTCACATTTAAGTACATACGGCGATGCTATTATTAGCATCATGCGACCACATATTATTAGCATTATGCGAACGCATATCTCCCCATATCCCATATGCATATTAAATAATATCCTGCATGCGAACGCTGTTTATTAGCTGCATGCATACACATCTGCCCCAAGTTAAAAGTCCTCACTACATAAATCTAACTAGCGTCTTTTCCCAAACCCCTAATACATACACACTGCACACTCAAGTAAAAGGTTCCATAGCTTCAAAGTGTAATATTCAAAGTTTATGCAGTTATTATTAATGTTGTGAAATAAAGATTATTTGATAGCTAAGGTTTAGTACATGATAAGCCAACCATGTTTGGTAGCATACTGATCTACTCTGTCTCAACAGCTTTCCGGTGTCATCGGTGAGAAGATCGCAACATGCATTCTCAACTTATGGACTGTAGAGAGTTAAAACACCAAAATGTACTTTCTAATGTTAGCAGCTTAGATTTGCATGCGGCGGGAAAAAGGACACAAAAGGCTGTCGGAGGATGAGTTGTGTCCATTTGAATTGACCTGTTAAATGTCCTGTAACAGATGCACCCGCACTGGGAACCAATGAAATCATGCCAAACGTTTCTATTGTATTGCTTATCCCTGTAAGGGTATAAATGTGCATACCGACTCCAATCTGGAGTCTTCTTGTTGATGCTGATGATGGAGGTTTCTTGTTGATGCCGGTAACTGGTCCCAGTGCGCGTGTGTATGTATAACTGTACCATGGGTCTGTATGAATTCTTTGCACTAAATTGTCTTTAGATCACAGCGTGTAACCTACTGTTTTTATGTTGAATAATAACCTTTGTGCGTTGGAAACACATTTCTCAAAGTCTGAAGGCATTTATTTACTGTATGACTGCGTACGCAAATAGCGTCAATTCTAGGAGGTATAGGCAGGATTTAGAAGGTATAGGCAGGATTAAGACGGTATAGGCAGGAGCGTATAGAGGTTTAAATCCAGTATCCTTATCCTTATATGCCCGGAGATGACGTGTATTGCGAACGAGAAGGGGGCGTATTTTTAGTCTTACGGCCGCATCCTCCCCTCGCTCGTCCAGCTAACGATCCCATCTTAACGACGCAACTTGCGAGCGCTTCATTTGCATATCCGGCCTCTTTTACCTTACGACCGAGCGGCCGCAACGACCGACTCTGAATGAGGTCCTTAGTGTGAGAACAAAATAAACTTTTATTATATATAGACACACACAGTCAGAGCTGGATTAAGACAGTGGGGGACTGGGGCACTTAAAACAGGGGGGTCCCGTATGTTATAAAATGAAGAACACATTTTTTCAAACCAAAGTATCTGCATAGCGATAGCTTGTCAGTCTGTTCTGCAAAAGCACTAGCACTATGGGAGGTTCGGCTGCAAGATGAGCATGCACAGCCATATCCAGATTAAGGGGGTCTATTTACTAAACTGTGTTAGGAGATAAAGTGAATGGTGATAAGGTACCAGCCAATCAGCTCCTAACTGCCATGTCACAGGCTGTTTTTGAAAAATGGCAGTTGGGAGCTGATTGGCTGGTACCTTATCACTGTTCAATTTACTGTATCTCCTAACACAGCTTAGTAAATAGACCCCAAAGACCTACAGTAACTGGGCTATAGGTAAAATCCTGGCAAGGATCCTCCCACCCATTTAATCCGTTAAAAATACTTTTGCTAGACAGTTGCTCCCTTTCCCCCTCTACCTGAGCTCTATGCTCTGTTTTAAAGCTTAAAGATTTGAACTGCCTTGAGCGTCGGGTGATTGGCTTAGCATAAGTGTGTATCTGCAGGCGGCCCCTGTGAGAGGGGTCCGGGACATGTGTCCCCCCCTTGGTCTAAAAATATGATAGTACCAGTTGATACTCCACATTGCAAACCGCACTCTCCTGCACCTCACCAGCTTCTTTGTGCCAGTCACTTTGATGTGCAATACTGGCGCTGTGCCACACTCTTCACTCCTCTACCCACTTGGCAGGGACTGAAGTCAATGTGATCCTGCTGTTGTTAGGTCCACAAAGAAAGCACAGCTTGCGGAGGGTTTGATATCCACACATGCACTAACCTGGATGAACCCAACAGGTATAGTGGGGTAGATGTATGAAGCAGTGAAAATAGTGGAGAAACGTGCAAATTGGAGAAGTTACCCATAGCAACCAATCAGCTCCTACCTATCATTTTATAGAATGTACTTGATAAATGCAACTTCAAAGCTGATTGGTTACCATGGATATCTTCTCCACTGGCACACGCCTCCTCTAATTTCACTGCTTCATACATCTATACCAGTGACCCCTAGTCAGCACTGTCCTACAGCAAGTCCCCTTATGCCTTGGGTCTGTGTGTTTATAACCCAGTGTAAAGTGGTCACATACAATGAAACAAAGATATAATAAAGAACTCTTTTAATAAGTAATAGACACATAAAAACAAAATAAAATAACAATAACTGAACATTTTTCAGCAGCGAAATCAAACAATATACTGTAGGAACATGTTTATCAAATATTTGCAGGATATCTCCCAAAAACACGCATTTTCTGGGGGGTACATGCAAATATTAAGTGTCCTCTGGAAGTATGGAAACAACGAAAAGGGGGGGTACCGCACAGAAACTCATATTGTCTACCAATTTAGTACATACCAACTATATTGTATCTTATTACTTATAATGTACCATAATACGTTGTTGGTGATGCTCCCAAAGCCCAGAGTATACAGTTTTCTTTTTCTTTGGTCCTCTGTAAGTTTCTAAGGAAGGACCCTGTATTCGACTATAAACGCAGCCCTAATAGGTTTCTATGGAAGCTGCTTAATTGACAAATTTATGCTTGGCCCCGGTAGCTAATGCCATCTTCAGATGGTGTTAGCTATTGTAGCCTGTTGGATACACTACACAATATGCAGTTACGTTGTGCTGTCCTAAAGGAGAAGTGAAGTGAGCGCATTAGAGATTACTTGTAACACATCGCAGGGACGGTGTCCCTATCCCTTCATTTCTTTGATAAATTCTGGCAATCCTTAATTTAATGTTGACGCAATAAGAATTTATAATTATCGACTCTAAAACACGATAATGAATAAATATGCCCACATAATAGTATTAGCAGAATTCATTAGGTGGAGTCAATCCTAGCACTTATCCCATGTTCAATATATTAGCGTACACTGGGCGACCCCTCGCTGAAGGCCAGCAAGACCAAGGATACACTCTAGACACAAAGGTGAACTCCAGGATTCAGAACAATATAGTACAGGCTGTTTTTTTTTATTATACCTCATCTGGTGGTTCTTAGTGAATTATTGTATATTTTCTTTTTATGTATATTCATTTCCCCTGGTTTTTCATCTTAATTATTATTTATTTATATTTTTCTGTGTTTTTATGCTATTATTTTTTGGTATACTTATTTCTTCCCTTATAAAGTTTTTTATTGACTTGCCTGTGGAATCTTATATTGTTCTATTCGTCAGTGTAACTTCTTACCTTTATTATTTATAACTTATTAATTTTTGAGGTCTTCAGGGATAGCACTCCTTTTTTTGTTTGTTTTTTCTGTTGTACAAGAAGGTCAGCTCCTCCATTGGTAGCGGCAGTCATCTGAGACCCACCCACTGTGCCTTTATTATTATTATTGCTGTCTAGAACACCATTATTTATAATCTACTCCATCCTTGATAGTATAGCGCCCTGATTCTGTGTTTCTTTTGTGATACCAAATATAATGTAGGTAACAATAGCAAATGGATAAGTCTGAATTCACCGTGGAAGTTGCAACACTGGCAGAAATAGCTGAGGATGGTATCCAGCGAGTCATCCCCAAAATAGCAATGGATATCACAGGTGACATGATATCAGAACACAAGGAATGAATCCTGGGAAGAAAACATGTTGTTCAGCCAATGTGCTGACTCCAGGTGCAGATTTAAATAGCAGACAGTCCATCCCCATTGGAGCAGAGGATCAGGTGAGTACTCCTGAGCTGCTCGGGTGGATCAGGTAATTGCAATGGAATGTTTCTACATAGGCCTGGATACAGCAATGAAGGAGTGTCTGAGCTTGTCAGAAATGCTAAGACCCAGATTCGTGTCATAATTGGTATATAGGGTTTGTTCAAGTAAGCAGTTCAAGTAATTAGGATATATCTCCAAAACTGACTATATCCTCTGAATAGATGTATTTTCTGTGTTCTCATCCTCTGGCATTATAACACATTTCAATACCTGACTTCACAGACAGATGTTGCAATCTCAGCTGTCCGACTGTTAACATAGGTTTACTACAGTTCTATGTGCATGGAGAGTGTTATACCTCTTTTCCACCAAAAACCCAGGTCCGACCTGGGTTTTTGGACATGGTTCCAACCCTGGTCAGACCCAGGTCAGACCCATTTACACTGCACCTTTGATCTGGGTTACTCCCAGGTCAGCCCTGTTCACACTGAACTCAGGTCTGCCCTGCTAAACCTGTGAGGTCATAAAAAGTGGGAGGTGAATGCTCCACAACCACCAATCAGCTCATTTTAGGCATGACCAAGGTCGGATAACCCGGGTTGCACCGTTTACACTGCACCATTACCTGGGTCCATCCTGGGTCCAACCCTGGTAGCTACCTGGGTTGGATTGCAGGGTCACTTGACCCAGGTTATTTTTCAGGGACCCTTTTACACTGAGCTGCGACCCGGGTAGACCCAGCAAAAACCCAGGTTTTTGCTCTGGTGTAAAAGGGGTATAAGAAGGTTCTGGATGGATGAAGCATTTCATCTGCATCGTATGATTTCTCAAAGCTGTATCTTTCTGCTGTGTTCTGCAGGGTACTCAGTTGCATGGGGCTGACAATGGCTCTCCCCAGGTTCTCAGCTCATATGCAGGCATCATGCAGTGTATGGCTACAGCATGTCTGCTAAAGCAGAGAGTGCCTGTATATAGAAGCAAAGGCCACGTATCATATTACAGCACACAAATGCAAGGCATGTTTCCATGATAGTAGCAGTGTGCGTGCTATACAAACTGGCACCTTTTAAGAGTTATATAATAGACATAAAATACAATCATACATACATGGATAGCACACTACAAAGTAAGAAATGTTAAACATAGTTTGGATGAGAAGGGTGTCCAGCAGGCTAAATTCTGACACAACCATTTCATCACAGCATAGAATATGTAAACTTATGGTGTGACTGCAACAGTTGCGGCTCTAACCTTTCTTGAGGAGGGGGGCTATCTGCTGTGCTGTTTTCTGGCCCTGGAGTGCATTGGTGTCCATGTCTCGCTGCCTGCCAGGTCAATTGCTCCTGTGCAGTGGATCTGGCAGGTGCTGGGACCAGTGCATGTGCACAAACACCAGAAGACTGGCACATGCGCACAAGCCTGGCTTCTTTGGACTGCATCAGCTGCAGCTCCTAGGAGTCGGGTAAGGCTGACGGCAAGACAGGGGAGTGTCTTCCCACTGGAAGCACGTCCTCTGTTAATCGTGTTCCGGACAGGGGGAGAAGACTGTCTACTCTTTGGGCCTGCCTGTACTATGTGTGACTAGCAGATAGTGCTTCCAATGGGAAGTCACTGCCAGTCCACCTACTCCAACTGGCTCAATGGAGGTGGCAGAATTTCCTGGGGGGGGGGGAATCCGTCACTGGCCTGTAATAGCAGGGACTGGAATGCATATGATAAGGGCAGTGTCTTGAGGAAAATAGAAGTAATTAGAAATGTTTGAAAATTTAAAACATGCTCATAATTCAAATTTCATCACGGTAACATGTGACAGTTGTATGGCAAGCACAAGTTCGCTGCACAATTGTCAATAGACCCAATTGGAAATTTAAAATTTGCATTCACGTTCGTCATTCACAGGTCACGCTCACTAGTTCCATTCAAGGTTCACCATTCAATGTCCAGGTTCGCTATTTGAAAATAGACTGCTGAATGCATGGACTCAGTGGCAATACTGGAGAGATACAGCCGCTGATCTAGGAGGAAGCAGAGGAGACCAAAGTTTTTCTCTCTATGAAAGGATCTGCCAATCGAAATAAAATCTGTAGTTTATAAATGGCATCTGTTCTGTGAGAACGAATTAACTAAAATCAATTTCAGTGATTTGATTTGTTTTGTTATTTAGATCACCTTGGGTGTTATTTGCATTCATGTAGATGAGAGGGTATGTAGTCGGCTTAGGGCTCCCAGGGGGGGGCTTAGGGTTAGGCTAGGGGAAGGGAGGGTTAGGTTTAGGCACCCCTGGGGGGGACTTAGGTTTAGGCGGCGGGGAAGGGGGGGTTAGGTTTAGGCACTTAGAGGGGGGATTAGGGTTAGGCACTGGGGGGAAGGTAAGGGTTAGGCACCCCTAAGGAGTGTTAGGGTTAGGGGGGAGGTTAGGTTAGTTAATACTTACCTTAGGACGATCTGGATTTTCAACCACGTCCGGCGGTAATTCATACCGATTCCGGATGAGAGTGCGCTGTTATTTTTAGTGTTATTTTTTATTATTTATCTTTTGTGTTAAGGCCCAAACATTTTTCTTTTGCAAACTGAACTGCAACCACCATATTGCACTGTGCATGTAATGTAACAAAAGGCATACTTATGCCGTATGCCGAGATGTATGCATCCCATGATGCATCAAGCTCTGCCTTCATGGGATCAGGGATACACACACCCAGATATACAAAAAACCCAACCAGGTCATAAGCAGAAGAAAAGTTTTGATAGTGAAAAACGCATTCCTTATTACTGTAGGTTGATTTTAAAACTACTTATTATGTAGGGGTGAAAGTAGCCCAAAAACTACTGATAAAATATGCCCACTTCACATATAATATATCGTCAACCATCTTACGTCTGACACAATTAACAATGGGCCTGATTCAGCAGCGATCGCAACTGCGATATGCAAGCAATCGGCTGATTGTTGCGTTCTGTGCATGCGTATACATCGCAGTGCGCATGCGTGAACACACCACTGCGAACGGGACTGTGGGGGTCATTCAGACCCGCTCGTGAGCGCAGGATGCTCGCAAGCGGGTCGATGTTGCCCCACTGCGCATGTGCACGACGGAAGGCGCTCCGTCGTGCGCATACGCGAGACCCGGCTAGCGACGGGCTCTCCGTCGCTCCGGGTCTCGCACCAAAGGGGGCGTGCTGTCGATGTTGAATCATAGCACGCCCCCTTTGGTGGGCGTGCCGGGGGTGTGGCTGCCAGACGGAGGCGTTCCCATGGCAGCGAGACCCTACCGCAGGGTCTCCGTCGCAAGCCCGATGGTTGCGATGGTCTTGACCATCACGACCATCATCATGGACGCTCGCATAAGCTGTGGGTGGTAACCCACAGCTATGCGAGCGTCCATAAGGCCGCTCCATTTTCATGTAGGAGGGCCCTGATTCAGAGCGAGCACTCTGGTCAGAGCGTCCGGCTCTGAATCAGGCCCTGTGATCGCAGTGACTACACAGACCCATCACAGAGTGATTGACAAGAAGTACCATTTGGGGGTGGTGACCGTTTGGGGGTAGTGGTCGGCCAAATGCAGGAATACCAGTGCATTTGAACGCCGTTACAAGGGCGTGCATAAATTATCCACTGCGATACCATACTTAGCTTGTGTACTCACTGAGTGTGACGAAGTTAGCAATTCCTGAGTAAGGTCAGACCTTGTGCAAGTGTGCGTGAGGCTGCGATTGTGCTCAATGTTACCGATGGTTTTGCAGTCTTGCTAAGTATTATGGATGCGTTTAAGGTAAAGTGGGCGTCCTTATGTTAGGCTGCGTACGGCATAGTAATCGCAGACATTAGCATATCTTCGCAGAGAGACTGCGTGCGTAATCGCTATTGCGATCGCAGTTGCCCAATGTGCACAGATCTTGCAGATTTCTTCACGCTATACTTGCGCCAAAAATTACATCGACATTTGCGCATGCACAGACAGAGGAGTAACCCCCAGAGGCATTGGATGCATTGGTGTCCGGACGGCTGTTGTCAGGGGGGGGTGAAGAGGGAGAAAAGAGGGACAACCACATTTAGACTGAAGGAGCTTGCCAGAGCGGCGACATCTGACATGCGCCTTCTGCACATACGTGGCTCTTTGCCGCATCATTCTTCGTCCATGCTAATGGCGTGCCACTGTGTACCTCCCAAAGAGTTAGGGTGTATCACCGCCAACTGTGTCACTGCCCCCCCCTGGCAGCGACACAGTTCCAGGTACTGGTTCACAAGGGTTTGCTGGGGGGCATGACTGGGTTGCTAGGGGGTGGCACCTGGAGGACATGCTTCCGGGCGCCCTGCCTGAAGTTCTGCCACTGTGCACAGGGACAGATATATGCACACGGATGAAATTCTCTAGAGCATACAGATTGATCTGTTCATCGACGGAACACACTATCTGTAAAATGTCCATATCTAGGCAGTAACTGTATGGCAACCAGGTGAGTACACAGAACTGTTCCATTGCTTGGAAGTTACATTGGAGTATTGTGGGTGTGTATACCGGCTTCTGTGTTCAACTGCTGCATGTGGATGGTAATGGGACGCCTGTTTCAGATGGGTCTTTTGCATGCAGCATGGGGCGGGTGCAACTTCAGATATCATTGATGATGATTGTGGCTGCAGATGTAAAAAACAATGGGCAGTATTGGCCTCCACGCAAACGGATCATTAGGGTACGCGGGCGGATTCTGGCATTAGCAGAAGAAAGTCAGTAGGATACTGCGACCAAACGGAAAAACATCTGGGCTTGCTTCTGACTCAGAAGAATGAAGGAAGCACCTGCCAGCATCAGTCGTCACTCCGCAATCATCCAATCAGAAGTGGCTTTGCCATCATCATTAGGGCGTATTGGCACCAGTCACCTACCACTGAAATGGCTACTGCCAGACGTATCTGCATCATTGTAACCTTTCTTTCCAGGTATCAAATAGACGATACAGTAGGGCCTCCCGGCATAATCTATTTGTAAGATATATTGCATTTCTGATGCAAGTGTTATTGTCTCTCTATTTGAAATCTATCAATTAGAATTTATGATGCACAAAGAAATTAACCAATAAATGTGTTTGAAGAGTAACTGGCTGTATTTTGCTACAGAGGAGATTCTCATTGTGTTATACAGTAAATACACTCCTAGAGGACTTACATCAGCAGAGAACAGCCAGAGAGTGTAATGAGCTGTCTTTCTTCCTAGGCTTTAGATTCCTTCTCTATGGGACCTCCTAGCATGTGGTAATGAGAGAGAATCTCTGTTTAATGAGAACTATTTCTTGTTGCGGGATTTGCACTTGATGTTCCTCATGCTGCGCACTTACCATAGACACTTCGTAACCTTATGATTCTACACAATAACATTCTAATTAATTTTAAAAGTGGCATTTTATTCTTTACGGTCCATATAAATGATAAATGAGTCATTACCATCTGAATTGTTTTCCTAATATAAACATTTATTCCAGCGACTATTTGCATTTATTATCGAAAAAAGCAATTTTGTACATTATCATGCTAATTTAAATGGGCTGGCTGGCAAGTGTTAGCCTGGGGGGCTAGAGCACAGTGCTAGCCCTTAGTGCATGAACAGAGCCCATCTCTACGGTGACTGTTCCATGTGTACCATATGGCTGGCTGTAAATCAGTATAACCTATGGTTCTCCAGCTAATTTGGAAAATTACGTTCAAGCTTGTCTACTGGAAAGACATGCTGTGCCTTGTAGTTCCACAACACTGATAGTTAAGGGCACTTATACAAGTTAAGTGTAATTGATTGGAGGCCTATGATGCTATACCACAGGTTCTCAAACTCAGTTCACAGTGCATGTTTTCCAGGTTTCCTCACAGAATCACAAGTTAAATAATTATCTCCACCTGTGGAACTTTCAAAATGTGTCAGTGAGTAATGAATACACCTGCGGATCTGCTGGGTGACCTGGAAAATGTGAACTGTGTGGAGGTCCTGAGGACTGAGGGCCTGATTCAGAGCCGGACGCTCTGACCAGAGCGCTCGCTCTGAATCAGGGCCCTCCTACCTAAACTTGGAGCGGCCTCCTGGCCGCTCGTATAGCTGTGGGTGACCACCCACAGCATATGCGAGTGGCCAAAAAGATTGTCGCGATGGTCAAGACCATCGCGACCATCAGGCTTGCGACGAGACCCTGCGGTAGGGTCTCGGTGACCGCAAGCCCTGGAGTGATTTTGGCTCTATCACAGCCAAAATCACTCCCACTGACATCACTAGTGATGCCAGTGGGGCCGGACCCAGAAGGTAGGCGTTCCCATGCCCTAGCCCACGGCTAGCCCACCAAAGGGGGCGTGCTGTCAATCAACATCAACAGCACGCCCCCTTTGGTGCGAGAGCCGGGTCTCGGGCATGCTAACGACGGAGCAGCCTCCGTCGTGCGCATGCACACTAGGGCACCATCGACCCGCTTGCGAGCGCTCAGCACTCGCAAGCGGGTCTGAATCAGGCCCTGAGTTTGAGAACCATTGCGCTTTACTGTGATTAGACCATATACCGTAGGGAGAGCTAATGTGTAGATTGGGAGAGGTCAATTTAATTATCACAGCTATTATATAATAGGGTAATACCTTAGAACCCTTAATAAAGGATTTAGGGCCTGATTCAGAGCCGGACGCTCTGACCAGAGCACTCGCTCTGAATCAGGGCCCTCCTACCTGAAAATGGAGCGGCCTCTTGGACGCTCGCTTAGCTGTGGGTGACCACCCACAGCTATAGCGAGCGTCCATGATGATGGTCGCGATGGTCAAGACCATCGCGACCATCGGGCTTGCGACGGAGACCCTGCGGTAGGGTCTCGCTGCCGCAAGCCCTGGAGTGATTTTGGCTCTATCAGAGCCAAAATCACTCCCACTGACATCACTACTGATGTCAGTGGGGCCGGATTCAGACGGTAGGCGTTCCCATGGGAACGCCTCCGTCTGGCAGCAACGCCCCCGGCACGCCCACCAAAGGGGGCGTGCTGTCAATCAACATCGACAGCACGCCCCCTTTGGTGCGAGACCCGGAGCGACGGCTATCCCGTCGCTAGCCAGGTCTCGCGTATGCGCACGACGGAGCTACCTCCGTCATGCGCATTCGCAGTGGGGCAGCATTGACCCGCTTGCGAGCGTCCTGCGCTCGCGAGCGGGTCTGAATCAGGCCCTTAATGCAATAATGGAGGAAATCCCTTTAGGTTCAAATAATATTTATAATAAATAATAAGTGGCATTAAAAGTAAAAACTATTTCTGTCATGGACAAACGTAATATTAAAAAAACATATGAAATGTTTTCGCTAAAATAATCCAAAATGAGTCTCCTTCACTTCTCAAGGTGCATACACACACAATGATTTTGTTACCAACGATTTTATGAACAATTTTCTGTCAGATTCTCTGTCAGATTTTTGAAAGTGTAATGAACGATTTTTTTGAACTACAAACGATTTTTGCATATTCCCTTAATGAAAATCGTTGAGTTGGTCAGTCTGACTGAACTACAAACTACAAACGTGAACACGCATGAACGATAATCGTTCATCGTTTTAACTCAGAAAGTGAACGATTTTTCCAACGATTGAACGATAAACGATAACGTTATCGATAATCGTTCAAATAATCGTTGTGTGTGTATGCACCTTTACTGCTACAGGAAGTAACCAGATGCAGGGAAATGTGGGCCTGATTCAGAGCCGCTCGTAAGCGGCCGCTCGTTCATTCCGAGCGATGTTTGCACAACTGCGCATGCGTACGGATTGTAATACGCATGCGCGAACCAGTCAGTGCGGCTGAAAATCGTTTGTTCGCTAAATAGCGTATGCCTGCTATTTTGAGTGACATGAGGAGGCGTATGTGGGTGGTAACAGGGGAAGGTGCTTGAAAACGGGGAGTGGAGATCCGAACGCAGGCGTGCTTAAAGGTCAAAACGGGCGTTTTATGGGTGTGCATAATTAATACAGCAGCGTCATTGACCACGCCACTGGGTTATTTTATAGTCAGAACTGCTCGCATGATTGCAGTAGGAAATACCAACCACAAGAATAGTTTAATCTAATAAATAGCGGACATGACGCAGGATGCGAGCGGCCAGGGGGCGTAGTTTTCCAAAAAACGACCGCAAGTTTTGTTCGCTCATTCAGACCTAGAGGCGTGAACAGACCGCAAAGAGCGAACGGTTCATTTGAATAGCCACCCCTTTTTTCTGAACGAGCGAGAGCGCAAATAGCGTCCAGCTCTGAATCAGGCCCTGTGTTCAGTATATACCTAGAAGTGAGCTATTTTATTCTTTATTTTTTGGATTATTTAGAATTTATGCCTGTAGTTATATTACCGTACCGGTGCTGTATTTTTTAAATATTAATTTCATATATATTATCAATTTACTATCAGTAAATATAAAAAAAATGTTTTATATGTTTTAATATTGTTTCCTCTATTATTTAATTAAATCCTTAATTAATAGATTTAGGGTAGTCTAATCACAATTAGACACCATTCATTTTAAGTAAAATATTTGTTTCTTACCCTCAAGGATCCGAGGAAACCCTGTTTTCTCTTTAGGCTGCAGTGATAGGGTAACCTCTGGTGCCGCCGATACCGTACCTATTTAATTTATTGATTGAAGACCACCTAGCTTGCAGCTTGTATTCTGGCCTTTACATCACTTTACTGCCATAATACTTGTAAAATAGCACAGGAAGCTTTCACTGGTAAAAGCCAGTAGTTACTTACTACTATTAGGTTTATCGCCGGCGAGAGCAGGGTTACTGCTGGAAGGAAACCTTTGATGTAATGGAAAAAGACCTACTACCAGCAAAAACTGGAGTTTTCTCATGATAATAAATCTGCCTCTTAGTGCATGTCAGTGGCATCACAAGGGGGGTGCTGAGGGTGCGGGCCGTACCTGGGTGTCACCCGCCGAGGGTTGACACCTAAATGCCGACTCCTCCTAAGAGACAGGAGCCGGGTGCTGCACTGTAGCATTACGTGTAGCACTCGGCTCCTGACACAGTGAAGGAGCCGGCACTGCACACAGAGTGGTCCCCGGGGGCAGTCCGCACCTCCGGGACCCCTATGCCCCTTTTATGCCGTGCACTACTACCCTCCCCACACTGCTTGTCACGACGGGGAGGGATGTCACTGGTGCACATTGAGGTATGATCTGCAGGGTTTTAGAACACCATGAGTGTATGTAGATAGGGGATTCAGCTTCTAAAGATTCTTATTCAGACACTCAAAAACAGTTCCTAAAATCAGAAGATTGCGTTTACCCACCATCCTCAGGATTGCCCGTATCACTTCCGCAACTGGCTGGATTCCAGCAAGTTCAGCAGAGGAGGAGGTGGAAGGTAAGTAGTGAAAAAGGGCAGGAATGAAAGAACAATGAGGAAGAAAGTTGAAGAAGGTGCTGGGCATGAGGAAAAGTGGCACAAGGGAACTGTGGCTGGTGGGGGCAAATCTAAGCAGAAAGTGGAGGAAGATGAATAAGACCTGTAAAGTGAGACAGATAGACACACAAATGGAGGCAAAGAGTGACAGATATATAAAAATATGGACAGACACATACAGAGGGGGAAAAATTGACACACACACACAAAGTTAAGTAAAAAAACAAATAAACAGTACACATAGAGGATAGAGGTACGCATACAAAATTGGAAATACAAAAGCAAAGGCAAAGGGAGAGACAGATATAAGGGGTGAGACACAAGGGGAAGCAGACAGTAAGATGAGGGAATAAGGGGAAATTAGGCTGTTAAAGAATCATGCACACAGGATGAGCAAAGCATGGAGGAGTCTAGGGGGGTCACAGGGCGTGCATGTGCAGAGTACAAATGAATAGGTTGCACCCCCTGTATATACAGCAGCGCATCTCAAAGTGTGTGGAGACACCTTAATGAGTTGGTCCCTGGTGTGTCAAACATATTAACAGTTGGATGACAAAAAAAGTCTATGTCCCACAGGACACACTCCAGCCAATCAGTATGGGCTGGAGACTGTGCTTTCCCTCTCTCCTCCCTGTACCAGGATGCACTATGACCAATCAGCAGAGCAAGGGGAGGAGATTGTGCTTTCCCACTCTCCCACCTGCTCCACTGGATACTGCAGCATTGTTAAAACAAAGTCCCATTTGTCCCCTGGCTTTCTGCAGAGGAGCCAGAAGCAGCCAGCTGCAGAGGTGCACACGTCTCAGCATCGGTATGTAGTCAGAAAGCCGGCGGTCGAAATGTCGACCGCCGGCTTCCCGACAGTGAAATCCCAGCATGGGACTAATGATAGGCATCTTTAATACAGACGTCTATCATTAGACCCACACCGAAATCCCGATGCCTGGCATACCGATCGTAGGTAACCCGGGCATCGGGAGCGGATAGCCGAGGGGGGGCAGGTTAGGTTTAGGGTCTCCCAGGGGGACTTAAAGTTAGGCACTCCCCTGGGAGGGTTAGTGTTAGGCTAGGGGAAGGGAGGCTTAGGGTCAGGCACCCCCCCGGGAGGGTTAGGTTTAGGGTGCGGGGAGGGGGGTTAGGTTTATGCGACCCTGGGGGGAGGTTAGGGTTAGGAACTAAGGGGAGGTTAGGGTTAGGCACTTCTAAGGGAGGGTCAGGGATTGGTATGTAAAGAACAACTGAGAGTGTGTATAATAAGGTTCATTTATTTTTATATCTTTGAAATTTTTGTGTCACATTTGTGGATGTCACTCCTCAGTGTGCCACAGCAGGAGACAATCTGAGCACCACTGGTATACAGATGTGGCCAATTGCAAAGAGAAATGGGAGAATTGCGAAAAAAGCTGTGCTCCTGGTCCGTACCCATCTCGGGGGCACAAATGACGTGGCCTTTTTATAGTTGCGCCAGACCTAGCCAGCATGGTGTTGTAAATGTAGGAGACAAAAATAAGTAACCTGCAGAACCGGCCCAGCCTGCAACTACCTTTATAATATACTTTTCTTGTCATTAGAAATGAATGAAGTGATACAGCAAGTTTGTAACCATTGGATTTTATTTTCTGCAAGTCAACTTCTAAACATATACAGTGCTGTGTAACTATCTTCAAATCCTGGAGCCGTCAACTGTCTAAATATACTGTATATTGCAGTTCAAAAAGGAAATAGGGGTTTGTTCCTCCAATCTTCCAAACCTGAATGAGATGATACCAAAAACTGACATTAAAAAGTCAATATACGGATGAAGCCATTTTTTACAATAATAAAAGTCATCCAGAATAAATATCTTCCAACTTTGCACAATAATGCTGTGTGCGGATAATCTCATGAAAGCTCAAATTGTGTTGACACGCATTGCCATATTGCAGGAAATTGGACCCCAAACTGATTGAGTCATTGATAGTTGTGTTGCTAAATGCAATGAAGATGATTGTAAATCACCACTATCGACCTAACAGACTTCAGTCTTGCTAGAAGTGGTCCAACCATTCAGAGAGGCCCTATGGCTGATCACATTGGGTTGGGTACAGGATGCTGGCGCCAGATGCTGGCATCTTGACAAGGTTAAGATACCGACACCTGTCGGTCAGTATCATAAACCTCTCCCTCTCCTTACCCCTCCATTCCTGATGCCTAATCCTAACCCTCCCCCTCTAGTGCCTAACCCTAACCCTCCCCCCTTAGTGCCTAACCCTAACCCTCCCCCCTTAGTGCCTAATCCTAACCCTCCCCCCTTAGTGCCTAATCCTAACCCTCCCCCTTTAGTGCCTAATCCTAACCCTTCCCATAGTGCCTAACCCTAACCCATAACCTTTCCCCTAATCCCAGTACTTACCAATGGGACAGTGACGGTTGGGATGTCGGTGCCGGGATTCTGAGAGGTGTCGGGATTCCGACTGTCGAAATTATAACTACATCCTGATTGCATGCTATCTGGCTACAGTATGTGTGTAGCCAAACTGGACATTGTTTCCAAGTATTAATATCAGCCTGTATGTATGTGACCACCGTTTCAAGGTGATTGGAGATTATCTTTCCAAGAGAAGCATATTATTTACATCTCCTGACATAAGATCCTCCTAAGGCTGCAAACTTGTTTTTGATATCAGTGACATTCGACATAAGTAATGATGAATGTAACCATTCTAAGAATTTCAGTGCATTAAATCATAAAAGAAAGTACAAACTAAAAAAAGAAAAGATATAAGAACAAACTTGTCTTTTACACTTTCTAAAAAAACAAACATGGAACAAATTTAACTATATAACTACTTGAAACATCTTTTTTATGTTGAACTTTAATTGATTCGTTCAGAAGAAACACCTTCACCAATATCTCATACAAGGCCAATAATTTCCTGCATTGACTATTGTGGGGAACACTATTATTTTTATTTATTAGGTGCCTCCATGTGTGTGCAACACTGTATATGGGGTATTTGGAAATGCACATATTGTAGGCAGTCAGTTTCTGGCAGAACTAAATTAAGCTAACTTTGTTAGTAGGTAAATCAGGGGGAGATGTATTGTTAGGGCATCCATGACATCTTGCAGAGGGGGCAGGCTGGGAATGACAGCAATCTGAATGACAGCAATCTGGATGCTCCGGGAGCAGGGCAGGGTTAAGGCATGTTCGACTAGTGCAGTCTAATAGGGGCGCCACCTCATAGTGGGCGCACTCCTCCCAGCCATTCCCGATTTTATCGGGGCAGTCTTGTTCTTTGGTCACTGCCCCGCTGTTCCACCCGCGGGATGGTTCATTCCGCGGGCGGGATGTTAGGCACCTCCATCACCGGAGCTGTCCCGGCGGTGCCGGCCCCTGGGAAGAAGAATGGATGCCGTGCGCATGCACGCAGCATCCAATCAGTGCAGAGGGAGCTACTGACGTAGTGCTGGGCTCGCACCCAACCTGACGTTAAATGGGAGACGTGCCATACGGGAAAGCCCCCAAATAGTGTCACTGGGGGGGGGCTATGGTAATTAGGCCACACCGCTTTTCCCGCTGAGTGCGAGGTTTGGGGCATCCGGGTCTCATGCTGGAGCCAGCCCTGTCCGGGGGGCTGTAAGGGCAGCAGTGTGCGCATCTGAAGAATCCTAAGGACGTTCCAGGTGGCACTGCTGCAGAGATTGCGGGCACCCTGCTAGCCAGATGCAGATGCCGCGGGTAAGCTGCGGTGTTATCCACAGGGCTCTGCACTCTGTGCGGCAGCACCACTTGCACACCCCCAGTTAAGGCCCTGGTGGTGCTGTTAAAGGTTGAGGCGAAGCAGGAAACAATAACTCTGAGATGTATTAAGATCTCATCTGCCGGCAGCGGGGAGGAGAAAACTCCCCTTCCCGATGATCTCTGCAAGTCCTGTAGTGCATCAACCTAGTGGTAATGGCAAGACCTCATGGGCAGATGGACGCCATCATGCTGCCACTCTTCCCTGGAGTCAGGCAATGCTAGATAATGCACAATCCCACAGGCAATTCTGCCGATTTGAGAAAAAACAATAAACCACAGAATTATTGTTGCCGTACAACTCTACGCCGACTGTGATATTGTTACATGTATACAGCGACCGTAGAGAAAAGTGATTTTCTGTACAGTAACTGCCTTAATACATATATTGAAGTTCATTAGAAGTTGCACTTAAACTAGCACCTGTGACACATGGGGGTATATTTACTAAAGTGCTGGGGGTTTTTAGAAATGGATATGTTGCTAATAACAACCAATCAAATTCTAGCTATTATCTTCTAGATGGTGCTAGATAAATGATAAGTAGAATCTGATTGGTTGCAATGGACAATATCTCCATTTCTTAAAACCCAGACTTTAGTAAATATACCCCATACAGTATCTACTAATAATACATCTGTAGTGGAGCTGCTGTAGACATTCTTTCGCTGCTCTTCTCGCCACAGTTATACCCCATTCACTTCTGTTTTGAGCTACCCAAAACTCTGCAGTTATCTGGTTGCATAATATATGCTCTACTAGCAAATCTGAAAGCGTTTTGCATCATGGCGTGCACAACCTCCTCATGACCACAGGGGTCACTGTTGCAATTTAGACTTTACATTATGTAAACAAAACTAAAACAATAACACAACTTGCTGATGTGGAGCAGATATAATGATTAAAAATGATCGTAGCAGCACTCTTAAAGAAACACATGGCAAAATTAATTTACACCGAAATATATACACAACTTAATGACATTTCCCCTTAGCGATAGATTGCAAATCTAGTTATTCGTATGTTTGCTGCTCGTAGAGCTCCAGACATTTACCTAGAGCAATCTGTTTAAGACTGTTCAGAATATGATGAAAGATTTGTTTTTCTAGGGCAGCTAAAATGATTTATAGAATGGAACCTCATTAATCATTACATTCCATGCTCCACTAGTTAGGCATTTATCAAATTCAGTTTTAAGTCTGATTAACGCATTCAGCGTTGATGAGTTAATTACACCTTGGAACATATTTACAAATATTAACATTTCAGCAAAACAATGTAGAAATGTTTTGTAATGTGGAACCTGTCAGTACAACTGAGTGATGACATATACATCTTAATTGTTCCGTTATTTTCAATGCATGGGCATAAAAAGATCCTGAACCCATTTCTGCGATATTTACATATCTCACCGGACCTAAAGCATAAAGGGCTCTCTGTAATATTCATTAATGAGCAACTCATTATTGATCAGTTGATTACAGTAAAGGAACGAAAGACTTTTAAGTCATTAACACGCGTGGCATCATGAAATAGGCAGTTAGGATGGTGAGAACATATTAATCTACACTCCAAAGTCCATTATTTCTTTCTTTTTATATCGCAGTTACTTGATCACCGTTTAATGGAGAGTAACACATTTAAAACCCATTTAATATATTTTAAATTATTCAGTTTACAAGAAAACAGAGCAGTGAAGATTATAAATTAAGTTGGCTATTCCACTACCATTAACCCGTCATTGAATTAGACATCAAGACCTCTTATAAGCCCTAATGTGGTAATTATCTCTTGTCTTTGAGAACACTCTTTTAAAGGGAAAATTAATCCTGTTTTCAGATGTGACTATATATGTATGTGTCTATATGGGGAATGGTCAACATATGTAGGTATGTATGTGAGACCCATACACCCATCCTTGGGTCCGTATCCTATGTTTGTGTCTATATCTATATAAGAGCTCACCTATTACTAAATAGTGACTTTTATATCCTTAGGGAGCACTGATGTTGGCAATGTTATAGCTAGTCTTGTTTTAAATACAGAAGCACATGGCAGAGGGGCTCATGTAAGGTCAACCACCAAAGCAGTGTCGAACCTACAGTGTGGAGATGAGAGAACCATTGATAAGATGAGATAGACCATTGTTGTCCCAGTTTGAGATAACTAGCAGTGGGAATCTGACTGAGCTGACCAGCACATCTTTGTGACCACCCGAAGGAACCTTATTATTTACAGTGGGTACAATAAAAAGGAAACATGTTACATCGAATACTGTACCTATATGACTAATTTCTGCTGAGTAGAAGTTGCCCTTCTGCACCATGGGAGGTTTCTGTCCTCCCTGACCTCGTCTGCTGTTGTAATTGTTTATTTAGTGCCACTAATCTCATGCAGTGCTGAACAGGGAATATCACCCAACATCCCCGATCTTCAATGGAGTTTACTTTCTAAATTCTGTTCCACCCTAGTGCTTGTGTGATATTGGACTCTCCTGGTTCCCTTCATATCTCTGCAACCACCTTTCTCTACAACCAGTTCCTCCTCCCCACTTCTTCCTTACTCATTGTGGTCCCACAAAGCTCTGTCATTGTGCCTCTACTCTTCTCGTTGCACACCTGATAATCACCTTAACAGCTCCTTCTGTCTCCAGAACCTGATCTGTGCTTATGAAACCCAAATCTACATTACCCCCCTTGACCTTGAATGTACAGCTGCCCCTTTGCCATTTTCTCATGGATATCCCAGTCATACAACCTAAATTTTGAGTTGACTAAAACTGGACATCATCCATTCTCCTTCTAGAGACTTCTACCCACCCCTCAATCATAAATGGTCGCTCCTCCTTAGGCACATCCCCACTTTGGGCACCGCCTCTCATATGGTGCCTTTCCCATCTTCTTATCATATGTAGAGTGGGGCGAACAACATCTTCTGTTCCTGTCAGACTGGGAGTGTGGCACTGGCCTATGTCATCAGGGTCACACTCTCAGCTCATCGTTGACAAGAAAAATACATTTTCTCCAGCTTCACAGGTAAGATGATTTTGGCTGCTACACTTCTATGTCAGTGGCGAGTGCTGTGGGAAAATGAAACACTCATTCAGAGTAAAAGGCTTTCACTTAGTCTTGACCTTTACCTACATCTTGTGACTATGCAACTGCCTATATTTACTTAGTGGTAGCAGTGGGAAAACAAAAACACTACAACTTTCCACTGTCACCCTTGAAATCCCCCTTCTCCTTCACTCCCCGCAGCCTCTATCTTTCCCAGGCTTGTCGCTTCCACCTGATAAACATCACCAGGATACAGCATCTTCTCACATCAACTTCTGCTTACGAAAAACTTCTCTCATGCTTCTTGACACCTATGGACTATACTGTTAGTCAACCTACATCTTCACCAGTCTTCCACGTAGTAGTACTTCTCTCGCTTATCTAGGCTGCATCTTCCCACATCTACCCTGTAGTTCCACTCAGGCTTCCACCTTCCTAACACTAACCCTAATGCAATCCCTAACCCTAACGCTAACCCTAATGCTATCCCTAATGCAAACCCTAACCCCAACCCTATCCCTAACACTAACCCTAAAGGTAACCTTAACCCTATGTATCCCTAACACTAACCCTACTGATATTCCTAACCCTAACACAAACCCTAATTCTATCCCTAACACTAACCCTAAAGATATCTCTAAACCTAACACTAACTCTAATGCTATCCCTAACCCTAAGACTAACACTACTGATATCCCTAACCCTAACACAAACCCTAATTCTATCCCTAACACTAACCCTAAAGATATCTCTAAACCTAACACTAACTCTAATGCTATCCCTAACCCTAAGACTAACGCTACTGATATCCCTAACCCTAACACAAACCCTAATTCTATCCCTAACACTAACCCTAAAGATATCTCTAAACCTAACACTAACTCTAATGCTATCCCTAACCCTAAGACTAACGCTACTGATATCCCTAACCCTAACATAAACTCTAACCTTTTACTCTATCCCTAACACTAACCCTAATGCTAACCCTAATGCTTTCCCTAACACTAACCCAACAGCTAACCCTAACACTAACCCTATGCAGATATGTCATGTCAACATTTTAAGTGGGTCAGCAGTTTGTAGGTGTTGACATCTTGTTAAAATTGAACATTCTGATATCTACTTTTTAACTGTCTACATTGTTATTATAGACATGCTGACTACATTCTGTAATATCAGCACCATCTCTTCGCCTGTCTTCTTGATCAATCCAAATCCATACACCTGGATCCTTTGTATTACACTTTTTGCATGTTCAGTACTACGCTTTATATATGTTTTGACATTTGCCTATTATGTTTTACGTATAAAGCTTAAATTTTTTTTTTTTTTTAAACTTGCATTTATGCTTCTTGTTGTGGGGGGGGTCTATTTTTTATATACTCTGCTATATTTCCCCAATGTTGCAGCAATTTCTGTTGCTTTGTAAAATATATTTCATACTATCATACTAATAATATTATTATTGATAATAAGAAGAATAAATCTAATAGAATAATATATTTGCAATTGTCCTACTACTTTTATGACAATAATCATCATATGACATATGACATAATAATATTTTTTCCCAATGGTATGTATTATACAGTTAAATTTAAATGGACATTTTAATTAATTGTATTTGTAAATATTTCTGAATGGTGCTTACTTTAACAAGGTTTTTTTTTTAACTAAACTATATATTTTTAAATATTCTGCTGCCCCTCCTCTTATGTATAATCCCAGGTGTAGAGTGTAACGTGATAACCACATATTTAAATATGATAAATAGATATATGATAAACAATACATATGACCAGAATCAGATAAATTATATTTCATGGTGCACAACTCATTTAAAAAGTGCATGAAGATACGAGTTCTCTTTTAAATAAGGCTTCACTTGTTGTAAACAAAAATGGCATCCATGTGCAAGATTAATGGCCCTTACATTTTCACACCTGAGCTAAAAAACATCCAACTTCACAAGAACGCCTTTTGGCTTAGCCCATCGATGCAAAGTGGTTTATAAGAAACATATCACATATCTGACAGATTTAACAAAAATAACACACTGGATACCTCATCTGACCTCTCTTAGTGCACAGAGGAGAATGGTTGTACTGGGGTGTGCCATGTCTGTGAGGTCTATGCAGAGCCCAACACACTAGAAAAAACATAATGTTAGTGAAAAAGGACATTTATCTGACAAACTGTTTTTAAGTATTGATGTTTTAGGGATTATTAGCCGTCTGAAAAATGCAGAAATGCTAAAAAGAAATACATCATGCACCTATCATGTAGAAAACCCATATCCCAATGTTTGTTTATCCACTACAGAGACACTGCGCAGGACTTTTTGCAGGATATATTATGACAGAATATTTAGCAGGCTTTGAAATGTGCATACAGTATCTGCAAAACACCACCATAGGCTGGTCAGCACAGTGAAGAGTCTGTAAGAATAATGAACTGTAATTAGACATGTGTGCCGACCCCCGTATTTTGGTTTTGGTTGTAATTCGTTGTTACTTTTGGTTTTTCCAAAACCGCCCTCACGTGTTTTGGTTTTGGATCTGTATGTCACATAATTTGGACCTGTTTTTGTTCCTTCAGTGTTATTAACCTCATTTAGAGATGTGCGCTGGGCCATTTTTGCTGGTTTTGGTTCTAGTTCATCGTTCGGTTTTGGTTTTGCCAAAACGCTGTGACTGGTTTTAGATTTTTTTCCAAAAATGTACAAAAAAAGCTAAAATTACATAATTTTGGCCATTTTTTTGTTCCTAGAGTATTATTAAACTTAATAAGATACATTTTCTGTAATTTCCACTCAATTTTGACCACCTCACAGCTCACAATATTGTTCACCAATATAAGCAAAGGCTGGCTTGCTAAGCTAAGAAACAGAGCAACGAGAAAAAAATGCACGCCAGTTATTTCTGTTTAAAAATGTTTTGCAAATTAGTAATGTGATCATTTAGCCTTTTTGTTGAGCAGTTCCCCAAAATCTCCCAAACCATCAAACAGCATTCTGTACTTGTGGGTTGGATACAGTGCAGGTTACAGTACGGGTTGCATACAGTGTGGGTCGCATGCAGTGCAGGATACAGTGTGAGTTGGACACAGGGGCGTATCTATAATGGGTGCAGGGTGTGTGGAGCACACGGGTCCAGGGCGGCCCACACCGCACACCCTTACCTCTTCGCCGATTCCTGAAGTGCTGCTCTGCAGCACCGGACCAGCGCTGAAGAGTAGCAAACACTCATTGGGAAAATGGCAGCAGCCATTTTCCCAGTGATCTGCGCATGTGCAGAAAAGATGTCCCCAGGAAAGTAGGTGCAGGCGCCATTTTCCGGGAGACCCCCGCATGCGCTGTAGATTCTGGCATGAAGCCAGAATCTATAGCACTCAGTGCCGCTGAGCTGCCGTCAGAGAGGAGGGGGCCTAAACGGAGGCTGCACGCGGGTCCCCTCCTCTCTTAAAATGCCCCTTGGCAGACAGTATGGCAGTTTAATATAAACTATATGATGCTATGGAATGTGTTCATTAATTAAGTACTAGATCAGAGGCCAGAGGGCAAACCTGTTTACTCAGTACCTCAGTACCCTGTAAAGTCTGTACTTGAGGCAATTTGGGAGGAACAATTTGAAATCGATTGAGCACCAGAGGACGTAAAAGAGAAATATGGAATGTATTGCAGATTTTCATTTGTGGAGGAAGTTCCAACTTATACACTACTGGATTGATTATCTTAATGATGCGATAGGGGCCAATAAAGTGTGGAGCAAGTTTCATCGTGGGTACCTTCAAACGAATGTTCTTGGAAGATAACCAAACCCTATCCCCAACTTTTAAAAAGGGAACAGCCAAACGTTTCCTATCGGCAAATCTCTTGTAATTCTTTGAGGATTGTACCAAGGAATGGTGAATCTTATTCCACAGGGTTGAAAATGACTCAATCTCCTTGACTGCTGCCGGAACTTCTACCGCTGGAAGATGTTCGAAGTCAGGGACTCGGGGATGTCTACCGAAGACAGTGAAGAAGGGGGTGGACTTGGATGACGAATGATACTTAAAATTGTGAGAAAATTCTGCCCATGGTAAAAGGTCCACCCAATCATCCTGAGAAGATGATACAAAAAGCCTGATGAAGGTCTCAAGTTCTTGATTAACCCTTTCGGTTTGACCATTCATCTGAGGGTGGTATGCTGAAGAAAATTTTAATTTAACTCCACATGTATTGCACAGGGCTCTCCAAAATTTGGCCACGAATTGGACCCCACGATCAGAGATTATCTCCTTAGGGAGACCGTGTAATCTGAAGATATCCCAGATGAATATTTTAGCCAATTGAGGAGCCGATGGAAGACCAACCAGAGGAACAAAATGTGCCATTTTTGAGAAGCGATCCACGACCACCCATACCGTACTGTGTCCCTTGCATCGAGGTAGCTCGGAAATGAAGTCCATAGAGATATGAGTCCATGGGGCAACTGGAACCGGTAATGGGCGTAATGGACCCATCACCCTCCAGCGAGGTGTCTTATGCTGCGCACATTTAATACAGGACAGGACAAATTCTCTGACATCTCCCTTCATGGTGGGCCACCAGTAGGAACGTAGTAGGAATTGGTAAGTTTTAGTGATTCCTGTATGACCAGCAAATAACGAAGCGTGAGCCCATGTCAACAGTTTTTTACGTAAACTGGGGATAACAAAAATTTTTCCCGGGTGGAGAGGATATCTGTGTAGGAAAACAATTGGATCAAGAATTGGACGTATCTGCGGATGGTCCTCTTCCTCTACCATAGTCATAAAAGAATGGGAGAGAGCATCCGCTTTTTTGTTTAAAATGCCTGGTCAAAATTGAAGCCTTAGATTGAACCTGGAAAAAAAAGAGACCATCGGGCCTGCCTGGCATTCAATCTATGAGCAGTTTGTAGATAAGTTAGGTTCTTATGGTCTGTAATGACCGTAACTGGAAATCTAGCTCCTTCCAGAAGATAACGCCATTCCTCTAGTGCCAAGCGTATAGCTAATAGTTCCTGATCTCCAATAATATAATTTTTCTCTGCGGGAGAGAATTTCCGGGAGAAGAATCCGCAGGGGTGGATCTTCCCATCTTCAGCGATCTGAGACAATACGGCCCCAATTCCAACAGAGGATGCGTCCACTTCTACTGTAAATGGTTGATCCAGCTGAGGCTGGCGGAGAATTGGGGCTGTGGAAAATGCAATTTTTAATTTTTTAAAAGCTTGTATTGCTGGATCAGGCCAAGAGGATGGGCTGGCTCCCTTCCTTGTGAGAGAAGTGATAGGAGAGACCAATGTGGAGAAATGTGGAATGAACCTCCTATAATAATTTGCAAAACCCAAGAAACGTTGAGTAGCTTTCAACGAAGTAGGCTGAAGCCAATCGGCAATAGCTTTCAGTTTATCAGGGTCCATTTGAAGAATTTTTCCAGAGATTATATGCCCCAGGAAGGGTACCGAGGTCTGATTAAAGAGGCATTTTGACAACTTTCAAAGAGACGATGATTTCAGAGACGAGACAACACTTCTAGTACATGCCGATGATGGTCTTGTAAGTTTGTAGAAAAAATTAAAATATCATCGAGATAAACTACCACAAATTTATAGAGAATGTCCCGAAAAATCTCGTTGACGTAGCCTTGAAATACAGCTGGCGCGTTACAGAGTCCAAAAGGCATTACCAGGTACTCGAAGTGTCCATCCCTAGTATTAAAAGCGGTTTTCCACTCATCCCCTGCCTTTATTCGAATTAAATTGTAGGCCCCGCGTAAGTCTAGTTTGGTGAAAAACTGAGCTCCTCGGACCTTGTCGAAAAGTTTGGAAATCAAGGGTAGTGGATACCGATTCTTTATCGGAATTTGGTTTAGGCCCCGATAATCTATACAAGGGCGGAGCCCTCCGTCCTTTTTTCCTACGAAGAAGAACCCTGCTCCAGCAGGAGAGGATGACGGCCGGATAAATCCTTTAGCAAGGTTGTCCTTAATGTACTCTGCCATAGCGGTAGTCTCAGGAACAGATAATGGATAAAAACGGCCATGAGGAGGGGTCTTCCCCGGAAGCAGGTCAATAGCACAATCCCATGGTCGATGCGGAGGGAGTTTATCTGCCGCTTGTTCGCAGAATACATCAGCGAAATCTTGGTAGGGTTCTGGTAAATTGGACTGAGAGGGACCCACAGAGATAGAGGGTGGAGAGAACATCTCGGATGGACTGGTAACTGTGGTTAACTTACGCAAAGGAACCACCTTGGTCAAACACTTCTGTAAACAACTTGATCCCCAGGAAAAAATTTGCATCTTATTCCAATTGAACACAGGGTTGTGCTTTTTTAACCAGGGTAGCCCCAACACCAGCTCATAGGGAGATTTAGGTAACACAAATAATTCCAGCCATTCCTGATGAAGACATCCAATCTTGATGGATACTGGATGGGAGAGAGAAGAAAGAGATTCTCCTAGCACTGTTTTACCATCTAAGCCAGAGAGTACTAGTTTATTGGGTAATGGAACGACAGGAATACCTAGAGTCCGAACAAGAGTATCTGAAATGAAATTGCCTGCCGCTCCGGAATCAATTAGAGCTTTAACCCTCTTTGTCCTGGACCCATGGGAAAGTGACACTGGTAGAAGACTGTCTGTTATTTGGGATGACTTGGGCATAACCCCTAACTGAATGCTCCCTACTTCAGTCAGGGTCTCGCATTTCCCGCAAGCAGAGGACAATTCTTCAAAATGTGGTCGGGAGCAGCACAATAAATACATAATTTATTTTGGAAACGCCTGTTGCGTTCTACAGCTGTAAGCTTGGACTTATTGACCTGCATGGGTTCTTCTTCACTACTAGGAAAGAGAGAAGACTGGTTCACAGGAGGAGTACGGACCTGAAAGCATTCCCCCCTGCCTCTACTAGCCCAGCGTTCCCGATGGCGAAGGTCGATCTTGATGCAGAGGGAGATGACATCAGCAAAGGACTCTGGTAAATCTCTGGAGGCCAACTCGTCCTTCATCATTTCTGATAGTCCATGAAGGAAGGATGCCTTGAGAGCTTCCTCGTTCCACTTTAGCTCAGATGCCAGGGTTTGAAACTGAACTACATACTGACCAACAGATCGGGTCCCCTGGCGCACACGAAGCAAATCAGATGAGGCTGAAGCGGAGCGGCCTGGTTCATCAAAAATCCTTTTAAATGATGAAACAAATCCTTCATAATTTGACACAATGGGGTCAGCTCGTTCCCACAGGGGAGAGACCCAGTCCAGAGCAGCCCCGGTCAACAGGGAAATAACATATGCCACCTTTGCTCGAGAGGTGGGGAAATTCTGGGGGAGACATTCAAATTGGATCTCGCATTGGTTAATAAACCTTCGGCACCGCCTGGGATTACCATCAAATCTTTCCGGGGTTGCCAACTGGAGGCGAGATTTAGATCCCGAAGCCCCTTGAGGCAAAACAGGTGGAGGGGGTGCAGCGGCTGCAGCTGGTGGAACCGGGAGAATAGATGCCAATGTAGTTTGGATCGAGACCAGCTGTCTAGAGAGCTCCTTCAGATACTGGGCCACTTGCTGTTGGGCTGCCTCCTGGTTATCCATCCGAGAGGCCAGGTCCTGAAGGGACCCTGTAGCTTGGGACCCAGCGGCTTCCATTGTGTGGCCTGAACAAACTGTCACGCTTGGCGCTGGGGGAGTGGAAACTCTGGGTCCGGGTTGCGGGAGGAAACGAAGGCGAGGGGCCTGGATATATGTTCTCCTCATCCACAGCTCTCGAGTGTTGACGAGACCTGGGCAATGGTGCGGAGTCTAACCCACAGGATGGTGTTCGCCAGTGACCCCTCCAATTGGGATTTGGGCTTAGCTGCACCCTGTGAGCAGGTCGCGGTCCTTTGACCAGGTACCCGAGCTCAGTGGGAATTGGAGACACAAATAACCGTGGCCCTAATAAGAGATGCCTAAGGTTTAAGGCACTGTGGAGTGATCCACAAACAACGTAAAGAAGTCTGGCTATACTGTAGCACAAAGTTCACTAGTGACACGTTTAACACACAGGCAGATATGGTAATTCACTGTTGTATGAAGTTCACTAGAGGCTCGTTTAGCACACAGGCAGATGGTAATTAACTGTTGCACCTGGTTCACTAGAGACTTGTTTAGCACACAGGCAGATGGTAATACACTGTTGCATGAAGTTCACTAGAGACATGTTTAGCACACAGGCAGATGGTAATTCACTGTTGCACAAGGTTCACTAGAGACACGTTTTAGCACTCAGGCAGATGGTAATTCACTGTTGCACAAGGTTCACTAGAGACACGTTTAGCACACAGGCAGATGGTAATACACTGTTGCAAGAAGTTCACTAGAGACACGTGTAGCACACAGGTAGATGGTAACTCACTGTTGCACAGGGATCACAGTAACGTCTTGGCACACAGGCAGAGATGGAACACACTGTAGAGGAAATAGAACACCAGGAACCTGGACCGGAACTCAACTAGGGACTAGGAGACAACCGTTGTTCAGGCAGTTTGCAGAAAGGTGGAAGCAGGCTATATACCCCACAGAACCCTTTGATAGGTGCACAGCGATCAGCTGACGCTCACCTATCCCAGGCCAGAAGTACAGTCACATGGGCCGACTGACATGGCGGCGCCCATGCTGGGAACCCCGAGTCCAGACACCGGACCGCCCGCAGTCCCCTACGCACGGGGAGAATGCTCAGCGTCCTCTCAGCCACCGCGCCAGCTGCCCGACCGCCCGGGAGATCAAAGGAAGCCGGTGAGGAGGTAAGGCCGCGCTGATCCCCGGCAGAGCCCTGACACTATTCTTACCTCATCCACACCGTGATCGTGTTTTCTTCAAATTCTCACTTTACTCAATGCCTACCTAATCCTTTATTCTGCCCTCTGTTCCCACCTCTATCCTTCCCCCCTAGTCTCCTCCCCTTCACTCGCCTCCTCTGCCTGTATGCCTCCCCTCTGCTTCCCTCCTTCTCCTCTCCCATTACTCCTCTTTCATTCATTTCTCCTCCACAATGGTCCTACTACCCAACCACTAAGCTCAGCACCCACCCTCCTCTCCCTATCACTTCACCACACCTTCATCTACATCACACTAAATTCCCTCCCTTTCCTACAAATGCATGCCGCCTCTCTTGCCTATTGATCACTTCCTTCCACTCCTACCTCCAATATCTCGCCCGTGCTGCTCCCTACCTCTGGAACTCTCTCCTTCTCTCTATCAGACCTCTATCAGACTCTCCACCTCTCTACAAATATTCAAACAGACTGTCAAGACTACTTCAAATCCTTCCACCTCTCATCCTAACCTACTGCTCACATGCTTCTTCCTGACTGTCTACCCTATATGTGTCACCCCTGTCTGTCTCCCACTCCCCTATAGAATGTAAGCTCTCACGAGCAGGGCCCTCTTCCCTTATGTGCTTTTCCTACCCTCACTCATACGACCATCTACTCAAAACTCTCCACTTAACACTTGGTAGCTGACGCCCTACTGCTTTTTTGAGTGTTATGATCGCTGCAGCAATGTTTATAAACCATGTTCTTAATCTGTATTGGCTTGTACTGTAAATCACTGTTTTACGAGTTTGCTCATTTGTTAATGTACTTTGTGAGGCGCTGCAGAACCCTTGTGGCGCCATATAAATAAAGGATAATAATAATAATAATAATAATAATAATAATAATAGATAGACTGAAAGGCTTATCTTACCTGTTTGCTTAATTCCTTTTTCTAGTACTTCTGGGCAGAATACATCAAAGCTGGCTCTAGAGGGTGCATAGCTTACTTCAAGTGTATTATATACCGCCTAGCTTGTCATATCATGTGTGCGCACTAACATCAATCACTCACAGTCTGACAAGCTGTCACAGCTCACTTGGTGGTATGTCTGTAGTGCACTGGGTTGTGCTGACATAACTTGGCATAGTGAGGGAAAGCTACAATGCCCAGCACACAGTGGGTGGTGGCATACAATGGGATCACATAGTGATTGGTGAGTACTGTTGGGGGCACACAGTGAGTAGTAACAATGTGGGGTACAGAGCAAGTGTTGTTAATGTGTGCACACAGTCAGTGGAGCTATGTTTGTGATGCACTGTGAGTGGTAACATAATATGGGTACAGTCAATGGTAGCTGCAATGTCAGTCTGCTGCTGGCATCTGAAGGGTATGCATTTGTTTCATTCTTAGGACAGCATTAATAGCCTTTAAATCCGACTACATTTAGTACATTGCTGATTAATAACTTTCATGTGGACTGTACTGTAACTCTAGCAGCAAATGCTTTGGGGTAGTGTCACACATGACCAGGTCCCACAGACATGTGCTTTTCCTCTGTTCATTCTTATTACTTTTCTGTTTCCCTGACTCATATTGACCACAAATTTCATATTTCCCGTTGTTTCTAGTCTTCTTGTGGTTTTTTAGTGAGGGTTTTATTTCCCCCTGACTCCTAATTTTATATGTAACACATACTTGTCAGTAATTGGCTGGAAGGATTTTTCTAGCCCCTCTAACACCCCTCCCTCCCACCTCCCGGGACTGTGAAAGTTCTCTCACTTGCTACCCAGAACTACCCCAGATCTCTTCACCCAAGAATACAGTATAGTACTGGTGCTCCTGCTTAGCAGACCCTTATACTCCTCCCCCCATCACCAGGTTCCAGAGCCTCCCTCTCAAAATTCACTCTGGACTCTGGACAGTCTCTACAGTACATATCTACAGTCAAGGGGGAACATTAAATACAATTCAAAGGTACAGTAAGCTTCTCTGACCCTGAAGGCCAGGAAGGGCACAACAGGAACTTCTGTCTCACCATTGTACCAAGCCTACCAACATTAGAGGGTAAACTAATTGGGACCAAAGGCATGGCCTCATCAAGGAGGGGGCGTGTCTGCATCCTGGGGCTTTGCCTAGCACTGGAAAGCATTAGGTAACCCCTAATCCCTCTCTTGGCCCCCTCATAGCAGCCTTTCCTTGCTGGTGCGAGCTGCACCCATTCACTGCTCCCCTGCTTTGCATGAATGGTTCTTACCTCGAAACTTCTGGGCAGATCGGGATAGTAGTGTAATCCTAATCATGACAATGGAACAGATCCTTCAAATAGTGAACGTCCAGCTAAAATCGGGAGAGTTGTGAGATATGATTACGCACAGTGCACACCCCCAGGGGTGGCACAGATGTGTAGCGGAATGTACTTATTGTAGTAGTCCTCCAGTTAAACCTAGGTACACATGTAGGTACTGATGGTACTGTGTAAAGCAGGCGTTGGTGGTGGTTAGTCCACACGTGGTGCAGTTTACACACTTAGATTTATTGTAATCTGGTAGAACAGCAAGTAACAAATGACACAGGAATATCACAGGTGTAACAGCAGTAGGCAATCTGTGGCGAATATAGCAGCCTGGAGCTTAGGGTAATGCTGGGCCTTGTAGAGCGCTGGCTGTGTGCTGGGCGAATGTACAGGCGGATGGTGGTATAGGATACTTGCGGTTATAGTTGGGCGCTGAAATGACTCTGGTTGTTTTACCAGAGTCCGTCCTCTCCTCATGGATGGACGCAATGGCGTAAAGATGTGCAGAGACTACGCTTTTGCGCAATAGTCTGAGGTCTGACCCCTTCTGACTGAGCTCTGGTGGATCTTAGTGACCGCCGGCTCAGTGTTACTAATACCTCTTTTCCACCTAAATTCCGGTTCTGACCCGGAGTTGGAACAAAGATATTCCCGAGTCGGAGCCGCTCACAACGGAGTCGGGTCTACATAGACCCGGCTTTTCCGGAGTGAAAGTGGTCGCTTGGAGATGACGTCATCTCCAAGCGCCACTGATGCCGGACCAATCGGCCGGCTAGCAGCGCACTCCAGGTTATCATAATCCGGAGTGTGCTGTTCTCACAGCAGGGTTTCACGGGCTACGCCCGTGTTAAACCCTGCTAGTTACCTGGGTTGGATTGCCGGGTCACTCGACCCGGCGATCCAACCCTCTCCCCTTTTACACCACGGAGCTGCCTGGGTTAACCCTTTAAAAACCCGGGTTTTAGCTCCGGGGTAAGAGGGGTATAACTGGATCCTGGAGGGAGGCAGCACTGGAGCGCACTCCTTCCAACACGGACGACTCTCACGTAGTGACTTGTACACCCTCTCTTGCAAATGTTGCTAGATGCACAGCTTTTACTTTACAGCTTCCTTTTGTGTTTCTCTTAGAAGAAAAACTAGAGTTGATTATTTTTTGCTGCTCCGGTATTGGAGACAAAGGCGCTCTCTGGATATAATTGTGTAGAATGCAGAGCTGTCATATCCCAGGGCAACAGAATAACGTCTCTGCCTGCTCTAATAAAGATATAACCCAAATCCATAATAGGATTCTAGAAAGGAAAATCAATGGATTTAGCAAAGGTTTCAGCAGGGCATGTACAGCTTAATTACCTAAGGTCCTGTGGATGTGAAAAACCCTTGTAGCCTAATCCTCTTTGTTACAGGTGGAAGTGTTTCCTGTTGGAGGTACTGGTCTTGCCAGGACTTTTCCCCTCCATGGGTGGTGCAAAGGTTTCAGAAGTAGTTTTATCACTTCCCTTCCCAGTAACTTTGTGCTGCAGGATCCTATGAGAAACTCATTCCAATTTCCTTGAGAACACATTTTAGGTCTTGCAGGTGCAAGACTGATTGTTTTTCTTTCAGACAGAATATAGCTGAGTCTTAAATTAAAAGGTCCACGGAGATGGAAGAAATAGTTCAAGAGAAACAAGTTTAGCTTTTTTTTATTTTTTTATTTTTTTTTACCAGTCTCATTTTTTAGTCTAATGTATTATTCAAACACACAGAAGCACTCACATTATCTATTCTTTTGTACAAATTGCCTAGACTGTTTTTCTTCCCCCTCTCATTCTTGTGATCACATAATGCGAAGAAGAATTATCTGCTAGTTTTAAAGACAAATTGATGCAGTGATATTATTTGAAGGGATGTGAAATTGTTTCAATTGTAAGGCTTCTCTTTTCTCAGCTGCATCGGCTTCCTTTCAGCATTTGAATGCAGTATTTCTTCCCCATATAGTAATGTAATAGTCACTGCCAAAAAATGAGAACATATTTAATGTGATTTTTTTTTTTTTGTAGAATTATTTTTATATGCAATACATAGGTAAGAAGAGAAGTGGTATAATCTTATCTGCACCCAAACAGAAGTGGGTTGTTAAAAATAAAGTATTTACGTTTTTTCATCATTATTGTCAGGTCTCGATTAAGGTTTGTGGGGTCCCAGGACAACTCAATTGTGGCGGCCCTACCAATAAAATTGTCAAAGTGATACACTTCCAATGTTAATAAAAATAATAAATGTGTAAGTACACCCAGCATCACAAATGTGTTGAATGCACTGCCCCACGGTGCTTCCAGTTCACATAATACCACTGTGTCACCTGTTCACGTTATGCTACACAGTCCCCCCTTTTCACATCATTAGGACTATGTATCAAGCCTTGGAGAGAGATAAAATGGGAGGAGATAATGTACAGTACCAATCAATCAGCTCCTAACTGTCATGTTACAGGCTGTGTTTGAAAAATAACAGTCAGGACCTGATTGGTTGGTACTTTACCTCTTTCCAAGGCTTAGTACATAGACCCCTACAGGTGTGTCCTTTTCCATCTTGGCTGCACTGCAGCATGCCTCGGTACATATGCCGCATATAGGTGCCCGGTAGCGGGCGTAGCATATGCACCCACAATCCTATAGGATCCAGGGACATGCAGTGAGATCAATGGCTGGGGAGGCAGGGCTAGTATCAGAGCAATGTCATGCTAGGCACATATCGTGACATCGTGTAGTGTGTACCCAGCTTTACACAAAAGGTGCCAGTCCCTGCATATTGATGAGGTGCCAGCTACTGGTTTTCTGCAGGTAAACCCCCTATCCTGTTACACAGTAATTTACAAGCCTCACAGTGTCCTGTTGTCCACAGCAGACCCTCCTCACCTTTTTCTCATTTGAGTATTTCTGAATAATCCAATTTCCTTCCCTCTTCAGTGCTGCTGTTGCTGCTGAGCTCCCATGTTTAGGTCTCCGATGCCTGAGTACTTCCTGGACTGTGCACCTGATTTTCAAAGGTGTCAATCAAAGCTCAAGGCACACACCCTGACAATGAGGCATGTCTCCAGTAGCTATTTTTCTCTATATTTAATTGGCTGCTTCATGGCCCAGCCCAAAGCTCCAGGCTGTGTCTAAGCTATCAGAGGTGAGGCTGAGCTCTTACTGCCTCATCTCTCACCTCTCCCTGTATTCCCAGGTAGTGCTGCAATTTTGGGAAGTTTTGCCTATAAAATTATCTGAATAATACAAAGAAGATACCGATAAGTTCTAACTATCTTCTTTGCATTATTCTAATCATATTTATAGTCAAAACTCTGCAGCCTGACAGGGAGTATGAAAGGGGAGGCTCAGCTTCCCCTGCCTGCACATCCCTGATAGGATTGCATGATGCAATCCATGTCGCAGCTTGGTGTACTGTGCCATGCGGGTGCTCGCCAATTCGCATGCTGCAACTTGCGGGCATGTTTGCCGCTGATGCGGCTAAGATAGAAAAGGACACATCTGTATGTCACACAGTGCCCCCAGTTCACATTATGCCACTGTGCCCCTAGTTCACATAACGTTACACAGTGCCCCAGGTCACACTATGCCACACAGTACTCCAGTTCATATTATGTCACACAGTGCCCCAGTTCCCATTATGCCACTGTGCCACCAGTGAGCATCATGCCACACAATGCCACCGGTTTACACTATGCCACAGTGCCCCCAGTTCACATTATGCCACAGTACCCCAAATTCACGTTATGCATACCCACTGCGACTCACTCCCTTGTGATCTGAAATCTTGGAACCTACAGGCTGCAGTAAGATAATATTAAGGATCATCTACTATGTCATAACTATACCACTGGTGCAGTCTGAGACCTTCTTGTTCCTCCTCCTAGGTTATCCCACTGGGCTCCTCCTACCCTGGCAGATAATGTCACCTGTCACAGCATAATTTATTGAAGGCTGCACTCTCCCCCCCCCCATCCTCACAGGCCACTCCAACACTGGAGTTGTACTGTAGCTAAATGTGAGGACCCCTGTGTGACCTGCTCCATCTTGGTAATCTGGCATTGATTATTGTACATTTAAGGAGAGCATTGAGAGAGCAGACAAGGACCACAGGCAGGAGCGATGAGTACATACCACCACCAGATATATTTAAGACCCTAATTGTAATGCCATCAATGATTTGTGGGTGTATATAGTCATTAAAGGTTTAAGTATCTGCATAGCTACCAGAGAGGTGAGGGACCGTATAGTGATAGTTATGAAGACATCAGGGGGTCCTCAACTTATTTTAAAACCACAGAATGATGATTAGAATGTTGACAGCATTGTATATTGATCACTAGAATGTCATTAGAATTTCTGTATTATATATTGGTTAAAAAAATAGGTTCACTATTAATTATTTGTCTGGAACTGCAAAGAATTTCATTATAGCTCTTTACATTATTAATTGTTTATATTTTTAAATGGCTGTGTAAAAATACCACATTAGACAAATCCTATCCACATCGCTATGACCAGACCGATTGTTCTTCAGATTTTTTGTTGACTTCCCTGGTCCTAAACCCTTCTTTCATTCTTGCAAAATGTTTAATTTATAGATAGAGGCAATCTGTTTACATCTCTCATCATAAATTGGAGATCTAACAGAGTGTATCAATTTACATATTACCAAAATACAATAATATTGTCCTGGATTACATTACACTTTGGGAAGAGAATGTGGACATAGAAAATTAATGTGTTGTTTTGAAAAAATAATAAAACCAGATAAATACTGGTACATTATTTATTTGAAATATCTTACATTCTAGCCTTGTGAAACCCACACTATATAAAGGGATGCAGTTAGAATACCGACGCACGGGAAGCCGTCTGATGGAATTCCAGAGTCGAAATCCCAACTTAGGCCCGTATTCAATTAGCCTTGAAAAGTCGCCTTTTGCATACTTGCCTAACCTCCCTATTTGGTCGGGGGGCCTCCCGAAAATCGGGTGCCGCTCCTGACCTCCCGGGAAGGCAGGCAATCCGCCCAGCTGCCGCCCACCCTTCCTTTCCCCCTCACATTTACCTTAGAGACCCTCGCACCAGGGGGGGCCGGTGACACGATTCAGCGTGAATCGCATCATTTTGGCTCCGCCCCCTGCTTCACAAGGCCTGTAATATCGGCATTGTGTAGCGGGGGCGGGGCCAAAATTATGCGATCACGTGGCCCCGCCTCCCGCTCCACCCTCATTAGGTTTAGGAACACACGAAAGGACTTAGGGTTGGGCACCCCCAGGAAGGGTTAGGCTAGGGGAAGGGGGGTTAGGGTTGGACACCACCGGAGGGTGGTTAGGGTTAGGCAAGGGGGGTTTAGGTTTAGGCACCCCCAGGAGGGACTTAGGGTTAGGCACCGCCCCGGGAGTTTTTAGGGTTAGGTACTCCTAAGGGAGGTTAGGGGGTGAGAACAGTAGGGTTAGTATACTTACCTGCCCTGTCGGGATTCTGGTATTTCGGGCTTCCAGCGTCGGCTTTTCACTCAACCTTATATAAATAAATCCATGTGTAGTCTTGATCTTCATCACCGAGCAATTTTCAGGAATTACCACAGTCAGTGGCTGGTGCGTGTGAGGATCCTACTAAAGATGACAGGTAACATGGTGCCACCAACCAAACTCTAGTTTGCTTGCCTGTTCATCAACCTGTGTTCTTCACAATTATACCTTCTCCAACTCATTGACTCTGCTTTGTCCCTCATAACCCACCCTCTCAGGATTGGTGACTTGGCCAGACATGCTGCTTGTCTGAAAGCTCCCGCATTATAGTGGTTCCCTTCTTGGAAAAACAAGCACTGTGACAGTATTTCTCCAACAGCTGCAACATAGGTATATTCTGCCTCTCATGAGTGGGGCTTAATGTGTTTCCAAACCACATTAATGTGCTTCAAATTATGCCTGTTAGAATTAAGGTTTTTGTGTATAAACTTAAATCTGGGTTGGTGGTTTCCAATGGTAGATTTTCTTTATTGAAAAATGTGTTCTGTACAGTTAATGAGTCTAAGGGGTAATTTACTAAAGTGAAAGTTTTTAGAAGTGGAGATGTTGCCCATAGCAATCAATCAGATTCTACTTAACAGTTAACTGGCACCTTCTAGAAGATAATAGGTAGAATCTTATTGGTTGCTATGGGAAACATCTCCACCTCTCTACATCTCTACAGTAGTCATCCAGGAGCCAAGGGTCAAGAACATAGTTGCCCACACTTGCATGCACAGCAGCAAGGGGTACGGGAGGCGTGGTGCGAAATAGGGGGCGGTGCGGGGGCATGATGCGTCATAGGGACTGCCGCGGGGGCGTGGCATGGCATAAATGGCAGTTTTTTTAGCCACCTCCCTTTACCTCTTACAAACGCTGACTACCTGTCACTCCCATTGCAAATAAATCCTCTCTGCGACTGTCATCGCTAACCAATCGCTGCGCATTAGGGTGGTCCACTATAACATTGTCAAAAACAAAGATGCTTGAATCATGCCTCCACATAGACTATTTTTGTCCATTATAATGTAGTAACTTGTGCACCAAATTTTATCTTTGTACTTTGTAGTTTAGTGGTCGCCCAGAAGTTTACTTTACAAATGGAGACTATGCTTTCAAATGTCTTCTCATGTATATTCCGCTCTACTGGAGGCCTAGAAGTTCAAATTTACAACCGCTGTCAGAAAGAATGGAGAAGTATTGATAAAAACATTTGTAGTGCAGAGGATATTTCCCTCTTCCAAGATCCTGTATTAAACAGATTACGACAGGAAATGATAGAATATTTACCAAATGCACTGGAAAAAGAGCAACCAAGAGACGATTATCAAGAGCTTTTGCATTTATCTCCTTTGTTTCTTGGTGGTGGAAATATCAGGGAAACATTTCGAGCTCCTGGTCCTACTCACCACGCTCGATGGATGGGTAAAGGTATTTACACTCTGAAAGTATGTCTATTTCAAAATCAGTTCCAGTTAACACCTAGAGAGGCAAACAACATGGTGAATTTTGCTTTGTTTGTAAGCCTGGACTATGTAAAGTATTGGAATGAAGCTCCATTGGGAATTAGAGAACCATATAATGACATCAAGCTTTTAAGTCTCCTAAAAATCTACCCTGATGTAATAATTGGTAAGAAAGCTTACATTGCTTTTACCAGACACCTCTGGTTTCTTTCTGAACACTTGGTAGCTTTAGCATTTTTTGACAATCGAGTGTCTACACAAAACCAAAGAAAAACTGGTAAAAAATCTGAAGCGTCCATAGCTACCCGATTTTCCGCAACGTATTCAACTATCTGAGGACGCAGATCTAAAGTCTACAAAAGTATAGGGCGACCCCTAAATATTGTTTGTTTGGAAAATGTTTGGGTGTGCTACCCATTGATTTACTAAGGAATAAAAATAACCTTGAGGAGAAAGAAAATTTTAATGTTTTATTTTTTGGACCACCCTACTGCACATGTAGCAAAAAATCACTCTATTCCGTCTAACTTCGACATTACATCCATCTATGAATCAGGCCCAAATCTGGTGAGCTACAGTAAATAGCAAGAACAATTTTATTTCAATGTTTTATAAATGTGCCCTGTATTCTCTTATGAAGAATACGCACTACTCAGCATGCAGAGGACAAGGTGTGTGCTAGCTAAGGGCATTGGCTACATCAAAACCAGGAATCATATGGAGCTTAATTCAAAGGTACAAATGTGCTGTATTCATCGCAATGAATCAGGCATCAATCAACCAATAGCTAATTGGTTGCTATGGGCAGCTGTATATTTGCAATTTTGCACTGATAAAGGATCAAGGTGTTCCGTGCTGAATATGGGGTCACGGGATTGCTACTGAACCAACATGTAAAAGGGAGATTTAGTTTTGCAGGGCAAGGTTTGTATGGTGCAGTATATAAAATTCATGGGATGGAGATTGCACATTTACAGGGGCGTCTTCCTACTAAGCAGGTAGGCCACAAAGGCTTTTTCAATCAGTTATTGTTTTTTACTGAACTATGACTAATAATTAGACCTCAAGCAACACAGCCAGGCAGTTTATGTGGAAAAGTGCACTTAAAAGAAAAATTTAACCAACGGACTGAAAAATATTACTACAGTATGTACAAAAGTACAGTATACTGTACTCCAGGAGTTTCTTACCATACTCCAAAAACATAATTTGTGTGAACTACACTGAGGCAGTGACTCAAGAAAGTGAATAAGAATTCTCTGTAAAGCTCTGGGCCTAATTCAGACCCGCTCGCGAGCGTAGGACGCTCGCAAGCGGGTCGATGGTGCCCTAATGCGCATGCGCACGATGGAGGGAGCTCCGTCGTGCGCATGTGCGAGACCTGCATAGCGACAGCCAAGCTGTCGCTCCGGGTCTCGCACCAAAGGGGGCGTGCTGTCGATGGTGACTGACAGCACCCCCCCTTTGGTGGGCGTGCCGGGGGTGTGGCTGCCATACGGAGGCGTTCCCATGGGAACGCCTACCGTCTGGGTCCGGCCGCACTGACATCACTAGTGATGTCAGTGGGAGTGATTTTGGCTCTGATAGAGCCAAAATCACTCCAGGGCTTACAGCCACGAGACCCTACCGCAGGGTCTCGTCGCAAGCCCGATGGTCGCGATGGTCTTGACCTTCGCGACCATCATCATGGATGCTCGCATAAGCTGTGGGTGGTAACCCACAGCTATGCGAGCGTCCAAGAGGCCGCTCCATTTTTAGGTAGGAGGGCCCTGATTCAGAGCGAGCGCTGTGGTCAGAGCATCTGGCTCTGAATCAGGCCCTCTGTGCAATATTCTGGTGCTTTATAAATCAAGGTTACTCATATTAAATATTACAGGTGATATTTTAGAAGGAACTTGGGCAGAAGCTTTTCTTTTTCTTATATAAAATATTTTAATATAACTGATAGAAAGTGAAGAAAATAAAGAATAAAGTGAATTAAAAAAGGTTCCAAGGATCCGGAATCATTACCAGTTACAGTAAGAAAGGAAAAATGTGTTGTGTAAGTTGGATACATAGGCAAATGCAGGGGGGGTTTCCGTCTGCCTAGAACCCCCCCCCCCCAGCCCACGAATGAAATAGTAATGTAATAGAATTTTACTAGTGCTGAATGTTCTTCTCAGTATCACAAATGAAATATTTAGTACCACCTGTGTATCTTTTAACATGTATCAGTCAGTAATAAATAACCTGTGCACCAACTAAGAGATCTGGAAAACATTCACTGTGAGGGATGTGCTGCTATAGAGCCCAATATGTACATATATGTCCAGGGCAGTGGTAGGTTATTCTGCCGCTCCCCCAGACTCCTGGACTTGCTCTAATACTCTGGAATGATGCCCACATCTAAAATAAAAACATTCAGCTCAGGCAGGATGGCCCTACTGCCGCATACAGGGCCGGACTGACCATCGGGCACTTCTGGCAAATGCCAGAAGGGCCGATGGCTGCGTGGGCCTGTCTGTCCGTCTACATGGATACAGTACAATTGAAATTGTCTCTCCCAAAATGGCCGACGCCTCATAGGAGACATCGTAGCACATTGACATTTGAGAGGTCTTCATTTGCCATGTTCTGCTGTCAGACGCTAGAGGACCAGCTGTACCTCTAGTAACAGGGAGCAGCTAGTTCAGCAAAATCCCGGGCAAGACCTGCATGCTGCCTCCCCTGCCTTTCAGGTAAGTGTTTTTTTTTTTCATTATGTGTGTGTCTACTGGGAGGTGGCACTACTGTGGGGGGATTACTACTAGGGGGACTACTACTACAAGGGGGGGACAACTACTAGGGACACTGCATCAGGGGTGCTACTATTGTGGAGGGATTACTACTAGGGGGACTACTATTACAAGGGAGGGGACAACTACTAGGGGTACTACTGTGGGGGGATTACTACTAGGGGGACTACTACTACAAGGGAGGGGACAACTACTAGGGGTACTACTGTGGGGGGATTACTACTAGGGGGACTACTACTACAAGGGGGGGCTACTAGTAGGGGCACTGCATCGGGGGACCACTACTGGGGGTACTGCATATGGGGGACTACTATTAGGGGCACTACAAGGGGGGGACTACTACTAGGGACACCACAAGGGCTACAAGGGGGGACTACTACTAGGGGCACTACAAGGGGATGGGACAACTACTTGTGGCACTACAAGGGGAGGGGACTACTACTAGGGGCACTGTAAAGGGGGTGACTACCACTGGGATCACTGTACCACTACTGGGAGCTCTATATAAAGGGAAATACTGGGGGCACTACATCGGGGGATCACTACTGGGGGCTCTATATAAAAGGCAATACTGGGGGTACTGCATTGGGGGGGACTACCACTGGGGGGACTGCATCGTGGGACCACTACTGGGGGCTCTATATAAAGGGCAATACTGGGGATACTGCATAGGGGGGGAGAATACAACTGGGGCCACTATTTAAAGGGCACTGCATAAGGGGTACCACTATTGGGGGCACTGCATGGGGGGACTACCACTGGGGGCACTGCATAGGGTGTACCACTACTGGGGGCATTGAATAGGGGGCACTACTACTGGGGACACTATATAAGGGGCTTACTACTGGGGGCACAAGGGGCACTGCACAGGGGGGACCACTACTGGGGCACTGTATAAGGGGCAATGCATAGGGGGGATCACTACTGGGGGCACTACTGAAGGCCTGCATAAGGGGGACCTCTCCTGGGGAACAAGGGGCACTGCATAAGGGGGACCACTACTGGGGGCACTGAATAGGGAGGGACTACTACTGGGGGCACTATATAAGGGGCACTACTGGGAGACTGCATAAGGGGGACCACTCCTGGGGCACTGCATTGCACAGGGGGGGACAACTACTGGGAGCACAATATAAGGGGGATCACTACTGGGGGCATTGCATACTGGGAGTACTGTATAACGGGAACTACTGGGGGGACTGCATTAAGGTACATATGGAAAGGACTGTTCCCAGAGTGACGAGAAAGGGGTATGTGTAATGATTATGGCTTTTTCCATGAGACCACAGCCCCTTAATTTGTTTGGGCATGCGCAATAATATGCCTGGGGGCACCAAAAAATATATTTGCTTACCAAAAAATTTGGGCTTTGGCCGCCCCTGTCTATATGACTGGGATTCTACAAGCTGCTGGTGACTGGGCAGGATAGAGGAGGAGGCTTGTGTACTGTACCATATGCTTATTTATATATCCACAACATGTTCTATTGGATTGCTGCAATAGCCCTCTCTGAGTGTTGGTTACTGTGTGCCTTGGACACATTACAGCTAGTGTGAACTATATATACACATATTGTTTCCCATATTTTTCTCACTTTTCATAAAATTTCTTTGTTTGTTAAAAACTGAGCTTTTCATACTTACCCTCCCCCCTTCTCCCACTAACCCTCCCCATTAGTGCCTAAACCTAACCCTCCCCCCCCTTCATGCCTAGACCTAACCCTCCACCCTTTGTACCTAAACCTAACCCTCCCCCTATTTCTGTACTCATTCTGCTCTCCAGCTCCATTATGCCCTGTTCCCCTCTCCCCACGTCTGTACATGTTCTGCTCTCCCCTTCCACCTGTGCCCCCTGTTCCCCTCTCCCCATATCTGTACATGTTCTGCTCTCCTGTGTACTCTGCCCTCCCACCTGTGCCCCCTGTTCCCCTCTCCCCATGTCTCTACATGTTCTGCTCTCCCGTGTACTCTGCCCTCCCACCTCTGTGCCCCCTGTTCCCCTCTCCCCATGTCTGTACCCCTTCTGCTCTCCTGTGTATTCTGCCCTCCCACCTCTGTGACCCCTGTTCCCTTCTCCCCATGTCTGTACCCCTTCTGCTCTCCCGTGTATTCTGCCCTCCCACCTCTGTGACCCCTGTTCCCTTCTCCCCATGTCTGTACCTCTTCTGCTCTCCCGTGTATTCTGCCCTCCCACCTCTGTGACCCCTATTCCCCTCTCCACATGTCTATACCCCTTCTGATTTTCTGTGTACTAAGTGCCCCCTATTCTCCTCATGTCTGTACCCCTTCTGCTGTTCTGTGCTTTTTTATGCGCTATACGCAGTGAGGCATAAATTGTCATAGGACCCAGACACTATGGAGTAGGACCCCATTTTTTTTAAAGTGAGGGGTCCCTGGGACCCACACTTTTTTTCATTTAGCGCGATCACTAGGTGTAAGGGGCATTACTGTGTGTAACTTGAATGAGGGGCACTACTCTGCAGTGTAATGTGACAAAGGGGCACTATGGTATGGAATAATTTGAATTGGGGGTACTATTGTGTGCTCACGTCCCTTCTCAGCGAACACACAACTGTTTTTTTCGATGCGCGCCTATGGTGCGCATACTACCATATTCTTTTGTGTCGGGGGAAACCAAAGCTCCTTATGTCTACAGGGCATCAAAATGTGTAGTAACAGCTCTGCTTTGGTGGCACAGACGTGTCCTCCTCTGCTCAGCTCCCCTGCCCTAAAAAATTCCTACAGTGAACACCATCTAATCCTCTACAACTGCTAGGCTAGGCCTTGGTCAATTGGGAAAATGTCTTTCCTTTACTTTGTGTGTGACATATACCAATGTAGCGCCAGCTTTACCTAACAGAACCAACCAAATACTAAATGTTTAAATATGGCACATGTTTAAATCCCCTGCAGGATGTGCTGTTTTGTGTGTATTTTAATACAGAGAATGATGTACACTTTTATGTTCTAATATTAATTATATGTGTAAGCGCATAGACTAAGATGTGGGAGGAGTCAGGATTAATAAGGGGAGGAGTCTATGCCAGGAGCCAGGTGCTGACGCGAGGTGGGCCTGTGTGCTTTAAAATGCCAGGGCCTATTTTTAGTCCCAGTCCGGCCTTGGTCGCATATAATTGTTTCTGTGATTACTGTTCCTCTATATGCTGGAATTATGACACACAATACACTTTGTATGACGCATATTAAAGCTGGTTAAGTGCTAATTCTAGCCTATTCATGGACTGTCTACACTCACTCTAAAATCAAGTATCTCTCCAGGCTCCTTCATCTGTTAAACTGCACTCACAAGTGCTGCTGACCCATTGGCAGCTCCAGCATTCAGGTCTATGCCCATAATCCCCCCCCCAGTCAGAGGCGTATTTATAATTGGTGCAGGGTGTGCCATGCACACGGGCCCCTTGGTCCAGGGGGGGCCCGCACCGCACACCCTGCACCCATAAAACTTACCTCTGCACCTGTAAAGAACGTCTGGAAAATGGCCGCTGTGGCCATTTCCTTGTCGTTTGCGCACGCGCAGTACAGGGATTTTCCCGGTGACTTGTGCTTGCGCTATAGACTCTGGGCACACTCTAGTGCCCAGAGTCTATAAGTGCAGCACTGGCTGTGCACCGCTCTGTGCGCAGCTGGCCGCCAGATGGAGAGGAGGGGGCCCGTGATGGAGACTTCACACGGGCCCCTTCCTCTCTAGAAACGCCCCTGTCCCCAGTGCACTACAGCCCATTCATCTCCCCTCCCTCCCTCCTGCAGCAACAGGCGGCCCCCCTTCCACCCTCCCACAGCAGCCCAGCACATGGCTGGCTCCATCCCTGATAGGCAGAGAAAGCGGCAGCAGCCTCCCTTCCTAGCCCAGCTAACATCACCGTGTGCTGTTCTAGGAATGGAGGTTGCTGCTGCTGCCAGGCTGGGATCCTAGAGGGGAGCCAGACGGGAACACATGTAGCAGCAATAGCAGAAGAAGTGATAGCCGACAGGAAAGCGCACAAACCCTCCAACCTTCCCCGCCACAAAAATTAAAAACATAATAAAAGACACAGGGGTCTATTCATGAAGCAGTGAAAAGAGTGGGGAAGTGTGCCAGTGGCAACCAATCAGCTCCTACCTATTATTTTACAGAAAGTACTTGATAAATGAAACCTCAAGGCTGTTTGGTTGCCATGGGCAACTTCTCCACTGGCACACTTCTCATGGGGGGGGGCATGGTGAGCTGGTTGGCGCATGCACGGGCACCTTCTCACTGCATTATTGTGAAAAAAACAGTGAGAAGGGTATCCGGTCTTTAGTTCGACCTCAGTCTCCATCACGGGCCTCCTCCTCTCCGTCCGGCGGTCAGCAGCGCACTACAGTGTGCCCAGAGTCTATAGCGCATGCGCAGGTGTGATACCCCACCAAAGTACTGTATACTGACTTTTGGGGGTGATATCCAAATGTAATAAGAACCCTGTGCACATATATGTATCCCCAACCTCTTATACTAATGTGGTGATTAACATGGAAAGGTACTGAGGAGGGGGTTGCTGTGTGTATTATATTCCTGCTTGATTTAGGGGGACTGACAGCCACCCTATACACCTATATAATTGGTGGCAGTGGACACTAGTGCAGCTACTGCAGGAGCCAGCACGCAGATGGAAAGTTCTGGAAGCCCACGTGCTGGCTGGACAGTGCCCTGCAACCACCCAGCAGGAAACATCCTGGCACTGGGACAGAGGAGATAAATAGGAGCACTCACTGACAGTTGGGGAGTCCAGTAGAAGTGAGCTGAGGAGTGGAGCTGCGCTGCTGGAGTGCTGCATCTTATCAGGAGCTGTGTAAGGGGAGCATCGGCGGCCATTAGTGGGGCGGAGTAAAGCCAGTGAGTGAACCACCTTCCCCCTGTGAGGATTAGAGGCTGGGGTGTGTCTGGGTGGAGCGGAAGTCCGATGACAGTGGCCGGAGGCGGGCCTATGGGAGTGGCTCAGTGAGAGGAGACAGCCCCAGGCTCTAGCTGAGACTGAGGAGTAGGGATGGGCAGATCGATTCACTGTACTGAGTTGAGTCTCACGGCTCAACTCAGTGAAGTGTCTCGAGACACTGTCTCGAGATACGGCTCTTTAGATAGAGCAAGTGCTGGAGCCAGCAGGGGAGCCAGCGACTCAGAGTGAGTAGCTGAAAGCTCCGCCCCCCCGCAGCCCAGCACTACAGCTCAGGGCTTTCACTGACTCTCTTGAGTCAGTGAACTCCCCTGAGCCCTGGCTGTAGCTGCGTGACTCAGTGCACCCCAGGCCAGCTCAAGCCTATGCACTGACTCTGGAGAGTTAGTGCACTGCCCTGAGCAATAGCTGCACGACTCAGAGTGAGTCGCTGACAGCTCCGCCCCCTACACTGCTGATCTGACACAGTGGAGAAGTATAATCAGGTTGGATCAGCAGTGTAGGGGGTTGAGCTGCCATTCCCTAACTCCCAATGACAGAGAGGCTAGGGAGGTGACAGAGAGGCTAGGGAGGTGACAGAGAGGCTAGGGGAGGTGACAGAGAGGCTAGGGAGGTGGGTGTCTCGACTCACCAAACACTGAGTGACTCGAATCATTCACTCATCTGAATGATTCGAGTCAGTGTGTTGAGACACTCACTAGCCATCTCTACTGAGGAGAGGGGCTTGGCTTGCAGAGAGTGACAGCAGGAGCTGTCACTGCTAAGTTGATGAAACGCTGCCTAAGGAGAGAGAGAGACTGTGAGCAGTGAGTATTACTGGCTGAGATTCACTGCCTCCATTCTGCAGCAACTGCTAGTGTCATAGGACTGATTATACACACACCAAACTGACAGGTGCAGTGACTGAGATAGTGATTGCCCCAGGGAGCAGGGACTGAGAGGTAACCCTTCAGGAAAAAGCACTGTGTTCAGCTATTGCCCTACTAATCAAAGGGCACACAGTTGTTAAGACTATTTAATAGCAGGAAAGAACTATTCTGCAGAGCAGCACAGGCAGCAGGCACCCACTCACCGTGAGCAAACTAAGGCCCTGATTCACTCTGAATCAGGGCCGTCCCAGCTCCTTTTTGGAGCGGCCTCCCGGCCGCTCACATTGCTGTGGGTGCCCGCCCACAGCTATAGCGAGCAGCCAAAATGATGGTCGCGATGGTCAAGACCATTGGGCTTGCGACGAGACCCTGTGGAAGGTTCTCGCTGCCGCAAGCCCAGGAGTGCTTTTGGCTGTATCAGAGGCAAAAGCACTCCCACTGACATCACTAGTGATGTCAGTGGGGCCAGCCCCAGACGGTAGGCGTTCCCATGGGAATGCCTCCGTCTGGGCAGCCACGCCCACCAAAGGGGGCGTACTGTCAATCACCATCGACAGCACGCCTCCTTTGGTGCGAGACCCATAACGACGGCTTGGCCATCGTTATTCGGGTCTCGCGCATGCGCACGATGGAGCCGCCTCCGTCATGCGCATGCGCACTTGGGCACCATCGACCCACTTGCGAGTGCTCAGCGCTCACGAGCGGGTCCGAATCAGGCCCTAAATACATTGCTTTATTACAGATTGTAACAATACAGCTTTACCTATAAAACAAGTTACTGGGAAAAGGTCCGGATTATGAGACTCTAAGGAAAGACACAATTCATTCTCATTAATATTTCAGTATCACCTTCACAAAAGTATTTAGTGAGTGAAACTGATATCAGGACGCTACATACAGGAAAACCTTTCAGGGAGTTTGTAAATAACTACAGCTGAGGCTCTTCCTTTCTTTAAATTATCTACTACATCGAATGTGCACCAACGACAGTAGTTTGGCCAGTAAGTGTAGAGTCTAATAGGGGTATTCAATATGGGTGCAATAACATCGTTTTTTGCGTTAATATCGCACTTTTTAACATTTTTGCGTTAATATCACTTGTTTTACTTTTACACCCTATTCAATTTCAAAGACTTATCGCAGTTTTGACAAGTCTTTGATAAAAAACGGTGATAACTTTTCACCATTGAATAGGTGTCGAAAAAAAGTGCAGAATTGGGGTTTAGGGGTGCAGGCTTAAAAAAAATAGCCTGCACCCCTGAGATTGACATTTAAAAAAGAACTGTGTTAAAAAAAGTTTTTAAAAAAATAGGGACACCCCAAAAAATTAATTTAAAAATTGGGGTGCAAAAAAAAAAAAAAAGGGAAAAAATTGTTTAACAACAGGCAAATAGGTTCAGGGCTATTCTGCATGTATGCGGCAGATGTTTTCTAGAATAGAATTATAGCGGCAGGTGCACAAATGCAGAATTTTTAAAAACTTACTTTAGGGACATCAAAATATGGTAGTACCCATTTTCATGTACCCCAAATTTGATGGGATCACTTAAAAAAATGAAAAAAATAACCTAAGTGCTTTCCTGCATCACTTCTTCAATGTCGGGAAAAAAACACCTGCTGGGGCTATTTAAAGCCCCGACTTTCAATTAAAGGCTAAAACGGGGATACCCATAGTGTTCCCCCATGTTTTTACAACTTTAGGGGGGTCTTACAATTATTTTAAGGAAAAATTCGTAACTTTACGCAAATCCAACTTCGGAGTTTCCCGTTTTCGTTAATTTGATATTGAATACAGGGATAAGCGGGAGCGCGCACCATACCTTTACGTAGAAAAAAACTCCGATATGAAACGTTAACTTCGCCAGGGAAGTTAACCTTTCATATTGAATACCCCTCTATGAGTTAATCCATTTAGTCCGGACTAAAGTTTAATATATAGAAGTGTACTAAGTTAGATAATTATCAAATTACACATAGGAACAAACAGTTAACAAATTAATTAGACGTAGTGCAAACTGCTTATGAAAATTGTAATTGTATGGTTACCAATGTAATATTACTGTAAATGTTGCATTCGTAAGGTGTTAACCCTTTTTTAACTTACAGCTCCAGTTCCGGAGTTCCTGTATAATAAACCGTTATGCTGTAAAGCGACACTTCATTTTATTGATGTATATTGCTGGACTCTAGGGGCCTGATTCAGAGCCGTTCGCTATTTGCGGTCGTTCGTTCAAAAACAAGGGGTGGCTATTCAAATGATCCGTTCGCAAATTGTAGTCTGTTCACGCCTCTAAGTCTGAACGAGCGAGCAAAACATACGCTCGTTTATTTGTTAAAAACGCCCCCTGGCCGCTCGCATCCTACGTCATGTCCGCTATTTATTAGATTAATCGAGTACATCGACCAGCGTATGAACTGCTCGCTATTCTTGTGGTTGGTGTTTGCTACCACAAATTTGCGAGCAGTTCTGGCTATAAAATAACCCAGTGACGTGGTCAATGACGCTGCTGTATTAATTATGCACACCCATAATACGCCCGTTTTGACCTTTAAGCACGCCTGAGTTCGGATCTCCACTCCCCGTTTTCAAGCACCTTCCCCTGTTACCACCCACATACGCCTCATTCTGTCACTCAAAATAGCAGGCACTCGCTATATAGCGTACAAACGATTTTTGGCCGCACTGACTGGTTCGCGCATGCGTACTAAAAACCGTACGCATGCGCAGATGTGCAAACATCGCTCGGAACGAGCGTACTGCCGCTAACGAGCGGCTCTGAATGAGGGCCTAGATTCATTGCTAAAAGTTCGTATTCGGGAAAAATTGTACTATTCTGTGTTAGGAAAAAAATTCACCTTTCTGCCCAGTAGTAAAAGTCTAACCAACCCGAAGGAGTATATACATATTACAGGTGTTACACAGGTCACCGGGAAAATGGCCGTGGTGGCCATTTTCCCTGTACTGCGCATGCGCAAACGACGGGAAAATGTCACAGCAGCGGCCAATTTCCAGGCGTTTTTTACAACGCAGACACCTGTGCCGACGTGGGACTCCGGAGAGGTAAGTATAATATGGGTGCAGGGTGTGGGTTGCGGCCCCCCAGGGGCCTGTGTGCCCTGCACACCCTGCACCCATTATAAATACGCCCCTGAATAGGGCCCATAAAGAGATATTAGCACTAGCAATGAGCAAGTTTTTCCCAAAAGTTTAATGACTCTCGGCAAACTATAAAAGATTCAGTAGTGATTTGCTGTCGTTAAAAACAAATCTAGTTTACTGATCCTCACTATTAAAATGTGTTACATCAATAAATGTGAATTTTTGAAAAAAAAAATTGTATCTTTTAAAACAGAACAGTTTTGCCTCGTATCCACTACCCGATAACATAGAGCGATTGCATGATTATGACAACGTATTCGTGCAATCGCTCAGTAATTGGGCGCACATCGGGGACGTAAATGTCGGAAACAACAAGCGATTCACGCTCCCGCTGGTCGTTTCCCACATCAATCATCGCCCAAACATGCTGGTCAACCTGACGATAGGTTGAGCATGTACGGGGATGATGGATGTGCCTACACTGAACGACTGAACGTCCAGTGTAGGCACAGCACCAGACTGTGAAACGACTGCATGATTACAATGTGGTAATCGTGCAGTCATTTCTATGTCTGCTAGTGGATGTGCCCCTTTAGGATGATGTTTCTTTGACTCTAGCTGTGTCCACAGTAGGAAGCCAGCGGTTCTAAATTCATGGTTGCAAGTAAGGAGCAATTTGCAATTATAGACAGTTGCTATGAGAATGTGAACAGCTTCTGCTATAAGTCAGCTTTGGCTACACAAAACGAATGATCTTCTTAAATGTGAAATTTCCACAAACAATTAAGGATCTTGGAGGGTATATTTACTAAGGTGCGGGTTTACAGAAGTGGAGATGTTGCCCATAGCAACCAATCAGATTCTAGCTATTATCTTCTAGAAGGTGCTAGATACTGTAGATGTTAAGTAGAATCTGATTGGTTGCTATGGGCAACATCTCCACTTCTAAAAACCTGCACTTTAGTAAATATACCCCTAACTCTCAGTCAGAAAAGTTAAATATATAAAATTGAGGTTTAGGAAAATCAGTTAAAATCATAACTATAACTCTAGTAAGAAACCTCATATTCCCGTTAAAAAAGCGATTTGTTTTTCACATAATAAAGACAAAGTCTAGGTCACAGCCCCGTTGAGTTTTTTTTTTTTGCAAGGATTACAGAAAAGTGTAATTTGTTTCTTTCACAGTTTGCAGCCAGCCAGTAGTAATCTTGTAGCATATGTCTAATAAATGGAACATCTGCATCATAAAAGACAGCCGTTAAATTCAAATCAATAGGAAATGTCTCCAGTATCAATTATAATTTATTTGTTTTTCAGATAACTTACTTTCACATATTCAGACGGGAAAAAAAAAATGCTTATTTTTTTTTTTAACAAAATGGAACTGAAAGGGATTTAGAACACCCACACTGTGTAAAAGACAGATTGTGGAGCATAAAATTTAGGATCTTTTACATTAGGGCTTAATGAAAACGCTTTTCGCTTTTCCATCCTATCATTAATGCTTATTACTTGGTTGGTGTTCAGCTAAAATATGAGTAACGGAGATGGTGGTACATTTACTACAACAAAGCCTCCGATCATCGGGCGACTTTGACCGATAGTTATAAAACAGCAATAGGAATGAATGCTACACCAGGCTCATTTAACGTTGACAAACCGCGGCGTAGCAAATCACGCTCCTGGTGTCAGTCACTGTCCTGTCCTGTTATTATCATCTAGTCAAGGTCAGCGCTACAACTTGGCGAACCTACAGTAGTTGGTCGCATAGGGCCCGAGATAGTAGGAGGAGGCTAAAACACTGAATGACATAATGGGACTAAGCTGTACTCAGCGGAAATGTGAGACGCAGTAGACCAATGTCTGCACAGGTTTGGAAATGCAGAGTGAGGAAGGGGGCGGCTCGGAGGCGGAGCTGTTGGTAGATCCCCGGTGGGTATGGGAATCGATGGGGGTGTAGTCAAATTTTATTTATATTTTTTTTATCATTTTCTCTAAGTTTATTCTGTGAGGGTGAGTGTTATTATGCCAATATATCACAAGATAGGAGTGAAAACTGCTGTAAATTTGCACAGACACCAACAGAAAACCAGAATCTATACTAAATATATAGGAAAAGCCACATTGAATCTACAGATATAAGAAAAGCAGGATCCATATGAAATACATTGAAAAAGTATGACCCACATAAATACATTTTGAAAAGGCCCCCAATGCTTTTAGAAAGATGGAAATTGTGCTTACCTGCCATCTTTATGTTCAATTATGTGACTCAAACACGATCTTGTCTCCATTCACCCACTACTGATAGTCAGCCACCAGCCTTGGGTAGGCGGAAAAGGTACAGTTGGGGATGGAGTCACAGAAAGATATGGAAAGGGGGGGTCAGAGGCACACATTGAGAGGGTGGTTCACAGGCGCACATAGGAAGGGTGGTTCAGAGGCAAACATGGGGAAGGGGGGGTCAGATGCACACATCGGGAGGGGAGCCGGAGGCACACATCGGGAAGGGGGTCAGAGTCGCACATGGGAAGGGTGGTTCAAAGGCATACATGTATAGGGGGGGAAGGGGTCAGAGGCACACATGAGTGGGGGGGGTCAGAGACACCAATGGGTATGGTTATGGGTTATGTGGGTTCAGCAGCACACATGGGGAGAGGGGTAACTAATATACATGAGGAGGGGGTTCAACAAGGTAGGGTTCAGTGACACACCTATGGAGGGGGGTCAGAGGCACACTTGGGGAGGGGGGTCAGAGGTACAGTTTGGTAGGAGGGTCAGAGGCACACTATGGGAGGGGGTCAGAGACACGCTAGGGGTGGGAAAAGGGCAGAGGCACATAAGGGAAAGTTCTGTGTGCCTCTATTACTGTGTAAGCAGGGAGAGGAGGAGAATAAAGGAGGAGTTGGGGACCGGGCAAGTGAGTAGAAGGAGTGCAGTCCAAAAACTATTCTGTAGGTGCCTTCTACTGCACACTGTCAGTGTCAGTCAGGGTGGCTGCAGCACGGATGGTCCCGGCAACAAATGGCACCTTAGCCACAGGAAGACATCTGCTTGTGACTAAGAACGAAGCAGTTTGCTGGCGGGACCATAAGTGACAGTGATCCTTACCCCACACAAACTCATAACACCAAAGCTGGCGCAGCGGCCAGCAGCACCCTGTGTAGCTGCGCTTCAGCCTTGGTTAGTGCCACCCCATGGTGACAAGGAAAAATACACCAGTGCTCTGAGCAGGAGGGCTGTGATCATCAGATCAGCTACTTTAAGCAACTGAGGGCCACAGCCACTGGAAAATGTGCTGGGTGCAAGAGGCGGGCCCTATAGCTACTCCGAACCCCACAGCAACGGCACTGCATGGTGCGCTGACGGAGAGCTGAACACTATTCCTGATGACAGGCTTTTAAAAAAGTCTTTCAAGAGCACCATTCCAACGTGGTTCGTCTGATCATGCGACCGATGGTGTGTCTAAAAACACATGTAGCGGCATTAGTATATAGTCGCAGACAAGACTTCGGTTAAAGGGACAAACACGGATGTAAGTATGTAAGTATGTACTTTTTTTAACCACTGCAGTATACATTTTCGGATTTTACAGCACATTTTGACAATGATTTTATTAACCACGGACCATTCTTAAATCATTTTTCCATTAGAACAATCTGACTCTATAACATGAATTGCTCTATTAATCCAAAACAGGACCACAGGAGCTTCCATCACTAACATAGTGTATGGAAGTATTTTAAAACATATTGCTGACTGATTTTGACCTTTAATGTCCAATCACATGACAGAAGATAATGTACTCACTGACACCATCATCCCAGCTCTATTCTTAGATGATTCATTTTTCAAAAGGCGAATTCACAACTCCACTGGGGGATGGCGTTCCATGGACTGGTAATTCAAAGCGGCAGCACATAGATTGTAATGGTGGGGCATTGTGTCTCTGTAATACAGCCTCATCCAACACAAACTCCATCTACATACAATTTCGCTCACCTCTTAATTTAATCCCCTTTGGGCCCCAATGGCGATTTACGTGTGAGAATTTTTTTTTTACTTCTAAGACATATTTCACTTATACGTTTTGTTTTTCATCCTAAATAACTAGTAGTGCTGAGGTTTGAGGAGAATTTGATGTTGTTAACAAGTCGTCTTAGTTGGCAATTGTCTATATTTTGCCTGATTACTGATAAGGGAACTCTACGTAACCAGGAGACCATAGGACCTTACTGTATATTTCAGAGCATGCACACTCCACGCATAGTAAAATCCCCTCACCTCTGTGTCCCATAGCTGCTGTACTCCCAGCAGATTTAGGGTCGCAGACTACACATCCACATTTGCAATGTATTTTGCATGCTCACAATTCCAAACAAAATGAACATGTGCATCTATGTGGCCAGGGGTGCCGAGAAGAGGGGGAGAGGGTACAAATTACCCGGGCCCAGACTTGCTGGAGGGGCCTGGCAAGGGCCCAGGTCTGGCACCGCCCCCCTCCCTCATACAACAAAGCAGCCCAGCACATGCTGCCGTGTGCTGGGCTGCACTGGGAGACTGCTCGCGGTTGCTAAGTAGCAGCCACAGCAGTCTCCTATGCCTGTGGGGGGGAGCGATCACACTGATCACGCCCCCCACTGGCTATGTGCCAGTGACCCACAGCGCCCCCTCCCCAGCACGCAAAAATGTTTATCCTTTTTTTCTAAGGGGGCCTGAACATGCCTCCCACGATTAGGCCATGCCCCTTCTTCCCCCGGGCCCGGCGCAGCTCTTGTTTCCCCTGTATGTGGCTCTACGGGACTATTCAGTGTAGCATGGCAGTCAGTGAGATCTCCACCTGCATAAATAGATTTAAGTATGTGCCTACAGTACATTCACACTTTCTGTCACATTACTTAGCTGTGGGAGTGGCGTGGGTGTGTAGAACAATTAGCTGCCAATTCAGGGGTACTTTTATGCAAGATCCATCGACTTCAGATAGATCTCCTTCTGCCAGAATAGGGCTAGTGCAAATCCACGCTGATAGTAATGACGGCAGCATTCACACGCGGATGTATCGGGGCGGCGTGGCCACATAGATCTGGCCGAGCCGAAATCTGCAGTTATTTTCTATCGCAGCTGCCCTGCGTTCATCTCTGTATCAGACCCTGTATTGGAAATGACAGTACAAATAATAAAATAAAAAAGTAATTATCACAATCTTTATGTTAAAATAAAATAGGCACAATGTTCATTTTGATTAATTAAATGCAATGATGCGTACAAAATAAATGTAGAGTTAGTCATAGGTTACTTTTTTTAAACTTGATTATTTTGCAGTTAAAAAAAACCAAAAAACGTTTCATATCTGGGAGCTGTAACATATCCAGAGAACGTACAGTACAGCATACTGCATATATTCTGTTTTATGCATGATTGGATCTTGCCGAAAAATATTCATATAGGCTGCTTTGTGCTTTTATTCCGCAGACTTATTTTCAAGGGGTGATTTGCCAAGTTAAATAAACTCATAGAAAGGTTATCAGTGCTTATATGTCAGCATCTTTAGGTTATCTGTGCTGTAATGTCAACGTCTATAAATAAAACCAGGAAAAATACGACCAGAAGACCTTTAGTTCTTCCCTGACTATATACCTTTTTAAATTGTAATAACATGGTATATAGAATTCATACAAAGCACACATGGCAAATTGAATATGGCATGTTTACATTAATGTTAGCCTGCATGCGGAACCTTACAAAGCCTCCTGCACAGATGAACATTTAGATAGAGTCCCCCTGGTTTTCAAGAACATTTATCTTCTTTGATAGGAATCTTTCACTGCAGCCAGCAACTAATTTACAGCAGTTACCTTATCTAACAAGGTTTACAGAGTTTTTGTTTTGCATTTAGTATTTCATGCTACCAACCTCTGTGGTTAATGCATTAGTATCTTTTCCATCCACGTACTGAGCTCTTGATAACATTATGCTTGTTTCATGTTTTTTTTAATCTAATTTTCAAATTGAACTTTAGTGAGCTACATTTTTTGTATTCTAGGCTCAGATGTGTCTTTTGAGACCAGGTTCTCTGGTGGAGACAACTTGCGTGCATGTAGGGATATTGCTCCCCATAGTAATGACCTGCATGGAAACAAAAAAGTTGAGTACCCAAATCAGAGGTGGAACAAGGCTCACTGTCCCCCTTTACCAGCCCACCCCTTAAACCAGTGATGTCATGCGAGGTGACTGGGCCGCCCCAGCGGGAGAAAGTATAGAACAACTCTACACACACTGTAGGGTTTGTGCCTGGAGCGTCCTTTGGATGCTTCAGGCGGCACTGAAGCAGTGCTTCTGGCCGCAGGGTGAAGTTCTTGGCACCATGCTAACCAAATGCAGGGGCTGTGTGGCACTAGCGATGGTGCTTCTACTAGGATCCTGTGCCTTGTGTGACAGCATCGTTTGCACACCCCATTCTACAGCCTTGACCCAAACAGTGATAACCTAAATGAAATTGCTTGTTTCTGTCCTGGAAACTTATTCTTTAGCATTTCAGGAGCCAGGACACTTGTCCCCCATGGTTTGCCACATTTGCTGCCACCAGGGAGACCACAGAACTCACTGGAGGAAAGAAAGAGATGGCAACAGCAATGACAATAGAATTCGCTGGGTTCAGCACCTGAGATAGTTATTAGTAGATGCTCTAAACAACCCAGTCCTCAATGTTATGACCTTCTTTGCCACCACTATGGGACTTCCTACTGCCTTCACAAATTTTTAAGTTTTTTGTGTTCGTGAGAAGATAATTACGTGGGACATAGTGTACAAAGTATTTATCTATAGTGCAGCCATCGTTAATTGCCATCCACCGACTGATTATATAGTACAGGTGTGGGCAGAGCTGACACATTAAGTTGAAGGCTTGGTCCATATCCACCAGATATTCATAGCGTCAATGATTTTGGTGTGTCCTTTAAAGCAGGTGAGCACAGCTTTTAGTTCTGTGCTCCAGATGGGGTCCCAGTATATATCAGATAACTGATTTGTCAGATATGTAATGCGTTTAATTCTCATAGGCTATTTCCTGCTTGCCCAGCTGATGGCTTAGCTTGCCAAAGCAACTATGTATCCCATGTAGGCAAACCTTTCATCTTCTTCATTTCCCCAATCAGGATTACAGATTGCTGGTAACTCTAAAGTTTCAGTTTTCACAGACTTTAGCTTTAAAGGACTTGTACCTTTCAAGTAGAGATGTGCGCTGAACCCTGTGTTTTGGTTTTGGATCTGTGTCTCCTTCGTCTTTTGGATCTGTATTTAGTTTTGCCAAAACTATCCTTGTGGGTTTTGGATCTGCATTTTAAAAAAAAAATGATATAAACAGCTAAAATCACAAAATTTGGCCCTGTTTTTGTTCATTAACCTCAATAACATTAATTTCCAGTCAGTTTCTCTTTAGTTTGACCATTTCACAGCACACAATATTTACTTTTCATCCAGTTTAAGCCAAAAGGTTGCACCGAGCTAGCTGGCTGACTAAGTTAAGCAACAGCAGTGGGCAGCAAACATGTGGCAGTTAACAATACAGTATATTTTTTATTCAAAAAATGTAAATTAATCATTGGGGGCAATGGTGACGGTCTTATAGTTGCAAAATATTCCAAAATCCACCAACAAACAGCCCATAATTAATAGGAAAGTGGAGCAAAGATGGAATTGTCCTTAGCCCTCCCACCGACCCTTATGTAGTATATATGAAACAGTACATTCACAGTTTAACAAACCTATCATTTCAGCCACAGGCACTGCCACTTGTGGCTGAAATTATTGGTTTCTTTGGGCCCCCACAAAACAAGCTGCCAATGTGCAGTGGACATTGGTGGCAATGCTCTCAACATACACAAACTGGCTTTACAACATACGTAATATCAGATGTCATAATCATCATCGTCATCATCATCCCTATCAGTGTGTACATCCTCTTCTTTACACAATATTAATTTGTCCCTGCTGGAATACACCATTACAGGTGCCTCTGTATTTTTTTACTTAATTGCTGGCTGGTAAAGGTCTTCCTCGTGGAATTTGTAATTCATTTTGATGAACACCATCTTTTTCACTGTGGCCTCGCAGCCACAGAAACTGAAGGAGGAGATGCTGCCATGTCACATGCCGCTTGAGCTGACAATTCTTTCACCAACAGCTCTTTGCATCTCTTCAGATTTGTGTCCATCGGAAAGAAAGACACAACGTATGACTTAAACCTAGGATCAAGTATGGTCGCCAAAATATAGTGATTTGATTTCAAGAGACTGATGGCGATCCTTGGATCCTGGCAAAGTGAATGATCGGGCTCGATCTACAAGTCCTCCTTCAGTTTCTCCAGCTGCTATTGCAAAATTCTGATTAGGGGAATTACCTGATTCAAGCTGGCAGTGTCTGAGCTAACTTCACATGTGGCAAGTTCAAAAGGTTTGAGAACCTTGCACAACACGGAAATTATTCTCCACTGTGCTTGACTAAGGTGCATTCTAGGGGTGAGCGGGTTCGGTTCTACTCGGTTCCGTTCAGATTTAAAAACCGAATCTTATTGGCTATCTAAAACTTGTGACAGCTGATAGCCAATAAGATTCGGTTTTTAAATCCGAACGGAACCGAGTAGAACCGAACCCGCTCACCCCTAGAACTGCATTCCCACTCCTTTCCCTATGTCATAGGCTGTTGTGTAGCCTTGGATGGCCTTTTGCTGCTCCTCCATCCACTGAAGCATATACAGGGTAGAATTCAACCTAGTTACTATCTCTTGCTTCAGCTGATGGCAGGGCAAATTCAACAGTACTTGCTGGTGCTGCTATCTTCGGCATTCAGTTGCTGAATTTTTGCGGGCCACGGAGAGCATCTCCTGCACACCCCAGTATTTTTTTTTTAAATGTTGCACCACCAAATTAATTGTGTGAGCAAAACATGGGATGTGTTCGAATTCACCCAGAATTAATGCTCTCACAATATTGGTGGCATTGTCAGAAATCACAAATCCCGAGGAGAGTCGAAGCGGGGTAAGCCATTTTGCAATGATTTCCCAGAGTTTTAGAGGTTCTCAGTGGTATACCTCTTAGTGAAACCGGTGATACACAGAGAAGCCTGCCTCTGGATGAGCTGCTGCTGCTGTTGTTGCTTGCGCTGTTGGAGGCAATATAGTGGGCTGTCACAGTCATGTACTCTTTAGTTTACCCTGTCCCCCTTGTCCACATATCTGTGGTTAAGTGAACAGTGGGTACAACGACATTTCGGAGGACACTAATAAGTTTTTTTTTAATGTTCTTGTACAGACTGGGATTTGCTGTTCTAGGTAAGTGGAATCTAGAAGTGACATGGTAGTGGAGACACAGGACCTCACTTAACTGTCTAAAACCTACTGAATTAATGGCCGATACTGGACACACATCAAATACCAGCATAGTAATCCACTGTGCAACTGGGTGACTGCTGTCATACTTGTTCCCCCTTGCAAAGGATTGTTTGACAGTCAATGGTTTTGTTAAACTACTAAAAGTAGTCTTCCTCCTTTCCCCTTATGGGATGAAGATCCACTCACAACAGCAGAAGCAGCAACTCAAGGATTCTTCTGAGGTATCACGGATAGGAGAGGAGTCAGTCATTGTTATGAAATTTAATGCAGGACTACTTCCGATCATGATTGAGGATGTTGATGATGCAGGTGTTGGTAATGGAGATTGCAGGTTCTTGGGTCTAACAGAGAGAAGGGAGCATCTAGGTGATGCTGGATTGATTGTTACATTTTTAGCCAAAGTTTCCGAATTTTGCAAACACTGTTGATGAAGTGATGTAACAGAAAGGAGGTTCCTAGATGGTTAAGGTCCTTACCCCTACTCACACTTGCTTTGCAAAGGGTACAGATGGCTTGACAATTGTTGTCTGGATATGGGTGGAAATAATTCCACACATGAGAGGTATATTTTTTTGTCTTTTGCCCCAGAATGACAATGGGCTTTTTCATACCATGGACAACAACTGTTTCCTGATTTACACAAACAACATCCTCGGCATCAACATCCTCATCATCCTTATTAGCACCAACTACAGAAATATCCTCCTCATCTTCCTGGTGCAATTCCACAGCAGCATACTTGATTTCTACGTCAGCATGTTGACTTGTGCTGCTCATCCCCACATTTGCAGAGGGCACACAAATGGTGGAAGGAGGATCCTCTTCAAGTACAGTATTGCAAACATCATGCTCACACAGGCTCTCCTCGGAGATCTGTGACTTTTCTGAGCACACAATTGGTTCCTGTGCCTTAACGATTTCAATTTTTTTGACACTTCTACAGAGAGAAGGGCTTTCATCATCATAAGAGGAAGAAACACCAGTAATAAATAAAAGCCTTATCCTTTCCTTGCCACTTTGTGTAGTGAATGGCATATTGCCAATTTTTTGTTTCTCTGCAGCTAACTTAGCTTTTGATTTTTGGACAACAAAGCACCCCTGGGAAGTGCGGATGGACCACCTGCAGAGTCACAAATAAGTGGATGATCAACTGTGGTCAAGCTGGCAGTGTCACTGAACAATATTTATTTTTACACTGGGTAAGAGCACATTTGGATGAGGCAGCAGCCTCTTGATAAACAACAACACCCTCTATGGACAACAAAGAACCCCTGCAGAGTGCTGACAGACTACCTGCAGAGTCACAAATACTTGGATGATAAACTGTAGTCTGGCTGGCAGTGTCACTGAACAATATATTTTTTTTACACTGGGGAAGAACACCTCTGGATGAGGCAGCAGCCCCTTGATAAATATCATAGCAATTTTTTGTTTCTCTGCAGCTAACTTAGGTTTTGATTATTTTTTCCTCACTGTAAAATATTGCTTGTTTGATTTTCAATGCCATAACTTAAGCCCTTGGTCATCTGCCTTCGTAGATGACAATGATGGCCTTGCATCATCATCATGACTGCTGGCAGCAGCTGCAGCACTAGTATGTGGTTCCTGCTCACCTCTCATTTGATTGTCCTACATATCAATAGACTTACAATGTGGTGTGACCGGCAATGTCACTGAACAATAATAGCATAGCAACACAGCACCCCTTTATGGACAGCAAAGCACCCCTGTGGAGTGGGGATGGACCACCTGCAGAGTCACAAATATGTGGATGATAAACTACGTTCTGGCCAGCAGTGTCATCGAACAATAATAGCATAGCTAGCACACACACAAAAAAGATCTTTCATTTTTTTTTTGTGGAATTATAATAAATTATTCATTTTAATTAACTTTTATTTTTTTTACCCCTCAATTGACAGAGCACCCCTGGACAACACAGCACCCCTTTATTTACTGCAGCTTTAGCCCCTTGATGGACAGGACAACACAGCAGCAACCCTTTATATACTGCAGCCCCCCTTTATGTACTGCAGCCCCTTGATTGACAGGACAACAGTGACACAGCAGCACCCCCCTTTTATGTACTTCAGCCCCAGTCTGAAAACACTGCACCCTTGAACAGACAGCAGCACACAGCACATCTGTTCTGTACACTATCCACAGCTGGAGTGAAAATGGTGCCGATCATCAGGACCTTTATAGAATCCAAAACCCTTGAGAATCCGACAGCAGGAGGACTCGAGTCAGGTGGGAAAACCTGAGCCGGTCTCAGATCCGAGCTTGGATCGTGAAGTTCGGATGGGTCCGGTTCTCTTAGAACCGGACTCGCTCATCTCTACTTTCAAGTATCTTAGGATGTGCTTAATGACTGTGCAGGATAACACAGGATTAAATAATGCATGCACTTTTCTCATATAGCCTGGCATTTTACTCACATATCATATCACTTTACTCACATGTCCTAGCACATTTTTCATATATCATAGCACTTTACCCATATATCCTAGCACTTTACTCATATATCTTATCACTTTACTCACATATCCTAGCACATTATTCATATATCCTAGCACTTTACTCACATATCCTAGCACTTTAACCATATATCCTAGCATTTTACTCATATACTGTATGTTATCACTTTACTCACATTTAGATGTGTCCACATACACCTTTCCTAAAATCTAGCCAAATGGCCAAATTTGCCATGCCTTTGAATTTGCAAATTAGTCATGCCTTGTAATTTTTCTTAAAATTTGCTACTATAATCTGCTACTTTATACAAATAATTTTGCAGGAAAAAAAACCAATTGGGATTCATCCAATTGCTACCACTCTTGGAGCGTCTTAGCTGTGCTGGCATCTTGTGCCAAATGAAGTGTTTTATGGACACATTTGTATGCTAGCACATTACTCATACATCCTAGCACTTTACTAATATATCTTATCACTTTACTCACATTTCCAAGCACATTACTCATATATCATAGCACTTTATTAATAAATCTTATCACTTTACTCACATTTCCAAGCACATTACTCATACATCCTAGCACTTTACTAATATATGTTATCACTTTACTCACATTTCCAAGCACTTTACTCATATCTCTTATCACTTTACTCACATATCCTAGGACATTAATCACATATACTTATACTGTATATCCTAGCACTTTACTCACGTATACTAGCACATTACTGATATATCCTAGAACTTTACTCACATATCCTAGCACTTTACTCACATATCCTAGCACTTTACTCACATATCCTAACACTTTACTCATATATCCTAGCACTTTATTTACATATACAATCACTTCACTCATATATCCTTTCACTTTATTACTAGCACTTTAACTATATATATTAACACTTTATTTACATGTCCTATCATGTTACTCATCTTTCCCATCCATCCTAGCACTTTAACTATATATCCACTTTAATCACATCCTATCACATTACTCGCATATCCCATCACTCCTAGCACTTTAATTATATCCTAACACTTTATTCACCTATCCTACCACGTTACTCAAATACAGTATACCATAACTTTACTCATACATCTTAGCATTTTAACTATTTATCTACTTTACTCACACCCTATCACATTACTCACATATCCCATTACTTTACATATTTATCTTAGCACTTTTACTATATATCTTTACACTTTAATCAAATCCTGTCACATTACACACGTCATCACTACTAGTTCATCCTACCACTTTAAATATACAGTATATGCTAACACTTTATTTACATATCCTATCACTTTACTCACATACTGCATCCTAGCACATTATTCACATATCATAGCACATATATTATAGCACACTTTATTCATATATCCTATCACTTTACTCCAGGGACATGTAGTCCTCCCCTGTCATACTCCCTGTCAGACTGCAGAGTTTTGACTATAAAATTATTATAATAATATAAAGAAGCTATTTATAGCTTAAACGTAGATATACGTATAATCAATAGTATGGTCTTGGTACAGATTATTTTTCTTCTCTTTTTTTTAGGCAAAACTCACCAAAATTGCAGTACTCCCTGGAAATACAGGGAGAGACAAGAGATGAGGCAGTAAATGCACAGCCTCACCTCTGATAGCTTAGACACTGCCTGGAGCTAGGGGCTGGGCTACGAAGCAGCTAAACAAACACATAGAAAAAGAGCTAATGGAGGCATGCCTCACTGTGAGGGGGCACGCCTTGAGCTCTGATGGACACCTCTGATGATCAGGTGACCAGTCCAGGAAGTTCTCAAGCATCGGAGCTCAGCAGCAGCAGCACTAAGGGAAGGAAACTGGCATATGCAGACAGAGAAAATACACAAAGGAGAAAAAGGTGAGGAGGGCCTGCTGTGGAGAACATTACACTGTCTGGGGGCTTGTAAATCACTGTGTATCAGGATAGCGGGTTTCCCTGCAGACACCAGTAGCTGGCCTGTCACTATGTAGGGACTGGCACCTTCTGTGTAAAGCTGGGAACACACTACATGATGTGTACCCAGCACAACATCACTCTGATACCAGCCAGTGCCTCCCCAGCCATTGACCTCATCACAAGTCCCTGCTTTACTCACATATTACATCACTTTAGTCATATCTTCTAGCACTTTAACTACAATGATGGTTCAATAAATAAGTAAGCAAGACCTCTGATTGCATAAATTTATTCAACTCGTACATATACGCATAATCAATAGTATGGTCTTGGTACAGATTATTTTTCCACATCATTCCCATACTTGTCTAAGCATCTCTTTTTGTGGTACACCAAGGAATCTATCTAGGCATAGAAGAAAGGTCCTGTACCTCCCAATGGTAGCGCCGTAACAACTCATGTGTGCAGTTGGCTGAGTGTGGACCCACATTATCATGCAGCAATACGACGCCTGTTAGCAGTTTCAGTTGTTGATATGTCCTTTAGACCCAGAAATCTGATCACACTACGCACCTCAATGTTTTATCATGTTTCCGCCACCCCCGCCATCTTACAACTGAAGTTGGGGACAGTATAACTGATATGAGGCACAGTCTAATGGCCGTGAGGCCCGGGGCAGAGGTGGTCTGCCTGCTCTGGCCTGGCGGGAAATTAGAATGAAATAGAGACCAGTACACACATGAGAGGTCTTGTTACCCTACTTATTGACCCACCCTCATATATATTCTAACACTTTACTAATTTATCCTAGCACTTTAACTACAGTATATAGCCTAAAGCTAGGTACACACAGTACGATCTGTATAACCAACGATATTGCTGAATGACAAATGATATTGGGTGTACACACTGAAGGATATCTATGAGAGATATCTTTAAGTGAAGTCATCCTGCCACATCTCTTAACATGCTAATCGTGATTAAATCGTCCAAGTTGGCCTGCATGTAGGGACGACCATAGATATTATCGTCCATGCAGGAACGCGCATCGTTGGTCGTTCGTTGGCTGCATAAAAATGAACGATATGAACGATTTATCATTGAACGATATCGTTATTGTTCATAAATATCGTACTGTATCTTATCACTTTACCCGTATATCCTATAACTTTACTCATATATACTATTACATTTATGGTGCTATTTTTAGTGGATAAATTATACTTCCCATTTACAAGACTCACTATTTAGAAACGTATCTTTTACCCAGCATACAGTACACTCTTCTGATGCAATGTTTCTTTCAGAAGAATCTACGCTTGCAGAGCTATCATTTGTTCATCTGTGGAAATTACTGGTGAGAATCCAAATAGTAACCCAGCAGATGTCTGATAGGAATTTCATATTTTGAACTGTAGCATTTATGTTTATATTGTTTCTCTGTGCCAGCCTCTTCTCACAGACACTGATCAAATCTGTGGTTTTGCAGTCAGGCAGCCAAATACTGTAGCTGTAAATACAAATCTACAAATCAGTTTTTAAGGCAGTGAGTTAAGCGACATGCCAGGAGAATGTTGCTGGTAGTGGAGACCATTACTGCAGCACAGACTGAATTATTGAGATCACAGCACTGGCATCACAAGGGAGAACCCATCTACAGGTCAAGAGGGCAGCTCATGTGTGAATTGGGCTGAAGTCAGTGCTACAGGGGCAGGAGTACAAAAGCCAAGGTCAGGTCAGCATCCTACAGGGATGTACTACAGGGCCAGAAGAACAAAGTAAAGACAACAACGATATCTCGGCATTGTCTATGGACATGTTGGATGCACCAGAACCATACTTGCCTACTTTTGAAAAAAGAATTTCAGGGAGATTTTGAAAGCAGCACCTATGAGAGGGTGGTAAAGTGGGCGTGTACTGCTACATCTGAGAGGCGTGTCATCATAACACATTCATTGTCTTTGTATTGCTTTGTCAATCTGTCAATAAAGTTGTTTTTGAAAAAAAAAACATTAATTTACATCCAAATATAAGTGAGCCCCAAAGCATTTAGTAAGTTCTGTTTGTTGCTGAAAACACACTGATACTTTTCAGAAAATGCATGTAGCCACACTGTAGGGGTCATTGTGCCTTATAACCAATGCAGGGAAATTATACTAATGTTCCCATTTGAATGTATATACAGTATCTCTGTTTTTTTAAATATAACAGCTACATAATGGGAGTAAGGTACAATTAGGGAGATTACTAGACTCTTCAGGGAGACAGGGAGATTGCTGCTATTTCAGGGAGTCTCCCTGACAATGAGGGAGAGTTGGCAAGTATGACCAGCACCAATAGGATAAGTTTTCTATGGCATAATCATAATCATATAACAATAATGCTGAGAGACTTGCAGGAGACCTTGGATACAGTATCTACAGTATATACCCCATGGTTGCTCAATCCTATAATGGGAGATGTATCAATCCTTTGGGCTACATTTACTAAGAATCGGGATTGCCCTCTATAGCAATCCTCCAGGACATCACTGTCTAAAATTCCAGTGTTTCCTAACCATCGGATCTGATTGTCAATAGAACTCCAACGGCAATGTCCATCATATATGTTCAGTCTAAAACCCAGTTGGATATATGCCTTACCTCTGCTGCATTTACCGTGGATTAAAGCACTGCACAGATCAGTATGATCTATGCATGCTTTGTTTTGTTTAAAATTATCCCTCCCAAATCAATAACCAGCCCTGGATCTCTCATGCTGGGCTGGGATTGTAAAATAGGGGTAAAGAAGGTTTGGCGTTCCTGATCAGCTCCTGACACTTTACAGGCTGTGTTTGAAAAATGACAGTTGGAGCTGATGGGTTGGTACTTAATCGCCATCCAATTTATCACTCTCCAAGGCCTAGTACATCTGCACATAAGCAGCTTGTCTAATGTTTAATAGATGCATCAACTAGTGAATCAGTCTAATCAATGTAAAATGTATGAAAAGAATAGTGTGGTTTAATTGGTTTCCTGCTATCGAGCATATTAGCCCAGCTTCTGATTCATGCCAGTTGGCCTCTGTAAAACAAAAGTAAGGGATAGGCCATAAGCAGACGCCACTCAGGATGAACAAGACTGCTTTCAAAGGCTGAGCTCGTATTGTTTCAGAGGCTTTGATCCGAGGTCACAAATATGTATGATGGCTCTTTTATATCACTATGACATCATTGCTGTGTCTTGTTGTTTTAATGAGATTTTCAGCAGTGGTTGCCATGGTTTAGTGCAAATGTTCTGCCTGTAGAAACCCAATGTAATGTCAGAGCTAGGGCCATGTAATATTGAAAAGATCTCAATGTTCCATCCATAGAACCACAACGCTTACCTATTCAGGATCAGGGATAATACAACTATTCTATGACCTGTCCAACAGCTTCTCTTTATTGCCTCGTTCTACTCTGACCTTCAGTCCATCCATAAGGGCAGAAGTCTTCACACATTGCAGCACATTAACTACTGTAGGTCACTTGGTATTTTTAGATATATAGGGGGAGATGTATCAAACCTTGGAGAGAACTAAAGTACAACCCAATCAGCTCCTAACTGTCATTTTTGCAAACACAGCTTTTAAAATGACAGTTAAAAGCTGATTGGTTGGTACTTTATCGCTCTCCACTTTATCTTTCTCCAAGGTTTGATACATCTCTCCCATATACTGGTAAAACATGTTTCATGACCTCTAGGCTGACATACAATCACACAACCCATGCTCCATTTAGAGGTAGCAATGAATGCTCAGATAGTCCTAGCACTACGCTGAGATTTTTAAAATATGTAAATTACTCCAGAGCACTAAGGGGGTAGATGGATTTTTACAGCTCTGCTGTTACTGTATCAGAAGAGCCAGACCAGGGGCTGAGGGTGCTGAGACCACTGTTGATGTTTTCCCAACACTTCTTTAGGAGATTTTGGAACTTGCCAGAGAATAATACAGCTGTTGTTTTCTACAATTTGAAAATGTAGTTATTACTCAGTGTCAGATGACTTGGGCATGTGTTATTTTGAAAATAAATCCTTATTTCTCTACATACAGTATTATTTGAAAAAAATAACTTTCATATAGAGATGAGCGGGTCCAGTTCTCCGAGAAGAGAACAGATCCAAGTCCAAAAACGAGGCAAAACGTAATCTTCCTGCTGTCAGATTCTCACGGGTTTTGGATTCTATAAAGGTCCCGACGATCAGCGCCATTTTTATTCCGGCTGTGGAGAGTGGACAGAACAGACGTGCTCTGTTCTTTTCTGTTGATCAAGGCTGCATTGTTGTAGTGTTCAAGGGTGCAGTGTTGTTGGGCTGGGGCTGCAGTACATAAAGTGGGAGGTGCAGCTGTGTCACTGTTGTCCTGTCAATCAAGTGGCTAGGGCTGCAGTTCATAAAGGGGTGTTGTGTCGTCCAGGAGCGCTCTATACAGTAAGGGGTGCTCTTCCCCAGTGTAGAAAAAAGTTTAAATTAATAATTATCATTCCAATAAAAATAAAAAGATATATTTTTTTTCATTTTTATTTTGTGTGTGCTAGCTACGCTATTATCGTTCGGTGACACTGTGGGCCAGACCGCTTTGTTGTCAATAAAGGGGTGCTGTGTTGTCCATCAAGGGGCTGCTTCTTTATCCAGGGGTGCTCTTCCCCAGTTGAAAAACAAATATTGTTCGGTGACACTGCCGGCCAGACCGCAGTTTATCATCCACATATAGTATTTGTGACTCTGCAGGTGGTCCATCCGCACTCCGCAGGGGTGCTTTGTTGTCCATAAAGGGGTGCTGTGTTGTTCATCAAGGGGCAGCTGCCTCATCCAGGGGTGCTCTTCTCCAGTGTAAAAAAAAATAAAAGTTAAATAGAAACAGCATTCCACAAAAAATAAAAAAAAATAAGATTTTTTGTAAGTTTTTTTTGTGTGTGCTTGCTACGCTATTATTGTTAGGTAACACTGCCATCCAGACCGCAGTTTATCATCCACGTATTGTGACACTATAAGTCGTAGCACAGTGTTATTCTAATTCATAAAAAATATTGTGATACTGTAAGTGGTAGTGCAGTGTGTTATTCTTTTCTTATTCATAAAAAATATTGTGACACTGTAAGTGGTAGTGCAGTGTGTTATTCTTTTCTTATTCATAAAAAATATTGTCACACTGTAAGTGGTAGCGCAGTGTGTTATTCTTTTCTTATTCATAAATAAATATTGTGACATTGTAAATGGTAGTGCAGTGTTTTAATCATAAAAAATCTTGTGACACTGTAAGTGGTAGAGCATTGTGTTATTCTTATCTTATTCATAAAAAATCTTGTGGCACTGTAAGTGGCAGTGCAGTGTGTTATTCTTTTCTTATTCATAATAAATATTGTGACACTGTAAGTGGTATCGCAGTGTTTTACTCATAAAAATATTGTGACACTGTAAGTGGTAGCACAGTGTCATATTCTTGTTCATAAAAATATTGTGACTCTGCAGGTCATTGATACTGCAGTGTAATATTTTAAATTGGTACAAATTGATGTGTGTGCTGTACCCCACTTAATTCCTTTTTGTTGATATGGAGAATGATCAGTTGAGAGCAGAGCTGGAACCACATACTAGTGCTGGAGCTGCTGCCAGTTCCACCAGTCTTGATGATACTAGTCCATCTACATCATCTACTAAAGCCATGCCCAAGGGTATACAGGGCTTAAGTCAGGGCATCTAAAAACAAAGAAGCAATCTTTTACAGTGGTAAAGAAAAAAAACATCAAAGGGAAAGTTAGCTGCACAAAGACATAAAATTGGCAATATGCCTTTCACCACACAAAGTGGCAAGGAAAGGCTAAGGCCTTGGCCTTTATTTATGACTAGTGGTTCTGCCTCTTATGATGATGTAAGTCCTTCTCTCTGTAAGTGTGGCCTGGAGGCCGACCACACATGATTAAAATTGGAGCCAAGGCATTGAGGGGATTAACCCTCATTCCATTGCGCCATTTTTAAAAGGACAGTGTAAAAGCACACTGCACATGATTTATAATAAACTGTATTAAAGTATATATGTATTGCTGTAATGCACTGTAGCTGATCTGCAATGCATTAGTGCATGAAGCAACGTATATTTAATAGGCTATGCACTATATGGTTTAAATGTATGTTTTGTAGAGAAAATGCACTTCTTGAATATATGCCTGAATATGACATGACCAGCCTCATGTCTGCAGAAACAAGATGCTAATTGTCATTCCCTTAGCAGGAGGTCTGATGAAGAGGCTTGACTGGAAGTTATCTGTGTAAATGTGTGAATAGTGTCATATAGCCAAACCCTTCATGTACAGAACTTCCTTTGAAAAGACTATCTGTTTTTAAGAACCTTTTGGATTTCACTGAATGTGTTAAGGTTGGAAATGCCTAACTGATTGATAAGGATGAATGTCATTTACCATTTCCTGTGAAATGTTATATCAACATTTTAGGAGACAGTGTAATGTATGATAAATCAGTTTGTGTTTAAAGTTTGGGTGGTGGATTAGGAAGGAGGATATTGAGTGGCTCATTTGAAATGTAATATGTTGTTATTTATATTTTCTGAGATAGCCTGATTGGCTAGAAGGAACACAGGGTGAATTTGCCCCCTGTGATGTTGTGTGTAAGAATGACATAAAAGAGGGCCTGTGAGCCCTGTATGTGTACAACCCTGTAACTTCTTTGAGGAGAAGAGCTGCTGATAAGATTCCTGTATGTGGTACATCTTTGAAAATCCTTTGTGGAGAATTGCTGTTTGATTTCTGTGTGATATTCCCCTTCAGACGGAAGGGAGGGTCTTCTTTAAGACATTGAGCAAATAAACACTGTTTACCTTTACTTCAATTGACTCAATCCTGCAACCAAAAGAATTGCGCCAAACGCTATTCCGTTCTCCGACTGTTCTGGGTAAGAGCTCCATTTCATGCCTGCTTCAAGCCCTCTGCCAAGCTAACATGCAGACCTGGTCCATTGCAAGGGATCAGGAGGAATCAGCCGACACCAATCAGGGGGTGTGGCCGCAGCTAGTCAAACGCATACGCAGCAGAAGCGGTTCCAGGTGCTGAGGCAGGAGCCTGAGTGTACCTAAAAAGTGGTTCCAAATGTCGATGGTAGAGTTTGGTGGAGGCAGCATCGTTACACGCCAACGGTCCAAAAGCGCTAACCCATGACTAGGGACAGCCTAGGCAAAAGGCGTCCGGTCACAGTAGGTGTTTAAAAAAATTGAAAATCATTAAGGCACAGGAACCAACTGTGCGCTCAGAAATGTCACAAATCCCTGAGGAGAGTCTACGTGTTTTGGACGGGTGCCATGTGTGAGCCTGACTATTCCAAAACTGTACTGGAAGAGGAGCCTCCTTCTGCCACTTGTGCATCCTTTACAAATGTGGGGATGAGCAGCACAAGTCAACATATTGACATAGAAATCGAGGATGCTTCTGTGGAATTGCACCAGGATGAGGATATTTGTGTAGCTGAAGCTAATAAGGATGTTGATGATGAGGATGCTGATGAGGATATTGTTTTTGTAAATCAGGCCCCAGTGGAAACAGTTGTTGCTCATAATAAGATAAAGCCCATTGTCATGCCTGGGCATAAAACAAATAAATTTACTTTTTATGTGGAATAATTTCTACCCAAATCCAGACAACAATTGTCAAGCCATCTGTACCTGTTGTCATGCCAGAGTAGTAGAGGTAGGGACACTTACCATCTAGGAACCTCCTCCCTCTTACATCATCTACAGCGCATCCATCAAAAGTGTTTGCAAAATTCAGAAACTTTGGTTAAAAAAGTAACAACAAGCAGTCCAGAATCAGCTAGCTCCCTTCTCTCTGCTAGATCCAAGCACCTGGCATCTAAACCACCAACACCTTCATCAACAATATCCTCAATCATGCTCAGAAGTAGTCCTGAATCTAATTTGAAAAGGCTAACTCAGTCATCCCCTATCCTGGATTCCTCAGAAGAATCCTGCTGCTGCTGGGAGTGGATCTTCATCCCAGAAGGGGACCAGGAAGGCTACTAGTAGTAGTTCTAAAAAACAATTGACTGTTAAAAATATCCTTTGCATGGGGGAGCAAGCATGACAGAAATCATCCAGTTGCACAGCGGATCACTGATGCCATAACATCTATGCTGGTATTAGATGTGCATCTGATATCCACCATTACTGCAGTGGGTTTTAGACAGTTAATTGAGGTTCTCTGTCCCCGCTACCAAATCCCATCTAGGTTCCACTTCACTGAAAAAGCAATTCCCAGCCTGTACAGGGACGTTCAAAAAAATGTAATTAGTGTCCTCCAAAATGCCATTGTACCCACTGTTCACTAAACCACAGATATGTGGACAGTGGAACAGGGCAAACACAAGATTACATGACTGTAACAGCCCACTGGGTGGGTGTATTTCCTTCAGTGGCACCAACAGCAGCAGCATCTAAGAAAAGAAGTTTTTTCAGAGGCAGGATACTCTGTGTATAACTGGTTTCACTAAGAGGCATACTGCTGACAACCTCTTAGAAAAACTCAGGGAAGTCATTGCAAAATGGCTTACCCTGCTTGCTTGGACTCTCCTCGGGATTTGTGATTTCTGACAATGTCACCAATATTGTGAGAGCATTACAGCAGGGTGAATTGCAACACATCCCATGGTTTGCTCACACAATCAACTTGGTGGTGCAAATTTTTTTAAAAAATGACAGGGCCGTGCAAGAGATGCTCTCTGTGGCCTGCAAAATATCTGGGCATTATCACCATTAAGCAGGTGCATGTAGAAATTTGCAACACTTGCAGGAAATGTTGAATTTGCCCTGTTACCAGATGAAGCAAGAGGTAGTTATGAGGTGGAACTTCACCGTTTATATACTTGAGTGGATGTAGGAACAGCAAAAAGTCATCCAAAGCTAGTATGACATAGGAAGAGGAGGGGGACAGTACCTTACTCAAGCACATTAGACTGTTGGAAAAGCAGCTTGAGAAACTGAAGGAGGAGCTGAAAGGAAGTGATTCTGCTAAGTATGTTGGACTTGTAGATCAAGTGCTTTATTCACTTCGCCAGGATCCAATGGTTGTCAGGATCTTTCAATCAGAGCAATACATTCTGGCGACCATGCTCGATCATAGGTTTAGGTCATACATTGTGTCTTTCTTCCCAATGGACACAGATCTGAAGAGATGCAAAGAGCTGTTGGTAAGCAAATTGTCAGCTCAAGTGGCACATGATGCAGCGATGGTTCCTCCTTCAGTTTCACCAGCAAGTGCAGCTGCCAGGAAAAAAACTAAGCTTTCCCAAAAAAAGACCCACTAGTGATGCAGATGAGTCAACAAAACCAAGTTGACATCTGGTCAGATCTAAAAGAATTGCCTGCAATTAATGAGACTTCTACCGTGACTAATGAGACCTCTGCCATGACTCCATCTGATATGGTCACCATTCAAAGAATGGTTGAGGACACCAAAACCAAGTTTTAACATCTGGTAGGGTCTAAAAGAATTGCCTACAATTAATGAAACCTCTACCTTGACTCCATCTGATAAAGTCACCATCCAAAGAATAGTTGAGAACTATTTTAATGATAGTGTCCAAATAGGCATGTCAGACAGTCCGTTTCACTACTGGCAGGAAAAAAAAGGCAATTTGAAGGCCCTTGCACAAACTTTGCTTTGCTTTACTTGAGCTGCCCATCCTCCAGTGTGTACTCCCAAAGAGTTTTCAGCACAACCGTGAACCTTGTCAGCGATCAGTTACGCGGCTACTTCTACAAAATGTGGAAAAGATGATGTTCATCAAAATAAACTACAAATTTCATGATGTACACACTGATGAGGGTGAGGAATCGGATGATGTAGATGGCAACAACATCTTGCCTCTGTAAAGCCTGTTTGTGCACGAAGAGATCATTGGCAGCAATGTCAGCCCCCAGTTGGTAGCTTGTTTTGTGGGGTTCCAAACAAACCAATTGCTTCAGCCACAATTGGCAGTCCCTGTCGCTAAAGTGATTGGTTTGTTAAACTGTGCATGTCCTATATACAACATAAGGGTGGGTGAAAGGGCCCAAGGACAATTTCATCTTGCACCTCTGTTTGGGGCATTGCTGCCTGATATTTTTAATTTTATAGTTTATGAAACTGCCATCCTTACTGCAACTGCTGTGTTGCAAAAGTTTAAAATATGTCCTATATTTTTTTAAACTGCCGTGCTTTTGTGCCGCTGCTCTGATACTTACTTTTTTTATAGTTTCATACTGTATTTATTTAAACTAAAATCACAAATAGGTATACTTGCATTTTTCAACCTTTATTTGTAGATACCAACCTGGTGGGCTTGGTTTTCCTTGATCATAACAGCCATGTTTGGTCAGATGCAACTCAAACACCGAATGGAAAGCCAATTTTGTGATGGTATCTGGAGATGTTCTCTCTCCTACCCTCCCAGATTTCCCATCCATAATCCCAGAAGCACAATGATAACAGATGACTTTAACAATGCCTCTGCCCCCTTCCTGTTCAGAGCTTCTGTTTTGTGTGTTGCCACAGAGAGCATCTCATGCATGCCCCTTTACTTTTTAAAAAAAAAAAATCAGACCACCACAAGAGCTCAACTGGGGCAAGGACTGATGTGAATGAGTCAAATATTCTTTGAAAATGACTCCCCACCTCCCTCCCTCATAAATTTGCTTTCGAATCCAAAACTTAAATTAAGTTTACTATGAATCAACACTTCCTATCCCTGCCTTCAACTACATACATACTCCATCTCCTTCAGACCTCTTGATTAATGAAAACATATGTTTCCTTATGTGCCATGTTTGAAGTTGAACTGCCACGTGTTAGTGCTGCCCACTGCTGCCACTTAGCTTAGTCAGCCAGCTAGCTTGGTGCAAATTATGGGAATAAACTTGATGGAAACAATATTGTGAGCTGTGAGGTGGTCAAAATTGACTGGAAACAAGTGAACATTAATGTTATTGAGGTTAATAATACTGTAGGAACAAAAACAGGCCCAAATTATGTGTTCTCGTTGTTTTTATGATTTTTTTTTAGAAAAAATACAGATCCATAACCAAAACCAAAACACGTAAGGGCGGTTTTGCCAAAACTAATTTCAGATCCAAAACACTAAGGAGATACAGATCCAAAACCAAAAACCATAACACGGGGGTCGGCGCACATCCCTAGTTTCATATGGGTTGGGTATGGGAACCAGCAGTCGGGATGCTGACTGTCAAAAGACAGACAGCGGCATGCCGATGCTCAGAATTCCAACAGGGGCTAGGTAAGTATCTTTCACACTCTAACCCTAACCCTCCCTTCCTGCATCCTAACCCTCTCACCCCTTGCAGCCTAACCCTTCAACCCACTCCCTAACCCTCCCAGTTAGTCCTTAACCTCCCCTTGATGGTGCCCAACCCTAACCCTTCCCTGTTGGTGCCTAACCCTAATCCACCCCCGGAGGTGCCTAACCCTTAACTCCCACCCCCACAGTCTAACCCTAACCTCCCTTTGGTGGCTAAATCTAACCCTCACCCCCCCCCTCAGCTAACAGCTAACCTGGGCCACTATACTTACTGTATGATTGAGATACCGGCAGTCGGGATTCTGGTGTCGGCATCTCACCTGATATCGGGATTCCGGCACTGGTGTTGTGGCTGGAGGTTGGGATTCCAATGCCAGGATTTAGCTCCCTGGCATTGTGATCGTAGTTAAACTGACTACATCCCGTTTCATATATCGTATTACTTACCTGTTGGCAAATGTTTATTTGCTACAACTTAACTGAGTGTGGGTACAATGTATCCATGCCTGGACATCCCTTGGCATCCCCCGGCTGATTAGTCTGAGTAATGTATCAAATCTTCTGAAGAATGTGAACGTGAACAAGTGGAGAATTTGGCCAGAGCAACCAATTGGCTTCAACCTGTCATTTTATACAATGTTCTTGATAAATGTTAGCTACAAACTGATAGGTTGCTATAGATGACTTCTCCACTCTTTAGAATGTTTGATGCATTTCCACAGTGTACAGTGTGGGCAGATGAGGCTCTGGCACTATTTGAGAATATCTTTAGTTGGGTGCACACTGACAGATATATTGGCCGATCAATTTATCGGCCAATATATCTGGCGCCCGTTTGCCAGTGTGTGCCAGCGATATGTCTGTGAATGACATCGTTCACAGACATATTGTGTAGGCTGCACAGCCGATGGACAGATATATTTGCAGACATACCTGTCCATCATCAAGTGTATACGGACGGGACCCGCGGCTGCCAGGAAGATGATGGTCGTAAAGTGTATATGAACGACCATCATCTACAGATATATCTGCAAATCACTCAGTCTGCAGATATATCTGCTAGGTGTGTACCCAGCTTAAGCAACATTAAAGACTGATTAGTGGGTCAAACTGACTGAGTGGAACAAAAACTGGTGACTCTGTGTTTTTCCAGCTTTTCAGTGGTGGCACAGATGGTAATACACCTGGGAGTGTGAAGAAGTAGCAGAACAAGGTCCTTCTGATACAGTAATGATGGCCTGTTCATGTTTTCCCATAGTATCTATCATATAAATATAAATGGCTCTTCAGTCCTATTCTTGGGCATATCTCACAGCTGTTCCTTTTGAGAAGGTGTCTCATATTTTGGGTCAATTTCCCCAAATTGTTTATCTTTTGAATCTGGTGCATACACTTGTATGGGAAATTCTGAGTTGCCAGATACAATGCATCTCTAATGCCAACCTAATATAGCAAATTGAACCTCAGCTGATTCCCAGAAGATAGTAACAGACACTATGAAAGGAGTAAGGGTCGATATTTATCTTCCTCTGTCAGTAACTATACTCCTGCAGAGTGCAGTGACCAGAGCTACTGGATATAGGTAGGAAACAAGGTTGGAGTCAGGAGATGAGGGAAAAATTCACCTATATTACTATGACTGATGGAGGAAAATATCATGCAGGAAAATATCACGCAGGAGGTAAGGCTTAGTACATACTGTATACTTCTTTATCTCCATCCACTTTATCTCTCTTCAAGGCTTAGTACATCTTCCTCCAAGTTAGTTGAGCACAGTCCTCTGTTGAGTGGTGCATTAACACTGAACTCATATTCCCAGATGCACATGCTCAGATAAAGCCCCCTAGCTACTCTGTGAGCAGAGTGGGGAGCCCTGGGAAGAAGACAAGGTATAATGGCTCTTGGTATCAGGGCTATGGGGGCAAAAGAGGGTGTGACACAAAATATAATATGGGGCCTGATGATACACTGTTCTGTCAATGCCTATGAAAGAGAGACTCTGGATAAATATCTCTAATACCACCTACACATCATTGCTTGTGTTGTAAATGAATAATATTATCCAAAATACATGAATGTACATTTATGTGACGCATCGTGCACATTCCAGTTGAACTTTTAGCTACCCTGCAGCCAAACACACATTTATGTACAATGTAAAAAATATAGTCCTAAGGTCAGGATGATAACGACGCTAGCAGGTTATGAAAATGGCTACTGTAGAGACAGAAATATAAGATTTGTCACAAAAAGGCATATAGGGATAGCACACTCCATATAAGGATGGTATGCGGTCAGGTAGCCGGCAGTCGAAATGCCCACCACCGGTTTCCCGACTGTCATATCCTGGCAAAGGACCAACGATAGGTGTCGAAATCCTGATGCCTATCATTATCCCTACATCGGGAGCCCGACACCCGGCATACCAAATGAAGGTAAGCCGGGAGCCGAGAGCGGATAGCCGCAGGGGGGAGGGTTAGGTTTAGGGCAAACCGGGGGTACTTAGGCTTAGGCTAGGGGAAGGGGGGGTTAGGGTTAGGCACCCCCGGGGGGAGGTTAGGGTTAGGCACAGTGGCGTAAGTTCCTCCCAGACGCCCGGAGGCAAGTTATAATTTGGTGCCCCCCCGTCACAGCCGTTGACACTGTATTGTAGCAATTTGCATGCAGACAGGCTATAAATAGACAAAGGCAGCAGCTGATGGTCTGACACAGAGCTCTCCAGTAGTGTATGGCGGCTTCTCAGGTGATGGGAAGGGGTGCCATGTATTGGGTGGCCGTGACGGTACACTCCGGGTACATAGTTACAGCCCTAAGTGGGGTGAATATGTTGTGGACAATGGAGGAGGTGCCCCTTCAGAGCTGGAGCCCGGCGGCAGGCGTCTCCATTGTCTCCCATAGTTCTGCCCCTGGTTAGGCACCCTCCCCGGGAGGGTTAGGTTTAGGGTGCGGGAAGGGGTGTTAGGTACAGGTACCCATGGGGGGAGGTTAGGGTTAGGTACAAGAGGGGAGGTTAGGGTTAGGCACTCCTAGGGGAGGGTTAGGGGAGGAGGCAGGGTTAGCGATAGTCTATTTACTCACCAGTCGGGATCTTCACTGCTGCCGGTCTTCCGGCGTCTGGATTTGAACTGCTGGACATAGGTCCGGTGGTAATTAATACAGATTCCCTAATGACAGATACAAATATTATCAATACCTTTAAATATGCATTGTGTATGTAAACCTATATATTACATATACCTTGGGGATACCTCAGGGATTAATGTCAGGAAGAGGGGAAATGTTTTGAGATCTGAAGTTAACAACTACACTTCCAGCAGGCTTTGCCCGACTATTTTATATTCAGTTTCATCAACATCTGAAGAGATGCCCCGCCCTCATCTAATTGTCACTATAAAGGCTTTCGTTTCATGATTTCAGTTATAACTATAGAAACTATTAACCGTGTTCTAAAATGATTTGTTTCCCTTGACAACTTGAGGAGATTTACAAGTGAAACTTTATATTTGGAGCACAGAAGCAAAACATTTTTTTTTTTTTTTACCACATTCAAAATGTATTTATTATATATCTAAGCATTCTCTGAATGCCGTAAAATAAAAAATACCCATTCATATTCAAATTAAATTGAACAAAAAAAGAAAACACACAAAAAATAGAACATTCAGCTACTGAAAAGGCAATAAAAAAAATATGCAAATATTATAGCATAGAGTGTGCTTCAAAAACAGACAACAAAATCGCTAATGTGCCCAGACCCAAAGCCTGACACACCAAAGAAAAAAATTACAAGTGACTCTTTCCTTGCTTATACAGTAAATCACATCACATCCATAAACATTAGAACAGCAGCAAGTGTCCCCAGAATGGCAATAGGAAGGAGCAGGACATTGTAAGCCCTTTACTGCACATGAATTACATTTAGAAAAAGCTACGGAATGGAACGGTTCATATTTGTACTAGATGAGTCATGCAAAACATTCCGGGAAACCACGCGCCACTTTTCAGACCATCTAAACTCAATGATCCAAAGTGTGGTACAGACATCATTTTTCCGTTCTATCACAAAGAGAATGGCATCTGCATCATAATGGAACATCCTCACCAGACATCCTGCTAGCAAATGGGAAAGGCATGATTTGGTTTAAAACTCCCTACCAAATACAACATGTCTCTTTGTACGCAGTAATTACCCGGGCTTACTGGAGGGGCCCAGCCGGGTCCAGAGTCAAACACCGCCCCCCCCCTCTTACCAATCAGCAGCCCAGTACATGAAGCTGTATGCTGGGCTGTGGTAGGAGATTGCTCGCAGCAGCAGTCTCCTCTGCGTTTGGGGGGGGGCAGCGATCACAATGATTGCACCCCCCCCTGGATTTGTGCCAGGCTGAGAGAGCATGGCCACGCCTCTCATATTTAGGCCACACCCCCTTCCCATGGTCCGCGGCCGTGTTTAATGATAACTTCTTAGCTGCGTATCTGAGTGGAGTTTAACAACATGTAGCTGTTAGTGCTTTGTTCTGTAAATAAACTATTTAAACAGAATGACTGGCGTATACATTATATAACCTAAAAAGATACATAAAAAGTGTGAAACCAGAAGAGTAATTAATTGTTTATTATTGTTTAAAAATGTCTTGATGGGGGAAGCATTTAATATTATAGCTATTATATTTAATTATAGCTATATAAATAGTGCCTACATCATAAAATAATAAATGCTTCCCCATCATAAAAAAATAAATAAAATAAACACCAATAAACATATAATTCATATAGTCCCTTGAATATCATGAATAAATAATATTGCTCTTTTAATAAATTTAAACAATATTTCTCCCCCCTATATATTAATAACAGTAGTTCCTTCATAGGAGGAATTATCAATATTACAGAATCTGCCTTCTTATTCAATATATGATAATTTATCTCATTATAAGTGTATTGTGATCCCTCTCCTTCTGATTGGCCGGATAGTTTAAACATCACGCAGTTTGAATTACAGTATCTCACCGGTCACAACCATCTAATTTATTTTTTTTTGGCAGGTTTGTCACCAGGTCTATACGCCGCTTAGTAAATATTGGAGATGAACGGTTCGGTTTTGACTCGGATCTTTCCAAGCCAAATTATCGCAAGTTCGGATCTGATGGTTAATTAATGTTCTATTCTGTTGTAACGTGTGGTTTCTGGGCAGTTTGGCGGTGGGTTGGAGCTTAGTAAATCTGCAGGATGTATTCTCACTGGTAAACCATAGCTACACCGCCAGGATTTCAAAGCCGATACATAGTGAAGATATCCCTTAGTCCCAATGCATGTTACATTCAGAAGATCATGGGCAGGATGCACTATGATGAAAACTACAGTCAAGCCCCCAAAATTGCCTGTTTCAGAGGTTTGACCGCATTTCCCATATGCACCAAGCATGGAAAAGCTGAGCTTTCCTGAGCTTTTCTATAGATGGCGTTGCCTAATAGAAGCCAATGGGCTCCTTTTCGGATACTTCCCTTGCACTGGCCAATGGCTGCGCATGCGCAGAGGGACTCCCGGGCCATAAACCCGAAAGTGCTTACACCATGAAAGACAGCTGTTATTGCTTAGATGATCGTGCATACGGCACGCTAAATGCCAATATGCATGCAATGATTAGTGGGATGCATAGTATCCAAAATGTGATGCTTGATGCATCCCATACAATATGTTACTCATATTAAAAGCACTTTCGTCCTCAAAGGGAATTTGGTATAATTTTGCTTTGTTTAATAGTTTTCTCCTATTTACATTTTTTTATGTCCCTGAAGTCTGCAAATTTGAAATGGACCTATTTCAGGAATGGGCAGACAAAAGTGTTGTAGTAAGCAGTGTGAGTGTGGGCATCTGAGTAGCTATCATTCATCGGTTGCTTCATTCTTCATTGTGGTTGGGTTCCGTATGCGGCCGCTTGGGATCCCGGTGGTCAAAATCCTGACGCCGGCATCCTCACAGGGTTAGGATACTGACACCAGTCACCCCTGACCTTCCCCCTCCTCCTACCCTTTACCCTTCCTCCTGGCTGCCTAAATCTAATCCTTCCCTCTAGTGCCTAAACCTAACCCCCCATATGCTAACCCTAACCCTCAGGGCCAGATCAAGGTCTGTGAGGGCCCCTAGGCAACAAACATGTGGGGGCACCTATAAATATATATATATATATATATATATATATATAGTGATAGAAGCACAGCTAAAGTGTTCAATGGCAGATACGTTTGTCCTAGATTTTTGGCCTATGTGTTCTAAAACCCTCAGGAGAAGTCTATTTTGCTAACAGTCCAGAGTGTCGGCTTTTGATAAAAGCCGGATTGGGTCCTGGGGGTGTGGATGTGATGAGAGGGAGGGCTCCATCCACAGGCCACTCCAGGTGTTGGGTCTTTCAGCCTGACAGCAGGCTCCTAAGGGCTTGCACCTGGAAATGGCTAATATAAGCTGGGTTTGTTTGTGGCTGAGTGTCTCACACCTGGGGAAGTAGGTATGCAGGCTAGCATGTCCAGAGACACTGTATGATAACCCTGTAAGTACTGTGCATGTGCTGTTATTGATGGTGAGGGCAGTAGGCCCTACCGTTCTGGTAGTGAGGGTACGTTCTGTTTAGTTAGTGCCCAGACGGGCTAGGATTTTGGTTTATGTTTTGTTATATTTATCTGGCACAATAAAGACTAGCTCCAACCAGCTCACACGAGAACCCCGGACTTGTGTACTGTTTTCCTGGCTGCTGTGTGTGTAGAGAGGGAGTCCGTCTACCCCAGGAGAGGGATCCCTTTCCCGACCTTATCACTATATATATATATATATATATATATAGACACACACATATATGCATATATATATATAGACACGCACACACATATATACATATAATATATATATATATATATATATATATATATATACAGTATATACACACACACATAGACATAGACACAGTACACATATACTGTACATAACTTACTGTTTCAGAGGCAGGGAAAGGCATATTGGCCAGCAGCAGAAGGGGGCGGATACACCTCTGGGGGCGGGGCTTAATCGCAGGCCGCAGCAGGCGGCTCCGATGAAGGAAAAAAAAAAAACAGTTCATCTTGGGGATTGGGGCGGGGGGCAGTGTGTGGGGACCCCATATGTATGTGTGGGGGGCCCAGGGACGACCACCCCTGTCACACTCCTTAAAATCCGGCCCCTAGTCCCACCTAGTGCCTAAACCCCCTAATCCCCCCTAGTGCCTAAACCTAACCCTCCCCCTTGTGCCTAACCCTAACCCTCCCACTAACCCCACTGCTTACAGTCGGGATGCCGACGGTTGGATTGCGGGTGGTTGGGACTCTGACTAGTGTCGGTATTCTGCCACCGGCATTCTAAGCGCCTGCATCCCGACAGTCGGTATTATAACTATTGATCTGTCATCATTTGATGCAGCTGGAGGTAACTCTGAAAACAGCAACACTTGTTATAATAAGTGTACATTCACTAAACCTGTTCTTAGGGACATTTCATGTCTATTTTAGCTGTGTTCACATTATTCATTATAGAGTATGCATACTATATAACAGACATGATCTCATATTTTACCTGCCAGGTCCTTGTGGGGCTCTTCAGTTGGATGAATCACATGGACTACAAAAAAATTTAAAGTATTTTAATTAGTAAACAGAAAAGAGCTGCTGTGACAGCAAAGTTTAGGGTCACGATTTTATTGTAAAGGGGGAAGGGATCTCATATTCAGCAGCTAATAAGAACCAAGTGATTGCAATCATACATGGTAAGAAGTACCTTACAGTAATCAGCAAAGCAGATAGTGGACCCTGCACACTTAGGGCTCTATTTACTACAATCCGCATTGGGAATTCAGCTAATATCACAGGAATTTACTAAAAATCCCTTACAGGGACAGAGCTTGCGAAAAAGCTCTGCCCCTGCGAATCCCCTCTGCACACTTATCACAGTATTTTCACAAAAAATACAGTGACAAGTGCCTGCGCATACGCCGACCGGCCTTTGCTAAGCCCCGCCCTCTGACGCTAAGCCCTGCCCCCCATGATCGCGACCCCCGCATCCCTTAATTGCACTTACCTGCAGTGATCGGTGCTCCAGTGATGTCCTCCATGGGGGAAGCAGTCGGGAAGCCGATGGACGGAATCCCGACTGTCTAATCCCGGGAAAGGGTTAAATGACAGGCGTAGAAATCCTGTCGCCTGTCATTTTACCTACGATGGGACAGCCACGGGGAGGGGAGGGTTAGGTTTAGGGCTCCCGGGGGGACTTAGGGTTAGGCACCCCCCCTGGGAGGTTAGGGTCAGGCTAGGGGAAGGGGGGTTACGGTTAGGCACGCCTGGGGGGAGGCTAGGGTTAGGCACCCTCTGGGGTCTTAGGTTTAGGCGGTGGTGAAGGGGGTTTAGGTTTAGGCACTTAGAGGGGGGATTAGGGTTAGGCACTTGGGGGGGGGAGGTTAGGGTACGGCACCCCAAAAGGAGGGTAAGAAGGTAGAATAGGGTTAGGAAATGCTTACCTTAGTCAATCGGGATTTTCACCCCTGCCATGCGGCCGGCGGTAAATCATGCCGAACCCCTCGTGGCTCCGGGCAGCTGACATCCCATCTTGCACTGGGACCCGGTCAGGTGATGACTGGGCCCCCGTGCAGGATGGGAGACCAGCTGACCACAGGGAGGATATCACGGGAGCCCCGATCACCGGTCCCTGGACTTTTTTTTTTTTCACATTTTTTTTTTTTAACAGTGTATCACAGTGTTTTGCAATGTTTACACCGCACAGCTAATCACTGGGGCTGGCTCCGGGCTCTGCTCTGCCTTTTAGAGCAGAGCAGGAGTCCGGTAACCGGGGGAGACCCTGGATAACGCCACCTTGAGGTTGGCGTTATTATCACAGGGCTTTCCCCGGTATTTTTTCACAATTTATTTTTAGTAACTTTGGCCAGATTACACTTCCCATTAATTACAATGATGGGAAATGCGATCTGATTACTAAAAATAAGTGATAATTAGGGCTTGGAGTAGAATTTTACGACTTCTACTCCAATTGCCCTTTAGTAACTTTAGGTGATACTAAAATAATGTGAAAAGGGTGTGAAAACACAAAACACCCTTTTTCACTTTATGTTAGTAAAAATAATGTTACTAAATAGAGCCCTTAGGCAGGAAAGCCAATGAGTACTTTATATTTATGCTGCAATGTACTGTTTGCTAGCGTAAAGCCTATAGTTACACGTAAAGTGGCTGTAGTTGTGTAAGCCTGATTACCACCTTGTGTGTCTGCATGTGGAAAACAGCCCTGCTCATTGATTTTACACCAGCCACCGTAGCCGCCATTGTATGACATTGGATGCCCGTGCAGCCACTGCCCATGCTCCATACTCTTGTTTTATATGGTTTTGTGTCATCTGTTGTAGAGAGAAATTGTTTTCAGTCCCATTTGCCTAAGCCATTAACAACGACTGGTCAGGACACTAATTGGGCCATTGGTTTTAGTAATTTTTCCTCCCATGTCTATTTTTCTTTTTTGCTTATGGGAAGAGCCATGTTTATGTTAAGGCATTGCTGACATGTTGATTGTAAAACAGCAAACACACGTACAGTACTAAGGACGGCTTACGTTTCCGCTGCTGGATCAATTTACGCAAATCTGCTGTTAGCTGCTCGTTATTGTCAGCATTCCAACGACTTCCTGTACAAAAACAACAAACCAATAAATATAAATTGATAAGAGCTTGTGCTAAAACACTGTGCATTGCATAACTTACATTTGACAATATGATATATTTAGTAACCTACTTACAGTATAAATATTGTGTATGTTATTTATGTGTATGTGTGTCATGCATATGTACATTTATTCCTGTGTGTGTGTCTCAGGTGTATGTATGTTATTCCTGTATGTGTGTGTGTGTTATTCCTGTGTGTGTGTTATTCCTGTGTGTGTGTGTGTCATGCATATGTATATATCATTCCTGTGTGTGTGTGTGTCAGGTGTATGTATGTATTCCTGTGTGTGTGTGTGTGTGTCAGTCGTATATGTTATTCCTGTGTGTGTGTGTGTCAGTCATATATGTTATTCCTGTGTGTGTGTGTCAGTCTTATATGTTATTCCTCTGTGTGTGTGTGTGTGTGTCAGTCGTATACGTTATTCCTGTTTGTGTGTATCTGTGTGTGTCAGTCGTATATGTTATTCCTGTGTGTGTGTGTGTGTGTGTGTCAGTCGTATATGTTATTCCTGTGTGTGTATGTGTCTCAGTCGTATATGTTATTCCTGTGTGTGTATGTGTCTCAGTCGTATATGTTATTCGTGTGTGTGTGTGTGTCAGTCGTATATGTTATTCCTGTGTGTGTGTCAGGCGTATATGTTTTTCGTGTGTGTGTGTCAGGCATATATGTTATTCCTGTGTGTGTGTGTCAGGCGTATTTGTTATTCCTGTGTGTGTCACTGGCCCTGAGGCTGAAAGCATCTGCATTTCAGTCCCCCCAACCAGGTAACAATTGAGTTAGCAAGAGTTAAATAGGAAAACTCTGTGCATTTCTGACTAACTGCAATTATTGATTTCAGCGTCTAATTTTCAGAGTTTAGATGCCCTTCGCACTGATGAAAATAACATTTTGCTGAATATGCTCAGTTGGCAAAATTGTAGAAGGATGTGTTTGTTCAATTTTACTGCATTAGAATACGTGACTTTATAAGGACAGTCTGGAGTTAAGCAATGGATAATTGAAATAACATAGATTGTAAGAAAACATCAATATCCATGCTACAAAACAAGAAGATAGAGGGATTGAGATGGATTGAGGTCATATGTTTTGCTACTGATAATATATCTTTATTACCATAACTTGCTGCATACTGTACACAGAGGTAGGTTAGGTGTTGCACAATGTCTCATTCTTTTTTTTTATAAATAACTGATACTATAAACTGTGCAGGGATATAAAATTTATCCATTGTCCCAATAAAAAATTATTGAAGAACAGCCATACTTGCCGACAAGCAGTACCCTCCTTCCGGGAGAGAGCTGATTGTCGGCTAACAGCGGGGGGCGTGCCTGGCCTTGACATCACATTTGGGGGAAGAGCCGCATGATCGTGTCATCGTGGCCCCGCCCCCTCTCCACAATGCCGTTATTTTCGGCGTTGTGAAGCAGGGGGTGGGCCACGATGACGCGATTCAGCGCGAATCGCGGCACCGGGCTCCCTCCACTGCAGGGTTTTTTATATCAACTCTGCGGAGGGTAGGGAGGGATGCCAGCTTCCGGGAGGCTTGCCTGCCTTTCTGGGGGACAGGGAGCAGCACCCAAAAATCTGGAGGCTCCCGGACAAATCGGGAGGGTAGACAAGCCTGAGAACAGCAAGTCGGAAGGTGTGTATTAAGGTTCTAATGGTTGAGTCTACAATAGGGGCCTCTGTCAAATTGGGAGTCTATCTATATACTAGAGATGAGCGGGTGCGGTTCTCAGAGAACCGAGCCCATCCGAACTTGCAGATCCGAGGAGAGATCCGAGCCTGGCTCGGATTTTCCCGCCTGACTCGTATCTCAAAGCGAGGCAAAAAGTCATCCTTCCGCTGTCGGATTCTCGCTGGGTTTTGGATCCTATAAAGGTTCCTGCGCTCGCTGCCATTTTCATTCCGGCTGTGGAGAGTGAAGAGGAAGCTAGGGAGGTGCTGTGCTGTTGTTATCCATAGCGGCCGTGCTGTTGCTGTGCATAGGGGCTGGCTGTTGTCTATAGGGGCAGGCTGTTGTCCATAGAAGCTGGCTGCTGTTGTCCATAGGGGCTGGCTGGGCTGTGCTGTTGTCCATAAGGGCTGTGTTGTTGTCTATAAGAGCTGTGCTGCAGACAGAAGAGGGGGGCTTCAGTGGCTCCTGTGTCACTGCAGTCCATAAAGGGGTGCTGCTGTGTTGTCCAGGGGGTGCTCTCTCAGTGTGAAAAAAAAAGTGTTTTTTTTCTGTGTGTGTGTGCACGTTAGCCTCACTTATCAACAACATAGCTGCACCAAGCATGCCCCGTGTGTCGTTAATCAAGGGGCAGCTGCCTTGTTCAGGGGTACTCTCCCCCCAAGTGTAAAAAAAATAGCCGCACTTACCAACAGCGTAGCTGCACCAAGCGTGCTTCCTGTGTCATTAATCAAGGGGCTGCTGCCTTGTTCAATGGTGCTTCCCCTCCCAAGTGCAAAAAAAAGATATATTAATATTATGTTTTTTTCTGTGTGTGTGTGTGCACGTTAGCCACAGTTATCAGCAATGTAGCTGCGTAGGGGTGCTGCCTGTGTTGTTTATCAAGGGACTGCTGCCTCGTTCAGGGGTGCTCTCCCCCCAGTTTAAATTTTTTTATAAAAGTGGGTTTTTTCTGTGTGTGTTTGCGCGCATCAGCCGCACTTATCTACAACATAGCTACGCCAAGCGTGCTGCCTGTGTTGTTAGTCAAAGGGCTACTGCCTGTTCAGGTGTGCTCTCCCCCCAAATGCAAAAAAAAATAAAAATATTATAAGTGTTTTTTTTCTGAGTGTGTGTACACGTTAACCGCACTTATCAACAACGTAGCTGCACCAAGCGTGCTGCCTGTGTTGTTAATCAAGGGGCTGCTGCCTTGTTCAGGGGTGCTCTCCCCCCCTCAAGTACAAAAAAAAATTATTAATATTACAAGTGTTTTTTTCTGTGTGTGTGCGTTAGCCGTACTTATCAACAATGTAGCTGCACCAAGCGTCCTGCCTGTGTTGTTAATCAAGGGGCTGCTGCCTTCTTCAGGGGTGCTCTCCCCCCCCCTCAAGTGCAAAAAAATAAATATTAATATTATAGGTGTTTTTTTTTGTGTGTGTGTGTGAGTTAGCAGCACTTATCAACAAAGTAGCTGTGCCAAGCGTGCTGCCTGTGTTGTGAATTAAGGGGCTGCTGTGTCCATCCAGGGGTTGTTGTGTCCATCAAGGGCAGGGGCTTCTGTGCCTATCCAGGGTCTGCTGTGTCCATCCAGGGGTTGCTTTGTGTATCCAGAGCAGGGACTGCTGTGTCCATTAAGGGGCAGGGGCTGCAGGAGTGTATTCATAAAAATATTGACACTGTTAGTGGAAACGCAGTGTATTCGTAAAATTATTGTCACGCTGTAAGTGCAAAACGCAGTGTATTCATAAAAAATATTGTCACACTGTTAGTGGAAAACGCAGTGTATTCGTAAAAAAATTGTCACACTGTAAGTGGTAGCGCAGTGTGTTATTCTTTTCTTATTCATAAAAAAGTCTTGTGACACTGTAAGTGGAAACTTCACATTTTTACAATTTAATAATTCAAAGTTAGCAATAAAAAATTTAACTTTTCACTTCTTTCCTCAATCATGAATAAATGATTAGTCTACACGCCATCCACAACAAAGTGCTAAATAACGTGCATTATATATTAAACATAATGACATCACAAACGCCTCAGCTGAGATTCACATAAACATATTTTCAAAAGGTGAAAATAGAGGATATGGTTTAAAAAATGGAATAAGGCAGCTAAAACTGCGTTCTCTGATTATAGTGTCCCTACTCCCTACCCATGGACCCTCTACCTGAATTTCAGCGAGTCAGAGGGGCAACTCCATGCAACCATATTCCAGAGTGCAGCTGCTCCTCCTGTAGCCCAGATGAGAAGATGTGTAGGGGGTGTGGTGATATGGACTAAAATGGAGCTCACATCCACTAAAGTGGACAATGAATCCTCAATCTAACAGCTGTAATTTATACACAACACAGGATGGGATGACAATATAGGCTTGGGTGCTGGTAGAGTCTGGGGTGATGTATACATCATCTTCTTCAAACAATAATAATTTGTCTGGAATCCAACATTACAGGTGCCTCTGTAATTTTTGCACGTAATTGACGGTAAAGGTCTTTCTCATTGAATTTGTAGATCATTTTGATGGGCATCATCTTTTCCACATTTTGGAAAAGTAGTCTCAGGCTAATCACTGACAAGGTTCCCAGCTGTGCTGAAAACTCTTTCTGAGTACACACTGGAGGGTGGGCAGCTCAAGTAAAGCAAAGCTAGTTTGTGCAAGGAACTCCAAATTATCTTTTTTTCCTGCCAGTAGTCAAACGGACTTTCTGACATGCTTATTTGGATGCTATCATTAAAATTTTGAAATAGTCCTCAACCATTCTATGAATGGTGACCGTATCAGATGGAGTCACTGTAGAGGTCTCATTAATTGTAGCCAATTCTGAGTCTGACCTGACCAGATGTCAAAACTTGGTTGTGTTGACTCCATCACAGTGGGTGTTTTGAAAGTTTTGTTTTTTTCTCAACAGATGCACTTGCTGGAGAAACTGAAGGAGAAGCCATCGCAGCATCACGTGCCACTTGAGCTATTTAGATCTATGTCCATTGGGAAGAAGAAACAACGGCTTCATTCCTTTTGGGATGAAAATCCACTCCCAGCAGCAGGCATTGTGCTCAAGGATTCTCAAGAAAGACACTGTTTAAGACTTAAACCTTAAATCTGAAATCTTGCATTTGCTATGTTGAGCTTGTTCACCTAGCTGTGCTGGTTAAGTGGACAGTGGGTACAACGGCAGTTTGAAGGCCAATAAGTAACTATGTTTTTTTTTATGTCCCTGTAAAGGTTTAGAAAAAGTTTCAAGTGGAATCTTTGAAATGATTATTTAACAGTCAATTGTTTTGGAAAGCACTCTTCCTGGTCCCCTTCTGAGATGAAAATCCACTCTTAGCAGCAGAAGCAGGCGCCGGATTCTAAAGAAAGACACAACGTAAATCTGAAATTTTGCATTTGCTCTGTTCCGCTTGTCCAAATATCTGTGCTGGTGGACAGCGTGTACAACGGCAGTTTGGAGGCCATTAGCTAACTATGTTTTTATTATTGTCCCTGTACAGGTTGGGAAATGCTTTTCAAGTGTAATCTTTGCAAAGGATTATTTAACAGTCAATTGTTTTAGAATGCACTACTAGAAGTCTCCCTGGTCCCCTTCTGGGATGAAAATCCACTCCCAGCAGCAGGCATGGCACTCAAGGATTCTTCTAAGGCAAGAACTGATGTGAATGAGAAAAATATTTTTTGTAAATGCCTCCTCTCCCCTTCTCCCTCATAAATTTACTTCGGAATCAAAAAATTACATTAAATTTGCTACCAATCAACCCTTCCTGCCCCTGCCTTCATCTACATACATACTCAAACTCCCTCAGGCCTCTTGAATAATAAAAACATTTGTTTTCTGATGTGCCATGTTGGAAGTTGAACTGCCACGTGTTTGTGCCGTCCACTGCTGCCACTTAGCTTAGTCAGCCAGCTAGATTGGTGCAAATTCTGGGCCTAAACTGGATGAAAACAATATTGTGAGCTGTGAGGTGGTCAAAATTGACTGGAAACGAGTGGACTTAAATGTTATTGAGGCTAATAATACTGTAGGAACAAAAACAGGCCCAAAGTATGTAATTTTATGCTTTTTAAAAAAAAAATACACATCCAAAACCAAAACACAAAACACGGAAGGGCGGTTTTGGCAAAAACAATCCAGATTCAAAACCAGAAGAGATACAGATCCAAAACCAAAACACGGGGGTTGGCGCACATCTCTACTATATACACAGTCTTTGCATTAAACACTCTGTAGAAATTAGAAAATATTGAGTGACTCTTCTTTTACAGGGTCTACACAGGACTTTGAGATTCTTTAAGCCCTTTGGCTTTATTACTTAATCTAAAACCCTTAAACCATAAAATACTTAACAAACAGCCACACAGACACATTGCATGGCAAGAAAAGGGGTCATGGCCTTATTTAATTAAAATGTATCAAATCAGGAAGGGTGGCATGAAAGCAAAGCATACCCTTGACCAAAACCTTATAAGATCTATTAAATAACTGGGGTGGCACCCATCCTTGGCACAACATCTGGAAGAATCACCCCATCCCCCTTAATTGGCTTAGTACTGGTCCCACCATAAGATAGCGATCAGTTCCTCATGTGGGGTAGAAACTATATGGTTGAAGAATCTCTACCATCCACCCTTGTGCCTAAAGTTGATGCCAAAAGTCAGGTGGGTGGGTCGGAGATCAAACCTGGAAAAGTGAAAGACCAATCCTCCTCCTGCTAATTTATAATCCCCAAAGTTATCCCACAATATCCTACTGGGTAACTGACATAGGCCCTCATTCAGAGCCGCTCGTTAGCGGCAGTACGCTCGTTCCGAGCAATGTTTGCACATCTGCGCATGCGTACGCTTTTTAGTACGCATGCACGAACCAGTCAGTGCAGCCGAAAATCGTTTGTACGCTATATAGCGAGTGCCTGCTATTTTGAGTGACAGAATGAGGCGTATGTGGGTGGTAACAGGGGAAGGTGCTTGAAAATGGGGAGTGGAGATCCGAACGCAGGCGTGCTTAAAGGTCAAAACGGGCGTTTTATGGGTGTGTATATTTAAAACAGCAGCGTCAATGACCACGTCACTGGGTTATTTTAGAGCCAGAACTGCTCGCAAATTTGTGGTAGCAAACACCAACCACAAGAATAGCGAGCAGTTCATACGCTGGTCGATGTACTCGATTAATCTAATAAATAGCGGACATGACGTATGGTGCGAGCGGCCAGGGGGCGTTTTTAACAAATAAACGAGCGTATGTTTTGCTCGTTCGTTCAGACTTAGAGGTGTGAACAGACTGCAATGTGCGTACGGATCATTTGAATAGCCACCCCTTGTTTTTAAACGAACGACCGCAAATAGCGAACGGCTCTGAATGAGGGCCATAATTCATATAACGATCACTAAATAAACAACCCAATGCCAAACACAGGATTTTGAAAGGGGGGTTTCCAAATCCTTGGATGCCGAACCAATGAAACAACATCTAGCCACAAACAAATATAGATAGATAGATAGATAGATAGATAGAAACAGTTTACACAGGATTTAGGACCACTACAGTAAAATATACCACTCAGCCTATGACAGGGTACCCACACACTTACTTACACAGACACACACACACCTATATCACTAAAAAACATGAATGTAGCAGGCAATTAAATAAATCCAGCATAATTTATTAAAGACCCCTCCCCCAAGTAGTGCCCCTTATACAGTGCCCCAATAGTGGTGCACCTTATGCAGTACCCCCAGTAGTGCCTCTTATACAGTGCCCCCAGTAGTGCCCCTTATGCAGTGCCCCTCAGTAGTACGAATGTACTACCCATCGTCGGCAGCGGCGTGCTTGTTACTGTGTAGTGCAGACCACACGCCCTACCGTCCGCACTACACTTATTGATCAGCGGTCAGGAGGGGATTCTGGGTACTCAGAAAGCCCCCCTGCATGCATGAATGCAACCATTCACCCCTAAATCCTGTGAAAACATCCTGTCTACATAAAAATAATACAGGAGCTTACATACACTACCCTCTTATTAGATTAAGTATGTGGTTACTTTAATATACAGTAGTGATATTTTGGTACCTGAAAAATCTTAAACACCAGAGTGGCTATAAGAGTTACACTCACCTGGGAGAGAATTAAGGAGCACAATAAATGTAATTTGTTTTTTTTGTTTTAAACACATTTTATTGAGCGAATCACAATAAAATAATACAGACAAAATTCTGAAATACAAAGAAGCATGTAATATACTTATGATATAAGGTCTGAGATAATTCAAACAAAAATATAGTGATTAATTTTTAAAGATAATATAATAGCCAGAAAATTATCTTTGCAGCAAAAATATAAAGGAGAAATGGAGAGAGAAGAAAAAAGAAAGAACAGAAAAAAAGACAAAAGAAGAGGGGGAAGGAAAGTAAATATGGGGGGGGGGGTGAACTCTATTCAAAAAGCTCACAAACAAAATAATTAAATAATTACCGGTAAATATTGACTGGGGAGGAAACATTTTGCTACTTCAGCCAAAGGGACCATATCTTGTTGAAGGACTTCGAGGTGTGATGTAGTATAGCAGTCATATATTCCATTTTATAGACATACCAGATACATGTTAAAATTGCTTGATTTGGAGAATTAGTAGGATTTTTCCAGTCGGCTGCTATTTGGCATGTCATACGATGTGTCGAAACAACTTATTTTGATGCCTAGGAGAGGGTGGGAAGATTCAAAGGAAGAAGGAAATGTTTAGGATCAAAAGGGATAGATGTCTCAAATACAGTAGGTGCGAGAGGAGATTGATGACCTCCTGCCATATTCCAGCCAGTTTTGGACAAGACCACCGTACAGTATATGCAAAAAGGTACCCTCGTCCTGTCATCCTCTCCAGCACTTATCCACAAATCGGGAAACATTCATTTTAACCGAGAGGGTACATAATACCTTTGATATAATAATTATAAATATTTTCCTTGATTTGGACACAAATAGAGCTTGAGGTAGCATTGTCCCATATTTCTGTCCAATCCACACCATCTATGAAGTGTCCCAAATCCAGTTCCCATGCCAATTCATTAGAATCCCGGTTAGGACTTACTTCCCCACTCAATAAAGAATAGATAGAGATTAGATCCCTGGTAGAGGGGCGTTTCCAACATATAGACTCAAAAGAGGTTAAGGGTCTGCCAGTCAGAGTTGAGCTAATTTTGGAATGGAAGTGCTTAATTTTCCGAAAACAAAAGAAATCTTTGGATGGAATAACCGCCCATTTCTTGATTTTATAAAATTGGGGAAAAGTAGTATCGATGGTAATACCATTTAAATAATAAATATTTCCTGATAACCAAGCAGAAAAGGAGGATTTACATGAACCTGTGGGGGAGGCAGGATTATGAAATAGTGGTATCAAAGGGGACAGACCTGGGGCAAGCTTAAAACGTCTATTAACTAAATCCCAAACAGCTAATTAACAGGAAATTACAGGATGAGAAGTAACTGTCCGGGGGAGATGAATCCTGGGAAGCCATAACAGAGAAGATACCATAGCCAGGCTCAGTTCCTCGGTCCCCCAGACCTTCCTCGCACCAGAGTTACATCACTGAGCACAATGAGAGTGCTGCGCGACATAATAATATTTGCTAAAGTCAGGGATATCTAGGCCTCCCACCTAGAGGGACGCTGAAACAATTTAAGTCTAACCATGGGCATTTTTCATTCCATATGAAGCGAGAAGTTGATGCTGGAGGAATTTAAAAACATAACGAGACATATAAATCGGAAGGGTTTGAAATACTGTAAATATAAGAGCCAAGAAAGAACGCTCATTTTAACAGATTGTATTCTATCTATCCATGAGATAAAGTAATTAGACCACTCATGCAAATCAGACTTGATATGGTCTAAAAGGCGAGGGAAGTTGCCTGAAACAGCTGATGATAGTGGTGAGCTAAGAAAACACAGAGATACTTGATTTTCTTTTTATGCCAGGTGCAGGGAAGCAGGGTTTCTAGGCTATGCTTGAGAGCTTTATAAACGTTACAATAATGTTTATTAATAGGATTATTATGACATACCTGGACAATGCCATGAATATAATCTGCTGCTAATAGGTTATGAGCCCATGACAACAATGATGTCAAAAACTTTAGAAAAATGCAATAAAAGGACTTTCTCAGTAGTAATTCTGACAAACCAGAACAACCAGATGTGAAAGTTTAAAGTGAATTTGATGCTGATTAGAGAAGATGCATATAACTATACACAATAGGCCAGGTCTATTCCACCCCTACATGAGAAAGATCAAAAAAATCCACAGTACACTTTCTCTAATCACAGATGCTGATCAAAACATCTTAGATTATCCATGAGAAACAGCAGCAGTGGATTACAGCTAATGATGAAGCAATGAAACCTCATAACCAGTCCTGGGAACTCACCAAGTTACCACCAAGCAGACATTGGACTGGATGCAAATGGTTTTTTTAAACCCTTGTCCAACTCTGAAGGCAATGTTCAGAGATTCAAGGAAGATTAATCGAAAAAGAATATTTGCATAAATAAGGCAATGATTTTGCACCAGCCACTAAAATCAATGTACCTTCCGAGGGGATGTAATCGGTGGTCAGGATGCCAGCAGTTACAATCCCTGCACCAAAATCCCAACAGCAGTCGTACTACTGGCTCCAGGATCCTGACCACTGACAACTCCATGGTAAGTAATAGGCTTGGGGTTAGGGTCAATGACATGCAGTGAGGTAAATGGCTGGGGGGGGAATGGCTAGTATCAGAGCCAGATTTACAGATACATATATGTACCCGAGGGTTAATGTGGGCATTATACAAAGGTGCAGCAGTATATAGTGCTGGAAATTCTGGTATTTTAATCAGGGATGTGTGGGAAAGGTAGACAGGGGAGGCAGTGCCTCACCTATCATGCACTTTTTACTCCAGAGTTTTGACTATAAAAATTATTAGAAAAATACAAAGAAGATATTTATCATATTATCTTTACATTTTTCATATAATTTTTATCGATAATACTCGGGAGTATACTGAAGTATGACAGGAAAGGCTTTGCCTCACCTCTCACCTGACTGCACATCACCGGTTAGGGTCAGGCACTAGGGGAGGGTTAGACTGCAGGACTGTTAGGGTTAGGGGGCGGGTTAGGGTACTTACCTGCAGGCGTTGGGGCTCTTACTACGGGGATGCCGATGTTGGTATTCTGACCGCCGGCATCCTAACCTCCAGGATTCCGTACCTAATCCCCTTCTGAGACCCTGGTGACCATAGCCACTGTAAGGAAAATTAACGTGAGATAAAATAGCTTTCCCAAATAGTTAAGCTGAGCCATGCTAGAATATCAAGTATTCAAAAGCAAATCCAAAACATTGCTAACAAGTGCAGTAAAAATATTAAACTTTTATTTTATTTTCTTCATTGTTTTCTTGATCAAATCCTCTTTTTAACTTGAGTTTATTATCTTCTAATTAAAATAAAAATTTAATTCTTAAGAGATAACTAAAATACACAGTTTCTGAATGAATATCTGAAACGTACTAATTCAGCTAATTTCTGAAGTTTTATTACATTTATACTGTATGTTTCATACTACAATATTATGTGATACAGATTCTGCGTTTCAGATTATATTTTTATATGTCTATCTTCCATTTATTCTTTTTTGTTGTTGGCTATTATATGTTGTTTGTAATTCCTTTATGATAACTGAAATAAATGAACACTTTTTTTTTAATTCAATAAAAAGTGTTTTCCAGAAAAAAAAAAAAAAATGTATATATATATATATATATATATATATATATATAACATATACAGTTGCTAGTTCTTTACCTAGGATATCGCAAAGCCCACAATGAAAAACAATAATAACTAACTAACAAACTAAATAACGAAATAAAAAATCATCTGTACGACATTTGTTATAACAGTACATTAATTTAGGTTGAAAGAAATAGAGTTACATTAGTCACATTAGTTAAAAGCATAAGTGTTCCAACAAAAGATATAAAATGAAATAATAAAATATATATCTGAATAATCATGGATATTCCTCACATAATGTATATATGTATCCTTATGATGTGCAAATAAATTTTTTATGGGCTGAAAATCATATAAAAAATAGATATTAGACAGTGTAATGGTTAGCATTACTGCCTCACAGCACAAAACATAACCCTCATGTGTAAGTATGGGAATATAGATTGTAAACTCCACTGGGGCACAAAATGATGTGAATGGAAAAATATTCTCTGTTAAGCGCTGCGGAATAGGTGTGCACTATATAAATAACTGGTAATAAAAAATAAATAAATAACTAATATCAGCAGTCACTAATTCAGTTAATGGAAGGCTAATTAATTTTCTTAATAAATAGGAAAGTCTGGCCATGATTCAGAGCCAGACACTCTGACAGAGCGCTCACTCTGAATCAGGGCCGTCCCTCTGAATTTAAGAGTGGCCTCCTGGCCGCTCGCATTGCTGTGGGTGACCACCCACAGCTATAGCAAGCGGCCAAAATGATGGTCGCGATGGTCAAGACCATCACGACCATCGGGCTTGCGACGAGACCCTTGCGGTAGGGTCTCGTTGCCGCAAGCCCTGGAGTGCTTTTGGCTCTATCAGAGCCAAAAGCACTCCCACTGACGTCAGTGCCAGTGGGCTGGACATGTCAGTGGGGCCGGCCCCAGATGGTAGGCGTTCCCATGGGAATGCCTCCGTCTGGGCAGCCACGCCCCCGGCATGCCCACCAAAGGGGGCGTGCTGTCAATCACCATCGACAGCATGCCCCCTTTGGTGCGAGACCTATAACAATGGCTTGGCTGTCGTTATTTGGGTCTCGCGAATGTGCACGACGGACCCGCCTCCGTCATGCGCATGCGCACTTGGCCAACATCGACCTGCTTTGCAAGCGCTCAGCGCTCGCGAACGGGTCTGTATTAGGCCCTCTGTGCGTAAGGGAGATGGCATGCAATGGTATACAGATAAAAGCACATCTTTCCAGTCATTTGCTGGCCACTTGACTTTACTGCAGGAAACAATATGTGAAATCTGGCATTTAGACTTCCTGTAGCCGTTCTAGTTGTGGTGAGTGATCCCCTGATATTCACTCCTCTACTCTGATGTTAATATACAGCTCTCTGTAATATCTGGTGACCACATCCTTAAAAAATTGTAGGTGTTATAGCAATAGTAACCAGAAATATGGGTCTGGCTTTCCAACCTTAAGGTTATCAACCTTAATGGACCAATAGTTCTTGTCACTGTTGGGGATGGGCACAGGTCTCATCAGGTCGCATCTTCAAGCACACTCCCTTCAGCCTATGCTTGTTCACCCCCTTCCATCTATCCAGGCATAAAGGGACGCAAGTCACTGTCACTTCCATGTACTAAGCCTTGATGAGAGATAAAGTGGATGGAGATAAAGTACCAACCAATCAGCTCCTAACTGTCACTTTACAGTGACAGGAGCTGATTGGTTTGTAGTTTATCTAAATCCACTTTATCTCTCTCCATGGCTTAGTACATAGACCCCTATGTGACCTCTATTTGCACTTATTTGCAATTATTGTATAATATTTATACACTGTAGATTGTATTGCTGTTGGATATGTTGTGTTTTGTTGTTTTGCAGCAAACTTCTTTCACATTAGTCACGTTACTGTCCATCAGGGATGCCGAGAAGGGGGGGGGAGCAGGTACAGTTTATCCGGGCTTGTTAAAGGGGCCCCGGATATACCGCTCCCACTCTGCCCTCTCCTGTCAGAGGCAGCAACGCTGGGCTGCACTGAGTAGAGAGAGACTGCTGCTGCAGCTTCAGATAGAAGAGGGGAGAGCGATGGCACTAATCGCGCCCCCCTCCTGGATCTGACCCTGGCGCCCCCAGTGGAGCATGCAGCGTTGCTATGCAACAGCGCAGATAAAACTTTTGAACCAATTATTTGCAGGGGGCGTGGCCACATCTCTTTACACTAGGCCAGGCATTACCACGGGCCAGACCAGCCTCTCTACTGCGCTGCTGTCCATCAAGATAGTTTCAGTGTCATTTGCATATATGGTGGAAATAAATTTTCCTGTCTGCTTGGCAAACGAGAGTATTCTTTTCTCCTTGTTGTACTCGTACAGATTTTTACTTGTGCTTTGCTTAATGCGAGAAAATGTGAGTCTGCTCTATACGAATCTTATCTGTTTATACATTTATTCCATAATTTTGCAGCTGTTTGGAATAAATTGACACAAATTATTACACAGAACTTATAACAGGAGCCTCTCTGGAGACACAAGGAGAATCATTGCTGACTTTTATCTGTAAGGACTGGAGTGAGTTCTCTCTGGGAGTTCTGGCACAGATAACGAGGTTGGGGCCAAAATTGTGCATAATGCTTGTCTTATATGATCTCCCAGTATGGGAAGAGAAATCCCACAGTGAATTAATTTAACAAAAGTCTATAACAAACTTAACAAACTTACTATAAAAATGTTTTCTTTTATTGCAAATGTTTTCTTATTGTTTATATAAAAGACAGTAACTCTAATGAATTAACTACTTCCTTGTAATTTAATGAAATTGTGCCATAGGTTCAATGGCTTATTAATAATGGCATACAGTACTTTCCGACATTTGACATCTTCCCGGGAGCAGGAGCAAATGGGAGGTGTTGGGGGTGGGGCTGGATGGATTTTGCCATTAAGCCCTGCCCCCTTATGGCAATTTGCCGTGACTGATGCATATTTAAATAAGGGGGTGGTGCCAAATGACACAATTCTATTAGGTCACACCCCCTACTCATGGACCTGCAGGTCCGCAAGAAAATTCTCCTTATCCTGCCCACTTCACTAGGAAGTGAGTGGAATGCGGGAGAAGCGACTTCTGGGAAGGGTAGGCATATATGAATAATGGGTGTTCAGTGTATACGGGACCCTGTGTCCAAGGGGGGCCCACACCATAGTTATACTTACCTCTCTGCAATCTCTGCATCCCTCTGTCTGCAGGTGTCCTGCAGAGCAGCAAAAATCACAGGGAAAATGGTATGGCGGCCATTTTCCTGGTGATTTGTGCATGTGCGCTAGCGATGTACCTGGGAATAAAGCGCGGGCACCATTTTCTCGGAGACCTGCACAAGCACAGTAGACTCTGGCACTAAATCAGAGACTACTGTGCTGCCAGAGAGGAGGGCGCCCACACGGGGGGCTGCACACGGACCCTCTCCTCTCTTAAACCATCATTGCATACGTTAACAGATATTACATTAAGTGGCTCATTCTGAGTTAACAGCAAAGCAGAAATAAGCCAGTACAGTAATGGTGCACCTTGCTAAAACCATGTGGGATTGCAGATGGGACAGATTTTAAAATGTGCAAAGAGATTTAGAATTGAGAGGCTTGTGTCTACAATGTTTATACTACTGAGAGAAGCCATTCAATTCTGATTGACAAGCAGATATAATTCATTTTTATTACTTCACATCAGCACAGTCCAACATAATCTCTTTCCTCATTTGTAATGCTGGGTACACACTGGCCGATATATTGGCCAATCAATTGATCCAGCAGCCACGGGGAAGGGGGCACCCCTGACCCGCCTCTCTGCCAGCGGGACCCGTGGATGCCGGATAAATGATGGCCGTTCAGTGTGTATGAACGACCATCATCTAAAGACATATCTGCAGATCACTTGATCAGCAGATATGTATTTCAGGTGTGTACCCAGCTTAAGGCAATACTGGGATAGCAACCAGTAACCAGTCTTTTGGACCTGCAGCAGACGAGAATTTGTTATGCTAATACATATTATTAGCCCTGGAAATTGGGGTGCTCCTAACTGATCCCTACATATTCTAATTTTTGTGCAGGAATAGACTGGTCATTTTTTTCACTGAAATATTCTTTTCATTTCTTTTTCCATTTTGTTTCTCTGTTATCCATTGTGAAACCATAGTTATGTCACCATAAGGTGATTTCACGCAAGGCCTTCGGGAATTACCACCACTATATCTTACAAGTGGGGATTGGTAATGCAATCTTTGATTGTTCCACTTGGCGTCCTGTATAGGAATGGGTATGAATGGGTTCGATTCCCGTCAGTGGCAGCCCGACAGGAGCAGAGTGCGACGCAGCGGAAGCCCGACAGGAGCAGAGTGCGACGCAGCGGAAGCCCGACAGTGCTGGAAATCCCGATCGTGGATAGGTAAGTATCCACTAACCTAACCTAACCCCCCTAACCCTCCTTAGGGGTGCCTAATCCTAACTTCCCCCCCCAAGTGCCTAACCCTAATCCCCCCTCTAAGTGCCTAACCCTAACCACCCCCTTCCCCGCTACCTAAACCAAAGTCCCCCGGGGGGGTGCCTAACCCTAAGTCCCCCCCGGGGGTGCCTAACCCTAACCCTCCCTCCCCCTAGCCTAACCCTCCCGGGGGGGTGCCTAACCCTAAGTCCCCCCCGGGAGTCCTAAAGTCTACATCTAGACGCCCGGCATTTCACCCTTGCCGGGATGAGACAGTTGGGAAGCCGGCTGCTGGTATATAGGCAGTCGGCTTCCCGATTGCTTCCCCCTGTATATTGTCTTTTATTTTTGTACTGCAAATGACGTGAGTAAAATATAGTAAGAGCCCATACCAGTGTTAAAAGATAGCCGTAACATGATGTATAGGAGTTTAAATTGGAAAATTGCTATCTTATTCTGATATCTTTGTTTTAGCAGCTGTCAGTGCAGCTTTATAAATGCTTTACAGCCTCCTTCTGGTGATCTAAATTTCTTGGAAACAAATACTCCATTTGCTATAACCCTAACATTCAGAGGCCACTAAAGTCTAATCTTGATAAGTATTTGCAGAGTACAAAAATAAGCATTTTTCTTAAAAAAAAGTGTCATTTTAACCCTGTGGACCTGATGCTAAATTAAATTTATGTCCTTTTATGTAGCATAAAATGTGCCAGTTCGCACTGGCACTGCCCATGAAGAGAGCGGATGTCTGTGCTCCAATGCAGGCATTTACAGTACAGTAAAAATGTGCAATTGTGCGGCCCAGGCACACCCATGTGCACCTGGTAGGAGGTGAATCTTCTGCACATACCAGGGCCGTTACTAGGGTAGTGCGACCAGTGCCATGGCAGAGGGCACCGCAGGACAGGGGGCGCTGTTTGGGTCTGTCAATTTTCCTGTTTATTATCATACTCACTTGTAGCTTCCTCTTCTTTTATCCCCAGCATCTCCTGACCTCCTGGCATTTTCCCATGAAGCCATGGCCCTTTTTCAGGTGCACTATCTTATGTCCCTATTTAAAAAATGAGGGGGGGGGGGGGGTCGCCAATGCTCTCTCTGGCACAGGGCAATAAAATGTCTAGTTACGGCTCTGGCTGAGGAAGATGACTTGGCATACAGGAAGGCAGGTGAATAGGCTGCTGATACACAGCTGAACACATCTTGAGTTGTGTGCAGTTCTGTATATGCGCTGTTGTACATGGCTTTTTCATTTAAAGTAATTTAAGACCATTTTCAGCCCCAAATACAAAGGACTTTCTTACAAACCTGTGATTTATTTGAGTGTAGTTAGCTATCACATTCCACTGCACCAACTGAAGATAACATCTGGGGATGATGAAGGGCATTTACTAACCTGCAATGTGCCTATAACTTCTAGTTACTTCTCAGTGGGGTGCCTGATTTCCATGGAAATGTCAAAGTGATTGGAAAATAAAATCTCCATGAAAATGAAATTAATTAAAGTATAAAATTCATCAAATAATAAAAAAATACAAACATAAATGCATATACAGTATACATACATACATACGTGTACCTATGTTTGTACTAGGGGTGTGCACCGGCCACTTTTCGTGTTTTGTGTTTTGGTTTTGGATCTGGATCTTTCTTCGTGTTTTGTATCTGGATTGGTTTTGCCAAAACCACCCTTCCGTGTTTTGGGTTCTGGGTTTTGTGTTTTGGATCTGTATTTTTTTGAAAAAAAGCATAAAAACAGCTAAAATCACAGAATTTGTAGGTTTTTCTGCTCCTATGCTATTATTAACCTCAATAACCTTAATTTCCACTAATTTCCAGTCTATTCTGAACACCTCACACCTCACAATAGTGTTTTTATGTCCAAAAGGTTGCACCGAGGTAGCTGGATGACTATGCTAAGCGACACGAGTGGGCGGCACAAACACGTGACCCATCTAGGAGTGACACTGCAGTGGCAGACAGGATGGCAGTTAGAAAAACTAGGCCCCAAACTGTACATAATGCAAAGAAAAAAAGAGGTGCAAGATGGAATTGTCCTTGGGCCCTCCCACCCACCCTTAGGTTGTATAAACAGGACATGCACACTTTAACAAATCAATCATTTCAGCGCCAGGGTCTGCCACACAACTGTGGCTGAAATGATTGGTTCGTTTGGGCCCCCACAAAACAAGCTGGCAATTAATGTGTCCCTGCACAAACTGGCTCTACGGAGGCAAGATGTCATCCTCATCCTCCTCATCCACCGATTCCTCACCCTCTTCAGTGTGTACATCCTCATCCTCACAAAGTATTAACTCGTCCCCACTTGAATCCACCACCACAGGTCCCTCTGTACCTTCTGGAGGCTGGTCTCCCTGGAAGAGCTGATAATTCATTTTGATGAACATCATCTTCTCCACATTCTGTGGAAGCAACCTCCTACGCCTTTCGCTGACAAGGTTCCCGGCTGCACTAAACACTCTTTCGGAGTACACACTGGAGGGGGGGCAACTCAGGTAAAATAGAGCCAGTTTGTACAGGGGCCTCCAAATTGCCTCTTTTTCCTGCCAGTACAGGTATGGACTGTCTGACATGCCTACTTGGATGCTGTCACCGATGTAATCCTCCACCATTCTGTCAATGGTGACAGTATCATATGCAGTGACAGTAGACATGTCAGAAATTGTTGCCAGGTCCTTCAGTCCGGACCAGATGTCCAAACTTGGTCCTGCCTGCCCTGCATCACCGCCAGCGGGTTGCTTAGGATACCTAAGTTTTTTCCTGGCAGCCCCAGTTGCGGGAGAAAATGAAGAAGGAGCCGTTGACGTGTCACGTTCCGCTTCAGCTGACAGTGTGTTCACCAGCAGGTCTTTGCACCTCTGCAGGCTTGTGTCGGCCGGAAAGAGAGACACCACATAGGCTTTAAACCTAGGATCGGGCACGGTGGCCAAAATGTAGTGGTCTGATTTCAACAGATTGACCACCCTGGAATCCTGGCAAAGCGAATGAAGGGCTTCATCCACAAGTCCCACATGCTGAGCGGAATCGCTCCGTCTTAGCTCCTCCTTCACTTTCTCCAGCTGCTTCTGCAAAAGCCTGATGAGGGGAATGACCTGACTCAAGCTGGCAGTGTCTGAACTGACTTCACGTGTGGCAAGTTCGAAGGGCTGAAGAACCTTGCACAACACGGAAATCATTCTCCACTGCGCTTGAGTCAGGTGCATACCCCCTCCTTTGCCTATGTCATAGGTGGATGTATAGGCTTGTATGGCCTTTTGCTGCTCCTCCATCCTCTGAAGCATATAGAGGGTTGAGTTCCACCGCGTCACAACCTCTTGCTTCAGGTGATGGCGGGGCAGGTTCAAGAGTGTTTGCTGGTGCTCCAGTCTTCGGCACGCAGTCGCTGAATGGCGAAAGTGGCCAGAAATTTTTCGGGCCACCCAAAGCGTCTCCTGCACGCCCCTGTCGCTTTTCAGAAAATTCTGCACCACCAAGTTTATTGTGTGAGCAAAACATGGGACGTGCTGGAATTTGCCCAGATGTAATGCCCGCACAATATTGGTGGCGTTGTCAGATATCACAAATCCCCAGGAGAGTCTAAGTGGGGTAAACCACTGGGCGATGATTTCCCTCAGTTTCTCTAAGAGGTTCTCGGCGGTGTGCCTCTTACTGAAACCGGTGATACACAGCGTAGCCTGCCTTGTAACGAGCTGGCGTTTCTGAGATGCTGCTACTGGTGACGCTGCTGCTGTTGCTGCGTAAGGTGATACATCTACCCAGTGGGCTGTCACAGTCATATAGTCCTTAGTCTGCCCTGTTCCACTTGTCCACATGTCCGTGGTTAAGTGGACATTGTGTACAACGGCATTTTTCAGGACACTGAGGACACTTTTTCTGACGTTTCTGTACAGTCTCGGTATCGCCTGCCTAGTGAAGTGGAATCTAGACGGGATTTGGAACCGGGGACACACTACCTCCATCAATTGTCTAAATCCCACTGCACTAATGGCGGATACCGGACGCACGTCTAATACCAACATAGCAGTCAAGGCCTCAGTTATACGTTTTGCTTCAGGATGACTGCTGTCGTACTTCATCCTCCTCGCTAAGGACTGTTGGAGGGTCAATTGTTTAGTAAAAGTAGTGGTGTTCCTACTTCCTCTCTGGGATGATGAACGACTCCCAGCAGCAGCAACAGCAGCAGCGGCAGCAGTAGGCGTAGCAATGCAGGATCCTCCGGAGGAATCCCGGATAGGAGAGTCAGTCATGCCAGTGATATGGCCTGCAGGACTACTTCCGATCCTGACTAAGGAGGAAATTGACGAGGAGGGAGTTGACGGTGTGGTTTGCAGGCGCTTGGATACAACAGGACAACGGAATTTAGGTGTCCCTGGACTGCTTACGGTCTGAGCCAAAGTTTCTGAACTTGACAGTAACTTTTTATGAACGCGCTGCAGGTGCCGTATAAGGGAGGATGTTCCTAGGTGGTTGACGTCCCTACCCCTACTTATTTCACCTTTACATATGGTACATATGGCAAGACAGTTGTTGTCCGGATTTGGATAGAAATATTGCCAGACCAAAGAGGTGGAATGTTTGGTCTTCTGCCCAGGCATGACCGTGATGGGCTTTTTCATCCCACGGACAACAACTGTCTCCCCCGGAGCCTGATTTAAACAAACCACATCACCATCAGAATCCTCCTCGCCAACTTCCTCCTCAGCGCCAGCTACACCAGTATCCTCATCCTGTTGTACTTCAACAGTGACATCTTCAATTTGCATATCAGCAAGTGGACTGTGGGTGCTCCTTTCAGCACTTGCAGGGGGCGTGCAAATGGTGGAAAGAGCCACCTCTTCCCGTCCAGTGCTGGGAAGGTCAGGCATCGCAACCACCACCACACTTGGACTCTCCTTGGGGATTTGTGATATCTTCTTAGAAAGCACAGTTCTTCGCTGTGCTTTTGCCAGCTTAACTCTTTTGATTTTTTTAGTGGGAGGAGTGCTTCCATCGTCATGTGAAGCTGAACCACTAGTCATGAACATACTAGGGATCGACCTTAGCCGTTCCTTGCCACTCCGTGTCGTAAATGGCATATTGGCAAGTTTACGTTTCTCTTCAGCTGACTTAAATGTCTTTTTCAAGGTCATTTTCCTGAACTTTGCCATTTGGGATTGTATGTGCCCCCTACTATGACATTGGGCATCGGCCTTGGCAGACGACGTTGATGGCATGTTATTGTCTATGTCATGACTAGTGGCAGCAGCTTCAGCACTAGGAGGAAGTGGTTCTTGATCTTTCTCTATTTTATTTTTATCGGAGAAAGTTTGGTCCTCCATTTATGTTATATCGATTTGATATATACGTGCGGCTAAACACAGAAAATAATTTTTTTTTTGGTTTGGACTGGAGTGTACTTTGTGGGTTACAGCACCCTTTAATGGTCAAGCCAGCCGGCCCTTTACTTATGACACAGGCGCACTCTTGGCACTACTTTGTTGATGCACGTGCGGCTACTGCGCACACAATTCACAAACACAGAAAATAATTTTTTTTTTGGTTTGGACTGGAGTGTACTTTCGGGGGTTACAGCACCCTTAACGGTCAAGCCAGCCGGCCCTTTACTTATGACACAGGCGCACGTTTGGCACTACTTTGTTGATGCACGTGCGGCTACTGCGCACACAATTCACAAACACAGAAAATAATTTTTTTTTTGGTTTGGACTGGAGTGTACTTTGGGGGTTACAGCACCCTTTAACGGTCAAGCCAGCCGGCCCTTTACTTATGACACAGGCGCACGCTTGGCACTACTTTGTTGATGCACGTGCGGCTACTGCGCACACAATTCACAAACACAGAAAATAATTTTTTTTTTGGTTTGGACTGGAGTGTACTTTCGGGGGTTACAGCACCCTTAACGGTCAAGCCAGCCGGCCCTTTACTTATGACACAGGCGCACGCTTGGCACTACTTTGTTGATGCACGTGCGGCTACTGCGCACACAATTCACAAACACAGAAAATAATTTTTTTTTTGGTTTGGACTGGAGTGTACTTTCGGGGGTTACAGCACCCTTAACGGTCAAGCCAGCCGGCCCTTTACTTATGACACAGGCGCACGCTTGGCACTACTTTGTTGATGCACGTGCGGCTACTGCGCACACAATTCACAAACACAGAAAATAATTTTTTTTTTGGTTTGGACTGGAGTGTACTTTCGGGGGTTACAGCACCCTTAACGGTCAAGCCAGCCGGCCCTTTACTTATGACACAGGCGCACGCTTGGCACTACTTTGTTGATGCACGTGCGGCTACTGCGCACACAATTCACAAACACAGAAAATAATTTTTTTTTGGTTTGGACTGGAGTGTACTTTCGGGGGTTACAGCACCCTTTAACGGTCAAGCCAGCCGGCCCTTTACTTATGACACAGGCGCACGCTTGGCACTACTTTGTTGATGCACGTGCGGCTACTGCGCACACAATTCACAAACACAGAAAATATATTATTTTTTTAGCACTTGGGGGGAGCACCCCTGATGGACAGAGCACCCCCTGGACAACACTACAGCACTCCTTTAGGACTGGGACACTGCACAGGACTTTGGAGTGGACACAGCCCCTATGGAGAACTGACTGCACAACACAGTCCAGCCAGCCCCTATGGACTTTGAAGTAGTGGACACAGCCCCTATTAACAACAGCAGCACAGCACAACACAGCCAGCCCCTATGGACTTTGAAGTAGTGGACAACAGCAGCACTACACTACACTACACTACACAGCCCTAACTCCCACCCTCCCTCTTCACTGTCCACACCCGAGTGAGAAAATGGCGCCGACGCGGGTACCTTATATAGGATCCAAAACCCGCGAGACTCGGAAGGCGGGATGATGACGTTTTGCCTCGATTTCAGATCCGAGTCAGGCGGGAAAAGTCGAGCCTGACTCGGATCGGACTCGGATCGGGCGGGCTCGTGGGGGTTCGGATTTCAGAAATCCGAACCCGCTCACCCCTAGTTTGTACACACACACATATATATATATATAAATATATATATATATATATATATACATAAATATATTATATACTGTATGTACATTAATTGGTAATGGTTTAATTTCAATAATCTCCATAAATGAACACTGCACATATACCTCTGATGAAACCACAATTGAATGCGAAGGAACATGTGACACTTATGCACTTGTGGATTTTAGTTCGTATTACTTAGCTGATAGAATACACTGAATGGCATTGCTGGATGCAGTTTGATTCCTGAGCATGCAACACTTGCTACAGCTTGTTATACCTGCAACATGGGCTCATTCTATCCCTAAACACACAACAAAACAAAATAAAAGGCCCCCACACACGGAGCGATATGTCATATCGCTGCTATGTCGTTCTGTGTGTGGGCATGATATCCGACACAGGGCCTGATTCAGACCCGCTCGCGAGCGCTGAACGCTCGCAAGTGGATCGATGGTGCCCTAGTGCGCATGCGCACGACGGAAGGAGCTCTGTCGTGCGCATGCGCGAGACGCGGGAGCGACGGGGAAGCCGTCGCTCCAGGTCTCGCACCAAAGGGGGCGTGCTGTCGATGTTGATTGACAGCACGCCCCCTTTGGTGGTCGTGCCGGGGGCATGGCTGCCAGACGGAGACGTTCCCATGGGAACCCCTACCGTCTGGGTCCGGCCCCACTGACATCACTAGTGATGTCAGTGGGAATGATTTTGGCTCTGATAGAGCCAAAATCACTCCAGGGCTTGCGGTCACCGAGACCCTACCGTAGGGTCTCGTCGCAAGCCCGATGGTCGCGATGGTCTTGACCATCGCGACCATCATCATGGACGCTCGCATAAGCTGTGGGTGGTAACCCACAGCTGTGTGAGCATCCAAGAGGCCGCTCCAAGTTTAGGTAGGAGGGCCCTGATTCAGAGCGAGCGCTCTGGTCAGAGCGTCCGGCTCTGAATCAGGCCCACTGCTCACTCACGTGAGGTCATCTGTCGCTCCTCCACATCTTTCTGCTTGTTCAATTGATCTAGAGAAGCGATGAACGATCCTATGCAGGTCTATTGGGGGGGTGGGACGGCATATCGGGCACCAGGTCGCTCCATGTGTGGGGACCGTCCGATGTGTCGGCCGTCGGATCGTGGATCGCATCGCTAGGTGCAAATCGCACTGTGTATGGGGCCCTTAAGAAGCCTGTACAGCAGTTTCTAATACCTGTTTACCAATTTCTCATTCTGTACAATGTGGAACATGTGATGCCTCTCTGGTACTATCTGGATAAAGAGCTAATTACTATCAATCACTTCTTACAAAAGATTGATCTCTTACTGTATGTGGGGTACACAATGGACGATATATCGTTTGCAAAGCCGACAAACAATACATCATCCAGAGTGTACACCCACCCAATTTATCTGTGAACAGGGGCGTATCACAAGGGCCCCTGGGTCCAAGGGGGCCCACACCGCACACCCTGCACCCATTCTAGTCTTTATACTTACCTGTCTGTTGTCTCCAGAGTGCTGCTTCTCAGCAGCGTCAGGTCGGCGCTGCAGAGCTGGGAAAATTTCGGCGGACATTTTCCCGGTGTCTCGCGCATGCACAGTACTGCTGTCCTCGGGACAGGCGCCATCTTCCCGGAGACTCATGCATGCGCAGTAGATTCTGGCACGTAACCAGAATCTACTGCTCCCGCGGCCACACTGAGTCTGAACATAGGCCCCCTCCTCCTTTAGAACGCCCCTATTGTGAACATCGTTTACAGATATTTTGAGTCGGCTGTGCAGCACAGCAGATGCGATATATCTTTTAGATATATTGTGCGCATATGCCTGTGTGTTCGGTCCATCGACCCATATGCTGGCTGCAGGAGTTAGCAACAATGACATCACCACTGGTTCCTGTAGCCATACATATCGGTTGGTGGTTGGTAAGTTTGTTTGCTGTGTGGCAAATCGGTCAATACGTTCAGTCGGCTGGCCGGCCGATCCATCGGTGTAGTGCAGTGTTGGCTAACCTTGACACTCCAGCTGTTATGGAACTACATAACCCAGCATGCACTGCTACAGTTTTGCTATTAGGGCATGCTAAAACTGTGGCAGGGCATGCTGGGATATATTGTTCCACAACAGCTGGAGTGTCAAGGTTAGCCAACACTGGTGTAGTGTGTACCCAGCATTATACTTTTGGAGTGGCTATCATTTTGTAATAGACATTCTTGGATATATGGACACTTGTGACTTTCTATACATTAGTAGTATTATATTTGATTGTACTTTATTGTAAGGTTTATTGACACAGACATTGTGGCATTTGTAATCTCTATAAAACTAGTTTAAAATTTATAAAAAGTAATTATATTATAAAGTGTTATTATATCTATTGTTGCAAATACTAACTTGATGTTATCCGATTATTTCAAATATCTGACAATTACTTGTAAATATCAGAGGGTTTCAACTCCAGTCCCCAAGTACCACCAACAGCTCATGTTTTGTGGATTTCTTTACTCAAGCACAGGTTGAATTAATCCATTTTGCCTGGTCAGTAATTATCCCACCTGCTTCCACAGACAGAAATCCTCAACAGTAAAACATGACAAAACTTGAGAGTTGAACTTGAGGCCCCTGCTGTATAATATTGTTGATCTATTTACTAAATGCAATACTGTAAATATTAACGCTCCTTTCAAAGAATGATTCAAGACCGATTCAAGATACAGTAGACATTAGACTATCTAGACAATGTTTAGAGCACAGAGCTCAGCAGATCTCCAGACTGCAATTTTAGCACTGACAGTACGCAGACTGCATCAATAGGGATAATCTGGTCTTTCAGTAATAACTAGCTTTGCCAATCCAGAACTTGTCAATGATAACGGGTCTTAGTACAGGTAGACTAATTAAATCTAATAATAACTGAATGGCTGCTATGGATTACAGTACTTGCTTTTTCCTACCATATAAGCCTTATTATAACATTTTCAATTTCTTGTTAGCATATAAAATCAGATCACTGTACATACCTCACACACAGCTTTAGAACACTCACATAATGTATTAATACTCACATAATGGGATTACTGTGTTATACACAAGCCCAGATTCTATGCTGTGCCACTGTTCAGTGTAACATGACGTCTAGATGTTTTTAATTTTCTGAAAGGATTGTTAAGACCTGGTCCCTCGGGGCTAGCAAGAAGCCAAAACCTCTGTGTAACATATACGTAAGTGGCTTATTTTCTTGATAACATTATTTATGGTAATTGTTTTATTGCTTGTTAAATATTTTTTTTTAAATCTGGCACATTACTGGTCCTTGAGGACTGTACTTCAGCCACCCACCTTTCTGTAAGTGATTACTTCCTTCCTTGGTAAACACAAATGCAAAACACACACCCTTGTGATGTTGTGTTAATTGTTTTACATATACATGGATGGACTTGAAAACAATATGATTAGACTTACAGTGCTTCCTCACCCATGTAAAAGAAAGTTTATCATTGCATAGACCACTGCTCGGCACCACTGCTCGGCATGTACAGTAACATTCTTTTTGGGCTGTATAGGGGGAAATCCAATTAACTGCGAGTTGGCTTGTGCGAGCAATTCCGCATCTACAGTATAAAGGTGGCAAGAGGTCTATTTCCTATACGACCTCTTAAATCTATTTGTAATCAGCAGAAAAATTTAGGCCTTTATCTAAAGGACAGTTAATGCAGTATCCAGCTAAACTCCAATGTATCGTTAGTTGCTTGTTTCGAATCTACTTTGTAAATGATCTTACCTTTCATATAATAAATTTAAAGGAATTCAGTTGTCAAGGAGGTGTTGGCTAATTTTAGCAGGGATATTTTGGGTTATGAGTAACAGCCTCGCCTACGGCCCTCCATAATCTTACATATATATATATATATATATATATATATATATATATATATATATAAAACATTTCTACCTCTGCTGGCACTCCATTCACAAAGAGCTTGGTTCGGTGCACAAATTCACATAAGCATATCTTCTAAAATAAATGGCACTTGGAGACAACATATAACAACAAGCCAACATAATGGTCAATGGTCAAATGTTTTCAGGGTAAAGACCCCATCATCAGGACCACACACAAAATTACATACAGTGCTACAAGTGAACAATTCCCCTATAAATACTCCCTTTTACCTGCCACCAGTTCCGGCTCTACTCACCACAGTTCATGGACACCACCCACTGCAGCTACTCCCCGTCGCACTTCTGGGTCCACGGCCGCCGTCACCATAGGCACTGCTGTAATGCGTTCCACCGGCTGGCTTCCTGCGTTCCACCAGCGGTCTGACAGGGAACAGCCACCAGGGGGCACTTATGGAACCTGTAGAGGAACAAATGGAACTGAATAGCAAACTCAAATCTATGCAGCAAATCATTAGACATGCCGCTGGACATACTGTATATCTGTTACCCACATTAAAACAGTACATAAAATACAAAAAAACTATACATGGTCAATAGACACTAACCAAACATTCTACAAACTAGTGCATATATTTGTAGAATGTTTGGTTAGTGTCTATTGACCATGTGGACCCGGAAGTGCGACAGGGAGTAGCTGCAGTGGGTGGTGTCCAGGAACAGTAGTGAATAGAGCAGGAAATGGTGGCAGGTAAAGGAGGTATTTATAGTAGGGATGAGCAGGTTCGGGCTTCTGAAAACCGAACCCCCGCCCCCCCAAGCCCCTCCGATCCGAGCCAGGAACAGAGTCCGGATCGGGTTTCCCCGCCTGACTCTGAACTGAAATCGAGGCAAAACGTCATCATACCGTCTTCCGGATCTCTTGGGGTTTGGATTCTATAAAAGGTCGAAGCGTCGGCGCCATTTCTCACTCCGGCTGGAGTGGAGGGTGGGAGTTGGGGCTGGCTGGGCTGTGTTGTGTTATGTTGTGCTGTGCTGCTGTTGTCCATAGGGGCTGTGTCCACTCCTCCAAAGTCCATAGGGGCTGGCTGGGCTGTGTTGTGCTGCTGTTGTCCATAGGGGCTGGCTGGACTGTGTTGTGCTGCTATTGTCCATAGGGGCTGGCTGGGCTGTGTTGTGCAGTCAGTTGTCCATAGAGGCTGTGTGCAACTCCAAAAGTCCATAGGGGCTGGCTGGGCTGTGTTGTGCAGTGTTCCATAAAGGCTGTAGTCCTAAAGGGGTGCAGTAGTGTTGTCCAGGGGGTGATCTGTCCATCAGGGGTGCTCCCCCAAAGTGCAAAGAAAACATTTATTTCTGTGTTTGTGAATTGTGTGCGCTGTAGCCGCATGTGCATCAACAAAGGAGCAGCGCCAAGCCTGAGCCTGTGTCATAAGTAAAGGGCCGGCTGGCTCATCTGTTAAAAGGTGGTGTAACACCCAAAGTGCACTCCAAAAAAAAATTTCTTCTTTTCTGTGTTGTGAATTGTATGCACTGTAGCTGCACATGCATCAACAAAGGAGCAGCGCCAAGCATGCGCCTGTGTCATAAGTCTGTTAAAGGGTGGTGTAACCCCCAAAGTGCACTCCAAATTCTTTTTTAAATTCTTCTTTTCTGTGTTGTGAATTGTGTGCGCTGTAGCCGCATGTGCATCAACAAAGGAGCAGCGCCAAGCGTGCACTTGTGTCATAAGTAAAGGGCCGGCTGGATTGTCTGTTAAAGGATGGTGTAACCCCCAAAGTGCGCTCCAAAAAAAAATTCTTATTTTCTGTGTTGTGAATTGTGTGCACTGTGGCTGCACGTGCATCAACAAAGGAGCAGCGCCAAGCATGCACCTGTGTCATAAGTCTGTTAAAGCGTGGTGTAATTCCCAAAGTGTGCTCCAAAAAAAATAAACAATTCTTTTTTTCTGTGTTTGTGTGTGAAATGTATGTGCAGTAGCTGCACGTGCATCAACAAAGGAGCAGCGCCAAGCTTGCGCCTGTGTCATAAATCAGGGGCCGGCTGGCTCGTCTGTTAAGGGGTTAAGTGCACTCTAAAAAAAATAAAAAATTCTTCTTTTCTGTGTTGTGAATTGTATGTGCTGTAGCTGCATGTGCATCAATAAAGGAGCAGCGCCAAGTGTGCGCCTGTGTCATAAGTTTGTTAAAGGGTGGTGTAACCCCCAAAGTGAGCTCCACAAAAAATAAACAATTCTTTTTTTCTGTGTTTGTGTGTGAAATGTAGCCGCACGTGCATCAACAAAGGAGCAGCGCCAAGCATGCGCTTGTGTCGTAAGTCTGTTAAAGGGTGGTGTAACCCCCAAAGTGCACTCCCAAAAAAATAAAAAATTCTTCTTTTCTGTGCTTGGGTGCGCCTTAGCCGCACGTATATATCAATATAGCATAAATGGAGGACAAAACTTTGTCCGATAAAAATAAAATAGGGAGAGATCAAGAAACACTTCCTCCTAGTGCTGAAGCTGCTGCCACTAGTCATGACATAGACGATAAAATGCCATCAACGTCGTCTGCCAAGGTCGATGCCCAATGTCATAGTAGAGGGCATATAAAATCCCAAATGACAAAGTTCTGGAAAATGACCTTTAAAAAAACATTTAAATCATCTGAGGAGAAACGTAAACTTGCCAATATGCCATTTACGACACGGAGTGGCAAGGAACGGCTAAGGTCTTTTCCTATGTTCATGACTAGTGGTTCAGCTTCACATGACGATGGAAGCCCTCCTCCCACTGCAAAAATCAAACAAGTTAAGCTGGCAAAAGCACAGCGAAGAACTGTGTATTCTAAGAAGATATCACAAATCCCCAAGGAGAGTCCAAGTGTGGTGGCAGTTGTGATGTCTGTCCTTCCCAACACTGGACAGGAAGAGGTGGCTCTTTCCACCATCTGCATGCCCTCTGCAAGTGCTGGAAGGAGCACCCACAGTCCACTTGCTGATATGCAAATTGAAGATGTCACTGTTGAAGTACAACAGGATGAGGATACGGGTGTAGCTGGCGCTGAGGAGGAAGTTGATGAGGAGGATTCTGATGGTGATGTGGTTTGTTTAAATCAGGCTCTGGGGGAGACAGTTGATGTCCGTGGGATGAAAAAGCCCATCATGGTCATGCCTGGGCAGAAGACCAAACAGCCCAACTCTTTGGTCTGGCAATATTTCTATCCAAATCCGGACAACAACTGTCTTGCCATATGTACCATATGTAAAGGTGAAATAAGTAGGGGTAGGGACGTTAACCACCTAGGAACATCCTCCCTTATATGGCAGATGCAGCGCGTTCATAAAAAGTTACTGTCAAGTTCAGAAACTATGGCTAAGACCGTAAGCAGTCCAGGGACACCAAAATCTCTTTGTCCTGTTGTATCCAAGTGCCTGCAAACCACACCATCAACTCCCTCCTCATCAATTTCCTCCTTAGTCAGGATCGGAAGTAGTCCTGCAGGCCATGTCACTGGCATGACTGACTCTCCTATCCGGGATTCCTCCGGAGGATCCTGCATTGCTATGCCTACTGCTGCCACTGCTGCTGTTGCTGCTGGGAGTCAATCATCAGCTCAGAGAGGAAGTAGGAACACCACTACTTTTACTAAACAATTGACCCTCCAACAGTCCTTAGCGAGGAGGATGAAGTACGACAGCAGTCATCCTGAAGCAAAATGGATAACTGAGTCCTTGACTGCTATGTTGGTATTAGAAGTGCGTCCGGTATCCGCCATTAGTGCAGTGGGATTTAGACAATTAATGGAGGTAGTGTATCCCCAGGACCAAATCTCTTCTAGATTCCACTCCACTAGGCAGGCGATACCGAGGCTGTACAGAGACGTCAGAAAAAGTGTTCTCAGTGTCCTAAAAAATGTGGTTGTACCCAATGTCCAATTAACCACGGACATGTGGACAAGTGGAACAGGGTAGACTAAGGGCTATATGACTGTGACAGCCCACTGGGTAGATGTATCACCTTACACAGCAACAACAGCAGCGTCACCAGTAGCAGCAGCTCAGAAACGCCAGCTTGTTCCAAGGCAGGCTACGCTGTGTATCACCAGTTTCAGTAAGAGGCACACCGCCGAGAACCTCTTAGAGAAACTGAGGGAAATCATCGCCCAGTGGTTTACCCCACTTAGACTCTCCTGGGGATTTGTGATATCTGACAACGCCACCAATATTGTGCGGGCATTACATCTGGGCAAATTCCAGCATGTCCCATGATTTGCTCACACAATAAATTTGGTAGTGCACAATTTTCTGAAAAACTACAGTGCCGTGCAGGAGACGCTTTGGGTGGTCCGAACAATTTCTGGCCACTTTCTCCATTCAGCGACTGCGTGCCGAAGACTGGAGCACCAGCAAACACTCTTGAACCTGCCCCACCATCACCTAAAGCAAGAGGTTGTGATGCAGTGGAACTCAACCCTCTATATGCTTCAGAGGATGGAGGAGCAGCAAAAGGCCATTCAAGCCTATACATCCACCTATGACATAGGCAAAGGAGGGAGTATGCACCTGACTCAAGCACAGTGGAGAATGATTTCTGTGTTGTGCAAGGTTCTCCAGCCCTTCGAACTTGCCACACGTGAAGTCAGTTCAGACACTGCCAGCTTGAGTCGGTCATTCCCCTCATCAGGCTTTTGCAGAAGCAGCTGGAGAAAGTGAAGGAGGAGCTAAGATGGAGCATTTCTGCTCGGCATGTGGGACTTGTGGATGAAGTCCTTCATTCACTTTGCCAGGATTCCAGGGTGGTCAGTTTGTTGAAATCAGACCACTACATTTTGGTGCTCGAACCTAGGTTTAAAGCCTATGTGGTGTCTCTCTTTCCGGCCGACACAAGCCTGCAGAGGTGCAAAGACCTGCTGGTGAAAACACTGTCAGCTGAAGCGGGGCATGACACGTCAACAGCTCCTTCTTCATTTTCTCCCGCAACTAGGGCTGCCAGGAAACAATTCAGGTATCCTAAGCAACCCGCTGGCGGTGATGCAGTGCAGGCAGGACCATGTTTGGACATCTGGTCCGGACTGAATGACCTGGCAACAATTTCTGACATGTCTACTGTCACTGCATATGATACTGTTACCATTGACAGAATGGTGAAGGATTACATCGGTGACAGCATCCCAGTAGGCATGTCAGACAGTCTGTACCTGTACTGGCAGGAAAAAGAGGCAATTTGGAGGCCCCTGTACAAACTGGCTCTATTTTACCTTCGTTGCCCCCTCTCCAGAGTGTACTCCGAAAGAGTGTTTAGTGCAGCCGGGAACCTTGTCTGCGAAAGGCGTAGGAGGTTGCTTCCACAAAATGTGGAGAAGATGATGTTCATCAAACTGAATTATCAATTCTTCCAGGGAGACCAGCCTCCAGAACGAACAGAGGGACCTGCGGTGGTGGATTCCAGCGGGGACGAATTAATACTCTGTGAGGACGAGGATGTACACAACACTGAAGAGGGTGAGGTATTGGTGGATGAGGAGGAATAGGAATGACATCTTGCCTCCGTAGAGCCAGTTTGTGCAGGGACATATTAATTGCCAGCTTGTTTTGTTGGGGGCCAAAACGAACCAATCATTTCAGCCACAGTTGTGTGGCAGACCCTGGTACTGAAATGATTGGTTTGTTAAAGTGTGCATGTCCTGTTTATACAACATAAGGGTGGGTCGGAGGGCCCAAGGACAATTCCATCTTGCACCTCTTTTTTTTCTTTGCATTATGTACTCTTTGTGGCCTAGTTTTTCAGACTGCCATCCTGTCTGCCACTGCAGTGTCACTCCTGGATGGGCCACGTGTTTGTGCCGCCCACTTGTGTCGCTTAGCATAGTCATCCAGCTACCTCGGTGCAACCTTTTGGCCTAAAAACAATATTGTGAGGTGTTCAGAACTGACTGGAAATGAGTGGAAATTAATGTTATTGAGGTTAATAATAGCATACTAGCAGAAAAACCCACAAATTCTGTGATTTTAGCTGTCTTTATGCTTTTTTCCCAAAAAAATAAAGATCCAAAACACAAAACCCAGAACCCAAAACACGGAAGGGTGGTTTTGGCAAAACCAATCCAGATCCAAAACACAAAGTAAGATCCAGATCCAAAACCAAAACACGAAAAGTGGCCGGTGCACATCCCTAATTTATAGGGGAATTGTTCACTTGTAGCACTGTATGTAATTTTGTGTGTGGTCCTGATGACGGGGTCTTTACCCTGAAAACGTTTGACCGTTGACCATTATATTGGCTTGTTGTTATACGTTGTCTCTGAGTGCCATTTATTTTGGTGTATATATATATATGTACAGTCTTTTGCCCGGCACTCCTATTTTATAGATAGATGCTGGGTGCTCCTTCCAACAGTCCTGAGACTGTAACAATATCCGTGGCAGAGGTAAGAAAGGCACTCTCAGACGTGTACAAAATAAAACATCAACACTCCAAGTGTATGCCAACGTGTTTGCCTAAAAAATATTTAATGTATACGGTCAACTTTGTGAGCCTATACACCTGCATCCCGCATGATAGAGGTTTGGAATCTATCAGAAGAATTTTGACCAACAATTTATCTTATACAGCTCCTGATATTGAATTTTTCCTTACTTTATTGGGGTTGACTTTATCTCGTAATTTTTTCCTGTTTGATGGAGCCTTCTACAATCAATGCTCAGTTTGCGCGATGGGATCCTGCGTAGCACCATCATTTCCTAACCTATTCATGGTACAGGTGGAAAGAGATTTATTCTTTACAGATCCAGAAATGGCACAGTATATTGTTTTTTACTGTCGCTACATTGACGATGTGTTTTTATTTTGGTCTGGTGAAGAACAGACCTTTAAAACATGCATGGAACAGATCAATACCAAAGATTCTGCTGTCAAATTCACTTTTGAATGTAGTTTTTCTCTACTTAGATGTGGCAGTCAAAATCAATGAAAATTTGGAGATGGAAACAACTGTTTACACTAAAAAAACAGATCGCAATACGTTCCTGTGTGCTGATAGCTGTCATCCTCCAACAACCACTAAAGGCCTGCCTTATTCGCAATTTTTAAGAATTTTAAGAATTTGCAGTGATAGACAAGATGCCATTCTACAAGTGGACGCTATGATGGATACATTTTTGGCAAGAGGCTATCATCCTAAAGCATTAAAGGCTGCAAAAACCAAAGCATTGCTTCTTTCCAGAACTGATGTATTGAAAATTACCACACCAAAACAGAAGGATAAAAACAAGATAGTGTGGAATCAAGATTTTTCTCCTATTAGTCATCAGCTAGTAAAAGTAGCAAGAGGACTATGGCCCATAATTTCAGATGATACATCATTGCCTGCTCTGAAAAATACAGCCATTTTGCCATCATTTAGACGGGGTAAAAACATTAAAGATCTTGTGGTCCACAATGATGTTATATCATTTACAGACCCCAAGAAAAGTCATTTTTTGTCCCATAAAGCAGGAAATTACTGCTGCATTGGGTGTACAACCTGCAGCTTCTTAGAAATAGGGGATTAATTTGTGCATCCCCATTTGGGCAACAAAATTCTTATTAAATTTCCCTTAACCTGCTCCAGTAGGTTTGTAGTATATTACATCATGTGCCCTTGTGGCCTACTTTCTATTGGGAAAACTATGAGGCAATTTAAAGAATGCATTGCTCTGCGCAGATCTCACATCAGAGCAGCCATTGAGGGTAAAATGTCCGAACAGCCGGTTGCCAGGCATTTCAGGGACCATAAACATGATCTCAGCACATTTTGATACAAGATGATCAATTGTGTTCCCCCCATGCTAGAGGTGGAGATAGGGGACATCTATTGCTGCAAAAGGAATGCAAGTGGATACATATGTGGTACCCCCAAGTTTGTTCCCAAATAGGGGTCCCCCAATATTTTTTTTTATGTATGTACACATAGATAGACTGCAGCCCCACTCCATATAATAGACAGGTATAGTGAACTTTGAGTGACCTTGCTCTCCCTGAACCCCACGGAGCATGTGCAAACAGGGAGGTAGAAAGTGCCCCTTGGTCAGCAACCCATTTTTGGAGGGAAAATCCTGCCCCATTGATTGGTAGCCTAGGTGTCCAGGCAGAAATCCCTGTAGGCGGCCTGTTGCTGGGTCCCCTCTGTCCACTCATAGATGCCGGACCGACAGGGAGGAGAGTGAGGGAGAGCTAATAAAATACCTTCCTCAGGGCTGTCAGTTCTGAGTCTGGGAGAAATTTCTGTAGAAAGAGTGTGGGAGGAATTTTTGAAAAAAGGATTGTCTGTGAGGTGCTTCTGTGGAGTGTCCCTGGATCTGTACAAATAGGGGAGCAGTAACCCCTCTCATTTACCCTGGATTACAAATACTGCACCTGGTGCTGTCTGTAATGAGTTGCTGTGGAGTGCCCTTGGAGCTGTAAAAATAAGGATGCTATAACTTTTATGTTTGCCCTGGATTACAATTACCAGACTTCACATTAGCCTGGAAAGCTACCTATCCAATCTGCCAGGAGTGTTGCTCTGATGCTGGATGTGAGTCCCTGGAGGAAGCTTGCCTGGGGATGTGCATAGAGCACCCTGCTTTGGAAGAAGCCACCTCTGAATAAAGGACTGCCTTCCTAAGTGCCTGTTATCAGGAGGAGCCACATTTGGTAGTTGTTGCATGCTGGGAGAGAAGAGGAACTGCCTGGGAAGGAGGTCTCATCACTCCATAGTCGCAGATGAAGCCCCAGCTGAGGAAAAGGTTCCGCCAGTGACGAAAACCCTGCTGTCACCCACATGGGCAGAAGAAAAGACAGCCCCAGAGAAAGAGTGCTTCAGGACCCCTCCTGCTGCTGTTTGTTTGCTGGACAGAGCCCCTGTGGAAAGGAATTTTGCACCTGTTGCTCCTTGTAAAATACCTGCTGGAGGTCTGCAGCTGGGAACTCTGGTGCGGTGCCTAGCATCCGGGAGTTTCCCTGGACTTTGTGGGAGGCTGAACAGCCACTGCCAGGGGTGAGATCATACCAGAACCTCCCTATACTCAGTCCCTCCACAGCTCCTATCTTCCCTCCATTAAGGCCCTAATCCTATGTACACCTATCCTATCTTGGTCCCCTGGGTCTATTGCATTATCCTTTACTGTTAATATTAGAATGAACCTCTATACCTTCTAATACACCTTCCTATACCTTCTAATGTCATGCCTATACCTTCTAAGGATGACGCTAATTTGCGTACGCAGTCACACCATAAATAAAGACTTAGACGTGGAATCTGTGGTTCCAAAGCACAAGTGATATTCAGGTAAAAGTTCAGACAGTTACACGCAATTGATCAAGACACAATTTAGGCACAACAGGAAATTATACAGACCCAAGTACAGTATACATACGCAGGCGCTTCTGGACCCAGAGATAGGCATCAACAAGAGACCCCTAGTCATTCAGCAATCGGCACAAAGACCCAGAACCAGCGTTCATGCACTCATATTTATACCCCCCCAGAATAAACAGGACAATAGGAAAGTCTGTTGCTGATATCATTGGTTCTCAGGGATGAAGCATCTGTTACAGCACATTTAACAGGCTGGTTCAAACAGACTCTCCCTGCCTCTAACAGCTGGGGGTCTTCCTCTTCACGCCTCTCGTAGCATCCTAACAGTTGTTTCTAAAATATACATTTTGTTGCTTGTAAGTTCTGCGATCCATAACTCGGGAATGCACGATGCGATCTCCCCACCGATAACACCGGAATACTGTGAAAAGAGTACGCATCAGTACAATTCCAAACACGACTGGTTTAGCATGTATAATACCTTAGTTATCAAATATCTTTATTTCTCAGCATTTAAACTAACTGAACCAACTTAAATCATACACTTTAGAGCTTATAGAACCTTATGTGTAGATATGTAATGTGTGGGTATCCAGGGTTTGATATAAAAAGGTATTAATGTGTGTATGAGGAAGAGGTGCAGTTAACTCTCACTGAGTGAACATTTTAGCAGTGTGACATGCTGAGCCAGGTAGTTCCACAAGCCCACTCTGTGAGCAGTCCCCCCCCCACCTGTCCCAGGCTTCAAAAGAAACTCTTGTGTGAAATGCAAATAACCTAGCTACAAGAGACAGACCTAAGATGACACTCTAATCTTCATTGCAGGAAGCTGGCTAATGTAAGGTGTGTGTATTCAAGCCAGACCACCTGTAGTGAGGGCAAACACTATCCAGGAAGCTTATCTACACAAGCCAGTTGTCACCTGGACACTTGCTCTAATGCAATTTTAACATACTAGAAAATCATCTCTAAAATATATATCCTTTATAATACGTAAAGTCATGAAATAGGCTTCTGGTGAATTGCCGTAACTTGCTAATAGTATCGCCACATGTACTAAAGTGTGAATTTATCTAAAATGGCGCTTAGGCTGCCATCTCGCAAAATCGAGTTTTGCAGCCAGTCGCAAGATGGTGTCGCTGCGATTCAATTTTAAACTGATCTTGTCTCAGCCAATAATCTAGATTCGACAGTCCACCCTTTGATAGCGAACAACATGCTATCACAATCTGATCTTAAAATTTAATTTAGGCTTACATTTAAATATTATTTAGTGTTATTATGGGATGGCACAAGGTGGTTCTTAATCCATCAATAATGTGTCTCTGAGTGGGGACATAAAACTACTATTATACGCACACTGCGGATCTTGGAAGATCATGTGAAAGGTGTGGGGATGCACCAGTCTTATAAAAGCAGTCTTGAAGGGGAATTTAGACTTTACATTATCTGAGGTGTTTTAAAAATAACATTTCAATAATACATTCTATGCATGGCTAAATATAATACTTTAAATGATGGTATTTTCTAGCTCAGGGTTGTAATGCAGTTCTGTATTTACCTCGGTATACATATTGTCATTACTGACCACCATCATAGTTTAATTCTTTCGTTTCACTCTGTTTTTACATTTTCCACACTTCAACACAATAGGAACACATCAGACGCATATGCCAATTATTATGATGACAATCAGTATAAGGATTAAGAATTTGCCTATGCTGGCGATCGCTTCCTGGACCCATTCCCCTAGACCTGAGAACCATTTCACTGGGTTCAGCCATGAAACCCATCCTACTATCTTTTCCCCTACTTCAGCCACTGAAGCATTATGGTTCTTACGAAATTCCCATTTTAGCTGCAGAATTTCATCCATCATCCGGTCTATCACCTCCTTAGGGTCGCTGGTATCATCGGTGACATAGGTGCAACATTTTACTCCAAATTGGGTGGCCAATGTTACGCAATACTCTCCAGTAACAGCAGTTAAATAATTCAACACTAGCCTTTGTTGCACCAGTTCTTTCTTGTACGCTTGCAATTCTCTCCCTGTATACATGAATGTGTCATCATACATCTCGGTGATATTATCTATTAATTTAGCAAGTTCCTGGATATATCTAAAATTTAATGTACCCCGTGCGATCCTGGTGGGGTCCAATGCGACCAGAACTTGAAAGCCAGCCGTCTCACTGTTTAACTGAATGGCTTTATGTATATCACCAGGTACCATATTTCTTTTGCCTCTGTGTTCATATTGTGTGTGAAGATATGGTGACGGTGTGTTTTTATGTATACCCAGCATTTCAACATGTGTGAGGGTCATAACTTCTGGGACTACTCTTCCCAGGTAACACAAACCTTCGGAACTCGGGGAGAGCCATTTATATGCTTTTCTTCCACAGATGAAATATACATTATCAGGGAGAACATAAGGAATGGTATGCATCATTATCATTAAGCACATTTCCCTTGTAAACAATCCTATTTCTGGTTCTTCCATCTGGTACATGCAAGTTTCTGGCTGTATTATTTTAGCACAATAACCATTTGGCAACTTACCAATAATTTCTTTGGTGGAACTCAACGTATACCGATACCTAAAATGTTTCCCACCAGACTTATGGAGCGCAAATGATCATAGTTTATGGACTTATTATCAGCTCTTTGTGAGAAGGTCATCATCTGATTATTCCCCATCACTTCCCAACTCCCAGGTTTATTGGGGTTGGTTATGTTTAAACACAAAAGTGATCTATCTACTTGGAATTGATAGAGTTTGAAATGAGGTGGTCTGAATGAGAGGAATTTTCTATCCAATGTTTTCCCTTTTTGTAATTCTAAAATTTCCGTGATATTCAGTGGAAATGGCACCAACCCTACGTTATGTTGTCCCTGGGGCTCATGAGAACACACCCAGCAATCAGTTTGATTTAACACTTTGCCTACCATGCTATGATAATCCTCTAGAGGATACCCTCCCCAGTACGGATTATATTTAGGTTGGCACCGTTGGATACAGTTCTCATCAACTAGGGATCCACAAAGCTCACAAATACAGGAATCTTCAGGCGATAACCCTCCACACCTTCCCCGAGTATCCGGAATGACAGCTCTTTTAACAATAACAGTACTAAGATTGGAAAGGCACTCCCCTGATTGGCATTGCACTCCTCCTGATTCCACTCCATCAGCACTGCCATCAGCTCCCATTTCCTCAATCGGTCCCCCATCACAGACACTGGATATCCCCGGACTAACCAGGATGGTGAACACTCTAAAAGAGAATATGAAAATGAACACAGCAGGCCCGTCCATTGTCACAAGACCTGCAAATTTCTCTCAGTTCAGGTATCTTACTACGACCTTTTCAATCCTCCCGGAACAAGCTCGCGAGCGACAGATCCGCGCTATCAGCTTTGTCTCCGACATGTTTCTCCACTGGTTGATTGACCTCCCTATAGTGAGTGGAATGGACCCACGTACCTTCCTCGGCCACCCTTTGAGGATGCTGTATCGTCAGATACGGACCTTTCCACCGATCAGTCAAACAACCTGAGCTAAAAAAAAATTTGGATCATAACAAAATCTTCCAGATTTGACATTATGACAGGTTGCATTAGACATGTTAGTTAATAACACTTTCAATTTCGGTTATTCTCATTCATCTTCGTGAGACCCTGCACAGTAACCTCATTATCATATTTTCACATGAGGCTGCCTATTTGAACAGTAATTCAAAGGGGGGGCAAATAAAGGAAAAGACAGTCTGGGATAATCTTAGTGTTGTTACCCATCATCTTACACATGTTCTTGGAAACGTCACCTGTAAAATAAGTCCCCCTATCATTTTTAATAATTCTAGGGATATAGTATCTGCATACAGGTTCCTGCAATTAAATTTTGTTATTAATAGCTACTGCTCTAAATAATGCCTGTGCCACTGGGTTGGATAATATTCCGAGTAGTCGACCTCAGCCTGGCATAGCTGCTGTTTATCCTTAGCACCCTTGTGTCCTATGAGTGGGAGATAAAGCACAACAGTTTAATATCATTTAAACATGACCTAAAATACAACAATAAATCATCCACATTTTACATTAGAACAGATACATTGGCAGGTTGAAAAGATTGTAAACAGTCATATAAGGCCTGGGAGAAGATACTGGGTTTACCTATGAACCCATGGGAAACTCGTGTTCCTGTGTGGTGTTCTTCACTTTGCAGTACTTACTTACGTGTCCCACTTGGTGACAGTTAAAACATAGGCCCTCATTCAGAGCCACTCGCTAGCGGCAGTACGCTCGTTCCGAGCGATGTTCGCACATCTGCGCATGCGTACGGTTTTTAGTACGCATGCGCGAACCAGTCAGTGCGGCCGAAAATCGTTGGTACGCAATATAGCGAGGGCCTGCTATTTTGAGTGACAGAATGAGGCGTATGTGGGTGGTAACAGGGGAAGGTGCTTGAAAACGGGGAGTGGAGATCCGAACGCAGGCGTGCTTAAAGGTCAAAACGGGCGTTTTAAGGGAGTGCATAATTAATACAGCAGCGTCATTGACCACGTCACTTGTTTTTTTTTAACTCAGAACTGCTCGCAAAATAGCGGTTGAAAACACCAACCACAAGAATAGCGAGCAGTTCATACACTGTACGATGTACTCGATTAATCTAATAAATAGCGGACATGACGTATGGTGAGAGCGGCCAGGGGGCGTTTTTATCAAATAAACGAGCGTATGTTTTGCTCGCTCGTTCAGACTTAGAGGTGGGAACAGACTGCAATTTGCGAACGGATCATTTGAATAGCCACCCCTTGTTTTTGAACGAACGACCACAAATAGCGAACGGCTCTGAATCAGGCCCATAATTTTGAACGGGGTGGATGAAAAGATTGTTGTGGTATTTGAGCAAGAGGGAAAGGTGGTGGGTATGGGTAAGGATAGGGAGGGTAAGGATATTGTGGGGGATATGAGTATGGGACCTGTGGTTGTGTATGATATGTGGGGTAAGGATGTGTTTGCTGTGGTGTGGGATTGGTGAGGACGTGTAATTGTTCAGGTGCAGGTGTGTGTGTGGGTGCAGGTGTGTCTGTTGGCTGTGATGTTATTGTCATTCCTTCCAGAGCTTGGATACTGACAGCCATTAGTTTTTCGCCCAGGGTCTCTCTCTTCTTAGTGATATTTTTATCATGTTCTATGGCAGACTCTATGAGGTTATCTATTGTGATTCCCCTCCAGCCAGGCTGTGAGGTCTGAGCCCGAGTCTTTATGTCGTCTCTCAGACCTTCCATGAGTACCGTGACTATCATTCCCCTGTGGTGAGTGCTATCTTTAAAATCTTCTATCCCAGTGTACTGGGTGATAGCCTGCAGAGCCCGATCGCAATAATCTTCTGCGGTCTCACTCTCTTTCTGTTTAATGGTGAAAATTTTGTTCCAGTTAACTACTACTGGAAAATATATACCCAATTGAGTTACAATGTGGGAAATGTTACCTTGGTTTACTCGGTCTGTTAAGGGAACGTCACCATCCAATACACAATCCGTGATAAATTTTGTCACGTCGGTATTGCGTGGTAGACAGGCCCTTAACACCACACGCCAATCTTTATTAGTTGGCTCATGAGAACTACCCAAATTTTTCAAAAATCTTTGACATTTGGCTAGTTCCTTTTTGGGATCGGGGAAATCATTTATGATGGAATTTAGTTCTGCTCTTGTCCAAGGACAATGCATTACTACTTCCCTCGTGGGCACTACCACATTCGCATCTGCATTTCCGCTCGGAACAGTTATCGTCCGAATGGGATGCAGACCGGTAGCGCTGCTACCTTTGACCTGGTTACCTGGCTGGGGGTTTAATCTGCTACTGCTACGTATGGTATTAACAACTTCCTCTACTGGTGCAGAGTGTGTTAAGACTTCCCTTGCTGTTACCGATGGAGATGGCGACACCACCCGTGATTGTGGTGATGCAGCATCTATCATTTGCACAGCATGGGAAATGGCAGACATTACAATAGGCTCATCATCCATATCATAAACATTTTCTTTATGGTTGCTTAAGAGAGGGTACAAATTGCTTGTTACATTTTTATGAGTGTTTTTGGTAACTGTACTTGCACCTCCATTCACATAAAGTGGGGGAGGTGAGCGTGAACTGCTGGAAATACTCTCCACAATGCTACCTTGCCGCAAGTGCGAGCCAATTTGCGCCTCGCCCGTATTGCAATTTAACGTCGCGGATGTATTTTCTGGCAATGCGCTCACAACGCTAGTTTGCATCGCTTGCACATTTTTAAGCCACGCATCCCCTTCATGCTGCCACAATTTTAAACATTCACAATATTTTACCTTATTCACTCGAGAATGCATCAATCAGATGTACTCTCGGACATTGCTCAGTATCTCCTTATCAAAGCTACCAATTCTAGGAAACGGCCTAACACTCTTTCTCGTTATATTAAACCATAAATCACAATACCTGGTTGCATTGGCACCGTACTTAGTATGCATAATATGTCGTGCCGACCAGAGCGGCGCTTTCAACAGCAGCAAACCTATGGAAGAAATTTCTAGATGTCTCCATTCACCTATGAAAGTTATTTCTAGATGCTTTCACTCACCTATGAAAGTTATTTTTAGATGCTTTCACTCACCTATGAAAGTTATTTCTAGATGCTTTCACTCACCTATTATCTCTCAGTTCACAATCACAAGTTTCCTAGTGCAGCTCAACTACAATGCTCAAATAACCCAACCTAATTATTGAACACTGCAATCACACTGAGAGCCGGTCCCTACAACAAAGATGACATGTACACCTGCTGATGTGTATAGAACGGTAAGCTGCTTACCGAGCTACTAGGCCGACCCCTGCGCCTAGTACTTAAGGGTCATACAATAACCTTAACCTTAGGAACCGTGTTACACCCTAAAACAACAAATACTCACTATTACACACTTTTCCTGCGCAGAAAAATAAACGTTCTCCCAGACTATGGCAACACCAATCGAGATACTTACAACAATGCTAGCTATCAATAACAAAACAAAATCTCAGCGGCTTTGTTCAAAACACATGGCAGCAGAACCGGAAGTACGTATACACTATTGTGCGACCAGCCGCATACACAATAATGCGACTACCACACAACTGTATAATGACTTTTTAACTGTATACGCAAAAGTGCGTCTTTGCTGTGCTGCGACTCAGCCACGTATTCAATACTGCGGCACCCCTTTTAAATGTTAGGTTCTATCAACAAAGGAAAACAAACTTTTTCCTTTCTTGTCCGTGGATTCTAGTCAGCTTCCTTTGCTCTCACGAAAATGGATAGCGATTTTTCAGCACAAAGAGGTTGCAGGAAAACCCTGCATGTGGCCACTCCACCCTTTGCTGAGACATCGATAGCCGTATGTGCCATGTGAGTAGGTAAGTGACTTCACTCGATGAGCCCCCATCCGTTAATATTAGAATGAACCTCTATACACACCTTCCTATACCTTCTAATGTCCTGCCTATACCTTTTAAGGATGATGCTAATTTGCGTACGCAGTCACACCATAAATAAAGACTTAGACGTGGAATCTGTGGTTCCAAAGCACAAGTGATATTCAGGTAAAAGTTCAGACAGTTACACGCAATTGATCAAGACACAATTTAGGCGCAAAAGGAAATTATACAGACCCAAGTACAGTATACATACGCAGGCGCTTCCGGACCCAGAGATAGGCATCAACAAGAGACCCCTAGTCATTCAGCATTCGGCACGAAGACCCAGAACCAGCATTCGTGCACTCATATTTATACCCCCCCAGAATAAACAGGACAATAGGAAAGTCTGTTGCTGATATCATTGGTTCTCAGGGGTGAAGCATCTGTTACAGCACATTTAACAGGCTGGTTCAAACAGACTCTCCCTGCCTCTAACAGCTGGGGGTCTTCCTTTTCACGCCTCTCGTAGCATCCAAACAGTTGTTTCTAAAATATACATTTTGTTGCTTGTAAGTTCTGCGATCCATAACTCGGGAATGCACGATGCGATCTCCCCACCGATAACACCAGAATATTGTGAAAAGTATGCATCAGTACAATTCCAAACACGACTGGTTTAGCATGTATAATACCTTAGTTATCAAATATCTTTATTTCTCAGCATTTAAACTAACTGAACCAACTTAAATCATACACTTTAGAGCTTATAGAACCTTATGTGTAGATATGTAATGTGTGGGTGTCCAGGATTTGATATAAAGACGTATTAATGTGTGTATGAGGAAGGGGTGCAGTTAACTCTCACTGAGTGAACATTTTAGCAGTGTGACATGCTGAGCCAGGTAGTTCCACAAGCCCACTCTGTGAGCAGTCCCCCCCCACCTGTCCCAGGCTTCAAAAGAAACTCTTGTGTGAAATGCAAATAACCCAGGTACAAGAGACAGACCTAAGATGACACTCTAATCTTCATTGCAGGAAGCTTGCTAATGTAAGGTGTGTGTATTTAAGCTAGACCACCTGTAGTGAGGGCAAACACTATCCAGGAAGCTTATCTACACAAGCCAGTTGTCACCTGGCCACTTGCTCTAATGCAATTTTAACATACTATAAAATCATCTCTAAAATATATATCCTTTATAATACGTAAAGTCATGAAATAGGCTTCTGGTGAATCGCCGTAACTTGCTAATAGTATTATCGCCACATGTACTAAAGTGTGAGTTTATCTAAAATGGCGCTTAGGCTGCCATCTCGCAAAATCGAGTTTTGCAGCCAGTCGCAAGATGGTGTCGCTGCGATTCAATTTTAAACTGATCTTGTCTCAGCCAATAATCTAGATTCGACAGTCCACCCTTTGATAGCGAACAACATGCTATCACAATCTGATCTTAAAATTTAATTTAGGCTTACTTTTAAATATTATTTAGTGTTATTATGGGATGGCACAAGGTGGTTCTTAATCCATCAATAATGTGTCTCTGAGTGGGGACATAAAACTACTATTATACGCACACTGCGGATCTTGGAAGATCATGTGAAAGGTGTGGGGATGCACCAGTCTTATAAAAGCAGTCTTGAAGGGGAATTTAGACTTTACATTATCTCGCAAAATGGCGTCTTGCGTCCAGTCCAGTCGCAAGATGGTGTCGCTGCGATTCAATTTTAAACTGATCTTGTCTCAGCCAATAATCTAATTTCGACATTACCTTGTGGCTAACCATGATTAGGCTGGGAGACTAGGTTTTGTGTAAAAGCTACGACCGGGAATTAGAATCCTACACAACTGGGTGTAGAAAGAGGTCATAGTGTCTTAAATTAGGTAAAGTGTGTGTGGAATGTTGAAATAGGGGGAAGTAGAAGATAGGTCACCCCTTCTTTTCCCCAAATATTGTATTGGTGGTCATTTTCATTCCTGTGAACCTCTGGCTCATGTCCAGGAGGGGACGTGACTTATGTGTGTTGGCTCATGTCCAATGCCACTGTGGGTGATGTACAAAGAATTTTATGTCTAGCTTTAAAGTAAATGTAATGCCATGTGATATGTATTTGGCTCTGTTTACTGTTTGATTCGTGTGTTAGGTAAAGGGTTGATAGTGGCCCTCCGTGGCCCTTTATCTGTTATAATACTCTGTAAAGCTGTTCACTGCTTGCTGTTATTATTGACAATGCTGCTTAAAATTTTGCTTGCATGAAATGTTTGAGTATTTACCCATATTGGTGTTGATGTAAATTGTTTCTTATATACTATTTGGCCCGGTAACCATTTTAAAGACCATTCATGCTGATGTAATGTATATTACTTGTTTATTTAGCCCTGTGTAACCGCAGCTGGCAATTCTGGTGATAGTAATTTGTGGCATAGACTACTTGTTGGTACAGCTCGTGCACTACAAGAACCTTTCCAACTTGCAGGTGCATAACCCTGCTTGCAGCTAATTATTTTTCATAGACTATTTGTTGTTACAGCTGGTGCACTATAAGAACCTATCCAACCTACTTGGATAGGTTGGATAGGTTCTTATAGTGCACCAGTACAGGAGATGATTACTTGTGCATAATCCTGCTTGGAGCTAATTATTTGGCATAGACTATTTGTTGTTACAGCTGGTGCACTACAAGAACCTATCCAACCTACATGTGCATAATCCTGCTTGCAGCTAATTATTTTACATAGACTATTTGTTGTTACAGCTGGTGCACTACAAGAATCTATCCAACCTACATGTGCATAATCCTGCTTGCAGCTAATTATTTTGCATAGACTATTTGTTGTTACAGCTGAGGCACTACAAGAACTTCTCCATCCTGCAGGTGCATAACCCTGCTTGCGGCTAATTATTTTGCAAAGACTATTTGTTGTTACAGCTGGCGCACTACAAGAACCTATCCAACCTGCATGTGTTTTCCCACGTTTTTCTCAGCAAAAAGGGAGCATTAACCCAGACTGTATTTCACAGCTATAGACTGCCGGAGCACCATTGATTCAAGCTAGACCAGCAGGTTTCATATTTAGGTCTCTCATTTGTTTTTTTGGTAAAGTAAAATTCTGAAGGAATTGTGGTTCTTGTTGGTTTCACATGCTTGCCAGCTGGGGTCACCGGTAGATGACGTGGAGGTAATAAATAAATACCTTGTCATTGAATAGTGTAATTAATTTAATTCCATATCTACTGTCATTTGTTGTTAATTATTAACAAATAATAAAATTGCGTTGCACCTTCCCTCCTGACTGGTCATTGTGTCTGCAAAAGGGGAATTCAGGCTTGTCACGGTGTGTCCTATCTTAACAAGGGGAAATTGGCCACCGAAGCAATCCGAACACACCTGAACCTGGTGCTAGTGGTGCAGCACTGTACAAACCAGTCAGTACATCACACATAGGCTAAATACCTTGTATCCATATGGGTTTAATGAAACCATGTCTTTTACATGTTTTTTATAAATTAGTTTAGTTTCCCTTCCCACCATTTTGCTATGTGCAAAAGATTATATATCATGCTTATCTGTATTTTCATGTCCAACTCTGTATGATGTTGGCTTTTCTGCTGCATTATATGTGCCTTTTTCTGTTCAGTTCTAGCTTTTTATGATTTTGTATATTGTATGTTCTTATGCTCCTGCTACTTTTCATATTTCTACATAAGTGTTTTTATGTTCATTTACACACAGGTTTTACGTTGACCTGTCTTGTGTAGATAGGTTGCTATGGTGACGGGTCACGTTTCTGGTCCACCCCCCCCGGCTGGCATCGCGACGCAGGCGATGACGTTGTGGATGCCGGACGGAGGGAGCGTGGAGGAGCTGCACGGGTTAGTTACTCTATATATTTGTCTGTCTTTGTATTTATTGGTGATGATGTCTTGATAAAAGAGGTTAAAATCCTCTGAAACGTTGGCATACACATGGAGTGTTGATGTTTTATTTTTATTTTTATACACATCTGAGACTGCCTTTACCGCAAGTTCGGATTAGTTTCATTGAGTATGATGAAACTCATTGATAAATGGACCCCTATGTTTTAAGCCTTGGGGAGAGATAAAGTGGATGGAGAAAAAGTACCAATCAGCTCCTAACTGTCACTTTACAGGCTGTGTTTGGAAAATGACAGGAGATGATTGGTTGGTACATTATCTCTCTCCACTTATTTCTCTCTAAGGCTTAGGACATAGATCCCTATGTCAGAAATGTCTGCATACAGCATATGCAAAGATACGTATGTTTGCTACAGTGCTTGCGACATTTGCTACAATCCGTTTGATATAGCCACATTCGGAGCAGCATTTCACTTAGAAACAGGCTCAATTTCTTTTTGAAACTGCTACATAAATGTCTTGGAGGAGTCTACAAATTCACCAAGCTCCTCAGTATGGTATATTAAGGCAGAGAGGTGTGTGCGCACAGCTGATATATAATCAGACCCTCTAGAGTCCCAGGAGGAGATGTATCAAACCATCGATAAAGACGTTGTGGAGATGTTGCCCATAGCAGTCAATCAGCTTCTAACTGTAATTTATCTGGCACAGATAAAACAAATCTCAGAAGCTGATTGGTTCTCCACTTTGTCTCTCTCTGAGGATTGATGCATCTCCCCCTAATTGTTAGATACCTCAGTACAGTATATACGAGTTCAGTAATGACTTCAGAAGGAGATAACCAGTGCTGCTGGTTCATTGAGTGATTGCAGGTAAAGCTGTACTCACTGTTACATGTACACTGATAATGGACCGGAGCAGGGTTCTATAAAGCTAACCAGCTGGTGAGGTATGCTGGAATTGCTTTATATGCAGATATTAACTAGGTCTTTCATAGAAGCTAAGTAGAAGACCACTCCTCCACCTGTTGGTGTGGGCTGTCCTGCCGCCTAATGATGCTAACTTCATGTGATTATTCAGAGCCAATCGGGAAATCTGCCAGACTTTGCCCAGTTATAGGATGTCCCATAGAGCGTGCTCCTGAATATACATAGTTCATGCTGTCATGAGTACTTATACTTACCCAGAAGATGGATAACTTTATTTGGACATGTGGCTTTAGAAGAACTACACAGCTGAGCCACAGCATATGTAACATATGTGCAATTATGTTTTGTCTGTTCAGATTTCTGTTTAACACATAGTTTGTGTACTGTAGTTGACAGTTACTGTTATATTTTCCCTGCCATGTTGCGATACAGATTGTGTTTGTCTGTGCGTGTTTGCCTTTGAAACTCAGAGGGTATATTGTTCTTGCTCAAGACAGCTTTAAGGAAATAGAGGAAAAGAAGGATTTTAATTGCATTTCACAAATTCTGGCATTAAGCTGAAATATCTCATTACAATTTAAGACCCTGCACAGAATTCCTGAACAGTGTGTTTGACACAGATGTTACGGGCGCAGGATCGGCATCTGTGCGCCATGAATGATTGTCACACAGTGTATCCTGTTGTGAAAAACACAACACCTGCTTCATGAGTCAAGTAATAACTAAACTAACAACAGGAAACAGTTATTTTCAAATATGGCTAATGAGTTTATTTTAAGATATGGCTCATACTCCCTGTAGAACTGCTTGTTTTCTATTTCAACAGTTATGCAGTAGTATATAAATGTTGCACTTTATTAAATGTTATTGCTTAAAAAGTGAAGAGTGTAGTTATTTTATATTGTGATAGGCCACATAATATTGTGGTATATTTGTGTTCCTTCCAACTGTTAAAAATGAATTAAATACACAGAATTGCAGATTACCGAACGGCGAATACAAAACCGAAACTGAATTCATGACCTCATGTGCACTATCAAAAGGACGAACCGGTATGTAAAAGTGATAAAATGTTTTAGTTCATTTGTGTTGTTGGCAGCAGTGCCCACACTGTGCCCACTACCGGAAGAGATGCCCAAATTACAATTCGGTTTGCTTAATCTGAGAAATCTGGGCAAAGCAGATTCTTTTTGAAAAACCCTTAGAAATAGTCCAAATACAGACCTGATTCCTGGATTTAGTGCTCCCTTTAACATGTAATATGCAAAATCTGCTGCCTGAGACTGCTATTTACTATTCCTTTATTCTCAGCACTGACAGGATGCAACTGCAGTTCAGTTATTCATTCCATATCATTTAAATATATAATACATTCATAATTTATTAACAGATATTTATATTACAATAAATATTCCACTGCGCTTTACAGAGAATATTTTGGCCGGTCACATTAGTCCCTGATCCAGTGGAGTTTACATCTTTATTTCCTAAAATTGGGTTTAACTTTAAAGGTCTGACTCACAAATATTGAAAATTTAGAAAGGGGCATATTTATTTAATGAAATTTGCAGGATATCTCCGAAGAAGAGATATCCACAAATTTCAAGTATCCCCTGAATATCACCCAAACATATATATGTATGCTATATGTGAGATGTACCATGCAAAGCAATAGCCACTGTAGCCTATGGGCAATTTACCGCACAGTTTACTGGTAGAGGGATTTTTAGGATCCCTCTACGGCAATAGACACTCACACATGCGACACCCCCTTTGCAGCACACAGCGCCACGCATTCCAATTTCTCATTTGTTTTCTGAAGGGTGTGTGGCCACACCTTCCGGAATTGGTCACGCCCTCTCCAGGTACCTGGGCCCCGTTCAGCTCTCGGCTGCTGTGCTACTGACTTTGGCCGGGATGTACTAAGGTTGCGGTGACCATTCCGCCAGTCACCGCAACCTTACTAGTCGCATATGTATGTACTAACATATGCGATTAGTATCGCAAAGGGCAGCTTTTGCGATAAGAGCTGCCTTTGCGAAATAGACGATGCCGGGTGACAGGGTCTCCGTGGGACCCCGTCCCCTCCAAGCCCCGGGAACTTCCTGCTGGTCACCTGTGCAGGAAGCCCCGGGCTCCTCCTCCTCCTCCCTGCACCAAGAAGATTAAGAGGAGGAGGCGGATAACCCAGGAGGAGCGTGGGCCGGTGACATTGGAGTGCAGGTGAGTGGGGGCCAGTGCTGGGCGACGTTGGGGTGGTGAGGCGGCGACGAACCGTCGGGAGCGGGGTGCAGTAAGAAGCCCATAGGCTTCTATAGGGTAACGCCAGGTTTTTCTGGTGTTACCCTCCATGCAGAAAAAAAGGTGGCCAGGGCTTAGAACATATAGAAATGCAGGTTTTTACTGCATTTTTCCTTTAGTACAGTACATCCCACCCTTTGTATGCACAAGTAACACGGCCGGCTCCCCAGGGCAGGCATTATCGATCACTTTACTTTTACATATTAGAGGGAGCCCATGTCTTTGCATATGTAGCTTTAAAAACATTGTGACGACACCTAATTTTTTATTGCCACAATAGGCAATAATAAGAAATGACAATTATAGGCCCTAAAACCTGATAAATACAAAGCTTGCCCCTGAGTTTACTTAAAATGTCAAAATACAAGCTTATTGCTCAGTATTCACTGTGGGTGCAATGCATTTCTACCTCTCCTTATACCGCTTTCACACATAAACCCCGGATTTAATGTGACTCGGATCCAGGACACTGAGCCCGACTTGAAGCCGGGATTTTCTGTACTTACTCCCGTTCACACATGGGTGTCAGCCCGGGATATTCCCGTGTCGTCACCCTTCACACCAGACCCAGATCTTCCAGTGACCCGGGTCTTCCGTCTGGCAGTGGACTATTGGAGATGATGTCATCTCCAAGCGCCACTGAGCCAGTCAATCAGAGCCTTTTAGGCATGACAACAGGTCATTGCGACCCGGGTTATGCCATTCACACTACTGGTGACCCGGGAATAACCCTGCTACCAATCATCGTCGCGGACCCAGGACTCCAGCCCGGGACGGCCCCTTTCACACATAGTCTAGACCCAGGTCGGTGCGCATGTACTGACAATAACCCAGGTATGTAGTCTATGTATGAAAGGGGTATTCTTCTTCTTATAATTTCTGACTGCAGCTGCCAACATGGAACAGTACAAAACTAGCTCAAAAAGTGAGGATAATGAGATTTTTTGCCATCTGATCATACAAATGTTTTGCATTCAATAATATTTTTTTTTAGAAGTCAAAACATAGGGCCTGATTCAGACCCACTCGCAAGCGGCTGTCCACTCGCAAGTGGGTCGATGGTGTGCACTGAGCATGCGCACGACGGAGGGAGCTCCGTCGTGCGCATGCGCCAGACGCGACGAGCGAAGGAAAGTCCTTCGCTCGTTGTGTCTGATCAAAGGGGGCATGCTGTCGATGTTGATTGACAGCACGCCCCCTTTGGTAGGCGTGCCGGGGGCGTGCCTCCCTGACGGGGGCGTTCCCACGGGAATGCCTCCCGTCAGAAGCCGGCCCACTGACATCACTAGTGATGTCAGTGGGAGTGATTTTGGCTCTGATAGAGCCAAAATCACTCCGGAGCTTGAGGTTGAAAACCTCAACCGCAGGCTCCGGCTCGCAGTTTCGATGGTCGCGATGGTCACGACCATCGCGGCCATCAAACTGCACGCTCGTATAGCCTGTGGGTGGCGACCCACAGCTATACGAGTTTCCAGGAGGACGCTCCATTTTCATGGAGGGCGGCCCTCATTCAGAGCGTGCGCTCCGCTCAGAGCGTACGGCTCTGAATGAGGGCCATAGTTTCATAATTGCAAACTTGGTAAAATATATTATTATTAAATAATTTAAATTAGGCAATAGAAAAACTGGAAATATATAAATGCTCTATATAGGTAGCGCAAGTGTAACCAAAGTTTACTTTACCTCTCCTCTCTGTCTTGTGTTACATTCCTATTTTTTCTTATCTTCAGTGCAAATTGACTATTCGTGTGTGCTGTCTAGTGGCCCGAAAGAACCCAATTTTTTATATTATTATACATTTAAATTTTCATATATATATTACACCTGCCCAGAACACCAAACTTCAGACAAACATGTACATAAATAAGACGCTATCAGGCTGTAAAAAAATAAATAAATGTACCACGTTTACTTATTCTGTAAATGCCATGTCTGCTTTAATTTACAGACTCCCCCTTGTTCTCGTTCCATCTCTGTTGCTTTAGATTGTAAGCTAGTTTATCAGAGTTCTCCTTCCTACTGGCTCCTGTTGGTTAACTGTTAAATGCCCCGTATGTACCCTTCGCTCTGCGCAGCATTGCACAACTTGTTGCTGCTTTAGAAATGAATGATGACAATAACAATGTACATTATATTCCCATCCATATACATTGTATGGGAAACCCGGGTCCAATAGGATGAAGTGTTTTTTTCAATGTCAGAATCTCACTTTCTTTCCAAAGCTTTCCTAAGGTCGACACAAAAAGGCATATCAGCATGGTTGGCATAGAGGTTAGCATTACTACCTCACAGAGGTCTAGGCTTCGATTTCCACCAAGGTGTTATCTGTGTAGAGTTTGTATGTTATCATGTTTCTGTGTGTTTCCTCCCACAATCCAAAAACATGCTGGTAGCTTTATTGAATTCTGACAAATTAAAAATAAGAAACAACCCTAGTATGTATTTGTGCCCATGTGGGGGGGAATATAGACTGCAAGCTCCACTGTGCCAGGGACTGCGGAATATGTGTGCGGCGGCGTTATATACTGTAAACAACTGGTAATAAAAAATAATAACACAGTAAATCAGCTGCTGATTTAGTGGCAACCACTCCTTCTATAATCCTATATAACTTCTCTTAGCAGATGTCTCCACTCATTCTTATCAGAATATACAGGAACAGTCCGTCAACTTTCACCTAACCCTTACGCATTAAATCATAAGTGTTCATTCTTATGATAATGGTAAACTTCCCCTATAATACCTATACTCTAATGAATGAAATTTATAAAAGTCTGCGATATAAGAACTGGGAACCTTTGGCCCAGGGTGAAAGTGCGTGCCCTTAGTACATTAGCCGTACTTACACTAACCAGCTACTCTGAGAAGGCGTGCAAAGGCAGGACGCCTTAATGAGCCAGCAGCTGTGTCCTGCTCCACAATATTTATGACCATGACTATTCTCTTTAATGATGTCTTAGGGGAAATGTACTTTATGACTGCTTCTATGGACAATGGAAGCCCGGCCCAGGTATATGGATAGATACATAGTTACTGTACATAGATTATTTATACAGAGTCTGAGGGCCTGATTCAGAGCTGAACGCTCTGACCAGAGCGCTCACTCTGAATCAGGGCCCTCCTATCTTTTTTTGGAGCGTCCTCATGGACGCTCGCATAGCTGTGGGTTACCACCCACAGCTATAGCAAGCGTCCATGATAATGGTCGCGATGGTCTTGACCATCGTGACCATCGGGCTTGCGACGGAGACCCTGCGGTAGGGTCTCGCTGCCGCAAGCCCTGAAGTGATTTTGGCTCTATTAGAGCCCAAATCACTCCCACTGACATCACTAGTGATGTCAGTGGGGCCGGCTTCAGACGGTAGACGATCCCATGGGAACGCCTCCGTCTGGCAGGCACGCCCCCGGCACGCCCACCAAAGGGGGCGTGCTGTCAATCAACATTGACAGCATGCCCCCTTTGGTGCGAGACCCGGAGCGACAGCTTGGCTGTCGCAGTCCGGGTCTCGCGCATGCGCACGACGGAGCTCCCTCCGTCGTGCGCATGCGCAGTGGGGCAACATCAACCCGTTTGCGAGCATCCTTTGCTTGCGAACGGGTCTGAATGACCCTCTGAGTTCCATATACTGTAGTTCCAATATGAATATATATGTCAAATATAAGAACAGTCAAGAGTCAATAGTGTCCCCATTACTTTCTTATTAATCACTTGAATTCAGTGTTGTTGGCGTTACGGTTTGAGGCAGCTCTCTCCTTTCCCAAAGGTCTGCTTGGAGGTTGTACCTAAAATGCAGTAGTTGTTCCATGGTGTATTACTTAGTAACAACTGGATTTACAGATGAAGCAGACTTTGTTGCAATACTTAGATCACGTAGGGCCTGATTCAGAGCCGCTCGTAAGCGGCCGCTCGTTCGCTCCGAGCGATGTTTGCCCAACTGCGCATGCGTACGGATCGTTATACGCATGCGCGAACCAGTCATTGCGGTCGAAATTCATGTGCTCGCAAAATAGCGAATGCCTGATAATATGAGTGACAGGAGTAGGCGTATGTGGGTGGTAACGGGGGAAGGTGCTTCAAAATGGGGAGTGGAGATCCGAATGCAGGCGTGCTTAAAGGTCAAAGCGGGCGTTTTATGGGTGTGCATAATTAAAACAGCAGCGTCATTGACCACGTCACTGGGTTATTTTATAGCCAGAACTGCTCGCAAAATTGTGTTAGCAAAAACCAACCACAAGAATAGCGAGCAGTTCATACCCTGGTCGATGTACTCGATTAATCTAATAAATAGCGGACATGACGTAGGATGCGAGCGGCCAGGGGGCGTATTTTTTCAAAAAACAACCGCAAGTTTTGTTCGCTCGATCAGACCTAGAGGCGTGAACAGACCGCAAAGAGCGAACGGTTGATTTGAATAGCCACCCCTATTTTCTGGACCAGCAAGCGCTAATTGCGTCCGGCTCTGAATGAGGTCCTTAGCTTGCCAGATAGCAGCAGTTATACAGATCTTTTCTTTGAACATTGGTAGCTTACAACCTGTTATCCTTTTGCTTGTACCCATAGATGTGCATGGGAGCTGGCAAAGGAGGGTTACGCAATGGCCTCCCCAGCCGGGTCATGGGCAACCCCCCTCCCCCACCAGGTCATAGACTATTTACCTGGGCCGCCCATGGGGGTACAGTGACGCATCCAGGAAGGGAAGGTGGGGGTTCTAAGTACATAGAACCCCTCCCTGACTCAACATAATCAATGCCCTGCCCCCTCATCATGTAATGCCGTAATAAGCTGGTGTCGTTGTGGCTACGCTCCCTAACATCACTCTCGAATCATGGAAATATAACGCAAAGTGGTGGGGCCTAATGGCCAGTGGCGGCTCCTTGGTTGGGGCTGCAGTGCAGTCCAAAATTCAAATAGGGGAGCCACACCAACTCACCCCATACGCTACCAAACATCACAAGCCAGGACTCACTGGCAGTTGGTGTGGCTCCCCTATTTTAATTTTGGACGTAGCCATAGTAGGTGTAGGGGGTGCTGTTGCTATTGGCTCCAGACCCAGGTCTTATAGTTGTATACCAAGTTCCTGTAATTGCCTGCTAAGCAGTTGGGTCTGGCACATAGCTGCCTTGAAAAGGGGGATTCATCACCATCAGTGCTTATATAGGTAGTGGTCTTTGTCTCTCCATGACATGATCCATCTCCTGAGCTCCCATTTCACCATTAAAGGCATGGCAGAGCTAATCAATGAGCTTGGCACTGTCAGGAAGTAGTGGTCTTCTACTTGATTATAGCGTTTATGAAGTGTGCTGGGGATGGAGATCGAGCGCTGAGCTTAGTACTATACCAGAATAGGATAGTGTGCTGAAATTAAGATCTCATAGTGGAATCTCCTGCATTAGGATGTATCCTCCTCAGGTAGTAACTGGTTAGTCCCTGCCCCCTCCTCCACTGTCTTTACACTTACTATAAACTGAAATCTCCTCACCCCTAAAAGACCTGTTGACGTGAGGCTGTCATGTAAGAGGAAAAAGTTGCCAATACGGATGAAGCACTTGAAGTGTCAGCAAATAATGTAAGATGAAATAGGAGGTCAATGGGATATGATCTGCCTAACTGTGTGGCATCCCATTTTCAGTGCATAGTGTCCCTGTTATTTACACCCCGACAGCACATTACTACATGGGGGAGAAGCGGTATCAGCACACATAACATGCACTGATACCACTCTTCCCCCATATCGCCAGATAATACATCTCCCGCACTGTTCAGAGCCATAAAGACTGTTTTATGTATGTGACACATCATAGGAGAGGCTGCTATGCCATTATGGCTGCTATGGTTTTTAGGTTTTAAAGTCTTTAGTTTTAAAGTGTCTTGATATTTTTTAATTAATACTAGAGTTATACCAGTGTTAAACAGGAGGAATACAGAAGGAGGACATTCTATCTACAAACTCAGCTCCAAAAAAACTGCTCACATCAAATTTACCGTAAGTCATGTAACTCACCAGCTCAAACATAACCAGGGCACTCCTTACTGACATCCCTGCCTGGACTTTGCTATGACCTATCACCTTGCTTGCTGCTCATACTGATTGCTTTTTGTTTTTTTTTAAACATCTCTGGCTACATAATTTCAGCACCAATATAATTTTGCCTTTATTCACTTAAAATTCTTAAATGCATTTCCATTCACTTTTTTTTTTACCACACCCTCATGTTAACATATTTGAGCCGCTTGACTACAATCATCTTACTTGCTACGAATCTGATAACTCTATGATTGAACCTCTCCAATCTGACTTCTGTCCCCTCCACTCTGCAGAAACTGCACTAACAATCTTCTCTCAACCAAATTCTAGGTACATTTCTCCCCCATCTGCTTCCTGGACCTCTTTGCTGGCTTTGACACCGTGGCTCACCCTCTCCTACTTTGCACCCTTCAGACCATGGGCCTCTGTGACACTGTCCTTTCTTGAATCACCTCCTACCTTGCTGACCACTCCTTCTCTGTCTCTATGTCTGGCTCCACCCCCCATCCATCCTTCCTGTGGGCATCCTCCAGAGTTCTGTCCTTGGCCATCTACTCTATTCTCTGTGTAACTTATCTCTGGCTAAACTCATTAGTTCCTTTGGCCTCCAGTATCACCGCTATGCTGACCACACTCAACCCTACCTCTCCTCTTCTGATCTCTCTCCTTCTCTCTTCTCTTGGGTGTCTAGTTGTCTCTGCCATTTCCTTCTGGATGTCCAAGCACTTTCTCAAACTCAACATGGCCAAAACTTAATTCATTGTCTTCCCTCCATCTATAGACTCCTCCCCTTCCAACCTATCACTGTCAACAACACCACTATCTCCTCTGTTCCCAACTCCGCTGCCTGGGAGCCATTCTTGACTCTTCCTTCTCTTTCTCCTTCGGCCTCCACATTCAGGCCCTCATTCAGAGGCACTCGCAAAATGCAAGCGGTCGCACTGAATGAGGGCAGCCGCTTGGGTTTTGAAGTGCGGCCTCCTGGTCGCTCGCTAAGCTGTGGGTTCAGCGACCGACCAGGTTGATGGTCGCGATTTTCAAGACCATCGTGACTATCGGGGCTTGCAACAAGACCTAAGGTCTCAGCAACCACAAGCCCCAGGGAGCTTCCTGCTCTGATCGAGCAGGAAGCTCCCCACTGACATCACTGCTGATGTCAGTACTACCGCCCACAAAATGGCAGGCGTTCTGCCTCCGTTTGTGAAACCACCCCCCACCATGCCTACAAAACAGGGATAGCCGATGATCAACATCAACAGCCGCCCCTTTTGTAGTGAGCTCCGGAGCATCACTTGCGAGCGCTCAGCGCTTGCAAGTGGGTCTGAATGAGGTCCTCAATCTCTTGCCCTATACTGTCAGTTCCAACTCTGCAACACCATTCCTATCAGGCCCTTCCAGGATACCATCAAAACCATTATCCATTCACTGATCATCTCTCACATCAACTACTGCAACCTTCTACTCACTGGACTCCCCTGCTCTCATCTAGCTCCTCTCTAATTTGTACTCAATGCTTTAGCTCGATTTATCTTACTCTCACGTCAGTCCACATCTGTTTCCCATGTCTGCTAATCCAATCATTGATTTCCCTTCCCCTACAGAATCCTCTTCAAGTACGTACCATCATGGAGAGGGCCTTGTACAACTCTACAGCTCCATACACCTCCAACCTCATCTCCTTACATGCACTTTCCGGTTGGCCAATGTCTGCCACCTTACCTCCCCTTTGGTTACCACATGTCTCTCTAGAAACCAAGATTTCTCCCATGCTTCCCCAACCTTTGGAATGATATTCCTCATTCCATCAGACTACTGTTCATAAAATCATATCTCACCTGTTCATAAATGCATATCCATCCACCACTTAGTCTACCTCACCCTCTTTCACTCTAATTTTTTCTCACCTCTGCTGCTGGCCTCAGCTCCCCATGCACTGGCTTATGTCTTCTGTTTGTCTCCCCCTTCCCTTTAGACTATAAGCACCATGAGCAGGCCATCCTCCTTCCTCTTCTCAATACCTACTTCTCTTGCACACTAGCTACACTCTACACTTCCTCTTAGGGTTCTCTGCCCCTGGACTCCACTACTATGACCTAGACCAGTAATATGAGCCCATTCTAATAGCTTCAGGTTTCAGCTTATGCTGAATATTTCCATTGCACCCCTTGCATCAGTGGCTGTGTTAAGGTTTAACTAATTACTTGTCTACTGTATTGTATTGTACTGGTTTACCCTGTACTGTCTTATTTTTTTGCCCTCTGTATGGCACTGTGGACCACTTATGAAGTCATTAAAGAGTGGAGAATTAGACTGGTGGAGAAGTTGCCATAGCAACCATCACCATCTACCTATCAATTTATAGATTGTACATGATAAATGCTAGCTAGAAGCTGATTGGTTGCCTTGGATAGAGATGCTGTAAAGTGTAGACGTTGCCCAAAGCCATCAATTAACCTCTAGCTACTGTATCATCTCATAGACTGTGGTAGATAAAGACAGTTAGAAGCTGATTGGTGTCTTTGGGCAACTTTAACACTTTATATCTCTCCAAGGCTAGTGTTCTAGACAAACATATTTATGTTTATCTAGAATTGAATGTGCCGGTAACAATCTCCTGACCATGCTGTCACAAGTTTGACAAAGTTACTAATCCTGGAAACTTGTTTTATTAATAAAATAAAATGTTTATTGTCCCATCAGGAGGTTTCATTATCCAAAAAGCACTGAGGCAATGTTTTTTTCCTAGCCCCACCCTTGTACGCCATGCCAAAGTCTTCCATTATATTTGGTTGTAAACTGAATTAAGTCTTTCGATCGTCTAATTTTTCCATAGTCGTCAGTGCAAGGCTTTATAAGATTTAATGTATGTTTTAGGAAACATACTTTCTTTAACCTTCTTTAAAACACTGTTCAACTATGAGTCAATGTATGTGGTAGGCATATATACATTTCTGGCAATTAAGGCCTTTATTTAGAGAAAATAGCTTCTCTCTAATTTTTGTGCAATTTGAGGCATAGTAAACACAAAATGGGCATAGCATTCACTGACGTGCATGTGAAACTAATTGCCCAGCTAATAGGAATCATTACATTTTCTTTTCTTGTGCAAGTTATGTGTTTGTAGCTAAGCAACAGGCCCAGGTTATGATGTAAATGATCACTATAGAAGAAGTAGGCATTTTTGGAATGCTGAAATATAGAGAAGACTAGAAATTGTTTGTGTGCAGATGGAAATGCTGGAAAGTATTCATCGTCTTTATACTGTAGTTACCTGCATATCGACAGCACATACAAGTCCTGGGGCTCCATTAACTAACAACCTGTAGGAACCTGCAACAGCATCACTATCATTCCAGATATATATATATATATATATTATATATATGTATTATATATATATATATATATCAGAGGCAGAGGGTGGACCTCCGCGGATTTAAAGGATTCATGCTCACAAACAGTTGTTACATCAACGTTCCAGATGCCTTTATTATGCAACTTTCGTCAGGATTAAATGTATAATAACAAGTTCTTACCTTCATAAAACCAGTGTGCACACAGATCACGACACCCCCGGCTCACTTCCGAGTTTGAACGACTTGACATCACACATCACATGGTGACAGGGGTCAGTACCCGGTCTCCATAGGAACATAGTGGCATATATATATATATATATATATATATACTAGGGATGTGCGCTGACCCCCATGTTTTGGTTTTGGATCTGTGTCTCCTTTGTGTTTTGGATCTGGTTTTGCCAAAACCTTCCTTGTGTGTTTTAGTTTTGGATCTGTATTTTTTCTAAAAACTCATAAAAACAGCTAAAGTCACATAATTTGGACATATTTTTGTTCCTACATTATTAATAACCTCAATGATATTTATTTCCAGTCATTTCCAGTCAATTTTGACCACCACACAGCTCACAATATTGATTTAATCGAGTTTAGACCAAAAGGTTGCATCGAGCTAGCTGGCTGACTAAACTAAGCGACAGCAGTGGGTGGCACTAACATGTGGAAGTTCAGCTTCCAACATGGCACAGAGTGGCACTGCAGTGGTGACAGGATGGCAGTTTAATAAGCTGTACGACCCCATAGGAAGTTTCAAAACCAAGAATGTTTTCATTAATAAAAAACTAGGTCAGAGGCCCGAGGGAGTTAGAATATGTTTATTGACTGAAGTCAGGGAAAGGACGGAAGGATTGATTAGTTTTTAATTTATTTATTTTCATGTTTTGATTCTTAAGAAAATCTATGAGGGAAGATCAATGTAGGATCAAGTTCTTCAGTTCCTGGAAAACATCTTTGATCTGGAGGAGGGTTTTATTTATACATAATAGAAATGTGTTGGCCTTGTTTATGGAGGTGCTGCTAAGTAGTACACACTGTAAGCAGATGTTTAATTTGTGCTCAGGGAGGTTGTTAAAGATAATGGGACTAAGACTTGCTGTTTACATCAGAGGAAAGCAGTCTATAGCTCTCCGGCTAAACTACAATTCCCAGCATCTGTGCTGTTTGCCAGGCCTACTGGAAGTTGTTTGCCAACAACGGGTAGTGTACCTCAAGTTACCTCAGCCTGCTTTACGCACTGTACTGTATGTAACATGTAAATTTGTATTTAATGTGACCAATATACACAACTAATTTTGTATTAAATGTATTTGTACTTTAATGTACACATCCTGGCAGGAAGATACTTTGTGCTGCTGCTCAAATTTCTGGGCTCTCTCATGACACCCACCATTTACATTATCCAGTTATTCCACTTAGAGTCACCTACATACAAAGGAGTCAGGCATTTATTTAGCTGAACCATTATTTATAACAGCCTATCAATTCACCAGGGTCCTGGGGCAACCAGTTGGGGTTAGGAGCAATGAAATAGACTGGATAAATTTGAAAATCTACCATGTTCTGCCCACTCAATCAACTTGGTGGTTCAGATTTTTTTTTTTAAATGAAATGGGGCATACAGGGGATGCTGTCTGTGGCCATAAAATTTCGTGGACATGTCTGCCATTCAGCAACTGCATGTAGAAGATTTCAGCAGCTGTGGCAGTTCAACTTCCAACATGGCACTTTTATCAATCAAGACTGAGGCCTGAGGAAGTTGGAGTATGTACAGTATGTAGTTGAAGACAGGAAAAGGAAGGGTTGATTCATAGTACATTTAATTTAAGTTTTTGATTTCGAAGCAATTTTCTGAGGGAGGGAGGAGGAGAGTCAATTACAAAGAAATTTGACTCATTCACATTGCCCCAGTTGAGCTCTTTGGTGGTTCCGCATGCAATAAATGCTTTATGTGGCCATAAAAATATCTTGACATTTATGGCATACAGCAACCGCATGTTAAAGACTTCAGCGGCTGTGGTAGTTCAATTACCAACATGGCACATCTAGGAAAGAGAATGGCACTGCAGTGGCAGACAGAATGGCAGTTTAATAAACTATAACAATAATGTTTGTCATCTACACAAAAATACAGTCTGCAATGCCCCATACAGCGCAAAATGCAAAGAAAAGAGGTGCAAGATGAAATTGTCCTTGGGCCCTCCCACCGACGGGAGTAATGCCAGTGTCACATCTGCCCATTTCGATTCTTGAATGTGTGGATGAACTATTAATGTGGCAGCACACAAAATTGAAGCTCTGAACAGGAAAGGGGCAGAGGGATTTTAAAGTCTGGTACTAAACATCTCTCATCATTGTGCTTCTGGGATTATGTATGGGAAGGCTGGGAGGGGAGGAGGGAGAACATCTCCAGATACCATCAAAAAATAGCCTCTCCATTTGATGTTTGAGCTGCATCTGACCAAACATGGCTGTTACGATCAAGGAAATGCAATCCCGCCAGGTTGGTATCTACAATCAAGATTAAAAATGGCATAAGAGTATTTTTCAAGTATGCCTATTTGTGATTGTAGTTGAAATAAATACAATATGAAACTAAAAAAAAAAAATGAAGCTTCAGAGCAGCGGGACAAAAGCACAGCAGTTTAAAAAATAAAGGACATCTGTATAACATTTGCCACACAGCAGTGGCAGATAGAATGGCAGTTTAATAAACTATCAAATTAAAAATGTCAGTCAGCAATGCCCCAAACAGCCCATAATGCAAAGAAAAGAGGTGCAAGATGGAATTGTCCTTGGGCTCTTCCACCCACTATTATGTTGTACATATTAAACAGGACATGCACAGTTTAACAAACCAATCACTTGGGACTGCCTATTTTGGCCCCCACAAAGCAAGCTACCAACGGGCAGCTGACATAGCTGGCAATGATCTCTCCATGCACTAACTGGCAGAGGCAAGATGTCAGCACCATCATCATCCGATTCCTCACCCTCATCAGTGTGTACATCATCTTCACGCAATGTAAATTCATCCCTGCTGGAATCTACCATTACAGCCTCAGGTGCCTCTGTAATTTTTGGATGTAATTGGCGGTAAAGGTCTACCTTATGGAATTTGTAGTTCATTTTGATGAACATCATCTTTTCCACATTCTGAGGAAGTAGCCTCCTAAGTCGATCGCTGACAAGGTTCCCGGCTGTGCTGAAAACTTTTTCTGACTACACACTGGAGGGTGGGCAGCTTAAGTACAACAAAGCCAGTTTGTGCAAGGGCATCCAAATTGCCTTCTTTAGCTGCCAGTAGTAAAATGGACTGTCTGACATGCCTATTTGGATGCTTTCATTAAAATAGTCTTCAACCATTCTTTGAATGATGACCATATCAGATGGAGTAATGGTAGATGTCTCATTAATTGTGTTGACTCATCTGCATCACCAGTAGGTCTTTTTTTGGGAAAGTGTGTTTTTTTCTTGGCAAACGGACTTGCTGTAGAAAGTGAAGAAGCAGCCATCGCTGCATCACGTTCCACTTGAGCTAACAATTTGCTTATCAATAGCTCTTTGTATCTCTTCAGATCTGTGTCCATTGGGAAGAAAGACACGATGCATGACTTAAGCCTAGGATCGAGCATGGTCGCCAATATGTATTGATCCAATTGGAAAATCCTGACAACCCTTGGGTCCTGGTGAAGTGAATAAAGGACTTGATCAATAAGGCCGACATACTTAGCAGAATCGCTTAATTTCAGCTCCTCCTTCAGGTTCTCAAGCTACTTTTCCAACAGTCTAATAAGGGGAATTACTGGCAGTGTCTGAACTCACTTCACACGTGACTACTTTGAAGGGTTTTAGCACTCGGCACAACACGGAAAGTATTTTCCACTGAGTTTGAATAAGGTACATTCCCCTTCCTCTTCCTATGTCATAGTTTGTTGTGTAGCTCTGGACGGCTTTTTGCTGTTCCTCTATCCGCTGAATCATATAAACGGTGGAGTTCCATCTTGTAACTACCTCAGCTTGTGGCAGGGCAAATTCAACATTTCTTGCAGGCGCTGCAATCTTTTACATCCACCTGCTGAATGGCAAAAATGTCCAGAAATTTTGCAGGCCACAGAAAGCATCACCTGCATGGCCCTGTAATTTTTTATAAAATGTTGCACCACCAGGTTGGTTGTGTGAGCAAAACATGGGACATATTGGAATTCACCCAGCTGTAATGCTCTCACAATATTGGTGGCGTTGCCAGAAATCATAATTCCCAAGGAGAGTCCAAGCAGGGTAAGCTATTTTGCAATGACTTCCCTGAGTTTTTCTAAGAGGTTGTCAGCGGTATGCCTCTTAGTGAAACCGGTGATACACAGAGTAGCCGGCCTCTGAATGAGCTGCTGTTTCATAGCGGCTGCTGCTGTTGGTGGTGCTGAAGGCATTACACCCTCCCAGTGGGCTGTTACAGTCTTGTAATCTTGCGTTTGCCCTGCTCCCCTTGTCTATACAAACAAACAAAAATGGCAGCTGCTCAATCAATCCAGCAGTACTAATCAGGTGCATGAAAGGGAGGGGTCACACTAAGTAGAAAAAGGAGGGGGATTTAACCCCCTATTGTACCTCAGCACACTGAATAATACCTGCAACAATATATGAAGACTATATGGTCATAAAAATTCAGAGATATTAGTTGCATGCATTTGCAAATACATGGGAGGCTGCTGGGCCATGTCACGGCTTCTCTGTTACCAGCAGTCCCTAACACTAAGGGGTTCACGTCCGGGGCGCAGTGCACCCCCAAAAATCGTCCAGCCCAGGACCCCCCCCAGGGCATCACACGAAAATGGAAAAAGAGTGACAGTGCAGTGTAAAGTATAGCTGTGTGTGAGTAATCATTAAGTGTGGAATGAGAGGTTAAAACATATGTGAAAAAATACATGAATAATAAACAAACATAAAAGGAGATGTGAAAAGCAACTATGTGTATTAAGTGGTGATGCCCTGAGGAGGCCCAGCCAGACCAGTCCCGAGGGCCCTACGCCCAAACGCTCACCCCAAATGTAAAATATACCAATTATAAGGCCTCATGATAAAGGCACATATATAATTTTGTCAAATGTAAGGCCTCATGATAAAGGCACATACATAAATGCATCCAAATTGAGAGCCAGCTTACCTGGGAGTCACCCCTGGGAACTCCAACTAGCACTACTAGAACCAGCATGCCCTACTAATGCTGGCTCCTTCATGCAACTCATAACAAACAAACAAAAATGGCAGCTGCTCAATCAATCCAGCAGTACTAATCAGGTGCATGAAAGGGAGGAGTCACACTAAGTAGAAAAAGGAGGGGGATTTAACCCCCTATTGTACCTCAGCACACTGAATAATACCTGCAACAATATATGAAGACTATATGGTCATAGAAATTCAGAGATATTAGTTGCATGCTTTTGCAAATACATGGGAGGCTGCTGGGCCACGTCACGGCTTCTCTGTTACCAGCAGTCCCTAACACTAAGGGGTTCACGTCCGGGGCGCAGTGCACCCCAGAAAAACGTCCAGCCCAGGACCCCCCCCAGGGCATCACACGAAAATGGAAAAAGAGTGACAGTGCAGTGTAAAGTATAGCTGTGTGTGAGTAATCATTAAGTGTGGAATGAGAGGTTAAAATATATGTGAAAAAATACATGAATAATAAACAAACATAAAAGGAGATGTGAAAAGCAACTATGTGTATTAAGTGGTGATGCCCTGAGGAGGCCCAGCCAGACCAGTCCCGGGGGCCCTACGCCCATACGCTCACCCCAAATGTAAAATATACCAATTATAAGGCCTCATGATAAAGGCACATATATAATTTTGTCAAATGTAAGGCCTCATGATAAAGGCACATACATAAATGCATCCATTTGTAAATACATGGGAGGCTGCTGGGCCACGTCACGGCCGTTTGGGGGCGGCCCCACTGACATCACTTGTGATGTCAGTGGTGAGCTTCCGGCTCTAATAGAGCCGAAAGCTCACTAGGCCTTGCAGCAGATGACACCCTACCACAAAGGTCTTGTCGCAAACCCCCATGGTTACGATGGTCTTGACCATCGCGACCATCAACCTGGCCGCTCGCTAAAGCTGTGGGTGGTCACCCACATCCTAGCGAGCGGCCCGGAGGCCGGCCCGGAAAATAGATGCACCCGCCCTCATTCAGAGAGAGCGCTCGCATTTTGCGAGCGCATCTGAATGATGTCCTCAGTTTTTAAGCCGCGTACACACACTGTTCGATACTGTGAATGATTGAATGATAACGATATCATTATTGTTCAATTGTTCACAATATCATCCAGTGTGTATGCAAGATATCGTTAACGATGCACGCTCCCGCAGATAATTAATGATATCTTTCATTGCCTGAACATGCAGGCCAACCTGACGATATCGTCAGGTCAGGGCCAGATTAAGGGGGGGGGGAAACAGGGGCGGTCGTCCCTGGGCCCCCACTCACAGAGGGGCCCCCACTAGAAGTTGTGCGCTGTCTGCACCTGCCGATAGTGTCTCCTCCACTAGTGTAGTGTAGACCGCGCAGTGAACGTGGCCACACTACACAGTGACATACACACAGCCGCCGGCGGCAGCTGTGTGTATATCACAGCAGCTGATGAGAGTCAGACAGACTCTCATTGGCTGCTTCATCAACTGAGGGAGCCGGCTCCCCCCCGCAGCTGGTTATGATGGGAGAGACGTCCTGACGCTGACGTCTCTCTCAACTGTGCAACAGAAGAGCCGGGACTCGCGTCAGGAGCGCGGATTCAGGTAATTTTTTTTTCGGAACTTTTTTTGCGTGTGTGGGGCACTGTCACTGCATATGGGGGAGTGCTACAGGCATCCCTGTATAGGGGGGCAGCTGTAAGGGTCACTGTATAGGGGGCCACGCCATGGGGTACTGTATAGGGGGAGTGTTTGCTACTGGGGGCAATGCATAGGGAGGTCTACTACAGGAGCTCTGTATAAAGGAGACTACTACTGGGGGCAGAACATGGAGGGACTACTACTGGGGGCACTGTATAGGGGGACTACTACTGGGGGCACTGTATAGGGGGGGACTACTACTGGGGGCAGAGCATGGGGGGACTACTACTGGGGGCACTGTATAAGGCAGGACTACTACTGAGGGCAGGGCATGGGGGGAACTACTACTGGGGCACTGTATAGGGGGGACTACTACTTGGGGCAATGCTTTTGGGGGAATACTAGTGGGGGCACTATATAAAGGACACTGCATATGGGGGAATTACTACTGGGGCACTGTATAGGGGGGACTACTACAGGGGGGAAGAGCATGGAGGGACTACTACTGGGGGCACTGTATAGGGGTGGACTACTACTGCGGGCAATGCATATGGGGGAACTACTACTGAGGGCAATGCATAGGGGGACAACTACTGGGGGCACTGTATAGGGGGGACCACTACTGTGGGCATTATATAAGGGGCACTACTACAGGGGGCATTGCATAAGGAGCACTGTAAAGGGGGGACCATTACAGGGGACATTACATAAGGGGCACTTCTACAGTGGGCATTGCAAGAGGGGCATTAAGGTGAATTGAAAGAAAAAAAAATCCTAGGGTGACGAGAAATGGTGGTATTTAGGGGCCCCCACAAGTTTGTTGCCCAGGGGCCCCCACAGACATTAATCCGGCCCTGCATCAGGTTGTGCACATTCAGGGATGCTGCCGGTGTCGTCACTGAGCGATATCATTAACGATATCGTTCAGTGTATAGGCGCAATGTTGATAATGACATTGAGCCTGGCAAACACTTAAAGATATCGCTCATGGAGCAAATCGTTAAGTGTGTATGCGCCATTTCCAGTATATTTACAGTTGTAATGCCGACCCAGTTAAGATGCTCTAAGTAGCATGTTAACCTTGACGACACGCTGGCACATGCATTCAACATAGTTACTGTTACTCACAATAAGTAAATAAACCGTTATCCATCCCTAACAGCTCAGACCCTTAATAATTAACATTAATATTTAACAATAGCCATCCATCTTCCCACCTTGTATTAATAGACACTACCAAGAGGCCACTATAATATAAAATATCCCTCACCAATAAATGAATAGCTCCTGTCCACCATTAGATTATTTACCCTGCAACACTACTAAATTAATAGCCCAGCCCCCACCCACTGTACATTAAATTATTATTCCCCAACACACTAATATATAGTCAAGCCATACACCCAATTACATAAAATTACTAACTCACACAATAATAATAAATTTATAGTTGATCCTCACCCCTATTATATTAAATTAATCACCCCCACTACACTTATAAATTAATAGACCAACCTCCACCCAATTACATTAATAGGAACTGTCTCCTCCTTCACTCTCCCTTACCTTCTTTCATCCATTTCCAGCTTTGCAGTAAGATATCAGCAAGGGTGCCTGGCTGGTCCTAAAGCCTTTACAGATATCTGTGTGCAGAGTCATCATAACGATCCGTGATCAGCGTCACTCTGTGTGGCTTCCTGTTAGGGGAGGAGTAGCAGCAGGCCAGTGTCTGTCCTGTCCATCCTACTAGTAGTTTCAAACAGTTGCTGAAGATCGTTGGCCACTAGAATTAAACACTTTTGACCTTTGTTGTGCGGCGGCCGGTGCTATTGTCACCATAGACAATATTATGCCCTTGGCAGGAAACAGTACAAATGCCCAACCCCTTCCCTATCTCCTGGCCTGGAACAAAAATATAGTGCCATCTGCATATGCTACCATTTTTGCCCTACCGCCCCTATCTCCTGGCTTGGATCAAAAATGTAGTATGATATGCATATACTACTAATTTGTGAATATTATTTATAAGAAAAAGTGCTAATTCTTAGACCAGTGTTGGCTAACCTTGACACTCCAGCTGTTATGGAACTACATAACCCTGCATGCACTGCTACAGTTTTGCTATTAGGGCATGCTAAAACTGTGGCAGGGCATGCTGGGATATATAGTTCCACAACAGCTGGAGTGTCAATGTTAGTCAACACTGTCTTAGACTGTCATCCACACTAGGAGAATATTACAAGCCAGGCATATTATGCAAAGGGAGCTGCTTCTAAAGGGGTATATGGAGGGGGCTGATGACATATAAGTGCCATGTGGAGGGGCATGATGGCATATAAAGGGCATGTGGTGGAGTCTGATGGCACATAATAGGCACGTGAATGGGTCTGATGGCACATAAGGTTCATCTGCCTGCTCCTGTTGCCACATATGGGACAACTAGAGGGGGTTGATGGCACAAAAGGAGCATAGGAAGGGGATTGATGACTTTAAAGTGGCACATGTGGTGATGTAAAGGCATTTAAGAGTGGTAAAGAAACATGGATAAACTAAAAAACCACAGTAGTTCTGCAGCAAACATTTCCAGTCAATTTTGACCACATCACAGCTCACAATTTTGTTTTCACCCATATTGGGCTTGGCCAAAGGCTACAGCGAGCTGGCTGGCTAAACTAAGCATCAGAGCAGTGGCACAAACACATAGCAGTTTTAAAAAGAATATACAGGTATCACATCTCTGAAACATAGTGGCACTGCAGTGGCAGACAGGATGGCAGTTTAATATAAACTATCTATTCCAGAACTAAATCAGAGGACCAAGGCCAGCACTGGTAAAAGAAGGTGGAGTATTTAGTGGAAGCCAGGTAAAGGATTGTTTGATTGATTGATTGATTGATTAATTGATTACAGTTCTAAATGTAACTATAAAAAAAAATCAGTGACATGGAAAACATTATTAAAAACAAGCATCCAAAATTCCAATAAGATTTTTAAAGTGCAAACTGAATCTAAACAGCAAAACACAGGCCTCATTCAAGGTAGAATAACAGACTAGTCAAAGTCAATAATTAAAGAATATGAATTGATGAAACTATTCTGTATCTGTGGGGAATCTGCAGGAAACAGGGCCAATACGCCTGGATGAGTAGCTGATGATAGATGGCATTGCAAGATACAAAACAGTAAAGTACAGTAATATACACTGACTGCAAAACATGCACAATCTTGGCCATGCCCATAATGAAAAGTGGTGCACATTGGAATTGTCATTAGGTCCTCCCACCCATCCATATGTTGTACATTAAAAAGGACATACACAGTATAACAAATCAATAACTTCAGTGATAGGAACTGCCACTTTTGTAGCTGAAGTGCTTGGTTTGTTTGGGCGACCACAAAAGCTACTCAAGGTGGCTAACAGCAACAGTGTTGTTAATCATAGCCACAGTTATCATCTTTATCCTCACCATCATCAGTGTTAATATCATCATCACACAATATTATCTCATCCCCACTGGAATCCACCATTATATAAATCTCTGTACTTTGATGTAATTGGCAGCAAAGGTCTTCCTCATAGAATTTGTAGTTCATTTTTATGGGCATCAGTTGTTTTTCCACAATTTTTGGAAGTAGCCTTGTTGCTGATTGCTCACAAGATTCCCGGTTGTGCTAAATACTCTTTCTGATTACACACTGGAAGGACAGCTTATGTAAAGCAAAGCTAGTTTGTACAAGGGGCTCCAAATGTATTTTATTTTCCTCCCAGTATTCAAAGGGACTGTGAGAAACTGAAGCAAAAGTGGCACATGACACATCTACTTATCATGTGCCACTTGAGCTGACAACTTGTTTGAAAGGAGCTATTTGCATCTTTTTAAGATCTGTGTCAGTTGGAAAGAAAGACATTATGTTCAAATTAAACCTAGGATTAAGCATTCCAGCAATATGGCAATATGTAGTGATCCAATTGCAAGATGATGCGAACCCTATGGTCTTGATGAAGAGAAAGAACTTGATCTGCAAGTCCAAAATACTTAGTGGAATCGCTGCATTTCATGTCCTCCTTCAACTTCTCCAGCTGCTTTTGCAGTAGTTTAATTAAGAGAACCACCTGACTCAGTTTTCTCTACTGTGTTGGACTAAGGTCGCTATGTTATGGCTTGTTGCTGTTCCTCCAGACGCTGAAGCATATAAAGGTTGGAATTCCACCTGGTCATTACCTCTTGCTTCAGTTGGGGCCATAGAAAATGGAACTGTTTCTACATGAAGTTGCTGAATGTCAAAAATTTCCAGAATTGTGTCTGGCCCCAGACCGCATGTCCTGCATTCACCTGTCATTTAAAAAAAAACAAATTCTGACCCATGGAGCATATTCTGTGTACAAACATGGTATGTATTCAAATTCACCCATTTGTAATTCTTGTACAATGTTACTTGCGTTATCGGAAATTACAAATCCTGAAGATAGTCTTAGCGTGTTGCAGAAAAAAAGAAAATACAGGTACACACTCTAAGCACTAAGAACACTGATAATAAAAATTATTAGAAAAAACTGTAAAATATACATGGACTATAAATAAAGATCTTAACACATGTTTGGCCAAAATGCATTACCACCTACCCCATTAAGGTGTACCTCATCAGGTAGGTCCTGATTAGTCTTGGCGGGGTAAGCAATTTTGCTGTCACATCCTTGAGTGAAGCTGGTGATACAGAAAGTAGCCTGTCTGTGAATGAGCTGGCATTGTGTGTTAGATACTGCTGCTGCTGAAGGCGATACACCCTCCCAGTGGGCTGTCACAGTAATAGTGGATAATGGTTACAGTGGCATTTTCTAGTCCAAGAATACGATTTTTAACGTGCAGGTACAGGTGAGGAATTGCTGCTCTGGTAAAATGGAATTGACATGGAATTTAGTAGTAGGGACACAGGACCTCACCTAACTGTCTAAAACCAGATGCATTGATGGTTAATATTGGATGCAGATCTAATGCGGGCATAGCCATCATGGCTTCAATGATCCACTGTGCAACAGTATGGTGGCTGTCATACGTGGTTCCTCTTGCAAATTATTGTTTCACAGTCAATTGTTGTTTTAAACTACTAGTTTTCTTGGTTCTCTTCTGTGAGGAAAATTCACCCCCTAGCACTCTATGATTCTCCTTGGGAATCCTAGATAGGGGAGGAGTCAGTTATCTTTGCAAATTAGATGCAGGAGCAATGCCTCTGATCACTAATGAGGTGGTTGATCATAAAGGTGTTGGCAGTGGAGATTGCATGTGCTGGGATCTATCCATGCTGTTTCTAACTGATGCTGGTCTGCTTATTATTATTTTACAGGATTTTTGAGATTTTGGTAAATAATTTGCATGAACTCACTGCAAACTAACTCACTAACTAACTCACTAACAGGGAGGAGGTGCCTAGATGGTCAATGTCCCTATCTCTACTAACTTTGGCCTCACAAATGGTACACATGGCTTGCCAAATGTTGGGATTGGGTAAAAATAATTCCACACAAAAGGAATGGCTCTTTTTGTCTTATGCCCAAGCATGTGAGCCACTAGTGGCTCACTTACTTTGGCACAAACAACATCTTCCTCCTGACATTTATCAACTTCTTCTTATCACACATTCATCATCAACATCCTCATAAGCATCAGATATACAAATATCCCCCTCATCCTAAAGCACATCCTCAGTAGAAACCTCAATTTCTATGTCACCATCATTAGTGACACTATTCTACAATTACAGTATCAGAAGTATCACTCACAAATAGCACTCGTGGGCACCCTTATACTAAGTACATACTTAATGATGTGTATCCAGCACAATGTCGTCTGAGGCGGGTCCTGGCATTGGCAAGTGCATACACACTTGTTGATGCCAGCAGCAATGGAACGACAGTGGGGGCCATGCTGCATTAGGTTGATGATATCGCCCATCAGAACTGCATGCATGTTCGATGGGCGATGTCACTAACGATGCGCGGGAACGCACATAGTCAGCGACATATTGGGTACACATTGTCTGATGTGGATGATGTGTCGGCCGATCTGTCGGGTTGGACGACATATCGTCTAGTGTGTACCCGGCTTTAGATTCTCCTCAGGGATCTGTAAAGTATGTGAACACACAGTTTGTTCTTCAGGCTTAGGCCATAATTTATTAACAAGTTTTATCATCTCAATGAGTGTATGATAATGGTGCTCCAGCCAATCAGCTACCAACTGTCATCTGTTATGACAGTTGGGAGCTGATTGGCTAAAGCACAATTTATCATATGAAATTATTTGTCTCACTCGTTGTGAATGATTAAACTCATTGATAAAAGAGACCCATAGTGTTCTTTTTGTGCTCTGGTTTGCCTGTTTTAAATGTGACACTTTTAGACTCAGAGCGAGTTGCATGCGAGGTTAGAGAAGATGCAAACTGTGTTTGAACCAGCTTCCACAATAGACAATCTAAGGCTTAAAACAAATGTAGCAGGACCACCACTCGCAAGAAAGGCCATAGCCTGAGCCAGTTCTTGCCACTGCGTGTGGTGTATGGAATGTTGGCATTTTATGTTTTTTGCCAGTAATTTTTCTTTTTATTGTTAGAGGATGCTTTCTTTAACATTGTGAAATATTGGATATATTTCAGGTGCCCTTTCTTAAACCTTCTTTCTCCTTAACCACCTTTAGTAGATGTTGAAGATGTACTTTGACTGACAACAGCCACAGCACTAGTACTGGGTTGCTCCTGGTCTTCTACTAACTGATCCATGATTACTTTTAGTTTTGACACCAGGACAGGAGTAAAACTACTGTTATTCAACTTAACTGCCACCATACCACATGAACATACAACAGTAAGATAGGGAAAGGGACTTCTACCTTTACTATCTAGTTTTACTAAAAGACTGAAAAAAATTTTTTTTCACACAGCAAAAAAATGATCATGGTAGTTGACACTGGAAAACACACAATGCATTTTTTTTACAAATTCCTCTAAAAGACCACTGGCTATTGTTTTCACATACCAGGAATAGAACAGGTCTGCTTTGCATGAATTGTTTTGGGTTGCAGATGATGGGGGGATATCACCATGCTCAGTTAGAACAATATACGTGTCTCAACAGTCAACACATTTTTTAAATAAATATACAATATTTTTAAATTGAATTAGAAAAGACTGCAGGTTTTTTGTTTAGGCAATGGGATTTTTTTTATTTTAATTTTTGCAATTTTTTTATTATAGGAAAACATTCAAAACAAAGTGGTTTTCTTGGGATGCAGTTCAGACACAGCAGTGTATTTTGGACAGATAATATTGAAATCAACACTGTCTCTTTTCACACACAAATGACAAGCATTACAGTAGCCTGTTTGTTTGCAATAAAACTCTGCGCACCTACCTATATCCCCCTAATAGGAAAGCGTGATAACGTTTTTTGGTGTTTTTTTTCTGTTAGCGTGATAATGGTGATTTTTCCCCACTACAGCCTACAGTCCAACAACCTCACCCTTTGCTCCCCTGTGTGAAATGGCACCCAATCACACTTTTATATGCAATCCAAAACGCGCGAGATCCGACCCTGGGAAAATTACGTTTTGCCTTGTTCTGGAATCCAAATTTGGCCAGAAGACCCAAGCTGGGACTTGAATCCTCTCGGATCTCTTAAGTTCGGGTGTGTTCAGTTTCAGGGTAAACCAAACTGCTTGTCTCTAGCTATGAACATGCTATATAATTTAGAATTCAAAAATAGATTATATTCATGATCTTAGCCAGAGAGAATGAGAAACAAAATTGATAATGAATTCTTTATAAATACAACAAAAATAACTATTGTATAGTAACATTCTCGTAATAATATCAGCGTTATTGTGTGTTTGCTAAGTAAACTCTTGTTGTCATACAGGTACTGTATAAAAGCATTTTTTTACACATAAACCCAAATGTTGCAACAATCCAATAATAAAACCACCAAATTGCACAAAACATTTTACAAGCTTCTGCGCGAAGAGAGCCAGCACTGGGAGGATGTGCTAGTTCATATAATGCCATTTGGTGGTTTTGGGGGTACTTCCTTGGTTGTCAGCTCTCAGCTTATATATATATATATGTGCTGTTATTATGCAGTACATTAATATGTAATTATATGACCCAGAGTGGGTGCTACTATTAGGTAGCATTAACTATTTTGGGGTGAGCATTTGAGCGTGGGCCCCCTGAGATTGGTCTGGCTGGGCTTCTTAAGGACATCACCACTTAACTAACATAGATACATTTTCAGATCACCTTTTTATTTGTTTGTTTATTATTCATGTAATTTTAATTATTTCATACTATATTAATCCATATTGATTATCTATACACATCTATACTTTACACTTCACTATCACCCTTTTTTCCTTTTTTAGTGTGATGCCCTGGGCATGGTCCTTGGCTGGATTTTTTTTGGGGTGCCCTGCACCTCAGACGTGAACCCCTGAATGTTAGGGATGCCGGTTTAGAGAAGCCTTGACGCTGGCCAAGCGCTTAATCATATATTTGCAAATGTATGCAACTAATACCTCTGACTTTCTATTATTATGTAGGGTTCAAGCATTTTTGCTGATATTGTTGCAGTGTGCTGTAGGGAACACCCTTTTCTTCTGTGATTAAACCATTACTGCAATATCCATATCACCATAGTATTGTGAGGTGAATTCTACAGTCAGAGCCGTAACTAGACTGCACCTGAAAATGGGGAATGGCCTCATGGGGAAGGACCAGGGAAGAGATAGGGGAGGCCAGGAGATGCTGGGGATAAAAGAAGAGGAAGCTACAAATGAGAATGAAAAAAGATAGGATAATAGACAGGTCCCAACAGCGCCCCCTGCCCTGCTGTGCCCTGTGCCATGGCACTGGTCGCACTACCCTAGATACAGCCCTGTCTACAGTATATGAAAGGCCTACAATATTGAATAGTGCTAAAAAGCACAGAAAACGGTATAGCCCTGCCTTGGGGCTTATTTGTAGTGTATATTGCTAATTGATTATCAATCACATTAGAAAATGTTGGTATTTTGAATTTGTTATCTTAATAATTGTATCTTCATCTGAACGTACAGTACAAACCACGAGAAGCTCCAGCTGGAGCAATAGCTCTGTGTTCTGTGGGGTTGTGTTTAGGTCCTGAGATTACAGGCCCAGCGTGGTTTTGTTGAGTTTGCCATGGTTTTGCCAAATCACTACAATTCTGTAATCTCAGAACCTATTACATAACGCCTTATAAGCAGCTTTCTCCACAGGAGTTCCTGGGTACCCCGCTGTGTTACGGATTGAAACATTGTATCCTATTACCTGATTTAAATCATGCAACTGAGCCAGCATCAGAGTTGCACACAGTCTTAGCCGCGACTGTGTATTTTGCCAGAATTATGGCAGCGATAATATGCAAATGCCAGTTTCAGCCTACCCCTTGTGTACTATTGTTCGCCTGAATGTGCAAGCCCTGAGATGCTCACTTTTAGTGCCTGTGCATGCTGCAACACCATCGCTGGTTCTGGACAATCCACCATCAGAGCACCGTCTATGGCATTTACAGTGTCTCCGTCTGCACATGGCCTCTGCGGCTATGCGTCTGAGGGGCTAATTCAGCAGTGCACACAAGATTCCTGATTATCCTCAAAATGCGCATAGCAGGACCCATTTTCCGAGTGTGCAGAATGGGTCCTGCTAACATGCATGCTAGCCCTTGAATACCTCTATCTGATTGAGAGGCAGAGTCATTTAAGGGGTGGTGTGGGGGCGGGATAATCCGGGGTTCCCGGAAATGGGGCCTATCCACCCCGTTTTCCAGGAGCGGCCAGCCCAGAGACTGCGTGGACGTCCCCAGTCTGCTGGGCTAGCAAGCCAGCCAGCCTGACTAAGCTGAGGCTTACTCAGCTATCCGGCCGCTCTGTGCTGTCCACCATGGTGACCATCGATGGTCGCGATGGTGATCCCGGCACTGCGACCTCTGTCGCAATGCTGGATTCGCAAATGCAGCAGGGGGTGTAATACACTTCCTGCTGCATTTGCATGATCGCAAGGATCGCATTGCAAAGCTGCCTGCGTGCACTACACACTACAGTATATGCCTGCGTACAGCTTTGCAATTGTGATCCTTGCTGAATCAGGCCCTGAGAACGCAGCCACTTTTACGACCATGACACTCCCTTAACCACATAGCTGGCAAAAAAAATTTCACGAAATATCCTTAGAAGTGTAGATTTTTTTTTTATTTTTGTGACCGGACGCCTTTCGTCTAGGTCGGCCCTGGTCACGGGTTAGCGCTTTTGGACTCCCACTCACCGTCAGTGACCGCCTGTCACTGATTCCGCCCACTACGCTGTGGGCGTGTAACGATGCTGCCACCACCAAACTCTACCATCGGCGTTTGGAACCGCTTTTTACGTTACCCTCAGGCTCCTCCCTCAGCACCTGGAACCACTTCTGCTGCGTATGCGTTTGACAAGCTGCGGCCACACCCCCTGATTGGTGTTGGGTGAATCCTCCTGATCCCTCGCAATGGACCAGGTCTGCACGGTAGCTTGGCAGAGGGCTTGAACTTGGAGACACGGCGCTCTTACCCAGAACAGCCGGAGAACGGAATAGCGTTTGGCGCAATTCTTTTGGTCGCATGGTACAAATATAGTCAAGGGAAGGGCAAGATATTTATTGCTCTCAGTCTTAAACAAGACCCTCCCTTCGGATTGAAGGGGAATTTCAGCATACAATACAAGATGTTACAGCAATTCTTCTCCACACAGGATTCACAAGGATGTACAAAAACAGAGGCTCACAGGCCCTGTATATATAGTCAGAGCAGATAATACAGCATGGTGACATCCACCCACAGTTGGTCTTGTACCCCAATCAGACCATCTATCCCAAATGTAATTACAACTCACATTCCACAGGAACTGGTCATTTACTTTCATCCTTTGATACATTTATCACACAGTGACAAAATATCTATGTAGTAGAATAACCAGCAATAGTATTCGCTTTGGTCTTCCTGCAATAATCATGAAAAAAACAAAAATTTTTTCCTCAGAAGTGCACACACACAGGAGATAGTCTCAGGCCATTTCACAGGAAGATATGGTCATTTGACTGTCTTCACACCTTCATACAGAAAGCTTCCAGCCAGAGTTCACTGACCATAACAGGTCTTTCTTTTCATCAGACCTCCTGCTAAGGGAATGACAATTAGCATCTAGGGCCTGATTCAGAGCCAGACGCAATTAGCGCTCGCTCGTCCAGAAAATAGGGGTGGCTATTCAAATGAACCGTTCGCTGTTTGCGGTCTGTTCACGCCTCTAGGTCTGAACGAGCGAATAAAACTTGCGGTCGTTTTTTGGGAAACTACGCCCCCTGGCCGCTCGCATCCTACGTCATGTCCGCTATTTATTAGATTAATCGAGTACATCGACCAGCGTATGAACTGCTCGCTATTCTTGTGGTTGGTTTTTGCTACCACAATTTTGCGAGCAGTTCTGGCTATAAAATAACCCAGTGACGTGGTCAATGACGCTGCTGTTTTAATTATGCACAGCCATAAAACACCCGTTTTGACCTTTAAGCACGCCTGCGATCGGATCTCCACTCCCCGTTTTCAAGCACCTTCCCCTGTTACCACCCACATACGCCTCTTTCTGTCACTCAAATTAACAGGCATTCGCTATTTTGCGAGCACATGAATTTCGACCGCACTGACTGGTTCGCGCATGCGTATAACGATCCGTACGCATGCGCAGTTGGGCAAACATCGCTCGGAGCGAACGAGCGGCCGCTTACAAGCGGCTCTGAATCAGGCCCCTAGTTTCCTGCACTACAGAGGCTGCTAATGTCATATACAAAAATTGCATTTAAAACCAGTTTACATTTAAAATCATAAATTTTAAATACATGTTCTGGCTCAGTGCTGCACATACCATCTTGAATACTTTTTTATGTTTAAACACTCGGCGCCTAGCGCCGGTAATACATTTAAACATGGCGCCAAGTGCCCTTTGTCTCTTTAAATATGACACCGCAGCACAGGGGGTTAACCCTTTCAGCACCGTGGAAAATTTTAAACACGTGTGGTCAGCCTCCGGCAACACTTCTCCCCCCCCCTCAAGCGGGCTACCAGAGGGCCATGTCCCAACGATTTGGCTCCTGGTCCTGCAGTCTCTTGGGGGGTTCAGGGAAGCTACCTGGGGGGCTTCGGCTCCGGCCTTGACAGTTCATCCATATTGCATTGGGCCTTTCCTTGTCGGTGCACAATGTCCAAATAGTCACACTGAAGTCCAAAGCTCCACCACAACAGTCTGTCAGTTTCCCTTTTGGGGGGCTGGTCGCACACATAGTGCCAAAGGGGGTCCAATGCCAAACAACTGCCAACCACTGTCTTCCAATTGTGGCATACCCCACCTACCACCATAGCAGTATCCTGCTCAAACAAGCCAAAGGGTGCTCCTGCCCATCTGGCTCCTCCTGGCTCCGTACTGCTCCCAGTCTGTGCAATGACGCATTAGGTCGTACCACAATGTCCTGCTCCTGAAATTGCGCCATCTGCACTGGAGCTGGTATCAGAGCCTCCTTCAATGACTGTAATGCCAACTCACAAGCGGGTATCCAGTCCACTGACTTGGGGAGTCCCTCCCTGGTCAACTCTGTAAGGGGTGTCACTACAGCACTAAATTCAGGGACAACTCTTCCGTAGCGCCTTACAGTTTCTGAGGTCAGTACCTGTCTTGGGGTTGTGAGCAGACAGTCTCTGGTTGCCTCCACCCCCACTGGTCTGGGCCTTCCACTGTCTGCCCCCACACTATACCCTGAGCACTGCACCTCTGTCATCTCCACCTGGCATCTGTCTGTACTACCTGTCAGACCTGCCCTACCATCCTCCTCCAATGACCTATGACTAGTGGAACCTACCCTGTCACCTAGGCCTTCTCTCACCACCTCGTCCGCAGCCTGTTCCAAAGTAATGGCGGACAGATCACCAGCCTCTGAGCTCCGTGTGACATCCACCATGGGTAGGCTGCATGTCTTCCCTGATCTACTTGGCGCAAGCAGGGGACCTTGCTCCCTAACTGGCCTATCCCCTTCTACCTTCCTGGCTACCCTGTACCTTAACCCTTCCCACCAGGTAACACGCAGTGCCGCTATTCCTGAAAGGCCGCTGTCAGCTTGGCACGATATGCCTTCCAGATGTGGGTCAGCAAGCTGAGCTTGCCTGATCTTCTGATGGTGGCCCTCACATACTTCTAAGTAGGGACAGTCTACAGGGGGATATGGGTTGGGATTGCTAGGGTCAGTTTGGTTGGGGTCAGTCAAAGGGAAGTCAGTGTGGTCATTCATACTCACCGCCAGAGTTGGCAAACCACTAGGGACAGGAGCATCACTGGGCACCCTCACATGATCCAACGAGCTGGAACCAACATCCTCTGCATTGCTAGGGGACGTAGGCATACCAGAGGCAAAAGGCATGCTGGGTAGATGTGCTGATCTAGCCACTGTAATCTTTTCCTCTGGGCTGGTTGATGCTGTGGTAGGCTGTGCTGGCAGTTGTCTAGCCGCTGTGGTCTTTTCCTCTGGGCTGAGCTGTTTTGGTGCAGTTGATGTAGACTGTGGACCGGAAACTTGACTCCGGGCGATGGCGTCAGCAAATGTGGTAATGATTCCGCCACGAAGGTCATTCCCCAGGACCACATCGGTTGGAAGGTCATCCATGACAGCAACATCCCTCAACTCTGGGCCAGTTCCCCAGTCCAGGTAGACTCTCGCCACAGGTACCACTTGCTCCATTCCGCCTGCCATGGTCACTTTGGCAGTGCGACCTGGCAGTAATGCAGCATGATCAATAAGGTCGGGGCTCACAACAGTGATTGAGGCCCCAGAGTCTCTTAATCCTTGTCCCTGCAGGGGCCCCACTTGGACCATCTGCAGATGCCGCCACATATTTTGGGGTGGCCCCTTGGCCATGCAGGTGACTCTCTCTGTAGAGTTCACCTGATTCTCCCCACACTCCATTGGACAGTCTCTTTGGGCTCACCTCCCTGGGTCAGGCAAGCAAGCCGGGCTCCAGCACTCGGATTTGGGGCACGAGTCTGGGGTGCTTGGGGTGTGGATGTCAGATGTCCAATTTTCCCACAGGCATAACACTTCTTGACCAGTCGGGGCCCCGGTAGTCTCTGATAATTTGCAGGGACAGGGCGGGGTGATTGTTGGCCAAGAGCTCCCGTGTTGGAGGATGCCAGCTTTGGGGGGTGATGAACAGGAGGGGTGTTCCCCTGGTTGTAAGTCCATTGGGGTCGGCTACTAGTCGGGCGCTTTTGCCCTTGTGGCCAAATTGCCACATACTTGTCCACTAACTGGGCCGCCATCTTCAAACTGGGTGGCTCCCGGTCTAGCACCCACTCCACCTCTGGGGCGCACCTGCGGTAGAACTGCTCTTGACACAGCAGATCAATCAGTGCATCCCAGGTAGTGGTACCAGATCCCTTCACCCACTTCACCATGTACTGCCTCAGCTGAGTGGCGAACTGCTCATGGGTGCTGGTAGGGTTCTTGGGCAAGTCCCGGAACTTTTTCCTGTAGGATTCAGGAGTGACAAAGTATCGCTGTAGGAGGGCCCTTACGACTTCATCATAGTCACCGCAGTCCTCGGTGGCCACTCCTCGATAGGCCTCCAGGGCCTCTCCATGCAGTGTGGGCACCAGGTGTCTGACCCACTCCTGCTTGGGTAAATCATGTAGTTTACAAGTCCTTTCAAATACTTGCAAATGTCCATCAATGTTCCCATTGCTGTCTGCAAACTTGGCAAACTGTATACGTCCTGATCTGGGTACAGCAGTCTGCAACGGTGCTTGGGGTACCACGGCCCATGGTGCCTGCTCATCATGCCACATCCGAATGATTAGCATACGTTCTTGTTCCGTTGCCCTTTCTCCCAATTCCGCTAGCCAATACGCTAGGGTATCCATTCGTTGGGATCCCTGCCATGCTTGGGAATGCTGAGAAACATAACTGCTGCAAGAGGGGGCGGGACTTGTTGCTCTCACCATGTTCTGAGGGGCGTCCATTGTTACTTTGGCCACACTTTCCACCTCCGTCCTCATGTCGCTTGTGGTTGCACTGTAAGTGAGTGGAATGCCCTTTTCCTGGCACACCATCTCATTCTTGGACATTCCGCTGTAATCAGCCATCCTGCGCGTTCTCCTGAACTGCAGTTACTCCTCTCCTGAGTAACTCGGCTTCACTCATCGGGTGACCGAAAAGCCGCCTGGGATTATCCCACCGCTATGCCACCAGATGTGACCGGACGCCTTTCGCCTAGGTCGGCCCTGGTCACGGGTTAGCGCTTTTGGACTCCCACTCACCGTCAGTGACCGCCTGCACTGACTCCGCCCACTGTGCCGTGGGCGTGTAACGATGCTGCCACCACCAAACTCTACCATCAGCGTTTGGAACCGCTTTTTACGTTACCCTCAGGCTCCTCCCTCGGCACCTGGAACCGCTTCTGCTGCATATGCGTTTGATTAGCTGCGGCCACACCCCCTGATTGGTGTCGGCTGAATCCTCCTGATCCCTCGCAATGGACCAGGTCTGCACGGTAGCTTGGCAGAGGGCTTGAACTTGGAGACACGGAGCTCTTACCCAGAACAGCCGGAGAACGGAATAGCATTTGGCGCAATTCTTTTGGTCGCAGGGTACAAATATATTAAAAGGAAAGGCAAGATATTTATTGCTCTCTGTCTTAAACAAGACCCTCCCTTCGGATTGAAGGGGAATTTCAGCATACAATACAAGATGTTACAGCAATTCTTCTCCACACAGGATTCACAAGGATGTACAAAAACAGAGGCTCACAGGCCCTGTATATTTAGTCAGAGCAGATAATACAGCATGGTGACATCCACCCACAGTTGGTCTTGTACCCCAATCAGACCATCTATCCCAAATGTAATTACAACTCACATTCCACAGGAACTGGTCATTTACTTTCATCCTTTGATACATTTATCACACAGTGACAAAATATCTATGTAGTAGAATAACCAGCAATAGTATCCGCTTTGGTCTTCCTGCAATAATCATGAAAAAACAAACATTTTTTCCTCAGGAGTGCACACACACAGGAGATAGTCTCAGTCCATCTCACAGGAAGATATGGCCGTTTGACTGTCTTCACACCTTCATACAGAAAGCTTCCAGCCAGAGTTCACTGACCATAACAGGTCTTTCTTTTCATCAGACCTCCTGCTAAGGGAATGACAATTAGCATCTAGTTTCTTGCACCACAGAGGCTGCTAATGTCATATACAAACAGTGCATTTAAAACCAGTTTACATTTAAAATCATACATTTTAAATACATGTCCTGACTCAGTGCTGCACATACCATCTTGAATACGTTTTTATGTTTAAACACTCGGCGCCTAGCGCCGGTAATACATTTAAACATAGCGCCAAGCGCCCTTTGTCTCTTTGAATATGACGCCGCAACACAGGGGGTTAACCCTTTCAGCACCGTGGCAAACATTTTAAACACGTGTGCTCAGCCTCCGGCAACAATTATTATCAAAGAGCTATTCAAACTTGATTCAATATATATTTTTTAACAATAGTTTAAATAAATATTACATGTGATAGTTGGAATAAAATGACATTTAAAAAAAATTACTTTATAGTTTAAAAAAAACTTACTGTGTTAGCAATAAGTGATGACAGAGCAAGAGGTAGATAGATAGATAGATAGGTAGATAGATAGATAGATAGATAGATAGATAGGAGATATGGATACATTATATAGATATGAGTGGACATGTGATAGATAATATAGCTATTGTGACAAAAGCAATGGTAACGTCATACACGAGAGGTGTATCTGTGCTAGATTTCTGACCTCTATGTATTTAAACTGAGCAAAATCTACTTGATTACAAAAGAGACTTGATAGTCTTCGGACTTTAGCAAAAGCCGGACAAGGAGTTCCCGGGGATATGGATGGAGAGTGAGGGCGGGCTCCATCCATTAGGCCCATATGAAGTCTTCAGCCTAAGAAGAGGCTAATTAGCACTTGCTCCTGTAAGAGGCTGATAAAAGTGTGTCTGGGGTTTTACTCAATGTCACACTACCTGAAAGAGGCAGCAGGCCTGTTAAAAGACATTGTAATTTATTAACATGAGTACTGTGCATATGCCTATGTTTGTGGTAGGGGCATTAGGTCCTACCACTGATGGGAGAGGGAATCTCTGTGTTTAGTTAGAGCCCAGATGGGTTTTTTCTGCACAATAAACTAGCTTCAGCTAATTTCACAGAAACCCTGGCACCTCTAACTTGATCCTACCACACTATATAGACAGTTAAATGAATAGATAGGTATGGGGTAGATGTATTAAGACTTGGACAGAGATAAAGTGGAGAGAGATTTAGGGGCCTATTTACCAAGCCGTGGATGGAGATAAAGTTAACAGAGATAAGGTACCAGCCAATCAGCTCCCAACTGCCATGTCACAGGTTGTGTTTGAAAAGTGACAGTTAGGAGCTGATTGGCTGGTACCTTATCTCCGCTCACTTTATCCCCATCGAAGGCTTAGTAAATAAACCCCAAAGTAACCAACAAAGTTCCCAACTGTCACATTACAGGCTGAAGGGGAGATGTATCAAAGCTTGGAGAGAGATAAAGTACCAACCAATCAACTCCTAACTGTCATGTTACAGGCTGTGTTTGAAAAATGACAGTTAGGAGCTCCTTGTTTGGTACTTTAGCTCTCTCTACTTTATATCTCTCCAAGATTTGATACATCTCTCCCTGTGTTTGAAAAATGTAAGGAGCTGATTGGCTGGCAATTTGATGGAGATGTATCAAAGCTTGGAGAGAGGTAAAGTGGAGAGAGACCAACCAATCAGGTCCTAACTGTCACTTTTCAAACACAGCCTGTAAACTGACAGGAGCTAATTGGTTGGCACTTTATCTCTCTTCACGGCTTCCATAGTATAGCAGATAGATAGATATACGTACACATGCGATAGCTAAATTAGATAGATAGATAGATAGATAGATAGATAGATAGATAGATAGATAGATAGATAATGTGACACTGCCAGTACATATATTCCTCCAGAATCCCAACACTCCCAGAAAGTACTGAAGACCTTTACCGTACCCTATGAATTTGATTTAAAACCAAAACACACTCTCCTCATCTGTCTGGCTATTTGGAATAATATAGTTTATAGCACTCAGTAAGATCAGTTCTTTTCCCAGCTCGGTGTGTGACTTGCTTAAGTCAACATATTTTTGGAAGGAAAATTGTTCAAGATACTTTGTTATTTGAGGAATGTTTCTATATAGGCCAAATATTTTCTCTTGCCTTTGTGAGGGTGGAATTTATAGATTAAATGAGGTGGGGATTTTCTCAAACTCTTAAACATTAGAATCTTCTGGGTGTTAACAGTGATTAGAAAATATGTTCTTTATTGCATGCAAGCCTTATTGTTGGCAAGAAGGAATGGGTGGAACATATTTCAAGAAAAAGAATATTACACAAATTTGAAGAATATTGGACAGCTGACCTACAATTAACAATGACTGAACTAAATAATAGGGGAGGCCAGTTGTTGGGTCCAGTATTAGGTACTGTTCTATGGTATAATAGTTCCATATTTGCCATAAAATTTGGGAAGGGATTTTCTGTCCTCTTGTAAGTTAAAGTTGGTACACACTAGACGTTATGTCGTCCGATCTCGAGTTTGGAGCGATGTATCAGGTACATCGTCTAGTGTGTACCCATGATAAGTATGCTCCCACGGGTCATTGCGACATCACCCGTCGGGCCTGCAGAATGCAGTATCACAGGTCCCTCCCCCCAATTGGACCAAGCATCGGCAAGTGTGTACTGTATGCACTTGAGGCATGCCAGGTCCCTTCACCAGTGATATCGCACTGGGGGCCTGATTCAGACCCGTTTGCTAGATGCAATCGCTCGCATCCAGCGTATGCAAATTTTTCAAAGTGACGTCATGGGAAGCGAGCGCTCGCTAAGGCATAAGCACGCTCACTTTAGCTGTGCGCGCAATCGCTCTGTGTATGCAGACACCCACTAGCGTATGTAGAGACGCCCACTAGCGCACGTCATCTCCAGGAAGTGTATTAAAACATTGGTACATCGGTAGTGAACGCAGCACTTGCGGTAGCCTTACCCTACCGCAAGCACTGTGAGGACTTCAGTGAAAAAAATAGGCATGTGACGTGTACTATGACACTGTCTATTAATTATGGACACCTTAAAAATGGCGTGAAACACCCTGGCATGCCTGCGTTCACACCTTCACTCCCCAGTTATTAGTGTCCTGCCCCCGTTACCACCCACAAATGGTCTCTCCTGTCACTCATTTAACTGGGCTGTCTTTGCTGGGCGAGTAACCGGCCTACGATCGCACAGAGGAGTTTGCCCATGCACAGAACAAAGCGTGCGCATGCGCGTTCGCAAAATATCGGCCCGCTTGCGAGCGCACAGCCGGTCTGAATCAGGCCCTGGGTACACGTGTACCCAGTTTTTCTTATTCATACAGAATCTCCTTTATTATAGTCTACTGTGTGACATCTGTTCTTTTACATCAACACTGTGCTGCACCGTGGAATCTGGACTAAGGTATTACAACTTACAATAGCATAGAGATGCGGCTTGACAGTGCCAGTAGTAAATGTGAATGTTGCGTACCCTATTCATATACAATATAATGTCACATACACAAGAGAGTATGGTGTCTTGAGAGTGATATTAATAAATTAAAAAGTCCTTTTCTGTAGCAATCCAAATTACAAAGAAGTTACTCAAACAGAACCAATGATCAGCTGTTTATACTGTGCAGAGTGCCCGTCTGTAGTATCCGCAGGATGCTCCGCGGGTGCTGAAGCAGCAATCCTGGCTGTACGGTGCCGTTCCAGACATCCTGCTAGCCAGGAGCAAGACCCGGGGGGTGCTGGTGCCGCCCACAGAGCCTCTGCACTCTTTGCCACAGCACTGCCCGCCTATAGCTAGTTACTGCCCTGATCGTCATCATCATCACATATCTTTACACAAGGCCTCCAGTAGACACAACAAGCACACTATCTGGGGATGCGTTCATGCCTCATTATATTATACCTCCAGGGGGCATGATATAAATGAATTGGTCTAGTCCATATTCTGCCCACTCACAGGGGAGGAGACAGTTACAGGAAATTATATTTAAGGGAAATATTCTGGAACCACCCACAGAGAACCTGTATCCAGAAGGTTTGAAACATTTGATTTAGAGCAGTGGTTCCCAAACTTTTTTGAATCCCGGCACCTTAGAGTACCAGCATTTCTTTCACGGCAGCCCCAGGTCAAAAGTGTCTTATTGAGAAATTCAGCAAATAATATTAAATTAGGTAAATTGATCTTATATGTCATCCTTTGGTTCAGTTTTGTGATGGTGGACAGGGTTGTGCTAATGCTTGTCCACATATTTTATGATTGGTAATCACCAGCAGTGGTCTTGCCTGTCACATTGACTATAAAATAACTCATTTGATTTGGTCCTGGACCACCATCCTGTGGCACCCTTGCAAGTACCCCTCAGAACCCTGCATGGAAAACATTGATTTAGAGTATTAAATCATTTAAAAAAAAAAAAAAACAAACACAGAAAAAAACTTTCTTATGGTGGCATTATGCATTGTAGCCTATGGGCAGAGTTGGCCATTAGAAAATGTGGGGCCCAGTTCAGATGTAACAGACCCCTTATCCACCCCCCCCAGTCTTCGACCTGTTGGACACAGAGGTCCAACAAGCCTTGGCACCTAGAGCAAGTACATGCTATGATGCCTCTTTCCACCTTACATATGGAGCTATACGCTCCTGAATTGGAAACCTGCTAATTCTAACTATATGAAGATAGATATAAATGGCAGTTTAGGACCATTGCAACTAGCAGATGTTTGTAGTGTACAGCTACACATCCAATCCCATGGACACTACATAGATCTGCTCAGCTGCAATGGTTTATACCAGGTTTGCCGACATTCTGGCTGCCCCTTCCGAAAGGAAGCAGCCAGATCGGCATAGTAGTTTGGCGTTGCTGGCACAAGGGGGCGGAGCTGGACATCTTACCCTGCACTTGTGGGCAGAATGGGACATGGCTAGGGGGTCATGTAATTTTGGCCCCGCCCCTACTACACAATGCCGAAATTACCCACTGCGGGGGTCTCACTTACCACTTACCCCAGGGGTGAACGGAGGGGTCGGCTGCCACCGGGAGACTTGCCTGCCTTTCCAGGGGGCCGGTAGCGGTACCCGATTTTTGGGAGGCTCCCTGCCGAAACGGCAGAGTAGGCAAGTATGGTTTATACTGCCAATAACATGTAGCTTCATATGCTTAGAATGTGCAGGCTTCTTACGCAGGAGCAAACTAGCTCTATGTGTGAGGTATCTGACTGCAATGTGAGAGGGTCCTGGGTGTTGTCTACATTGTGTGATATATTTACTAAAGTTCGGGATTTTATAAGTGGAGATGTTGCCCATAGCAACCAATCAGATTCTATCTAGCTTTTATCTTCTAGAATGTGCTAGATAAATGTTAAGTAGACTCTGATTGGTTGCTATGGGCAACATCTTCACTTCTAATAACCCGCACTTTAGTAAATATATCATTGTGAGTGAAGACATTCTGCACACCTATATCTATCTATCTGCATATTATATTGCATTTGTTTATATTTATGTATACATAACAAATATATATTAGTTAATTTGCTTATTTTACTATATTGTAAAGCAATTATTCTGTACTGATGGGATATATAGTCTATTGTTATACTGTGTACTTGATGACGGTAGAGGATGCTCTAGAATTACTCTCTCCCTATCAAGTTTCTATTTTCATTTCTTTCGCAACTGATATATCAGATTTCCTGACATTTCGCAAAGGATACATTCAATAAGTCCCACCACACAAAGACACACAGCAACTGGAGGGAGTTGGAATGTAGACACATTTTATAAATACATGGGTTGATGACATGAGTTTCACCAGCATTATTCTTAATGGGTCGCATGTTGAAGGATACACCAGATGGCAGGAAAATATTATCTTTTTTTCTTTTTAACTCCGTAGTAAATAAGTCTTGTGTTGGTATATGGTCAGAAATTACAGTAAGAAGCTCATCGTGGATATTGGTCAATTACTGAACATGTTCAGTTTAATAAATATAAGTATCTGAAACGATTAAATAAATAAATAAGGCAAATGAGGGCTGCCCTCCTGCTGTGTTAATGTTACATTATTATTGAAAAGCACATACAGTACTTACACTATATCCATGCTGGAGGATTTGTTACAAAGGACTATAATGTAGAGAGTACATTCTATTATACCTGTAAATGTCGTATTTCCTGCTCAATACCAGGAGAGGCATTTAGTGGAAACAAATTTATTTCACAATTATTTTGAATGCAAATTGCACATCAAAGTACACAGTGCCTGCTACAGTTTCTGAGGAATGCTCGAGGTTCTGTTATTATGTTACGATGTGCCTTTAAAATGTAACCTCTCAGAAGATTTACAGATACAAATTACCAAGTGTTGGGTTCAGCTATTATTCAAATACACACACACACACACACACACACACACACACACACACACACACACACACACACACACACACACACACACACACACACACACACACACACACACACACACACACACACACACACACACACACACACACACACACACACACACACACACACACACTACTTCCATATAAGACCATGGGCTGCTGCCTGATTGACTGTAATATATATATACACTGCTCAAAAAAATAAAGGGAAGACTAAAATAATACATCCTAGATCTGAATGAATGAGATATTCTTATTAAATACTTTGTTCTTTACATAGTTGAATGTGCTGACACCAAAATCACACAAATATTATGATTGGAAGTTAAATTTATTAACCCATGGAGGTCTGGTTTTGGAGCCACACTCAAAATTAAAGTGGAAAAACACACTACAGGCTGCTCCAACTTTGATGTAATGTCCTTAAAACAAGTCAAACTGAGGCTCAGTAGTGTGTGTGGCCTCCACGTGCCTGTATGAGCTCCCTACAACGCCTGGGCATGCTCCTGATGAGGTGGCGGATGGACTCCTGAGGGATCTCCTCCCAGACCTGGACTAAAGCATCTGCCAACTCCTGGACAGTCTGTGGTGCAATGTGGCGTTGGTGGATGGAACGAGACATGACGTCCCAGATGTGCTCAATTGGATTCAGGTCTGGGGAATGGGCGGGCCAGTCCATAGCATCAATACCTTTGCCTTGCAGGAACTGCTCACACACTCGAGCCACATGAGGTCTAGCATTGACTTGCATTAGGAGGAACCCAGGGCCAACCACACCAGCATATGGTCTCACAAGGGGTCTGAGGATCTCATCTTGGTACCTAATGGCAGTCAGGCTACCTCTAGCGAGCACATGGAGGGCTGTGCGGCCCCCCAAAGTAATGCCACCCCACACCATTACTGACCCACTGCCAAACTGGTCATGCTGGAGGATGTTGCAGGCAGCAGAACGTTCTCCTTGACGTCTCCAGACTCTGTCACGTCTGTCACATGTGCTCAGTGTAAACCTGCTTTCATCTGTGAAGAGCACAGGGCACCAGTGGCGAATTTGCCAATCTTGGTGTTCTCTGGCAAATGCCAAACGTCCTGCACGGTGTTGGGCTGTAAGCACAACCCCCACCTGTGGACGTCGGGCCCTCCTACCACCCTCATGGAGTCTGTTTCTGACTGTTTGAGAAGACACATGCACATTTGTGGCCTGCTGGAGGTCATTTTGCAGGGCTCTGGCAGTACTCCTCCTGTTCCTCCTTGCACAAAGGCGGAGGTAGCAGTCCTGCTGCTGGGTTGTTGCCCTCCTACGGCCTCCTCCACTTCTCCTGGTGTACTGGCCTGTCTCTTGGTAGCGCCTCCATTCTCTGGACACTACGCTGACAGACACAGCAAACCTTCTTGCCACAGCTCCCATTGATGTGCCATCCTGGATGAGTTGCACTACCTGAGCCACTTGTGTGGGTTGTAGACTCCGTCTCAGGCTACCACTAAAGTGAAAGCACCGCCAGCATTCAAAAGTGACCAAAACATCAGCCAAAAAGCATAGGAACTGAGAAGTGGTCTGTGGTCACCACCCGCCGTGGTACACACTTAGGAAGGTTTAAGCAGAGAACAAGATCGGTGTCACTCTCCGGTCTTTGTGTACAGGCTGAACCCACCTACTTGTGAGACACCACCATGTTATTGAACAAACTGGAGGACTTGGGGGAGACTCTCCACCTCTTTGAAATCCTTCAAGACCCACTATTTCATCAAAGCCTTCCATCTATCATTCTAACTCCCTGTTACATGCTCCTTCCTCCCCATCTACCCCATCTGTGTCACCCCTGTATGTCTTCCCCTCTCTTTTAGAATGTAAGCTCTTATGAGCAGGGCTCTCTACCCTCTTGTGCTTCTCCCTTCTTACTCACCACTAGGGCACCTAACACTTGGTTGCTTATGTTCTGTTGCTTATCTGGGTGTTATGGTCACTAATGTAGCAATATATATTATCCATGTCCTGGTCCTGTATTGTATTGTATTGTTCTGTAAGTCGCTTGTCTACAACTTGTATATGTACTTTGTAAGGCGCTGCGGAACATTTGTGGTGCCATATAAAGAAATAATAATAATAATAATAATAATAATAATATACCCACTCACATTTGGATGTGCACTCTGGATATAAATAGTTTGTACACTAACATACCTCATCAGGAGGAGATGAGGGCCACCTTTGAGTTATTGAGCAATAATCATCTATATAAAGGTCCTAATCTATCATTCTTTATGTCATTATTGGAACAGGTGCTATATAGAAACTACTTTTACTTTAATGGCCAATTTTTTTCTGCAGTGCACGGGATGCACCATGGGCTCACATGTGGCCCCATCTTACGCAAACAGTTATATGTTTGTGATTGAGAGGGATCAATTCTTTAGCAGGGATGTTAGAGATAAGATTTTTTTTTATAGACGATATACTCTTATTTTGGCAGGGAAGCTATAGTGAATTCATCGTCCTTATGGATAATATCAACAACAAGGACTGTCCCATAAAATTCACGTATCATCTTAGTCTGGAACAGGTGACGATTTTATATGTCACAATAAAGAAGGAGGATAATAAAATAAATACATATATTTTTACCAAGCCTACAGATCGCAATATGCTTCTGTTAGCATCCAGTTACCACCCTATAGCTACCAAAAACAGTATACCATTTTCCCAGCTCATTAGGGTCAGAAACAATCACGAGGGACTCTAGCAAGGTTGAAGAAGATTTAAACCATATGTGTCACAAATTTAGAACTAGAGGTTATTCATCTAACTCCATCCAGCAGGCCAAGAATAGAGTTAACAAATTATCTAGGTGTGACCTGTTACAGAAAAACAAGGATCCATCAAAGATCATTGATAATAAAATTAATTGGCCTCATAGGTTCAATCCTGCCAATAGATAGTGTTCCCTCTAGCTCCGGCGGCAGGCAGGGCGCCGGAGCTAGAGAGGGCAATCTTGTGCGCGTGCGTGCCCAAAAAGGGGGCGTGGTTATGAAAAGGTGGCGTGTCTATAAGACGCGTCCCCTTTTCGTCATACTTGGGGGCGTGCCCGGCGCTTACGGTCATGCCGGGCAGCCCCCAAGCGCTGCAGAAAGGGAGAATAGATGCCGGGCGCATGCGCCCGGCATCTATTCTCTGGCGGTGACCGGATCACCGCATTTTTGTCCACCCGCGGGACACTGCGTCCCGCGGGTGAGAACGGCTCCCGCAGGCTGTTAGGGCAGGGCGCTTTTTGCCCTCCTCCTGGAGGGCAGGGTGCTTTTTGCCCTCCAGAAGGAGGGCAGGGCGCCGCGCCCCGCTAAAACAGCCTAGCGGGAACACTAAATAGAGTCATCAATAACACTGTGCGATCACTTTGGCCTGTTATACAACAGGGCAAAGAGCTTAAGGGTCTAAAAAATTATACATTTCGGCCCTGCCTAAAGAGAAACAAGAACTTGAGGGATTTGCTTGTCAAAACAGATGTCACAGATCTAGTAGCTAGTTCAATGAATGTGTCCAAAAAGATTGGAGGGTGCTATAAATGCACAGGATGTGTGACCTGTGGACATATGATCACAGGAAAAATTTTTACACATCCCCATACAGGTCGTAGACACACCATTAAACATCCTTTGACTTGTTCTAGCTCTTTTGTTGTATACCTTATTAAGTGCCCGTGCGGATATTATTATGTGGGTAAGACCATCCGTTCCTTTAAGGAGCGGATGGAATTACACAGATCCGCAATTAGGATGGCACTTCAGTGGCAAACCGTCTGAGCAACCGGTGGCCCGACATTTTTTTGAAAAAAGACACAGTATGGCAAATCTCAGACATATGGTCATAGACCACATCCCAGTGAACCCACGGGGTGGTAACAGGCATACAACTTGAAACAAAATGGATATATTTGTTAGATACCGTTAAACCTGAGGGTCCTAATGACCATTTGTCCTTCTCAGCTTTTTTCTAAATCCCTTTCCATTGTGTGACCATTTTTGTGATGATACTGATACTAGTGGACCGTACATTGGCCCTTGGCGTATTGTAATGCTCACAGAGCTTTATATATATCTCAGGCATTATATGCATTGCAGCGCTTTTAAAGTTGAGCTATAGATAGATTTCATCTTAGAAAATATTGTTGTGCTTGTGTTGTGCTGCGTATTTAGATTTATATATGAAGATATATGTATTTGTGCTTGTGCATTGCCAGTAATGTGTTATATTCGGGGTATATTTATAATTGCCTGTAAACATTTTTTACCCATGTGCATTCTTTGATATACCATCATGCAGATACATTTTTCTACTCTGACTCAACTATGGCCCTCATTCAGAGCCGTTCGCTATTTGCGGTCGTTCGTTTAAAAACAAGGGGTGGCTATTCAAATGATCCGTACGCACATTGCAGTCTGTTCACACCTCTAAGTCTGAACGAACGAGCAAAACATACGCTCGTTTATTTGTTAAAAACGCCCCCTGGCCGCTCGCACCATACGTCATGTCCGCTATTTATTAGATTAATCGAGTACATCGACCAGCGTATGAACTGCTCGCTATTCTTGTGGTTGGTGTTTGCTACCACAAATTTGCGAGCAGTTCTGGCTCTAAAATAACCCAGTGACGTGGTCACTGACGCTGCTGTTTTAAATATACACACGTTTTGACCTTTAAGCACGCCTGCGTTCGGATCTCCACTCCCCATTTTCAAGCACCTTCCCCTGTTACCACCCACATACGCCTCATTCTGTCACTCAAAATAGCAGGCACTCGCTATATAGCGTACAAACGATTTTCGGCCGCACTGACTGGTTCGCGCATGCGTACTAAAAAGCGTACGCATGCGCAGATGTGCAAACATCGCTCGGAACGAGCGTACTGCCGCTAACGAGCGGCTCTGAATGAGGGCCTATGTTTTTTAATGTTTATGTTGTTTGTTTGTTTAAAGCTTCAATGTTTAATTTTTGTGAGTAGTGTGGGTCTGGTTGCCTGGGTGATGTGACAGCTCTCATGACGTCATCGTCATGAGACGCGGACTGAGCGGGAGCCGGAAGCAGAGCTGCGTGCAATCAGACACACCGGGTGAGACACTAGCGGTATATAAGATATGATTTGATACACATTTTTTGTATGTCCTGATGACGAGTTTTCCAATAAACTCGAAACGTTGACCCAGTGACTGGCTTTTGGCTACGACTCTTGTTTACAAAGACCGGAAAGTAACACCGATCCTGTTCTCTCTCTCTATCTCTTTCTCTCTCTCTCTCTCTCTCTCTATATATATATAGATATATAGATATATATATTTATATATATATATATATATACACTGCTCAAAAAAATACAGGGAACACTTAAACAGCACAATGTAACTCCAAGTCATTCACACTTCTGTGAAATCAAACTGTCCACTTAGGAAGCAACATTGATTGACAATCAATTTCACATGCTGTTGTGCAAATGGAATAGACAACAGGTGGAAATTATAGGCAATTAGCAAGACACCCCCAATAAAGGAGTGGTTCTGCAGGTGGTGACCACAGACCACTTCTCAGTTCCTATGGGTGATGTGACGGCTCTCACGACGTCATCGTCATGAGATGCGGACTGAGTGGGAGCCGGAAGCAGAGCTGCGGGCAATCAGACACACCGGGTGAGACACTATGGGTATATAAGATATGATTTGATACACATTTTTTGTATGTCCTGATGACGAGTTTTCCAATAAACTCGAAACGTTGACCCAGTGACTGGCTTTTGGCTACGACTCATGTTTACAAAGACCGGAAAGTGACACCGATCTTGTTCTCTGCTTAAACCTTCCTAAGTGTGTACCACGGCGAGTATGCCCTATGTTATAGGAGTGCCTACCCCTGCTGTAATTTTCTATATATACATATATATATATATACACACACACTCTCTAACATTTGCTTGGTGCACACTTGGCACACACTGAATCACTGTGCTTGCCATGCTGCCTCCCACTTATAGTGACAATCACACAAGGAGCAGGCCGAGGGGCCCTAAGTAGATATTTAAATGTCAGAATATTTTGGATTAATTAAAATACCTAATTTTAATTAATCCAAAATATTCTGACCAAAAAATTCCCTCTGTCTGTCTGAGGAAACTTTTTTTTCTAATACAACATAAAAATCAGAATATTTTGCCTTTTAGAGCTTTTGCCACCAGGTATTACACAGATTTCATACACAAACTATGCTTCTATCATGGTCTGGCCGGAAGGGAGGACTTTGACGTAGTTGGCCGGCTTGAGGAATGATTGCAATATCTTGGAACAAACATTCCCTGAATTTAAATTAAAAACAGTTAGGAATGTATTTAGGTGAGAGCCGAGTATGTATGATTTTTTTATTTGAATGATGTGGACACATACGTCAGGAGACTTGTTCTGCCCTCTCCCCCTCCATCCCTCATCACCTGTGCCTGACAGCACTGCAGTTGGTAGCTGTCTATGTGTGCAGCACATAAACAAGTAGCACCAGACAATGGGTAATATGAGCGGAGCTCTGGCCCAGGTGGAGGTGCAGTGCTGGAACCTGGCAGGACAGCTGTTTGGCAATGACACATCTATGAAAGGGACGAGTCAGACACCACAGACAAAATTACATTTAATTACCAGCTTGTTTTTTGCATGTGAACAGAGGGTCTCATTCAGACCCGCTCGCAAGCGGGTCGATGTTGAGGCCCTGCGCACGCACAGCGGCCGCACTGTGCGTGCGCAAGCCCAGGGGCGAGAGATAAATTCTCTCACTCCGGGGCTCACTACAAAAGGGGCGGCTGTCGATGGTGTCTACCGCAAGCTCACTGGGGCTTGCTGTAGATGAGACCCTACCACAAGGGTCTCGTCGCAAGCCCCGATGGTCTGATGGTCTTGACCATCGCGACCATCAACCTGGCCGCTCACTAAAGCTGTGGGTGGTCACCCACAGCCTAGCGAGCGGCCAGGAGGCCGGCTCTGAACATAGAAGCGGCCGCCCTCATTCAGAGCGAGCGCTCGCATTTTGCGAGCGGCTCTGAATGAGGTCCAGAGTCTAGTGTGTCTATATTATGTGATGCATGTCTGGAAGTGCTTTTAGGTAAAAATAAATAGTTCCGGTGTAGGAGCTGCGTTGTGGACGCATCCCCGGCTCTTGTGCTGCCATTGCCACTAACCATGTCTAGTCATGGCATCTCTCAGTTATATGGGGGACGGGGTGGTAAACTGAGCACTCCTATCAATTTAAAAAGTTGTCTCCTACAGATGTGTCCTCTTGCATCCTTGCAGATCACACTACAAATGTGCACACGCATCGCGCCATGCGATTACCCATAGCGGCGTATGCTACAGTACGATATGGCGGGCAATACGATTGCACCATGAAGTCCTATGGAGTCACGGGTGGGAATACAGGGTGCGTATCCTCTCGTCGGCACACGTCTCACACCATGTGTGGCGCGATTTGCCGCGCAGTCATGAAGTTTAGTGACCTAAATTCTACATCAGTAATGATGCACAGTCTAGAACTGAGCTCCATGATTAAATGTTATCTTTATCCACCATTCTTCCAATGATATGACTATTCCCTCCACCCCACCATCTGCTGGGCTTCATAATTCAGTTCTGCAGGTCATGACCTCCCTACATTCTCTTCTCCTGTCCTCTTTTCCAAACATCGATTCTGTGTCACCTACTGCTGTCTCTGCCACTTAAGTAGGTGCTACCTGTATTGTCTGCCCATCCAGGGGCAGAACTATGGGAGACAATGGAGACGCCTGCCGCTGGGCTCCGGCACTGAAGGGGCACCTCCTCCATTCCCCAAAATATATTCACCCCACTTAGGAGTGTACCGTCACGGCTGCCCAATACATGGCACCTCTTCCTGGCACCTGAGAAACCACCTTACACTAGTGGAGAGCTCCATATCAGACCATCAGCTGCCGCCTCTATATATCTATAGCCTGTCTCTACTAATTTGTGTTGCTACTACTCAGCAGCTTCTTTTTTCAGTGTGACACGTCCAGGGCCCCCTCACCCACAATGCCCTGTCTCACTCCTCCATGGCATGCCTATATTCTGTGTGCAACTGCAGGTGTATCTGCTTGCGAACTGCTACATTACAGTGTCAGCGGCTGTGCAGGGGGGGGCACCAAATTATAACTTGCCTCCGGGAGTCTGGGATGAACTTACACTACGGTACCCATCCCCTGGTACCTTTCCTCTCTCCAATAACGTGCGGTAAGGTCAATGGCTGGGGAGACACACATGTATAAAAACACAGATTTTAAATCAAAACTCTGGAGCATGACAGGGAGAATGACAAGGGAGGGAGTATGACAGGGGAGGCTCTGCCTCTCTCCCCCTCTTCTGACTTCTGAGTCCATTTAATAACCCACTCACAGGCCAACCAGATTGTTATACTGTTGGCTACACGAACAACATTGACTGCAGCATGTGAGATTTAAATGAACTAGTTGTGACTAGTGCAGTATGATTTTGCACTTCAAAACTCGCATAGAAAAACAAATAAGCTATTAATGTGATGCAATTAAGATGTCAGCATTTGACTGATAAGTCTGATCCCTGATTGCAAAATACCCCGGAGCAGAGTGGAATTAGCTGGAATGCTGCCTTGACATTCACTGGTGCAATAAATCCACTATTAGACTGTAAGAAGTATTTTATTGTAATAAACTTCAACAGAAAATGATGTAAGTTTTGAAACTGATGTAATTTCTTTATAGATTGTTTTATATGCCCAAAGTACTTTTCAATTATCTGAGAACCCTAGGAAGAATCGACGACCTCAAGGAAATTGATGATAGTTATTTCGTTATAAAATAAAACTCTACCGAGCTAAACGCTACCATCACTAACTTCAAATAGCCCACAGTTTCCTATAGTCAGACATCTACTGTAGAGTTGGTCCAGGACACTGCAAGTCAAAAACTTTCAGATTATACACGGTATGGTCAAGCTATTCTATGCAAGACCTACTGGGTAAAGACACAGCAGTAAAAACTAATACAAAGTAAATAAACAAAAAGAATGACCCCTCCACATAAGTGGAGCAAATTGTAAATTAGACCATGAGTGTAGCAGTTTAGGTAACGTTATGTTTTTACTGAATAATTAATTTGATTTAGGGCCGTCCTGCTCTCCTATTAACTGATATATCTTCTCCCTCCACCAAAATGTCATTAGCCACTGTTGTCCACACATGATAATTCTGAATGCAATAAGTAATTGTGAGACTGACTAATATCTACAGAGACCATTGACCAAGCTCTTATATGAGGTTGTTCTCACTAATATGTACAGTTGGTGGTTAATTTGAAGTCCCATCTTGGAAATTAGTGTGTGTTTTATGTACATTTATAACATTCATCAAAATTATATCAGCAAATAGCAAACATTAGAAACAAGCATTGGCAGATTTTTTAGAGGCTGTGCTCAAAGAACCGGACCTGCCCGAACATAGTGATTCCGTGCAGGATCCGAGGGCTCAGGTTTTCCTGCCTGACTCGGAATCCAAAATGAGGAAAAACATCATCAATCCTGCGTTGAATTCTCGCAGGTTTTGGATTCGGCGCCATTTGCTGCTGATTCTCCATACAGGGACCGCGGGCTGGAGGGCTGTGTGTGCTGTGCTGTCCATCCAGGGGTACGCTGCACTGTCTATTCAGGGGTGTGTGGTACTGACCATTCAAGGGTGTGCTGTGCTTGTCCTTCTAGGGGTGTGCTATGATGCCCATCAAGTGGTGTGCTGTCCATCCAATGAGCTGTCCATCCAGGGGTGTGGATGGACAGCTCATCCAGGGAGCTGTCCATCCAGTGGTGTGCTGTCCATCCAGGGGTGTGCTGTCCATCCAGGGGTGTGCTGTCCATCCAGGGGTGTGTTGTCCATCCAGGAATGTGCTGTGCATCCAGTGTGCTATCCATCCAGTGTGCTGTCCATACAGGGGTATGCTGTCCATCCAGTGTGCTGGGGTGCTGTCCATCCAGTCTGCTGTACATCCAGGGGTGTGCAGTGCTGTCCATCCAGGGGCTGTGCTGTCCGTCCAGGGGCTGTAAAAAAAGTTGAATTAAAAAAAAAAATTATGTTAAAAAGAAAATAAACAGTAGATTTTTTTTGTGCTGTACCCCAGTGTATCTTATAAGTACTGTGACACTGCAGGCCATACCTCCCCTCCCCCGTGTATTTATATAAGCACTGTGATGCTGCAGCCATACCCCAGTGTATCCATGTAAGCACTGTGACGCTGCAGGCTGTACCCTAGTTTTTTGATCCACTGTCAGTGGGAGGATCCAAGGATAATTCCATCTTGTACCTCTTTTCTTTGCATTATGCACTGTTTGGGGCATTGCTGACTGTCTTTTTGTGTAGATGACAAACATTTTTGTTATAGTTTATTAAACTGCCATCCTGTCTGCCACTGCAGTGCCATTCTCTTTCCTAGATGTGTCATGATTGTAATTGAACTGCCACAGCCACTGAAGTCTTCGACATGCGGTTGCTGTATTCCAAAAATGTCCAGAAATTTTTATTTGTCCATCCAGTGCACTGTCCATCCAGACAGCATCTCCTGCATGTCACTTTGATTTAAAAAAAAATGCAGAACCACTAAAGAGCTCAATTGGGGCAAGAACTGATGTGAATGATTAAAATAGTTTTAGTAAATGCCTCCACTGCTCCCTCATAAATTTGTTTCGGAATCCAAAACTTTAACTTTAAATATACTACGAATCAACCCTTCCTTTCCCTTCTTTCAACTACATACATACTCCAACTCCCTTAGGCCTCTTGATTAATAAAAACATTTGTTTCCTGATGTGCCATGTTGGAAGTTGAACTGTCACAGCCACTGAAATCTTTGACATGTGATTGCTGAATGGCAAACATGTCCAGAAATGTTATGGCCATAGACAGCATCTCCTGCATGCCCCTTTAATTTAAAAAAATATTCTAAACCACCAAGTTGAATTTGTGTGCAAAACATGGAACATATTGTTCACCCATGCTCTCCCCTCCTCTCTCCTCCTACCTCATAAATTTGCATGTGAATCAAAAAATGAAATTAAATTTACTACAAATCAACCCTTCCTTTCCCTGTCTTCAACTACATACATACTTCATCTCCCTAAGGCCTCTTGATTAATGAAAACATATGTTTCCTGATGTGCCATGTTGGAAGTTGAACTGCCACATGTTTGTGCTGCCCACTGCTGCCACGTAGCTTAGTCAGCCAGCAAGCTTGGTGCAATTTGTTGGCCTAAACTGGATGAAAACAATATTGTGAGCTGTGAGGTGGTCAACCTTGACTGGAAATGAATGTTATTGAGGTTTATAATACTGTAGGAACAAATAAAGCCCAAATTATGTACTCTTAGCAGTTTTTATCAATTTAAAAAAAAAAAATGCAGATCCAACACCAAAACACGTGAGAGTGATTTTGCAAAACCAAAACCAAAATACAAAAGTTAATCCATATCCAAAAACAAAAACAAAACACAGGGTTCGGTGCACATCTTTATTTATTACACTGTAATTACCAAATTTCATAAGCAAAAAAAGATTTGCCCTTGCTTCTTTTTTTGTTCTAGAAAATCAAATCATTTCTTCCTCATATTTAAAGTCATGTTAAGCTAGTGCAAATATTAATGGATAATTATATTATGATAGAATTCATGTTGCAGGAATTTTCTTAGCTTTTATAAAGATGATGATATGTCCCAAGTTCAGAAAGCAATTTTTTTGCTTTTATCCTGTAATTCTTTTATCTTCACCAAACTTTGCCCTGATCTGGCAAACCCAGACCAAATCCATCCAACCATGTCCACATAGTTAGATGGATCCGGTCCGGGTTTCCCACTAATAATAATAATAATAATAATAATAATAATAATAATATTTAATTGTTATTATTATATTTATATAGTGCTTTTTTCAATAGGACTCAACACTCCTTTCAGAGTCCAAGGCTACTAAGAGGTATAGTATCAGTTTTGACCATCTCACAGAACATAAGCAATGACCTGAGCGGGTTAAAATCATTGAGGACCTTCAAAGTTTTAGAAATGTAAAAAAGAAACAAAATCAGAGAAAGAGGATGCTCTAACAAGTTTGCTCTGAGCATTTATATCTGGATAATATACAGGGGCTGGCTGGCAACTTTCAGGCTGGGGGGCAAACCCAAGTGAGTGGCCCCGGGTTTTCTCTCAATAAGAAAAAGTGACAGAAAATTATAGTGGAGCAGTCATAACTTATTTACGAACAACACATACACAGTACAATAGAAATTACATTGCTGAATTCTAACTTGTGAGGTGACCCACACGAGGTACTCACTCTACCAGCAGCCTTCTCCGTCCCTAGTTTGTCTCTGGGTGATGATCGCTGCGCTTGGCTTTAGTTTATCTGCGATCAGGGGCTAGGGGGGGAGGCTTCTGCGAAAGGGAGGGCACGGGGGCACTTATCACCTACCCCCTGTGCCCCCTCTTTAATCCGGCTCTGGCTCCATTATGTGAGTAACACAAATGGAGCGGGTGGCCCAGCAGCATCCTCTACCTGCTCCAGCCATTCTATCAGCGTTCGGTTGCAGGCAGATGGCGACCCCCAAGGACTGACATAGTAGCGGCCCGGGGGGCAGATGGCGCCCTGCCCCCCGGCCCAGTCCGCCACTGATAATATACAATTACTGTATATCTAGCATACTTTAGGGATATCTATGTATTAAACAAAATTAAGAAAGCCACTGTAGAATGACAGTATTTATACTTGTTAATACAGACATGCGGTTCGGTTCTCCAGACATCAGAATCCACCCGAATTTTGTGAATCCGGACAGATCCAAGTCGTGGTTCTGACCGTTCCGCGGTTCAGATTTCAGGAATTGTAATTGTAATTTCCAATTTTGGAATGTAAAAATTACATGATTTTAGCTGTTTTTTAAAACTTTTTGTCAATTTGAAAAAAAAAACCCCAGATCCCAAACCAAAACATTGAGATGAATGCAGATCCAAAACCAAATTGCGTGGGTCAGCGCACATCTCTACTTGTTAATAAGTAGGGATGTGCAGGCTCGGATAGTTTCGAGTTTGCACGCCAAGTTCGGATTATTCCCTCCAAAAAAACGGAACTCAGAAAGAGGCTAAACGTCATCTTGCATGGACAAACATCATCATTCCTGGACAAAAATCCAGGAATGATGATGTTTGTCCATGCAAGATGACGTTTAGCCTCTTTCTGAGTTCCGTTTTTTTGGAGGGAAAAATCCAAACTCGGCGTGCAAACTCGAACCTATCCGAGCCTGCACATCCCTATTAATAAGGACTTCTATTAGAGGTTTGCACTGAAGTATTGTGAATGTATTCTGTAGGCTTAAGTAAGAATGAACTACAAAATGATAGGCAATTAGTCAATTAGTCACATAACTTCATATATACGTATGCTTAATATCTGATTGATATAAATATTTGCCACATTGTTTTCTTTGTTCAAGATTCTAAAGTTTATACTGTGTGATTTGTTCATATAATTGCTATTGGGGCACTAAATCTATAATACAAGTTTAAAAGGCACTTTGCTTCCTCCAAAGCTGCAAGCTGATATACTGTAATAGTGCACAAAACGAATGAATTAAGGACCTCATTCAGAGTCGGTCGTTGCGGCCGCACGGTCGTACGCCACCGATGTTCGCTATACTGCGCATGCGTAAAGTTCGCAATGCGCGTGCGCAAACTAGCCGCTGCGATCAGAAATTTCTCTCTCCTTGAACACAGCCAGGTTGGTAGTTTGAGTGACAGATGGAGACGTTTGTGGGTGGTAACAGGGGAAGGTGCTTGAAAACGGGGGAGGGGAGATCCGAATGCAGGCATGCCTGATTATGCGAACAGCGTTTTATGGGAGTGCATACGGTTTATGGGAGTGCATAATTAACAAAGTAGCGTCATGGCACATGTGACCTGGGAGGTTTTTACACTGACATGATCGTAGAGCTTAAAAGAGGTTATGGTCAACCTTAAGCTCTACGACCAGTTCCGATGGTTACCGATGGTCTCGATTAATCCTTATATGCAATGCGCACGAGAAGGGGGCATATTTTTTTGTCTTCCGATCGCTTCCTCCCCTTGGTCGGCCAACTACCGATCCGAACTTAGGGACGCAACTTGCGAGGGAATCATTTGAATATCCGGCCCCTTTTCCTGTATGACTGTGCGGCCACTTCAACCGACTCTGAATGAGGTCCTAAGTGCTATCAGCTGGAGAGGACTATACACAACGAGGCACTCAGAAACTACAATAGCGCTGATACTTATCATCCCCAACACCGCCGACACGTATCTTCACACCAGTCCTTCAGTACCCACAAGAAATACGCCACATAAAATATGTATCTGGGGATTCTGCCAAGACTAATTATGTTGCACTTACCGAAGTGCCCTCATTTAAATATTCTTCTGACCAAACATAGCTAAGATTGAGCAGCTTTAACTGATGCGCTAATGAAAAAAAATGATCTTGTGATAAGATATTGCAACTCGTGATCAGGTTTCACAAGTTAGTATTCTACAGAACTCTATAGATTACTGTACCTGCTTGTGAGACCTCATCATGAGTTGTAACACCAAGATTATTTTTTTTCACTAGCTTGTCATGCAAAGCCACATAAATGTCTATCTGGATGAATAGATAAATGAGGTCAAATCTAGAACATGGACTTAAAGTGCTCTGCGAACACTTGCCTGCCACTACCCCAGAGCCGGCTGCCTGTGATGCCGATATAATATTGACATTCAAAATTTTCGACAACACAATGTCGACAGAATGTGGACATGTTGACACTCTGCAGGGACTGATGGGTTAGGGATAGCCTACAGGAGGGATGGAATAGGGTTAGGCTGTGGGAGCGGAGGGTTAGGGTTAGGCACTAGGATTAGGGTTAGGCTACTGGAGGGGAGGGTAAGGGTTAGGCAATAGGGGCAGGGTTGAGTTTGCGGGAGGGAAGGTTAGGGTTAGGCTGTGGCAGAGGAGGGTTAAGCTTTGGCAGTGGAGGGTTAGGGTTAGGCACTTGGGTGAGGGTTAGGCTAGTGGATGGGAGGTTAGGGTTAGGCACAAGAGGGAGGGTTAGGCACTAGGGTGAGGGTTAGGGTTAAGCTACTGGAGGGGAGGTTAGGATTAGGCACTAGAGGGAGGGTTAGGGTTAGGCAGTGGCAGTGGATGGTTAGGCACTAGGGTTAGGGTTAGGCTACTGGAGGGGAGGTTAGGGTTAGGCAGTAGAGGGAGGGTTATGGTTAGACTGTGGCAGTGGAGGGTTAGGCTTAGGCACTAGGGTGAGGGTTAGGGTTAGGCTACTGGAAGGGTGGGTTAGGGTTAGGCACTAGGGTGAGGGTTAGGGTTAGGCTACTGGAAGGGTGGGTTAGGGTTAGGCACTAGAGAGAGGTTTAGGCTGCAGGAGGGGAGGTTAGGGTTAGGCTGTGGCAGTGAAGGTTTAGGTTATAGGAGGGAAGGGTTAGGCACTGGGGGGTTAGTATTAGGCTGTGGGAGGGGAAGTTAGGCTTAGACACTAGAAGGACGGTTAGAGTTAGGCGGCAGGAGGGGAGGTTAGGGTTAGGCACTAGGGGGAGGGTTAGGGATAGGCTACTGGAAGGGTGGGTTAGGGTTAGGCACTAGAGAGAGGTTTAGGCTGCAGGAGGGGAGGTTAGGGTTAGGCTGTGGCAGTGAAGGTTTAGGTTATAGGAGGGAAGGGTTAGGCACTGGGGGGTTAGTATTAGGCTGTCGGAGGGGAGGTTAGGCTTAGACACTAGAAGGATGGTTAGAGTTAGGCGGCAGGAGGGGAGGTTAGGTTTAGGCCCTAGGGGGAGGGTTAGGGTTAGTGGTTGGGATTAGTGATACTCGCCTCCATAAACATTGCAGGATCCACTGGAAGTCATCATGACATCGCCGCCAAACCTGGAAGACACTGGTGGCGCCGCTGTAGCAGGTAACACAGCACTAGACCAACACGTGTTGTCATGGTCAATGATTATGAATGCCAACATTGTGAATGTTGACAAAATATATCACATCAATTTTTTCCCAGTGGGCATAACAGGTCTTAAGTCAGTGATATGCAAAAATCAACCCAAATACAGATTTCTGATGTGCATTATGGAAATGAGTATAGTCATTTTTTAAAATTGCACATGCCACACTCTAAATGAGGTTCATAAAGTGTAGTCCTTTCTCATTGTGTCATCGTCTTTCAGGGACTGATTCATTACGGATCGCTATTGCGATAACGCACGCAGTTGCGTACTGCGCATGTGTATGCATTACAGTGTATGAAGGCAATACTGCAATCATAGAAATCACACAGAGTCATCGCAGAGTGATTGACAGGAAGTCAGCATTTGGGGGTGGTGACGGGGAGTTGTTGGAGAAACGCAGGCGTGCCTGTACGTTTGAACACCGTTATTTGGCAGTGCATAAATTAGCCACTTTGACAGCATACGCAGCTTGAGTGCTCACTGCGTGCGACGGGATTAGCATTTCCTGAGTAAGGTCAGACCTGTTGTAAGTGTGCATGAGGGGCCGATGTTACTCGATGTTCCCAATGTATACGCAGGACTGCAAGGTATAACGGATGTGCGAAAGCGAAGTGGGCGTCTCTATGCCGTCTTTGGGCTTCTCTGTACTGGCTTTGCTTTTGCAGTTATTAGCATATTTTCGCAGCAGACCTGCGTGCGTCATCGCAGCTGCGATCGCAATTTGCGAACCGTAATGACTCAGGCCCACATTCATAGTTTAAATGAAGGATGACAAGCTGTGTTTATTTATTCAGAACTTAAAAAAATAGACCATGGGGAATACATGATGAAATACAGCTTTCCCCATAGTCCTGTATGTAGGTGGTCCTCACTTCTCCGTTATGTGGGTGTGTCTCAAAGGAAAATCTATTTTCCCAACATTTACAATTTGCTTCTTTATTAACGAGTAACATATTTATCAGATGTAATGAGACGGCACGCCAAAGGAAATATGCATGTCTTTTATTTTATATATCCAGAATTTTATAAGGGAAATCAGGGCCTGATACCGACCAGGTCGTAAGGCTGCGTTCGCATGTAGCCTGTCGATGTTTGCATTCTGCACATGTGTATGTATCGCAGTGCGCAAACCGGCCGCTGCGATCGGGAATGAATCAGACCCTCAATTCAATTCACTGTTATTCATTATAGTTGTGTCCAGAAAATCCCTATTAAAGATTGATCATTTATAACGTATATATGGGCATATATGTGCACATTGTGTGCATTTCTAAACAATGGGCCTAATGCAGAGATGGTTGGTAATGCAATCTGTGAGTGTTCGGCCCCTTTTGCAATAGCGTTTGAGGTAGGATGAGCGGGTTCGGATTTCTGAAATCCGAACCCCCCCGATCCGAGTCGTATCCGAGACAGGCTCGACTTTTCCCGCCTGACTCGGAACTGAAATTGAGGCAAAACGTCATCATCCCGCCTTCCGGATCTCGTGGGTTTTGGATTCTATAAAACGTCCCCACGTCGGCGCCATTTCTCACTCCGGCTGTGGACAGTGAAGAGGGAGGGTGGGAGCTAGGGCTGGCTGGGCTGTGTTGTGCTGCTGTTGTCCATAGGGGCTGTGACCACTCAGTCCATAAGGGCTGACTGGGCTGTGTTGTGCTGCTGTTGTCCATAGGGGCTGTGACCACTCAGTCCATAGGGGCTGGCTGGGCTGTGTTGTGCTGCTGTCATAGGGGCTGGCTGGGCTGTGTTGTGCAGTCAGTTGTCCATAGTGGCTGTGTCCACTCCAAAGTCTATAGTGGCTGGCTGGACTGTGTTGTGCAGTGTCCCATAAAGGCTGTAGTCCTAGAGGGGTGCTGTAGTGTTGTCCAGGGGGTGATCTGTGCATCAGGGGTGCTCCCCCAAAGTGCACTCCAAAAAAAAAATATTTTTTTCTATGTTTGTGAATTGTGTGCGCAGTAGCCGCACGTGCATCAACAAAGTAACGCCAAGCGTGCGCCTGTGTCATAAGTAAAGGGCCGGCTGCCTTGACCATTAAAGGGTGCTGTAACCCCCAAAGTGCACTCCAAACAAAATAAAAAAATATTTTCTGTGTTTGTGAATTGTGGGTCTGATTCAGACCCGCTCGCGAGCGCTGAGCGCTCGCTAGTGGGTCAATGTTGCCCAAGTGCGCATGCGTACGGCAGAGGTGGCTCCGTCTTGCGCATGCGCGAGACCTGCATGACGACAGCCAGGAGGCCGCTCCAAATAGTAGGAGAGACAGTCCTGATTCAGAGCGAGCGCTTTGTCAGAGCGTCCGGCTCTGAATCAGGGCCTGTGTGCACTGTGGCCGCACGTGCATCAACAAAGTAGCGCCAAGCGTTCACCTGTGTCATAAGTAAAGGGCCGGCTGGCTCGTCTGTTAAAAGGTGGTGTAACCCCCAAAGTGCACTCCAAAAAAAGTAAAAAAATATTTTCTGTGTTTGTGAATTGTGTGCACTGTGGCTGCACGTGCATCAACAAAGGAGCAGCGCCAAGCATGCGCCTGTGTCCAGGGCCGGATTAAAGTCTGTGGGGGCCCCTGGGCAACAAACATGTGGGGGCCCCTATTAAATGTGACAAACTGGGGGTATGCGCAACGGGGACCTTATGCAGAGTCCCCAGTAGTGTCAGTGCCCACAGTGGTAGTGCCCCGTATGAAGTGTACCCTGTAGTAGTGCCCCTTATGCAGTGCCCCCTATGCAATACTCCCATTAGTAGTGCCCTCTGTATAAATACCCCCAGTAGGGCCCTGTAGTTGTGCCCCAAATAGTAATGCCCCTCAGTAGTAATTGGGCATGTGCCCAATAGTAATGCCCTAGTAGTAATGCCCCCTGTATAAATCCCCCAGTAGAAATACCCATGCAGTTGTGCCCCCAATAGTAATGCCCCCAGTAGTCATTCCCCCTTTAGTAGTGCCCTCTGTAGAAATGCCCCCAGTAGTAATGCCCCTCTATTAGTGCCCCCAATACTAATGCTCCCTCTCTAGTAGAGCCCCCAATAGAAATGCCCCCTGATTAATGCCCCCAGCAGTAATGCTTCCCCCCGAGTAATGTTCCCAGTAGTAATGCCCCCAGAAGTAATGCCTCCCCCCTCCCCGAGTAATGCCCCAGTAGTAATGCTCCCCCCTGAATAATGCCCCCAGTTGTAATGCCTCCCCCCTCCCAGAGTAATGCCCCAGTAGTAATGCTCCCCCCTGAATAATGCCCCCCCCGCCAGTAATGACCCCAGTAGTAATGCCTCCCCCCTCCCTGAGTAATGCCCCAGGTGTAATGTGTAATGCTCCCCCCCAGTAATGTCCCCTTTAGTAATGCCCCCCACCAGTAATGCCCCCAGTAGGCCGCTTGCACTAAAATAAATAAATAAATAAAGCACATACTTACCTGAACCTTAGCCCCGCATCCGCTGCAGTCCACTAGGCTGCTCCTCCACACTATGGCAGAGACGTCATGACGTCTCTGCCATAGTGCTCTGTGTGAGCCGGAAGCAGGAGCACATGAGAGCTCAAGCCTCTGACTCCGGCTGCTGCTGTGGGGAGGGAGCCGGGTGCCCGCTGTTTACAGCGGGCGCCTGGTAATAGGAGCCTCCCTGCGGCGCCGAGGTTAGGTTGGCCGGAGGAGGCGGAACTGGTTTTGCCTCCTCCGGTCCACTTTAACCCCGATGGGTGTGGGGGCTCTTAACGTGTGTGGGCCCAGGGACAATTGCCCCTGTCGCCCCCCCGTTAATCCGGCCCTGCCTGTGTCCCATAAGTCTGTTAAAGGGTGGTGTAACCCCCAAAGTGCACTCCACAAAAAATAAACAATTCTTTTTTTTCTATGTTTGTGTGCAAAATGTATGTGCAGTAGCCACACGTACATCAACACAGCAGCAGCGCCAAGCGTGCACCTGTGTCATAAATCAAGGGCCGGTTTGGACATCTGGTCCGGACTGAAGGACGTGCCAACAATTTCTGACAAGTCTACTGTCACTGCATATGATACTGTCACCACTGACAGAATAGTGGAGGATTACATTGGTGACTGCATCCAAGTAGGGATGTCAGACAGTCCGTACTTGTACTGGCAGGAAAAAGAGGCAATTTGGAGGCCCCTGTACAAAGTACAAACTGCCTCTATTTTACTTGAGTTGCCCCCCCTCCAGTGTGTACTCCGAAGGAGTGTTTAGTGCAGCCCGGAACCTTGTCAACGAAAGGCGTAGGAAGTTGCTTCCACAAAATGTGGAGAAGATGATGTTCATAAAAATAAATTATCAACTCTTCCAGGGAGACCAGCCTCCAGAACGTACAGAGGGACCTGTGGTGGTGGATTCCAGCGGGGACAAATTAATACTCTGTGAGGATGAGGATGTACACAACACTGAAGAGGGTGAGGAATCGGTGGATGAGGAGGATGAGGACGACATCTTGCCTCCGTAGAGCCAGTTTGTGCAGGGACAGATTAATTCCCAGCTTGTTTTGTGGGGGCCCAAACGAACCAATCATTTCAGCCACAGTCGTGTGGCAGACCCTGGTACTGAAATGATTGGTTTGTTAAAGTGTGCATGTCCTGTTTATACAACATAAGGGTGGCTGGGAGGGCCCAAGGACAATTCCATCTTGCACCTCTTTTCTTTCTTTGCATTATGTACTGTTTGGGGCGTAGTTTTTCAAACTGCCATCCTGTCTGCCACTGCAGTGTCACTTCTAGATGGGCCACGTGTTTGTGCCGCCCACTCGTGTCGCTAAGCATAGTCATCCAGCTACCTCGGTGCAACCTTTTGGACTAAAAACAATATTGTGAGGTGTGAGGTGTTCAGAATAGACTGGAAATGAGTGGAAATTAAGGTTATTGAGGTTAATAATAGCATAGGAGCAGAAAAACCCACACATTCTGTGATTTTAGCTGTTTTTATGCTTTTTTTCCAAAAAATACAGATCCAAAACACGAAGAAAGATCCAGATCCAAAACCAAAACACAAAACACGAAAAGTGGCCGGTGCACACCCCTAGTTTGTGGACATATACAAATGCGAATCTCAGCCTTCTCTTTGAGCTTTACTGTGAGATGCAGTGTACGACACTCACTTTCAGCCTATCAACATTCCAACATCAACACAACATCGGTCGCACTACCGATATTTGCGGTCGCCTAGGGTCTACTCTAGCTACTCTCCTCAAATCCCACTAAACACGACCTCTGAAGCTGTGGATTTGTTATTGTGAATGCAGTAGTGTTCCCAGACATGCCTGTGACACTCACATGAAAAAGACCCTCTTTGCATTCACTTTAGGTCACCTCCCAGTCTCCACCCTGAATTGCCCAAGGATTGCAAACCCCTTCTGAAGTGTTAAGGCGCGTATCCAATACACAAGAAAAATGAACGATTACGATATCGTTATCGTTCAATTGTTCATTAATTGTTCATTAATCGTGCAGTAAAATGCCGGCAATGACCAGCGATGTGCGTTCCCGCTGGTCGTTGTCGGCATTTGTCTTTGCCTGAACATGCAGGCCATCCTGATGAGATCGCCAGGTTGTGCATGTTCGGGAGGGTGCCTGCACTGAAGGGGAGGGTGCCTGCACTGAATGACATATCGTTCAGTGTTTGCACATTATCCAGTGCACACTATGATGAATGATTACAATGTTGTAATTGTACAGTCGTTCCACTCTCGTGTAGTGGATACGCATCTTAAGCGATTCCGTACGCAATTGTGAACGCCATCGTACACTTGGGTTCGGGTGTGCGCAGTAATGGTTTCCAGGACTTTCTGGTCAAAAATTGCTCAACTGCGGGAACATCCACACTTCGCCTGTCTCTGATTTAGGCCCAATGAGTTTTAATCTGCAAATTCAACAAATCCAAAGTGATTTGACAAAATACAATTTAAATAAGTTATAACGGGTCAGTCTATAGAAACTATGGATTGAAGATGGAAAAAAATGGAGATATATTTGGAATTGATCATTTGTATGAAAATTGTTGAGTGCTTTTGTTATAATATCCAGCATTGTGATGAACGTGTAGTATGATGTCTATATGCAAACTTGGAGAGAAGACTAAATTTAAAATGAGACAAAGAACTTTTATAGTTTTATATGAATCTCCAAATGGACCTAAAAGCAGGATTGCATTATTACATGGTTAGCAGGAATCACTAGGTGTGCGGACAGTCAAAGGAGTCTTTATTAATATCACAAATAGGTCAAAACAGATGAATCTTAAGGGGCCTACACACGGTATGATTTCCAAACGATCCTATCTCGTTTGCGATTTCCCTTGAACTCCTGAACAAATGATATTGTGCCTACACATGGAACGATTGTACAAATGACCAAACAATAAAGATGGGTCGTTAATGACTGCAAATCGTTAACGATATGTTGTTTGCAGCAAACAACCTCAAGATGCATCTTCTGTCTCTCCGTCGGCTGGCACAAAATGGTGGAGGGGAGTGTCCAGGATCAGTGACGACAAATCGTCCATCCCATCGTTCATCGTGCATACACACAAAACGATGTGTGCCAAATCGTGAAAAAAAGGTAGATATGTTGCTGCAGCTTCAATAGATCGGCATCATGATCAACCCCACACTCAGCACTTATTAAACGAAAACGGCCAAAGCATTTAAAATATCGTACCATGTGTGGGGGCCTTTAGACTGAAGAAATGCAGGGATATAGTTAAAATACTGATGGCCCGGGACGCTGTCTGTTGAAATCCCGGCCCAGAATATAACATAGGCGGCTAAATCTCGATGCTGGAATCCCAACAGACGGCATCCCGATTGGAGGTAAGCCAGGGTGCCCTTAGCTTTTAGCATCGAGGGCGGAGGGTTAGCTTTAGACACCACTGGGGGATTAGAGTTAGGCTCTGGGGGGAGGAATTAGGGTTAGGCTCCACAGGGGGGGGTAGGGTTAGGCACTAAGGGGGGAGGGTTAGGTTTAAGCACTAACGGGGAGCGTTAAAGTGCGGGAAGGGGAGGGTTAGGATTAGGGTGCAAGAATGGAGGGTTAGGGGGAGAAGGGGGAGGGTTAACATAATTACCCGACCCTGGTTGAGATTCCCAGCATCGGGATGCCGCTGCTGGGATTTCATACCCAACCTGAAATACAAAATACATGAGCAGAAAATCAGATGAGGATTAGCATAACTAGAATATGTCATGCAGAATATCTTATACAGAACATTATGTGCAGAACGTCTTGTGCAGAAGTTCAGGTTCAATAAATGAATGTCCCAATCACAGTGCAGAAATACACTCCTCAATAGGCAGATGTGGTGATGGCTGAAAATTACAGTATGGAATCAGCAATATAACAGAATCCAGAATAATCCAATACCTGAGATGGGCCCAGAACCCCTCAAAATAAATAACAAGAGACCCGGACAAAAGGTAAGTCTAGCACAAGTTCTTACCACGTTAGGTGGGATCCAAGGAGCAGATGGTGGTCAAGATGTAGATCGGACTGGATGCAGAGTAACTGAATACAGTAGTGAGGTACCACAAGTTGTATCACCAGAGGTCAGTCAATGGAGTGAGTAGATGTGTACGACAATTTCACTGCAGACACAGCAACACTGGACACCTCCAACTGAGCCAGGATTAGAATGCTGATTACTTGGCTGCCAGATGACAGGAACACGGATGGTCGGCTGGAAACTGGACTTGAATTCCAGCTAGGGCCTGCCAAGAATCATAGCCAGGAATCGTAGTCAGCTGTAGCTGAAACAGAACCATTAATCAGAGTCAACTACAGGTAGGATACAGAACCAGAATCTCCAGCACAGGAACTACTGCTGAAAGCAAGCACTACCAGGAGGAATGTCAGAATACGTCATAAATACAGAGAACAACCAATTCAGAAACTTGTCGGTAACCACACCTGCATAGTAGCTCAACTAATTGAAAGCAAGCTCTCACATGCAGGATAATAATATAGGCAGAAACTGAATCCAAACACATAAGACATCTTCATAGCAGCTCAGGGTAACTGGAAGTATACACACAGGGAATCAGTAACAGACTCTAACCACAGAGACAAAGTGCTAAATGTAATAGTCGGCGACTTGCAGACATCAGCGAGATCCTGGCGAGTGTGGCCGATGTTTTAAAGTGGCAATCATTTAAAAGACAAAACCAACCTGGCTTTGCCTTTCAAATGGAAGATACTGTAGTATAGCTTGTGCCAATAACTTCTCAAAGGTATGGAGTAAGATGTACAGCCAGGAACAGCAGGAACCTTCAACTAAGCTCTTCAGATAGATTGGTTCCGCCACTGTACACTGTTTCAAATAATTCAGAGTGTCAAAGAAAATTGGAAGGACACTCACCCTTTAGAGTTTGGACAATATGGTAGCATTGTGCTGCGGTGGTTGCCTGGGCAATGTGGAATAATTGTGTGGAGCTTTGATCTTTGGTGTAAGTTCAAGGCTCAAAGTAAAAAGTAAAAAAGGATATAATGTGTACTGTTTTTCAAATCAATAAAGTACCAGTCACAGCGCACCGGACAGCGGCACGCTACTAATCAGTCCGGCGGCACTGGTCGGCAGAAGAGCAGTGGGTGGGAAGTCCCAGCGCCCGCTGCTGTGTCCTCTCTATTCCTCCCCAGTGGCAATGTGCAGGCGGCCGCGAGTCCCCTGGGGGCGTGAGCATCGACCTGTGGGAAATTTAAAGAGCCAGAGTATTGGCTCCCAAACCATACTCCAGTGTTCCTAATCACTAGTGATCCCTACTGTGGTATACAAACGGGAAGCCGGCTGCCTTAATAGCGGCAGCCAGCTTCACGACTGTCATATCCCGGCGAGGGATGAAATGCCAGGTGTCTAGAAGTAGACACCTGACATTTCCCCGACGCCGGCAGCCTGGCGCCCGGCATCCTGATCGAAGGGATGCCAGGCACCGCAAGCGGACAGCCGCGGGGGGGGAGTATTAGGTTTAGGGCACCCGGGGGGGACTTAGGGTTAAGCACCCCCCGGGAGGGTTAGGGTTAGGCTAGGGGGAGGGAGGGTTAGGGTTAGGCACCCCCGGGGGGACTTAGGGTTAGGCACCCCCCTTGGGGAATTAGGTTTAGGCAGCAGGGAAGGGGGGGTTAGGGTTAGACACCCCTAAGGAGGGTTAGGGTTAGGGGGTTAGATTAGGTTAGTTAGTACTTACTTATCCACGATCGGGATTTCCAGCACTGTTGGGCTTCCGCTGCCGGGAACTCTGCAGTTGTCGGCCAGGCGCTATTTCATGCCGATTACACTACTGCGTGTTCCTGACCTTGGCTTTGTTTCTGACCTGATTCCGTATCCTCCCAAGGTACTGCGCTTGGTATTCCGGATTGACCTTAGTTATTCTTAGTGACCTGTTCCCGTCTGATCCCTGGTACCATATCGTCTGTTTGGTTCTGAACTGCTTTGTCGACTACGTCTTGTACGTCCATCCTACTACACTCCAGTGTACACCATGTATCTGTACTAAGGAACTTAGGTCCTGATTCAGAGCCAGACGCTCTGACAGAGCGCTTGCTCTGAATCAGGGCCGTCCCTCCTCCTTTTTGGAGCGGCCTCCTGGCCGCTCACATAGCTGTGGGTGACCACTCACAGCTATAGCGAGCGGCCAAAATGATGGTCGCGATGGTCAAGACCATCGCAACCATCAGGCTTGCGATGAGACCCTGCAGTAGGGTCTCACCGCCGCAAGCCCTGGAGTGCTTTTGGCTCTATCAGAGCCAAAAGCACTCCCACTGACATCACTAGTGATGTCAGTGGGGCCGGCCCCAGACGGTAGGAGTTCCCATGGGAACGCCTCCGTCTGGGCAGCCACGCCCCCAGCACGCCCACCAAAGGGGGCATGCTGTCAATCACCACGGGTCTCGCACATGCGCACGACGGAGCCTCCTCCGTTGTGCGCATACGCACTTGGGCAACATCGACCCGCTTGCGAGCGCTCAGCGCTTGCGAGCGGGTCTGAATCAGGCCCTTAGTTAGAGGGTCGTGATCTGCATGTCAGGCGCAGCTAAGTCCAAACCTCTTTATGGGGGTCACTGGTGAATACCACCTGCATGTTAGACTCTTTCCATGAGTTTGTGACAGTACCTTCGAAACAACACATTTTAAACTCACCCTTCGTCAGTTGGGCAAGCGCTTTGGACAATCTCGCACCTTTGTCCTGGGGTGACTGCCATAGCAATGAAGTGATGCAAATCTGCTTGTGTCCCAATTATAATAACAGTCCTCTTGTTTCTCAGATGCCCCAAGAAAAGGAACAGATATCCATACATCAATGGGTACTAATATCTTTAAACACTGTACGTCTGATGGTGGTTTTAGTATTATACTCAGCCTTTATTGTTAATCAAAGTGTGTTGTACATTCATTTAGGAACCTGATGTCCATCAGCTTGTGGAATTGTTGGAATTTATAAAATTATAGTAAATATATAATCTATACTAATATAATAAGTACGTCGTGTCTTGTCTACCAATTTTCATGCAAACTGTAGTGGAAACTCCTAGAAATAACCTTCACTTTGTTTCATCTCAATCCGTCAAGTTAAAGCTGAGCAATAACAAAAATAAAATATATTGACATAATCAATGCAGGAGATAGGTGGTGGGAGAGGTGGCCGGTAAGGGTTGGGGGGGTAGTGATGCTGTCACTTTAATAGGATAGGCTACATAGCAGTCTGTGCACAGAGCACACAGTGACATTGGTGTGAGAGGTGGGTGAATAGGATAGGCTACATAGCAGTCTGTGCACAGGACACACAGTGACATTGGTGTGAGTGGTGGGTGAATAGGATAGGCTACATAGCAGTCTGTGTACAGGACACACAGTGACATTGGTGTGAGTGGTGGGTGAATAGGATAGGCTACATAGCAGTCTGTGCACAGGACACACAGTGACATTGGTGTGAGAGGTGGGTGAATAGGATAGGCTACATAGCAGTCTGTGTACAGGGCACACAGTGACATTGGTGTGAGAGGTGGGTGAATAGGATAGGCTACATAGCAGTCTGTGCACAGGGCACACAGTGACATTGGTGTGAGTGGTGGGTGAATAGGATAGGCTACATAGCAGTCTGTGCACAGGGCACACAGTGACATTGGTGTGAGTGGTGGGTGAATAGGATAGGCTACATAGCAGTCTGTGTACAGGACACACAGTGACATTGGTGTGAGTGGTGGATGAATAGGATAGGCTACATAGCAGTCTATACACAGAGCACACAGTGACATTGGTGTGAGAGGTGGGTGAATAGGATAGGCTACATAGCAGTCTGTGTACAGGGCACACAGTGACATTGGTGTGAGAGGTGGGTGAATAGGATAGGCTACATAGCAGTCTGTGCACAGGGCACACAGTGACATTGGTGTGAGTGGTGGGTGAATAGGATAGGCTACATAGCAGTCTGTGCACAGGGCACACAGTGACATTGGTGTGAGTGGTGGGTGAATAGGATAGGCTACATAGCAGTCTGTGTACAGGACACACAGTGACATTGGTGTGAGTGGTAGGTGAATAGGATAGGCTACATAGCAGTCTGTGCACAGGACATACAGTGACATTGGTGTGAGTGGTGGATGAATAGGAGAGGTTACATAGCAGTCTATGCACAGAGCACACAGTGACATAGGTTTGAGTGGTGGGTGAATAGGATAGGTTACATAGCAGTCTGTGCTCAGGACACACAGTGACATTGGTGTTAGTGGTGGATGAATAGGATAGGTTACATAGCAGTCTATGCACAGAGCACATAGTGACATAGGTGTGAGTGGTGGGTGAATAGGATAGGCTACATAGCAGTCTGTGCACAGGCACACAGTGACATTGGTGTGAGAGGTGGGTGAATAGGATAGGCTACATAGCAGTCTGTGCACAGGGCACACAGTGACATTGGTGTGAGTGGTGGGTGAATAGGATAGGCTACATAGCAGTCTATACACAGAGCACACAGTGACATTGGTGTGAGAGGTGGGTGAATAGGATAGGCTACATAGCAGTCTGTGCACAGGCACACAGTGACATTGGTGTGAGTGGTGGGTGAATAGGATAGGCTACATAGCAGTCTGTGCACAGGGCACACAGTGACATAGGTGTGAGTGGTGGGTGAATAGGATAGGCTACATAGCAGTCTATACACAGAGCACACAGTGACATTGGTGTGAGAGGTGGGTGAATAGGATAGGCTACATAGCAGTCTGTGCACAGGGCACACAGTGACATTGGTGTGAGTGGTGGGTGAATAGGATAGGCTACATAGCAGTCTGTGCACAGGGCACACAGTGACATTGGTGTGAGTGGTGGGTGAATAGGATAGGCTACATAGCAGTCTGTGTACAGGACACACAGTGACATTGGTGTGAGTGGTAGGTGAATAGGATAGGCTACATAGCAGTCTGTGCACAGGACATACAGTGACTTTGGTGTGAGTGGTGGGTGAATAGGAGAGGTTACATAGCAGTCTATGCACAGAGCACACAGTGACATAGGTTTGAGTGGTGGGTGAATAGGATAGGTTACATAGCAGTCTGTGCTCAGGACACACAGTGACATTGGTGTTAGTGGTGGATGAATAGGATAGGTTACATAGCAGTCTATGCACAGAGCACATAGTGACATAGGTGTGAGTGGTGGGTGAATAGGATAGGCTACATAGCAGTCTGTGCACAGGCACACAGTGACATTGGTGTGAGTGGTGGATGAATAGGATAGGTTACATAGCAGTCTATGCACAGGGCACACAGTGACATTGGTGTGAAAGGTGGGTGAATAGGATAGGCTACATAGCAGTCTGTGTACAGGGCACACAGTGACATTGGTGTGAGTGGTGGGTGAATAGGAGAGGTTACATAGCAGTCTGTGCACAGGACACACAGTCACATTGGTGTGAGTGGTGGATGAATATGATAGGTTACATTGCAGTCTGTGCTCAGGACACACAGTCACATTGGTGTGAGTGGTGGGTGAAGGTGCTGCTACCACCAATCTGTATAGCACTGATGGTCACATGGGACACTCCCGTGACATGGGCCCTATGCAAAGCAATACTGCGAGAACACCTCAAATAAGAAACATGTTGGCTGAATCGATTTCATTGTGGGTGAAGCCATGAGCTACAACTAGTAAATGAATGAAAATAGTGTGCTGCAGGGCCGTAACTAGGATAGTGCAACCTGCTTTCACCACCAAACAGGGCACCGCAGGGGCGCTGTTCGAGCCTTTCAATTTTCTGTTTATAAACATTCTCACTTGTAGCTTCTTCTTATATTATCCCCAGCATCTCCTGGTCTCCCCATCTTTTCCCTGGCCCTTCCCCATGAGTCCATGCCCATTTTTCGGGTGCATTTTGTCCCCATTTGAAAAATAGGGGGTGCACCAAATGCTCTTTCTGGCACAGGGCACCAAAAAGTCTAGTTATGGCTCTGGTGTGCTGTACTGGTAGTGCAATAAATAATTATTTAATTGTATGTTAAAAATATGTAAAAGCATAAAATAATCACAAACATATAAGTAAAATTACAACAGTAAAAAAACTAAAGAAGACATAGCTAGTACAGGAGGTGGGTGAAACAATAGAGGCATATAAAAATAGCAAGTGCAGCAATGCATTTTGCTGGGAATACATCCGCTTCATCATTTGCACATTAAATGATTGCAACTTTAAAACATCGAACAGACTGCAGGGAATTTGCAGCTATGTTGATACTGAAATGTCAGAGATTGGCATTATCAGTGCTCTCCCCAAAAAATGTTTTCAGCCAGGTGGTATCAAGAAGTAGCCGGGTTGGCCCTTCGCAATAATAAAATGTTTTAAACGCTGTCTTTATAATAATTTAAACTTGAAATAACATTTTATATATTTATCCTCTTCTTATTAGAGGCCCAGTCGTCAGACTATAGAAAAGCTGCAAAGTCTGTAGGATCTGGGCCTTTTTATAAAGCTCCCAGATACTTTCCCCACTTGTAGGCTCCCAAAGTGCCGGATGGTGCACCCGCAAAAAACAGCCTGGGGAGAACACTGATTATGTTAGATAAAAAGTTCACAAAAAGTTGTCTAATAAGAATAAACTATATTCATTGTGTCCCAATTACTAAGTTTTTTTTCCATTGAAACTCTGGTGACCTATTCCAGAGCATCTGTTCGTAGCTATTGGTGACATTCTGGGGATGGCTTCCAAAGAATAATATGGGTTTTCACAAGTGGAAATATTTAACTTAAAATTCTAATTTTTCAAGGCTCAAGACTTCTAATAGGCAAGAACTAAAGTGACTGGTGGAAACAGATTCTTAGATCTGGATAAATGGTATGCCATTTATATACTATTGTCAGGGGAGTATGTAAGTTATATGGATAATAATAATAACAATAATATTAATAGCAATAATAATAGTGATGATGATGATGATATAATAACAACAACAAATACAATTAATGAAATTATAGTATGAGCTTAACCTTTTAACCCTTATTAACACACTAAATACATGTATTAGACACAAAATTATCTAAAACTAATGAAAGCACCATCAGACTTGCTATTGGAACATGGTGTCTTGCCAGAATGATGTCCTCATAAAATAGAACTATGCAATCAGAAGTTTAGCAGACTCTTGATGGAGCCAGACAGTGTTTAGCAAGTTGCGGAAAGACACATAGTTTCCCATTAAACAGCATTTTTGAACTTTTCACCATTATCTGTAATTGGTAATGATCCGCTGACTTACTTTCATTTCAAAAAGAACAGGGAGGAATGTATTGGTCAGATGTACAACGTTTTATGTTGTACGGACAATCCCAAACCCCTGTACTGCAGCCAGCAGATAACTCTATAATTGAATTAAAATACTGTTGCATATTATGCAAGCTGAATGTATGTATGTATGTATGTATGTATGTATGTATGAATGTATGTATGTATGTATGTATGTATGTATGTATGTATGTATGTATGTATGGGAGTAAGGTAGTAGGATGGTATAGTGCAGCAGTTCCCAAACTTTCATGATTCACGGCACACTAGAGTATCAGCATTTCTTTCACTGCACCCCTAGGTCAAAAGATTATTAGCTGTCACCCTTAAGGCCCCCAAACACAGTACGATTTGCTTACGATCCAATCTCATTTGTGATTTCCCTTGATTTCCTGAACTCTCCCGGTCATACGATATTATGCCCACACACGGAACAATTGTACAAACGACCAAACGATATAGATGGGTTGTAAACGACTGCAGATCGTAAACGATATAAAATTTGTAGCAAACAACCTCACGATACTGGAATTTAAATAATGGAAGGAATAGTGTCAACATATCGTCCTTCGCATCGTTCATCGTGCACACACACGATATCGATGCGTGTCCAATCGTGTACGATAGGTCAAAATCTTCCTGCAGGTACAATTAATCAGCGACAATAATGTACGACGGCGGGGGTGCGCATCGCCATCGTGATGGAAAATGGCCAAATCGAGTAAAATATTGCACCGTGTATGGTGGCCTTTAGGGTCAGTTATGTGGTGGTGGGCAGGGTTGTGCTTCTGTTTGTCCACATATTTTATGATTGGCAGACACCAGCACTGGTTTTGCCTGTCACATTGACCAAAAATAATTTGATTTGGTCCTTGATCATCAACCCATTGCACTCCTGCAAGTGCCTCAAGGCACCCCAGGGTGCCACGGCACCCAGTTTGGGAGCCACTGGTATAGTGGTTAGCATTGTTGTGTCACAGCATTTGACACTATCTGTATGGAGATTATCTTCTCTCACTAAACGGTAGTAGGTGCCTGAACACAGGGCCTGATTCAGAGCCGGACGCTCTGACCAGAGCGCTCGCTCTGAATCAGGGCCCTCCTCCATTAAAATGGAGCGTCCTCCTGGACGCTCGTATAGCTGTGGGTGACCACCCACAGCATATACGAGCATCCAAAAAGATGGTAGCGATGGTCTTGACCATCGCGACCATTGGACTTGCGACGGAAACCCTGCGGTAGGGTTTCCCAGCCACAAGTCCTTGAGTGATTTTGGCTCTATGAGAGCCAAAATCACTCCCACTGACATCACTAGTGATGTCAGTGGGGCCGGCTTCAGACGGTAGGCATTCCCATGGGAACGCCTCCGTCTGGCAGGCACGCCCTCGGCACGCCCACCAAAGGGGGCGTGCTGTCAGTCACCATCGACAGCACGCCCCCTTTGGTGCGAGACCCGGAGTGACAGCTTGGCTGTCGCAGTCCGGGTCTCGCGCATGCGCACGACGGAGCTCCCTCCGTCGTGCGCATGCGCAGTGGGGAACATCGACCCACTTGCGAGCATACTGCCGCTTGCGAGTGGGTCTGAATGACCCCCACAGTCTGTGTAAGAGGACAAAGATTTAGGGCGGGATGCACTAAACAAAAAATGTGGTAAAAACCCCATTTCTGGGGTTTTACAGCATTTTCCGTATACACTAATGTACTACCGCCGGGTATACATGCAATCCAAAACCCGAGTTCGGTTTTTAAAACAGAGTTTCAAGCTGACCGCGAAACCAAGCCAGGACTCGGTTCAACTCAGAACCACAAAGTGATTTCCAACTCAACTCTGAAGTCTTAAATTCGGTTGTTGTCTGTTCTCTGGGAACCGGACATGCACATCTCTATAAATTATATCTACTTATTACAGACGTCCAGTTAATCGCACCATGTTCCAAAAATAACCCACTGTCTTTAAAAATATATGCCATCTCCGAACTATGGTCCAACCTATTCACCCACATGTGGTCTTCTTCATGTTGGGGTAGCCATCTTATATCTTTATGCGAACAACTAACTGACTAACTAATTGCTGGCGTTACCCTATAGAAGCCTATGGGCATAAGCCCGGAAGTCCACTGTGCAGCGGAGATCGCAAATGACAGCTCTTATCGGAAGAGCTGTCCTTTGTTGTACTGATTGCATATGTTAGTACATATGCGATCAGTACATATGCGGTGACTGGCGGTAAGTGCACCACTATGTTAGTGCATCCCGCCCCAGATCTTTAAAGGGTCTATGTACTAAGCAGTGATAAGAGACAGAGTGAAAAGTGATAAGTCAGTGATAAGGTGCCAGCCAATCAGCTCCCAACTGCCATCTCACAAGCTGTGTTTGAAAAATGACAGTTGGGAGCTGATTGGCTGGCACCTTATCACTTCCTTATCACTTTTCACTCTGTCTCTTATCACTGCTTAGTACATAGACCCCTAAATATCAGATTGTTCCTCTCACAATGGGCAATTTTTAGCCCTCTGCTCAGTGAGACAGAACAGTAGTTATACAGTACAGAGCATGTTAGAAGTCAATGAGAGTAATTTACTTAGTTTACACTGGATTGGTGCAATTGCTTAGTGCTATTATACGCCTGCTCAGCACAGTACAAAGGGTCATTTTCTGACTTGGGTAACCACTTGCCGGATTACAGTTTGAGATGGGAATCTTTCATGAAACCAGATGTATAATAGTCACTTTCCAATTTTGTGCCACTCTGCTAATTGATTACGATTTTCATGTTTTTCCCCTAAATACTGTTTGTCCCACCCTCTATTACTTCCCCCAAAAAATAAAAAAACCTAGTGTCCTGTCTCACCCCCATCACTCCCACTATGGCGTGCACTGACGATGTGGAACTCGCTCAAACTCTGGAAATGCTGTTACTGAAACCCTTCTATCAGCACTGCTCCCAATCTAGATCATTCAACAGCTGGGAAATCTCTATGACACTTGTGGGACGTTGTATAAAAGCTTGGAGAGAGAGATATAGTGAAGAGAGATAAAGTAACAACAACCAATCAGCTCCTAACGAACATTTTACAGGATGTGTTTGAAAATTGATTGTTAGGAGCTGATCTCTCTCCAATTATTTCTCCAAGCTTTGATACATCTCCCTCTAAGTTTTTAAAGGGATAAAAAAGCCAAAAGTAATCTACAGCACCTTTTCCCTCTCCACCTTCGCTTCACTATGATTGAAATTTGACCTCCCCCGGAGAGGCACAGCTAACATTCAATCCTGGGAAACTGGAAACAAAAACAAAAATGAATGGTTCTTCCCCTCTATATCCAAACATTTTGAGATATTTATGAAAATTCTCACTTGTTCTGGTTTTGGACTGTATATTTTTTTATTTTTTTATTTTGAAAAAATAAAAACAGCTAAACTCATGTAATTTAGACCTGTGTACATGCAATCCAAAACCCGAGTTCGGTTTTTAAAACCGAGTTTTGAGCTGACCGTGAAACCAAGCCAGGACTCGGTTCAACTCGGAACCACAAAGTGATTTCCAACTCCACTCTGAACCCTTAAATTCAGTTGTCGTTGATTCTCTGGGAACCGAATCTGCACATCTCTGTAGATTATATCTACTTATTACAGACATCCAGTTAATTGCACCACATTCCAAAAATAACCCACTGTCTTTAAAAAGATATGCTATCTCTGAACTTTGGGCCTGATTCAGACCCGCTCGCGAGTGCACAGCGCTCGCAAGCGGGTCGATGGTCTCCCACTGTGCATGCGCACGCCGGAGCCGGCTGCGGCGTGCGCATGCGCGAGACCCGGCCAGCGACGGGCGCTCCGTCGCTATGGGTCTCGAAACTAAAAGGGGTGGCTGTCCATTTTGATTGACAGCTCGTCCCATTTTGGAGGTGGGCAGGGGGGTGGCTGGCCAAACGGAGGCGTTCCCGAAGGAACGCCTGCCATTTGGGGGCGGCCGTTTGGGGGCGGCCGTTTGGGGGCGGCCTCAGTAGTGAGCTTCCGGCTCTATTAAAGCCGGAAGCTCACTGGGGCTTGCGATGGACGAGACCCTACCAGAAGGATCTCATCGCAAGCCCGATGGTCGTGACCATCACCTGGCCGCTCGCAAAAGCTGTGGGTGGTCACCCACAGCTTAGCGAGTGGCCAGGAGGCCGGCTCGGAAAAAAAAATGCAGCCCTGATTCAGACCGAGCACTCTGGAAGAGCGTTTGGCTCTGAATCAGGCCCTATCGTCCAACCTATTCACCCACATGTGGTCTTCTTCATACTGGGGTAGCCATCTTATATCTTTATGCGAACAATTAACTAGAACAGGCATGGCCAGACTTTTGGACTTGGTGATCCATTCTAAAGTCAGAAAATCTTTTGCAATCTACCATAGTAAATAAAGCAATACTTTTTAGAGCTGGGAGGTAATGAAATGTAAATGAACAAAATATATTGAGCAATATGCCCACAAAACAGTGTTGTCATGTAGTAGAAAAAGGTGCTATACAACCCCAGATGCTTCATTAAGGTTCAACCTGATTCTTATTGGCTTTTGCTGTCACACATAACAGCCTGGTCTTCCAAGAACAGTACCAACCTAACGCAAGCATAAACTTTCAGCAGCAGGCAAGCCTCAGCCAATAAGAATTAGCCTGATTCTTATTGGTTCTTGCTGTCACGTATCCTATTCTGCAGCTGTGAACCTACGTCAGCAGGCAGCGATGTACCGGTCAAGTTCTGATAATAATAAATATGCCCCTAAGACAGAAGTTCCCCAACTTTTTTGCACCACGGCGCCCTAGAGTATCAGCATTGTTTTCATGGCACCCCTAAGTCAAACGTTTGTTACTGAAAAATTCATAAAAAAATGTAATGAAGTAGTAAAGTGAAGCAAATTGTGCTTACCTGTCATCCGTAGGTTCAATTATGTGGTGGTAGACAGGTTTGAGATTCTGTTTGTCCACATATTTACATTGCATTGACCATAAATAATTTGATCTGGTGCTGGACCACAACCTGAGGCACCCCTGCAAGTGTCCTGAGGCACCCCAGGGTGCCATGGCGCACAGTTTGGGAACCACTTGTCACGACCAAAGTTTCTCGGCATGGTGGTCAACGGGTGTTACCTGTGAGGTCACTATGGCGGGGGGCTTCTGGTGGTGGCGCTGGTGTTTGGTGAGGGGTGTTGGCTGTGCATGGTTCTGTGTGGGCATGTTGTCACTTTGGGCTGGTGAGGCCTGGTGGTGCTTCCGTTCCGCTCCGGCATGGGCGCCGCCATCTTGCCTCCAGTCACGTGACCTAAACGCCCTATCCTGGTTTGTCACATGCTCTCTATGGCCAGTCATGGCACAGCACTTGGTATTTAGGGAGGTTCAGTGCCTCACTTCATTCCCAGTGCAACGTGTTTCTCAGCATAGCTGAGAGAGAGTTCCCTGTGCTCGCCACCTGTTCCTGTGAAACGCTACCTGCCTGCCTGCTTGTCTGCTCCAACCCCGTTGGACTACCCTGCATCCTCCATTACCTTCCCCTTGCTTGAGTCGGCTGTTCACCCTGCACCTTGCCTAAACTGACACTCTGCTGGATAATCCTTCCTCAGCCTGCATTCTTCATTTCAACCACTACACCTGATTTTCCCTGCCTGTCATTACCTGGTCATTTTCTCTATTAACCAGTCATTACCTGGACAGTTCCCATTTTCTGCCACTACCTGGACATTTTCCATTGCCGGTCACTAACTGGATTTTCTCCCATTACTTCACCACTGCTCCCAAGTGCACTTAGTGCTAAATCTGGACTCAGGCCCTCATTCAGAGCCGTACGCTCTGAGCAGAGCGCACGCTCTGAATGAGGGCCGGGCTCCATTTTCATGGAGCGTCCTCCTGGACGCTCGTATAGCTGTGGGTCACCACCCACAGGCTATACGAGCGTGCTTTGTGATGGCCGCGATGGTCTCGACCATCGCGACCATCGAAATTGCGAGCCGGAGCCTGCGGTTGAGGTTTTCAACCGCAAGCTCCGGAGTGATTTTGGCTCTATCAGAGCCAAAATCACTCCCACTGACATCACTAGTGATGTCAGTGGGCCGGCTTCTGACGGGAGGCGTTCCCGTGGGAACGCCCCCGTCAGGGAGGCACGCCCCCGGCACGCCCACCAAAGGGGGCGTGCTGTCAATCAACATTGACAGCACGCCCCCTTTGATCGGACACAACGAGCGAAGGACTTTCCTTTGCTCGTCGCGTCTGGCGCATGCGCACGACGGAGCTCCCTCCGTCATGCGCATGCTCAGTCCATAACATCGACCCACTTGCGAGCGGACAGCCGCTCGCGACTGGGTATGAATCAGGCCCTCAGTTTTTTGTCATACTCACGACTACCAAACCACTCATTAAAAGTTCCACATTTTCATTTAAACCTGCTTCAGTGTCTGCTCCTATCACCACCCCGGGCCCACAACAAAACCAGAACCTCACACCACTGTCCTAAAACAGTAATAATCTTCAACGTAACTAATCACAATAAAAACATAATTTAAGTAAATGAGAATCAATGACGCAGTTCAGGAATATTAATGGGGATTAGATGTACGGTAGATTCAACACGGGAATAATCAGGAAATAAAAAGTAAAATAATTTGTGAGAGTAAATAATATTATGTAATCTATTCCAGATTGAATGCACAGATGTCCTTCTGTTGCTCCTGCCTGATGGGCATAAGTTATTGCATTATACTTTTTGTGCAGGCCCTTTATTATTTGGAGACGTGCTCCCTTCCCAAAAATGACACTCCCCCCAAAAATGGTATGTGGCTCGACGATTCCTTATTGCTCCCCTTGCAGTTATAGTGGCCAGCATTCAGATTACCACATTTTCTTTATTTGAGTTTCTCTGCTTCTTAATGCTGGATGCTTGTCGGTTCTAGTGAGACCATGCATTTACATGCCGTGCAAAGACTCCGCAATGATGTTTGCATGTAATTAATATGACCTTCATGTCTGCTAGTGCACTCTAAGTGGTAGGAGGATTGGCTGCTTGCACAGGCCACCATCTCTAGACATAAGCGGTCAGTGAACAGACTAGGAAGGAACCAATCTTTTCTGTTACATTCCCCCCAGTACATACGTTGCAAGACTAGAAGGAGGTCAACTTATTAATTGATCCATAATGACATACCGTGGCAACTGAAATTATTATTACTATGATATTGATTTGTGTTTGATCTGCAAACTTCTTTAACAGTCCAAGGGGGATAATTTTCAAATCTTGGAGAGAGAGATAACGTGTAGAAAAATAAAGTACTGAACTATTAGCTGCTAATTGTCATTTTTCTAGCACAGCTTGTAAAATGACGGTTAGAAGCTGATTGATTGGTACTTTAGCTCTATCCAAGATTTGATCAATCTAATCCCCCCCCCCCAAGTAATATGGATATCTGTGCTTGAGTAGACCTGAAAATTGGTTCTGGTCCGAAATCATATTGATTCAATCACCTGTGCTCAAGCATGGATATGGCCAAAACCTGTACAGAGGGGATTGGACCCACTGCATTAAAGATAACATCTTTATTGTATGAGGCACATAAATTGAGTATAGAGTCTTTTTATAATGCTTCTAATGCAGGTGAGATCGCAGATCTACTGGATGCTGCGGTTGTGATATTTATCAAGCACTGAAAATGGAACGTTTTTTGGGGCAGTTATTAAATAGGTAAATAGGCCCTATATTAACATACAATACAATATAGTTAAAAAGAATATTTCTTAGAACTGACTTTTGGGGGCCAATAAAACCACCTTCCGCCTAGCGTCACTCACCCTAGAATGGAATGAGCAATTGCTGGAATGTAACACAGAAAGGGAAATGTAGGTAACTTTCTAAACATTTATCTCTATGCCTTTAGGATGTGCTGTATTTCTAATTACATGTTATTATTTACTAATGACTGACCCCGACTTCTCATGGGAGAAACTTTGAAATTACAGCGATAGTTTTTTTATAAGATTGCCTTTTAGGTGACATTAGTCGTTTTTCCTCCTGACGGCGACACGAAAAGATTTAGGGCCTGATTCAGAGCCGGACGCTATTTGTGCTCGCTCATTCAGAAAAAAGGGGTGGCTATTCAAATGAACCGTTCGCTCTTTGCGGTCTGTTCACGCCTCTAGGTCTGAATGAGTGAACTAAACATGCGGTCGTTTTTGGAAAACTACGCCCCTGGCCGTTCGCATCCTACGTCATGTCCGCTGTTTATTAGATTAATCGAGTACATCAACCAGCGTCTGAACTGCTCGCTATTCTTGTGGTTGGTTTTTCCTACCGCAATCTTGCGAGCAGTTCTGACTATAAAATAACCCAGTGACGTGGTCAATGACGCTGCTGTATTAATTATGCACACCCATAAAATGCCTGTTTTGACCTTTAAGCACGCCTGCGTTCGGATCTCCACTCCCCATTTTCAAGCACCTTCCCCTGTTACCACCCACATACCACCCACGCAAAATAGCATGCATTCGCTATTTAGCGAACAAACAATTTTCGGACGCACTGACTGGTTCGCGCATGCGTATTACAATCCGTACGTATGCGGTTGTGCAAACATCGCTCGGAACGAACGAGCGGCCGCTTACGAGCGGCTCTGAATCAGGCCCTTAGTTTTGAGTGACGTGACACGGAAAAGGGCCACATAAAGTTGTCCATGAGAAAAACAGTCGCCACTTAGGACAACTCCAGCCTGTCCCTGGGCTTTATTTGTTGTCATGCCAAAGCCGACTCTTAATGGGAACTGGACTTTAAATTAAAATGTTTCAAATAAATGAAATAGGAAAAGTAAAAAAAAGGGAAAAACTTAAATTTTGTATCAGTAAACAGGGCTTACATCAATTTTGCTGGAGAAACCGGACAATACGTATCATTCCCTACATGCTATAAAATAATGTCCATCGTTGTGATCTTTATCGGTTTAGTCAGCGTAAGCCAAGAAATCGCTCGGACGTCCATTTATTCATTGACTTGCTTCACTAAAATCGGCACTGCTCGGCTCGCTTTTGTCATACATTCATGTTTCATACAAGTAAACCTTCCTCTACAAATGCTCTATAGAACAGTGAAAACTGCATCAAAATCCATCCAGTGGTTCTCAAGATTAGCCCGAACAAACCAGACAGACGCCTGCCAGGGACTTTATTTTATACTATGTATAGATAGAAGATTATATAATACTATAACTTGGCATACAACATCTGTATTCCCCAAACTTGATCTATTTGCATGAGTAACAGCAGTTTGTATTTTTGCTGACAGCGATTTTTGGTTACAATCCACTACAAATTGTGTATTTTAGAAGCTCTCAAAGTTTACATAAATAAGGGCACCACCAGCAGTGAAATATATTTTCATTTAATCAGTTCAATAATGGAGTGATGAGTTGATGTATATAGTTTAGGATGCAGCGAAAAATACATTTGAAAAGTATAAGAGCATTTTATTACCCAGAATTCCATTCTCTAGCTAAACCACATAACATTACATAAGACACAAGAAGACACATTCTGGGCACATACGGTAACGAGTATGAAAGTTACACCCATAAGAAGTTATGCTTAATGACATTTAAATCGTGTGCAGCGTCTCTTGACAGTATTCGCTTGGCTGTGCATATTTGCAGTTTCTGGTATTTTTTTTATCCCAGCCACAGAAAATGTAGATATGGGAAATATCAAATGATTTCACTGCGTTTTCTATAGCATGTAAAGCATTATGGGCCATATTCATCATCACTTAACTTCTACAAAAGTAAGTGAAAATTAACACTTTCACCTACAGTACTTTTGTAAAAATTACGGTTATACGTTTATGAAGCCGGCGGATGGAATCCCGACCACCGGCTTCTAGACTACTTAATCCTGGTGAAGGTTAAATGACAGGCGTCAAAATGTAGACGCCTGTCATTTTACCGACGCTGGCATCCCCGATTGAGGGGATGCCAGGCGCGGACAGCCGCGCGGGGGGGGGGGTTAGGTTTAGGGCTCCCGGGGGGGACTTAGGGGTAGGCACCCCCCCGGAGGTTAGGGTTAGGCTAGGTGGAGGGAGGGTTAGGGTTAGGCACCCCCAGGGGGAGGTTAGGGTTAGGCACCCCCCTGGGGGACTTAGGTTTAGGCGGCGGGGAAGGGGAGGTTAGGTTTATGTACTTAGAGGGAGGATTAGGGTTAGGCACAGGGGAGGTTAGGGTTAGGTACCCTAAAGGAGGGTTAGGGGGTAAAATTAGGTTAGTTTATACTTACCTGCGGACGATCGGGATTTCCTCCTCTGTCGGTCTACCCTGGATTTGAACCACCGGCCATGCAGCCGACGGTGAATCATACAGACTCCGCAGGAGATATCACTGATATCGCCTAGTTAGAGTTCTCCCCCGATAATTTCCACAGTCCCCATACTTTAGGGGAACACAGTACAGAGGAGCCGGTAGCGGGGGGGGGGGTTACCGTAGAGGAGCCGGCAGCGATGGGGGTTGAGAGACATAGTACAAGGGAGCCGGCAGCTAGGCTGGTGGGACACCATATATTGAAGCCGGCAAGGGAGACAAGGGACCATAGAGAGGAGCCGGCAGCGGGGGAGGTGGGGGTACTGTAGAGAGGATCCCGCCAGGTGCTGGGAACACTGGGGACAGATTGCGTAAGGGGACAGTGCAGTTAAAGGGGAATAGTATTACATTTCTGCAAGGTGTCTTTGCAGGAATAGCATCTCTTTGGAAGTGAAACTTTAGTAATGCAGGAATGATGAATAGGTCTTAATCTAACAATGAACTTGTGGTGAGTCCAAAACTAAAATATCACGCATTACATTTTTATTATGATGAATAAGGCTCTATGGGAGGAATTATATAGCATAGTAAATTATGGCCCTCATTCAGAGCCGTACGCTCTGAGCAGAGCGCACGCTCTGAATGAGGGCCGGCCTCCATGAAAATGGAGCGTCCTCCTGGACGCTCGTATAGCTGTGGGTGACCACCCACAGCCTATACGAGCGTGCAGTTTGATGGCCGCGATGGTCGCGACCATCGAAACTGCGAGCCGGAGCCAAAATCACTCCCACTGACATCACTAGTGATGTCAGTGGGCCGGCTTCTGATGGGAGGCGTTCCCGTGGGAACGCCCCCGTCAGGGAGGCACGCCCCCGGCACGCCTACCAAAGGGGGCATGCTGTCAATCAACATCGACAGCACGCCCCCTTTGATCAGACACAACGAGCGAAGGACTTTCCTTCGCTCGTCGCGTCTGGCGCATGCGCACGATGGAGCTCCCTCCGTCGTGCGCATGCTCAGTCCAGAACATCGACCCACTTGCGAGCGGACAGCCGCTCGCGAGTGGGTCTGAATCAGGCCCTATATGTTTTATAAGAACAATCTATTTTGCATTCTGAATAAAAGGCGTACAATGACAATGGGCCTGATTCAATACTGCGATTACGCACGGAATCGTCCGATTGTTGCGTTCTGCGCATGTGTATGCGTCACAGTGCGTGTGTACGCGAAGACTCCACTGCATTCGGGAGTGACTACACACACCCATGGCAGAGTGATTGACAGGAAGTGACCATTTGAGGGTGGTGACGGGGGTGGTCGGCAAAACGCAAGCGTACCAGTGCGTGTGAACGCCGTTACAGGTGAATGCATAAATTAGCCATTACGAGCCATTACGCAGCTTGGGCTTTCACTGCGTGCGATGAGCTTATCAATCCCTGAGTAAGGTCAGGTATTGTGCAAGTTTGCGGAAGGCTCAGATTGTACTCGCAGGCTTGCAAAGTATTATGCATGTGTGTAAAGTGGGAGTCCTTCTGTTTAGCTTTGACAGCATTGCGATTGCAATCATTAGCATATTTTCCCAATGAGACTGAGGGCCTGATTCAGACCCGGACGCAATTCTTTGTTCGCTCGTACGCATTCGATGTTTTCCAACCACGCATGCGTCCGGTTATCACTGCGCATGTGTGGCCGTATCTTTGCGGTCAGTTTTCTTTCGCTTGTATACACAGCGAGCAGGAAGTGACCTATGTAATTTGATTGACAGAATGGTCTGTTTATGGGTGGTGACGAGGGTGGAGATGTGAAAACGCAGGCGTGTCAAGCCGTTTTTTGGGCGTACATTAATTATCTTGTGCGAGCGCAATATTTGAACGGAAGTTGTGATACGTCACTGTGTGATCCAGTTCCATTATGACTGCTTGTTCAGCTTGTGGTAGGGTATTGGATCTCGCAAAGACGATGGTATCTTCGTAGCTCCCTTAGCGAATCGATGATTTGCTATTCTCCTTAATAAGGCACAAGACCAATCACCTAATAATTGGATCACTTGTTATAATGTGATGTGCAATGGCCCTGATATTTAGCTAAATTTGGAACGCATGTTGTGATCCTATTTGTTTGTATGTTTGGAAATCACAACAGCAATCACCTAATAAATGTTTCATTTGTTATAATGTTATTTGAAATGTGCTTGTTTTATTTGCTAGATTTCGTACGCATGTTGTTGGCACATTTCCTTAGTTTTTTTATAGCACAACACCAATCACCTAATAATTTTTATTTTTTTTGGTTTAAATACACAAAGACAATCACCTACTAATTGCTTAGCTTGTGTTATTGTTTACTTACCTGTTACCTTATTGTTTTTTTTTTAAGCAAATTTTTTAGTATATTATCTTTCTCATGTATTTAAGTATGTTTGTTGCAGTCCCTTTTACCCAGTTGATAATGAAATTTCAAAGCAATTTTTGGCTTTATTTCTTTGATTTGGAGAAAATAATTTGTTAATGTCATTTTTACAATTTTTTTTTTGTTTGGGTCAGCCAAAAAGGAAATTAGTGCCAATTGCACAAATAAAAAATATTACAAAATAAAAAAATCACAAGAAAGGAGAGGGAGGTTTTGGGGGTGCACAAATATGGGGCAAACACAGAGATGGATTTTTTGGAAATTACGCAGTGCTGTCAACACCTTTTCGTCCGCTTGGCCTGGTGTTGCTGGGAGCATGACTTTGTCCGTGTGCTCCTGCGCCTGGCCAGGCCAGAGGTAGATATTGTTTCCTCTGGCCTAGGCATAGGGCTAGGCACATTTTGAGGGATGGCCGATGTTGCGCCAGAGGTGGAGGACCCTGATGTTCTGGCAGGAAGGGAGGGCGGCTCCAACATGTGCAGGCGGATGAGCTGCTCCGGGGCATTTGCTATTCTCACATTGGCCCCAGCATTTTCTTCCAGGGCGTCCACCACCCGTACAAGATTGGCGTCCATCCTCATCAGAATCTCGGTGTTCTTTTCCGTTTTTTCATTGAGATCTGTGAGGAGGGCCACTGCCTGCGAGGGGGAATGCCCTGGACTGTCTGCCACAGGGTCCCCAGCCAGATATACTGCTTCCTCCCCTGTGGAGCCAGCAGATCTACTGCGGCCAAAGCTCACCTCTGGAGCAGACTCGTCCTCTTCTGTGCCTGTGTGGAAAAGATTTTAAAAAACTAAAATTAGTACATTTGAAACTTTACTTCTACATTTTTTATAAAAATGTAAATAAAATTTACCTGCGGCAACATGTGGAGCCGCAAAGTCTGGCATGTCTGTGTCCATGTTGGACATGCCAAACACCTCCTCTTCCTGCACACACCCCTGTGTCAGCTCCTCCAAATCTGTAAGCTCCAGTGACACAAGGGTTGGCCCACCACCTGTCCCCCCTGCATGCCTAGCCCTATCTGCCAATTTTTGTTTTAGCCAATATTTGAAGTCACTCCATCTGTTGTTAAAAAATGTAGGCTTAGATTTTTTTTTTTTAACTTTTTAAATAGGTTACAGCATTTACGTAGCGGCGTTTGACCTCTTTGGTTGAACGGACAAAGTCACCAACCCCATTGACAGCACTGGCTATTTCCTCCCACAGTTTCCATCTAAGTGTGGCCCCCATATTTTGGGGTGTCTGTGCCAGGTTATCGATGCACATTTGCACCAAAGCCTCCATCTCCTTTCTTGTGAATTGTGGCTGCCTTTTGCGTTTGGCCCTGGCCTGGGTACAAGGCCCCACAGCCTCCTCATTCTCAGTCTCAACACCTTTCAAAAAGGTAAAAAATAAACATTATTTGTCTATTTGTTATATTTTTTTTAAACTTTAATTTTTGAGCTACTTACTGTGAGTTCCAGGATTTTGGCTTTGCTGCTGTTCAGTGGTCATGATGAGACACTTGAATTCAGCAGACCCATTGTGGGCTCTCGTGACATTTTTATAGATGCGTGTGCATTATGCGGGCGCATCTATTGTGCGTCATTGATTTGAGCGGGAAAGTTAAGGCTATTTAAGGCTTTTTTGTGGCCTTCTTTCGGGGTGGTTTGTTTGGAGTTGGTTGGAGTTGGAGTTTGAGTTGGAGTCGTGGTCTTGGGCGGAGAGTTTGGAGTGTGTTGTTTTGAGATTTGTGTTTGGTTTAGTTATTTTGTTAGCATATTTGCGGGGTTTTTTTGTGAAAATTTTTTATTATTTTTGGAGGTAAGTTTTTAATTTTTAATTTGGGTCTATTATAACTTGGTAATATTTTTCACATTTTAAATGTTAATACGTGTTTACTTTGCTTTTATTTAGTTTTTGGATTGTTATCATTTGGTTTTTGGGATTTCGATTATTTTGGTCTGTTTGTCTTTGTGTGGTAAGTGTTTTTTTTTCTACATTATAACCCTTTATTTATGTACATTTTTCTAGGTTTTTTTAGGGGTCACGCTGTGCAGATTGGTGTACCAAAAAACATGTCGGTTTTGAAATGCCATTTTTTTTGTATTTTTTTTATGTCTTGCGTATAGTTTGACCATCTCCTGTCTGTGAGTTAAGCGTACCATTAAGCGTTAATTTTTCTATGTATTGCATATAGTTTGACCATCTCCTGTCTGTGGGTTAAGCATACCATTAAGCGTTAATTTTTAAATGTATTGCATATAGTTTGACCATCTCCTGTCTGTGGGTTAAGCGTACATTACAATTTTACTGTAGAATCCAAGAATAACTCAACATCATATGTGTAGGACATGCATTCTTGATATTTTGGGCTTAGCCTGTCTTGTTTTTTTAAAATTATATTTTTTATTTCTTTACAAAATCTAAATAGTAGGTTTACTACAAGATGTCACTGCTCAACCCTGTAAGATTCTTCTTTATATGATAAAAAGATAAGTATATTTTAACACTCTTAAATTTTGATATCATAACTACATTGTCTAACATTTCAGATTGATGTTGGGCGAATTATAGTGGCGATGGTCCCAGACCCCGACCAACCTGGACATCCTCCTAGGCGTAGGCCTCGTAGGCATGCAAGGCCCCAGAAATTTTGAACACGTGTCACCCTTTTTGGAATGCTTGATGATGTGGTGTTAAGGGTTTACCGCCTACCACCCAAAATCATCCTAGACACTCTTTCCTTAATAGAGAGTGATCTTGAAAGGCAAATTAACAATCTAACAGCAATACCACCACCTACGCAATTAATGTCGGTGTTACATTTTTGTGCCTCAGGATCCTTCCAGACCACAGTAGGCATAGTTGCGGGAATTTTGCAATCCTCCTTTTCAAGGATCATGAGGGCGGTAATGGATGCCATACTTAAGCACCTCCATCATTTTATTAATATGCCATTGGATATGGGGTCCCTTAATGTGGTTAAGCAAACATTTTTCAAAATTGCAGGCTTCCCACACATCATAGGGGTTGTGGATGGCACTCACATACCACTTCAGCCTCCAGCAGCAGTTTTTAGGAACCAAAAGCATTTCCATTCAATGAATGTAATGGTGGTATGTGATGCCTCCCTCCAGATCCTGTCCCTGAATGCCAAATTGCCCGGAAGTGCACATGATGCTTTTGTCATCCGGCAATCAGGGCTTTGGCACAAATTAAACAACCTACAAGTTTTTTTTATTTTCACAGGAGACAGTGGTTACCCTTGCACGCCCTGGCTGCTCACTCCTTATTTGGTTCCTACACCAGGGCTACAAAGTCAATATAATTCCGCACTTACTGCCACCAGGCAGGTGGTGGATTGCTGCATTGGCCTTTTAAAAGGCTGATTTAGATGCCTCCACTGCTCTGGTGGCGACCTAATGTATTTGCTGGCTATGGTTTGCAAAATTGTGGTCCTGTGTGGGATATTTCACAACATCGCCATAAGGAGTGGTGTCCCAATGCAGCCAGAGGATGCATTGCCTGAGGAAAGCCCCCCCGAGGTTGGTCGGAGGAGAGAGTCTGGGGGGGCCCTACATGATGATGTTGTGGCACGTTTTTTCAGTTAATTTTATTCAATCATTTAGTTAATCAATCATATGTAATAAGGTAATTTTTGAGTGTTAAATATCCAATGTGTTAATTTTTTTAATTTTTCTTCTCTTTTTTTTACCAACAAATAAACAACCTGAATACTACCTGAAAATAAACGACTGTGACAAATATGTTCCAAAATGGGATTTTACATCTGGACAAATGAATTATTACCATGAATTGTGGAAACATGTTGGCATGGTACATCTACAACCAGTTCTTGATGTCCTTTTTCTTAATGTATATTAAGCGTGTTTGTGTTGTGTTTATTAAATGTTTAATTTGAAAAATGTGTTTGTTTTTTTCACAATAAATTACACAAAATGTGTTGAGTTTAAAAACGGGACAATACCTTCTTAATTTTGGGCCAAGTGTAAACTGTTGCAAGCGTGGCTAAAATGTTTTTTGAAAAATTCACTTTTTACACAGGTTTTCTGTGTTTTTTTTATATATATAAAAAAAGGTATTATGGCGAACCAGTATGGAGGTAAAGACTAATACAAACACGTTTATGTAAATGTATCCATAAAAAAACAAAAAAACAATAATGTGTGTTAAGGAATTTGAAAAATTGCTTATTAAATGTAATGGTATTAAAATGACCACTTTCATAATTACTTGGAGTTTCCAAATATTCCTTTTCAAAATGTCAAAAACACTTTCAACAAATTCAAACTTATTATTTATCCAGGGATTAAAATGTTAGAGGCAAGGAAAGAGAGTTATTAACCACATTTTTTTCTTATTTTTAGTAAATAAAGTAACAACTCTAACACACCAAATAACCCACAATTAAGGCCTCCTTAAGGCCAACAAATGGTCCAAAGAAATTAGAATGGCAATAATATGGCCACGCAGATGCACAATTTCATCAAATATTGCCTCATTCCACAACCATGCCTATGTTGAAAGAGAAATGTGTGTATTACTAAAATGTAGGCATTAATATTTTTTCAAATGGTCATTAGGATTAACATATAAAACAAGATAAGATACCATGCAAAATGGGGCAAACATTTCTCATTTATTAAAATAAACTCCACATTGTAAACTTTCAACCACAAAGCAAATGTAAAAAAAAAATTCAAAAATTAAAAAAAAAAGATAACAGTGGTTTGAACAAAAACATTTGCATATGAAGTAAGCCTAACACAAGTTGACAATGGTAAAATTAATAAAAAAAACATGAAAGACACAAGTGGTATTGGTTTGGATTGTGTCATATGCGCAATGTTAAACCAACATTTAAAAAAATAAATAAATAAATAAAACTAGCAGATTTGTACTAAACTGAATTTTTGATGTACACAGGGCAAATTGAAACTTCATATAAAATGGTTAAAAAAGAAATATAATGTCAAAAAAACAAAAACAAAAAAATAATATAAGATTCCACAGTGTATGCATATAGGGCACATTTCAAAACATTACTTCCACAAAAAATAAAAATAAAATACCTGCAGCATCCAGAACAGGGGCAGAGTGGCCAATCTCATCCTCGGATAATGTCGGCCAGTGAAGATGAGATGTGGGAGGGGTGAGTTGGGAAAGAGATGAGGGAGTGGAACATGGAGAGGGTGGATCAGGGGAGGGAGTAGAAATATGGATGGGTATGACAGGGGAGGGAGGGGTGGTTTGGGATTGGGGGCCAGGAGAGGGAGGGGAAATATGGATTGCAAGGATGGATGGTGGTGAATTTGGGGAGGAGTGGGCAGGGGAAGAGAGGGTTGGAATGGGGGATAGGGGTTCAGCCGGCCTTCTTCGACGCCTCACTCTCCGCTCTTGACCTAAATGATGGATAGTTCAAAATATTAACTAAATTGACATACATTAAAAAAATAAAAAATTAAAACTTTAGCCTAAATTCACATACACAAATACAAGATGTAATTTTTAACAAAACAAGGCCATACTGCAAACATACACATGCATTAATGATAATTTACATTAGCAAAGTACATTATGCAAATAAGATTAAGATTAAACCATTCACATATACACTTACACCGATGGATCCGCAGCCGGAGAGACTCGAGCAGGCATGGTGACCTGCGGCGCAGATCCGACCATCTGCGCTCCAATTGGCCGATGTTCCGGTGGTAGCCCATGGAACGCAGATGACGCTGCACCTCCGTGTACGCCCAACGCTTCATTATATTGGTGACGGGGGGCTGGCGTGTGGTAATTCTCTGGTTCATTACTTCTGTAAGGACCAGCAACTCACGCATGTGAATGCATTGGCTCTCATGATGGCAATGATTTTTTTCACACAAAACAGTTTTAATAAAGGTACAAGAAAAATCTGATTGGCTAGTGTACTTTCATAATTAAAAGGAACAATTCTATTGGTTAATGTGTGAGTCATGTGAAAAACCCCAAAAAATATATTGGGATTTATGATTGGCTTGATGCATTTAGATGCGTTACCAAAGGTCAGAACAAACGGAATAACCATATAATCTGTTTGTAAACCAAAAAGGAAAACATTAATAACATAGAAACATTCTTTGGACTTATACTAGAAATCTGCTTTGTCCTTATAACCGTACGGATTCAGCGGAACAAATGTCACACAATACAAACAATAAAGTTTATTGATATTCAATAAAAAAACAAGATTGAAAACATTTGAGGTTCAATTAAATAACTTAATATGGTGATTGCCACCAATCGATTCAAGTATGTTTGCAGAACGAGAAACAAGGCAATCGAAAACTGACAGGCCAACTTCTGGAAATTACTTGTGCGAGCGCAGACATCAACCAAAGACGAGTAGAGCGCTCGCTATTTTGAACGCTCGCTAGCTAGAGGAGGGGTTGGGTGAATATGGGGCGGAAGCCTAGCTACGAGCGATCAAACGTGCGAGCGCTTTGTTTTACATATTTCCACTCGTACAGACTACGAGCGAACGGCCGCTTGCGTCCGGGTCTGAATCAGGCCCTGTGTTCGTAATCGCAACTGCGATCGCAATAGTGATCCTTGGTGTATCAGGCCCAATGCTCATAAGAGGGCTTCTCTGTATGGAATTACTGGAATGGAAGATGCCAAAGCCAAATTTATGGCAAGAATTTGGCTTTGCACAAATTGTATTGCGCATTGGTTCAGAAATCCACGGATTTGCTTGGGATCTCTGTCAGAGTTGGAAGAAGGAAGATTCAGATAGAAAGCACTGTGCGGAGTGACCAGCAAAACTGGAGCAGGAGGGGATAGTGCTGGAGTGTTGGCCAGGGAGTCTTAAATGGAATGCATGTGGGTGGCCAATTCCTGTTGTCTGAAATGGAGCTGAAGAATCCATTACGGTCATATCCTACTGTCTGGATTCACTGGTGTAAATGGGATTTGGTGTCATCACACACTAGGAACAACCCAGGGATGTGGAGTCAAACGGGGTTCTGGAGTTCATCAGGGATTCCCACAAGGGAAGAATGCTGCTAAGCTCCAAAGATCAGTCAGAAACAGGATTTCCATCCTGTTCCCCAGCTGCATTCGCATGAATCGCATGCATAAATGGCCATGGAAGTCAGCTTAGATGCCCACACCACTCTCATGACATCCTAGAAGATGAATCAGTTTCAAGTGTCTGCATAAAACTCCTACTTCACTGAATGAGGTCTCTGTCGATGGATGGATGAATTCATACGCACTTGCAAACTATGGACCTGATTCAGAAACGGACCCTAATGCATTCGCTTAGTACATCGGCGTTTGCAGAAATATGCAAGTGCTAATTTCAGCCGTCCCCTTGTGCACCAGCATGCGGCAGAGAGCACAAGCGCTAAGATGACCACTTTCAGGCTTTCGTGAGCTGTGCAACTGCGACAGTGATTGTAAACACTCCACCGTCATCATCAATGCACCATCGGCACTTGCTGTAGCCTAGGGGTTACTCGGACTATTCTTCTCAAATACTTCCCAACATGGCCTCTGAGGCTGTGGATGTGTGATTCAGAATACGGCTGGTTACACATGCAAAATGCTAATTTCCACATATTTAAGGTAATGGACCATTCATCACCAGGGCTCCAATAGTTCCACCTGATATTCAGATGGCGCTTGTTCTCGAAGCCCCGGTCCTTCCTATGGGAAGGAGTTCCGTGAATGGGAAGAGGGATCCGTGCAGATCCTTCCGCAGCCTCCTCACTGCCTCCCCAGCGGCTTTGCGCATGCGTGACCTCAGGTCACACATGCGCTGAAGCCGGAGACAGGGACAGGTAAATAATGCTGCTACAGAAGTAGCAGTGTTACTGAGTGCTTGGACAGCTACTGTTTGGAGCATCTCTCCCTGCATTGGAGCAATGAACCCCGCTCCAGTGCTGCTGCCGTCTGTTCCCGGCGCCCGCTCCTCGGAACTATGGGAGTGACGTCATGATGTCACTCCCAAAGCGCATTGCATGACCCGGCAACCAGAGCTGGCACTGGGGGGGGGGAAGAGATGGAGGCATATGGACGGTGCAGGGGGTGCGTAGTTACGCCAATGGAGGTGGAGCACCGATCAGCGGCGCTCCTTCTCCATGCAGTGCCAGGAACGGCCAGGGGACAATGGAGCCAGGTGCCCCCTTCAGAGCTGGCGCCCGGCAGCAAATGACTCCATTGTCTCCAGGAGTTCCGCCACTGTTTATATGGTGTCATTGATGTGCTTCTAGCCATGCACAAAATGCTCTTAGTCAGACTGTACTAACACTGCCTTCTTCATAAAAATCTGTTGCAGTGCAGCGTGACTAAGTGACACCATGTGACCAGCATTCTGTCACGCTGTTTGCTCAAAAACAAATGCACTTTACTGAAGACAACCTGAACTTAGAGGGAGATGTATCAAAACTTCAAGAGCGATAAACAGGAGAGGTTGCCCATAGCAACCAAACAGCAGTGGCGTCTCCAGGGGTGGGGGCTGCAGGGTAGTCTAAAATTCCAATGGGGGAGACACTTCAACTGCCAGCGAGTCCCAGCCATCTATGTTTGCCAGCGTTTGGGATGGCAGTTGGTGTGCAGCCCCCACCTCTGGAGCCACCACTGGTTCTAACTGTCATATTACAGGCTGTGCTAGATAAATGACAGTTAAGGGGCACACACACTGGACGATTCACTTCATGAGCGACATCGTCTAATGTGTCCCTGGTAGGGGTGTGCTCAGTGTCGTTAACGACATTGAGCACAAACACTGAACTATATCATGAATGTTCAGTGCCGGGCTCCCTCCCTCATTCCCGAACATGCAACAACCTGACAATATCGTCAGGTTGGCCTACATGTCCGGGCGATGAACGACAAAGACCAACGACCTGCGGGAGCGTGCATCGTTGGTCGTTATCGTTCATCGTTTTTGCATACAAACTGGACGACTGAACGATAACGATATCGATATAGTTGTCGTCCAAAATATTGCCAAGTGTGTACGCACCTAGAAGCTGACTGGTTGCTATGGGCAACTTCACCACTTTATCTCTCTCCAAGGTTTGATACATCTCCCCCTTAGAAAAATGTTTAAACTCCTCTTAATCTTCGTTTTTAAAATGACTGGTCCTTCTTTAACCTGACCTTTAATAATATGTTCATTTATGTACAGAAATAAAGCAGAAATATGTAAAAGCGTTTGCAGAGCAATTTCACCGTTTCCGTTGGCGACTTTGTAGTCAGAAGATCTCTGCATAGAAGGCAGCGGCCTGTATCAACACAAAAACAAACCACGTTTACTAGTTAAATATCTTAGTAAGGGAAGCTGTCTGGAAGCTTGGCAGAGGGTATAGTCATTTTCTCGCTGGAAAGCTGTTTACATTTGAATGTGCTTGTCCAGCATGCGGTGTTCTGTGCACAAGGTGAAACATTTTGCATCTATGCTCAAACCGCACAGAATTCTTGAAGAGGAATCCTGATTTTCTCCCACAGCAGAAAGTGGTCAGCCCACATAACTCAAACACATGCGAGGCTTCCGGAAACAGAACAGCACTTGGCAGGTCGCTGTAAAGGCTGTGCGGTGGACACCAGGTACAATAAAAAAAAATTAATGGGATTAAAATCAATTTGAATCAAAACTGTTTTTCCATGTCTAGCATTCAGACTGGATATCCAGGATGGAAAACAGGGCAGAGCATTTAGCAATAGTACAAACCCACATATAAATATACAGTAGAACTGCAGTTTATATAAAACATACACACACATAATATATATGTGTATAATATTTGCTAAATCATCCTCAAGTGTTTTGGTTTTGGATCTTTTTTTTTTTTATTGAAATTTTTTTTTCAATAACAGCTAAAATCATGTAATTTTTATAATCCAAAACCCAAAATTTGGATTTAAAATCAGAATTCCGGTATTTGGGAAGACTAAAACATCATCTCGGATGTGTCCAGATCTCCTGAGGAGCTCAGAATCGCAACTCGGATCTGTTATGATTCACGAAGAACCGAAACGCACATCTCTAATTATTACCTCTGTAGTTGTAAGTAAGTTGTTGGTTATCTTATCTTAGTATTATGAATTATGGGTCAGATTTATCAAATCTTGGAGAGAGATGAAGTGGAGAAGTTGCCCATAGCAACTTCTCCACTTCAACTGTCATTTTATAGACTGTACTAGAAAAATGACAGAAGCTGTTTGGTTGCTATAAGCAACTTCTCCACTTATCTTTCTCCAAGATTTGATAAATCTCCTCCTATTACTCTCAATTAATAGTTTCCAGTTGGGTGTGGTATATTAGGTCTACAATGAGAATCTAGACAATGATAATATACCAGGCTTGCCTACCCTCCCGATTTGGCCGGGAGCCTCCCAATTTTCGGGTGCCGCTCCCGGCCCCCCGGGAAGGCAGGCAAGCCTCCCGCAAGCTGCCATCCCTCGTCACCGGGCCTCCCGCAGTGGGGAGGCCCGGTGACGCGATACGCGCTGAATCGTGTCATCGTGACCCCGCCCCCCGCTTTACAATGCCGTTTACTCAGGCATTGCGATGAGGGGGCGGAGCCGCGATGACGCGATCTCGCGGCCACACCCCTGGCCCGCACTGGCCATGCCCCTGCAACGGCGTTATAGTGCAGCCACGCCCCCCGCTGTAAGCTGACATTCAGCCCCCTCCCGGAAGGAGGGAGCTGAATGTCGGCAAGTATGTAATATACACACCATAGTCTCAACAGGTACAGTACTTTATGTCGACAACAAAAATGTCAACATGGACTAATGTGTCAATTTTTTTTATATGTCAGCATTAAGACTGGTGAAATTATGATTTTTGACATTAAGTGGTGTTTACAACATTTTGACTGTCGACAATTTGACAATGCAATGATGACAAAATGACATTTAAAACATACATGCCTACCCTCCCGGTTTTCACAGGAGGCTCCCGATTTCTCAGGTAACCCCCTGCACCCCCGGAAGGGTAGGCACTTCTCCCACATTCTGCACACTTCCTAGTGAAGTGGGCAGATTGGGGAGAATTTAAGCAGCGATCGTGGGTCCCCGTGTAGGGGGCGTGACTTAATGACGCGATTCAACGTGAAGCGCGCCATTTAGCCCCGCCCCTTATTTAAGTCGATTGCCATGAAGGGGCAGGGCTTAATGATGAGACCCATCAGGCCCCGCCCCCATTACCTGCTTGTCCCCACCAGCTTCTCCCGGGGAGGAGAAGCAAAAGGTAGGCAAGTACAATATGATTTAACATTTTGGTGTCGACCTTATGATTGTCTAGATGTCAGTTGTCAACAATATGACTGCATATCTTCTCATTAGATTCTGGAAAAGCACTAGAGCGCAGCACTCAGATCTGAGTCCAGCACTCTAATGAACCCAAAAGTCAACCTTTTTCAGCATGTGACATTAGCATGCCAGCACCTCTGCTTTAGATCTGAAGTTGGTGATATATGGGATGTCCTGATTTCTGTCTGCCCATTTGCAGGGACCATCCAGTTTTACGTGTGATCAGCAGGACTTCTTTGTGATTAAGGGTGTCACTCTGAACGACTCAAAGGCTCATCTGTGCATCTGAGTTGGATGCAGAAGAGCTCGGAGCATACATTTAGCTTAGTGCTATTGCACATTTGAAATTTTCAGTGTAAAGTAAGTTGTGATCAGAGGTCTTAATACAGGAGATCGGAGTAACCAAGCACAATTTATTTACAGTACAGATCCACCTGCAATTTTACAGGGACCCGGCCAATTGGACCATCGTGTGCTGATGTTAATGACCATCACAACATATATAGCCCAGGTTATATCTTACTAAATATCCACAAAAGTAATATTAAAAGTAATTTTATGTTTAACTAAACTAAAGATTCTCCTAATCACACATCGCTATCCATATACTACTCTAAGGCCCTCATTCAGAGCCGCTCGCTATTTGCGGTCGTTCGTTTAAAAAAAAGGGGTGGCTATTCAAATGAACCGTTCGCACTTTGCGGTCTGTTCACGCCTCTAAGTCTGAACGAGCGAGCAAAACTTGCGGTCGAAATTTTGAAAAATACGCCCCCTGGCCGCTCGCATCATACGTCATGTCCGCTATTTATTAGATTAATCGAGTACATCGAACAGCGTATGAACTGCTCGCTATTCTTGTGGTTGGTTTTTTCAACCGCTATTTTGCGAGTAGTTCTGACTTAGGAAAAACCAAGTGACATGGTCGCTGACGCTGCTGTATTAATTATGCACACCCATAAAACGCCCGTTTTGACCTTTAAGCACGCCTGCGTTCTGAATTCCACTCCCCGTTTTCAAGCACCTTCCCCTGTTACCACCCACATACGCCTCCTCCTGTCACTCAAAATAGCAGACATTCGCTATTTTGCGAACAAACGATTTTCGGCCGCACTGACTGGTTCGCGCATGCGTATTACAATCCGTACGCATGCGCAGTTATGCGAACATCGCTCAGTGCGAACGAGCGGCCGCTTACGAGCGGCTCTGAATCAGGCCCTAAGTCCATAATCATCTTCATTCCATTTTTAATGCAAAATTATCTAAAGGATAAAGAAAACCCTGATAGTACAGTGCATGACATAACTAATACTTCATGATAATGGCCATCAATAGCACTGCAAGGCCCCCGATGTCAGGAGGAGTTGGCACAAGTGGCAACTGTCCTAGCCCCATTAGGGTACTTTGTAGAAGTGTTGTGGGGGTAAGGACTGTGCCAATATCAGAGTGCCTCCCCTGCACTCACAGGTGCTCTAGGCTGTGGCACCTTCCTTCCCACCATTCAGCTTATTTCTAGTACTTACCATAGACATTATTTCTCCTCATATTTAACTTGATGACATATACCTACACACTTATATACACTTATATACTATATACCTCCAGACAGCTGGTACTGAGCACACTCATGTCCCTCCACATAAGCATGAACATACAGCTGTGTTCCCCCATTCAAACTTCATCACATTCCAAAAGTAGCCCCTTTTCTCCTCCACAAGAAATGTTCTCTTTATTCCCCCTCCCCTCACCCCTTTGATATGGTCACCAAACCCAGCACTGCACTACTGCCCCCCTATTATAAAGATTAGGGTAGATTTACTAAAGCTTCTCAAAATTAATATAGGTGGTGTTGCCCATAGCAACCAATCATAATATAGCTATCATTTCTCTATTGCATTCTAGGAAATCATGGACAGAAGCTGATTGGTTGCTATGGGTAACACCAATACTCTCTACAGCCCCCAGTGTCTCTTCAGCTTTAGGCATCCCCCTTCTGTCTATCCAGCCCTCCCCCCAGTGTATCTCCAGCTCCAGCCAACCCCTCCTGTCTCTCCAGCTCCCCCCGAGTGTCTCTCCAGCAAGCCCTCTTCTTTCTTTCTTGTGTAGTGGGCACTATGGGGAATTGCCATGAATTGCCAGTAAACGGGGAGAGAGTGGGACCAACATGATGTGTTTCTGTGTAAATCACATCATATTGGCCCCACCCTCTCTCGATCAACCCACAATTTGCAGCATTCCCTGTGAGGGTACTAATCATAGTGATGCATGGTACCAGACCCCTCCCCCAGCTGCAGTGACCAGCATCTCTCCTCTAGGCTTCACCTGGAGAAGAGAGTGCAAAAGTAGGCAGGTACAGCATGTCCTGGGGCATGGCCCAAACACCAGGAAACATACGGTAGTATTGACATAAAAGGGACTGGTCCTGATAAAATCAGGCTGTCCATACCAGGGCCCCAATCTGCGATAATTGGAAACACTAGCAGGGACCTGGGTCTCTGGCAGGTGTTCAATGTCTGTCCTAGTTGTGCTGTAACATGGTTAAAGAGAGAACAAGTTTCTGATTGTCTAGTCATATATAGACCCCTGTGGGCAACCAAATGAACTTCAATGTACAGTATCAAGGTTATTAATACAATACAAAGTGTCAACTTTACTTCCATTCTTTATGTTGCATAGTGTTACACAGCAATTGCACTGCTTTCTGGACATAAAGAACCTGAATTATGTTCTCATGAATGTTCTAACAGAACAGTAATTAAAAGCCATAAAGTACACTAGACACTCTCAGGTAAGAGTTCAGCAAAGTTGTCCCAACTTTCAAAGAATAATAATCAGTTGTTAATTATGATAATAATTTGATCCAGCTGTTGCACCTGCAGCATTCTGATGTGATTTATATATAGTCAGAAAATTTTACTAAAGCATTTTTTAATTTACATCAACAAACCATTCTGACGGGTACTTAATTTATATAAATTGACATCATTTTTTGCACATAAGCATTATTACTGCCGCTAATCAGACTGTAGTAGCACTTATATCATCAAATATATCCCAGCAGAAAAACAGTATGGGCATTAACGAGTAATACAGTATATTTGCTAATAAAATCTTCAAATTGTAAATGTTTCTAATTCCAGAACTGACCCAGAAATGGTCGACATTAAAATAAATATTTATATATAAAAAGTATATAATAATAGAATTGAGGAGCATGTCCCACTTTTAAACCTTTATCTTATCATAGGTCAGTATAAAATAATGATACATACATATCTTTCAGCTGCACATAAAGTGACCTACTAAACAAAATATAGTAAAATGCACAAACATAGTAAAATCTTACATTTTTTTTTTATATTTAAAGAAACCATAATTAATTAAACAGAGTTGGTCCTGGCCAAGTTGGTGTCCCAAGCAAGATTGTAATTGGTGCCCCTCAAATTCAGCCACTGAGTATTGTGTTCATACTGTTGGGTGCCCACTTGATGCAATGGTATTTGCCTATATGGCCTATGCCCAAAGCTGTAAACAGTCCATAAATAACATTACCAAGCAAAACAAGTAACATTCATGATCATGAACCACCAACCAGGCAAACCTCGAGGAAGAAACACTCTAACACCACTGATCGGGATTGCCAGTCTTTAGATACTGACTGAGAGACACCACAGTCACCCAAGTGCACATCATGCCACATCTACCCAACGTAACATCTACTGTACCACAACCAAGGTCTCCTGCCATCTTGGGTCACCCACAGAGCACAACTCCACCACAAGTTACCCATACTCCTAGAATTCTATAATTTGATGACTACACACTATTGTATTTGTAATTAGTGTAAATTTTCTATTAAGATGGCAGCCATTGCTGGCTATTTCATGTAAGGCTGCTGACTCGCTACACTACTACAGTACTTTACAATGTAGCAAAAAAATACTAAGATTTGATTACGTGTCCTTTACAATTTGTCCCTGATGTCAGATATTCCCATTTTAGCGCCGTATTCAAATAGCGGAGAAAACGGACGTTTTTCACCAAAAAAAAGGGCAACATTTTTGCCAAAAAACAGGAGAAAACAGCAACAGACGAAAAAAAACTGGAGAAAAGTTTTCTCCATTGTAGACCAGGAACAGAAAAAAATGCAAAATCCATTCTTTTGGCTAAAAATGTGGGAATTTTTTTCAGAACCCTTTGGACACGCCCCCAATGATAAAGTACAAAAAAAAATCGTAAGTTGTGTAAATTTTGGGCAAAAAAAAATTGTTGAAAATGGTTTTAACGTATTGGGTCTGATTTTTCGGGGGGCGGTATGTATGCTTCAAGTGTTTTAAACATTTCACGCGGTCACAGCAGGTGTTTAACGGTTTTCAAAATTGCGTCTTTACAACATGAAAATATACTTGCACCCGTTTTAACGTACCCTCAATTTACGTGGAACAGTAATTTCCTGAAAAAAATAGCTTTCTATCTTTATTCAATGATTTTTTGTTTTTTTTGCACAAAATTTGTGCGGTTGTTTTTTCGCCAAAGTAATCAACTTACAGAAAAAAATTCCGGTAATTTATCATTAGGGGGGTTGTCCAAAAGGTTCTGAAAGAAATCCCCACCTTTTTAGCCAAAAATAGGGATTTAGAATTTTTTCTACTGGTCTGGGATGGAGAAAACTTTTCTCCAGTTTTTTTTGCCTGTTGCCGTTTTCGCCTGTTTTTTGGCAACAATGTCTCCATTTTTTTCCCGAAAAATGGCCATTTTCACCGCTAGTGGAATACTGCCCTTAGTGTTATTTCAATCCACCCTGTGTCACCATTTGTATCATATTTGATAAGTGAGTTTCTGTGACTTTCTATGAGTTTTAAGATTTGTTCTGTTGAAGACACTTACAAAAGTTATGGAGTAACTGGATCAGGTTGGGCAAAATATGTCCCACAGGCCGTATACAGCCCCCAGAGCAATTTAGTCAGGCAAGCAGATGCAGCATCTGTACTTGCTGGTCCTGCTGCCAGCTGGGATTGAAGGAACTACAGAAAAACACATCCGGGCAGGAGGACTCAAGGAGTAGAGACTGAGCATGACATTGTGAGGCGTGAAGAGAGAACTAAAAGACTTTTATAGTGCAGGAGAAACGGGAATGAGAGTGTAAAGAGAGAGCAGGGGTTTCTGTGTGGGGAGAGCTGTGAACAATCCCTGCTACAGACTGGGACAGACAGAGATGGATATTGAAAGAGAGAGCACAGAAAATCTGAAAAATATCTGAGCTTACTAAGAGCAGTGACATTGAGAAGAGATAAGTGCTTCAAATGTACTAAAGAGAATTGTGAAAAAAAATACTGGGGTGAACCCTGTGATAATAACACCTGGACACCTGCAGATGGTGTTTAACAGGGTGCCCCTCCATCTTACTTACTCTAAGTCAGCCGCAGTAGGCTTCAGTGATCAGCCTGCATGTCTGATTGACCTCAGTGCTGATCACAGTGAAAAGGAAAAAAAAAAAAAAAACACTTACCTGGACCCAGACAGGTTATCGGTGATCCAGTGAGCGGCTCAGTGACCGGGTCATCTGATCTGTAAACTGCGATGCTGTGCTGCATCCACAGTTTACTGCATCAGATGACCGGGGACACAACCATCATCAGATGACCAGATCACCGAGGACCTCATAAGGTCATCAATCATCTGAAGAAGGTAAATGTAAGCTCTGTCCTTGCATGCGATATTTGATACAACCTTGTGATGTATTCATATATCGCATTGCGAATCCTGGGAAATCCATGCAGATTCTAATAAAATGGGCCCTAAGTGAGGGTACGTTTTGCTGTAAATGTGTGTCGAAAACAAAATAAATACCCTTTAAGTTTTATAACAATAAAACATTTATTGTGTTCAGCCCTCAACAGGTAAATAAAACTTGTTTCCTTGCCCCCAAGCTGAAATAATTGCCCACCCCTCAATTAGATGCATCCCTCAAGCAACAGAACACTGTAATTGGGAGACTGCAGGCTGTTCAATAAACACATACCAACAACTTATCCACACAAGCTGCTCTGTAGTTCCAGCTACCCAGGTATGCGTAATGTTACAGAGCATATTGGGCCTGATTCAGCAGCAGACGCTAAATGCAATCGCAACTGCAAACGCCTACGGATCGCAGTCGCTAAAATATGCTAATGCCTGCCAACATAAATACGCCCACTGCTGCCTTCTCCTATCCGTCCAATGTCGCACTTCTGCGTAAACATCGATACCATCGACGTATATCGGGAAGTCACACAGCATTTACAACAAGTTTGACCAGTTACAAACACTGAAAGCAATCGCAGTGGCTAATTTATGCATGCCCATGAAACGGCGGTGAAACGGACAGACACGCCTGCAACCACCCCCACCATACATGCCTACCCTCCCGGCAGTCGCGGGAGGCTCACGATTTTTCGGGTAGCCCCCCCGCTCCCCCGGAAGGGTAGGCACTTCTCCAGCATTCCGCCCACTTCCTAGTGAAGTGGGCAGCAAAGGAGAATTTACTTGCGGACCAGCGGGTCCACGAGTAGGGGGCGTGACCTAATGATGCGATTCTATGAGAATCGCGTCATTTTGGCCCTGCCCCTTATTCAAATATGCCCCGCACGCAGCAAATTGCCACGAGGGGACAGGGCTTAATGACACAATCCGTCCGGCCCACCCCACCCCCAACACTCCCACCTGCTTCTCCACCCCGGGGAGGAACACTCCAATGTCGGCAAGTATGCCCCCATGTCACCACCCTCAAACGCTGACAGCTTGTCACTCACTTTTCATGGATTCCTTTGTGCATCTGTAATCGTAATGCGATCCCTGCGCAAGCGCTGTGCAGCTTATACACATGCGCGATGGCAAAGAATCACTTGATCTGCGTCCATAATTGCCATTTCATCGGCTGCTGAATTCCAAATGCAGTAAAATGAAACAAGTGAATGAAGTTATACAAAACATGTTTGGAATTATTATGAACACGGCAGTGTACTGAGGTGCTGAAGTCCGTCCAAGGGACCTGATCCTGAGTCGTATGCTGATGCAAACGCATTTGCGAAGTTTGCCGCTTAGCAATAGCTAAAATATGCTAATGCATCAGCCGGTGGAATTTGTACTGAGAAGCCCACAGGAGCCCCGACGCGCGCCTTGGAGCAACCCACAAATCGGGCTCTTCCTGTCAATCAATTGCGAGTGATTCCTCACAGCGAGCGCAAGCGCAAATCATTCGCTGGGTATGCACAATGCGGCTGTAACGACCATTGTTGATAGATGCTTTCATAAAAACTGCCTGAGTTTTAAATAGTGATGTGCGCCGACCCCCGTGTTTTGGCTTTGGTTTTGGTTCTGGATCTGTTTCTCCTTCAAGGTTTTGGATCTGGATTTGGTTTTGCAAACCACCCTCAAGTGTTTTGGTTTTGGATATGGATTTTTTCAGATAAAAAATAGATAAAAAGTTTTAAAAACAGCTAAAATCATGTAATTTATGCAATCCAAAACCCGAAATTCGAATTAAAAATACAAATAATGAATCACAAAAAGATCAGAACCGCGATACGGGTTTGCCCGGATATCCTCAGAAGATTAGAACTGCGACTCAGATTTACCTGAATTCACAAAATTCGGGTGGATTTGGATTCCTGGAGAACCGAACCGCACATCTCTAGTTTTAAAACATAAATCTACACGCATATTATACAAAGAATTATACCTACATCATAAAACTTTATTATTCACAATACAAGTCAAGTGCTAGAACATATACTGCAACTCGCCTGTGCATTATACCAGCTACACAGATTTAACACATGCCTCTAACCATACTAAATTGTATTGACTAATACATATCTGTAAAGTATATACGGCTATTTCCATTCAGTGGAATCACGCTGCCAGCATACCTTGCGAAAACAAATATTCTCAGCATTCCAAAAATTGTTGTCATAAGGCAATGTCATTGTTTAAGCAACCACAAAAATGTAGCACTCCACATAAACGTCACACAAACACACATCAGCACCTACGCTCACTGCAGCTTCGGTCTTGCTGATGTTTGCTTTGTGCTCCTCAGCTATTTTGAAATATGGTACATATTATGGAGAGTCATTTTGAATTAGTCACAGACATATAGTTTAATGCTTATCTTACATGGTATTCTTATCATTACTGGAACTGTTTCTTTTATGCTATGTTGTCAAGAGTGTTCAAAAATATACAGTAATATAGTTTTATGAAATATTTACTTTTGTATTTGATTGCATTGATAAAGATGTGTCTATTTTATTGCAGGTGGCAGTTGTGTCTGCAATTTTTTTGTTTTTACCTGCAATTTTTTTGTTTTTCATTTTTACCTGTAAAATTAATTTTTTTCTCTATCAGAATGAAAATAATACTTATATTAGAATAACCGCTTGCATAAAGCTCCTATTGAATGAGGTGTGTCATGTGTGCAAATAATAATAATAATAATAATAATAATAAATACATAAATAAATAAAGGCATGGAGATGTAGATTTGGCAGAAAAAAATTGTTAGCTATTTATTCATTTAAATATATATTTATTTAAGGGAAAGTATGGTGGCAAAGAAGGGATGGCCAAAATCAGCCCAATCTACAATGCACAATAACAACCAACAGCATGCATTGCTGGCAGATACAAACCAAGGTGCACAAACACAACTATAACCACTATAAAACCAAAAAGGTATCCACTTGACCTTCTAACGTGACAACCCATCTGTTTGGGTGATGACACTGCCCCCATTAGAATGGTCCAGCTAACTAGCCAGTCAATAGTTGGGAGTGCACCTAAATTAAATAACTGCACCTGGACTGGCGAGCTGCTATTCTTTCCAGCTACAAAATAGTCAATGATTAACCACCAAATCAACAAAACTAAAAAAATAAGACTGGAACAGAGAGGCTTTGGACCACAGCTCAAGCCTTTGAATAAACTAAAACAAAGACACACCACTGCAATGCCATAGGCCTATTAAAACCAATGATCAGCACCCATGACAGTCCCCATTCTACAAACCACCTCATTCTTATGCCATTCATTCGGTTTCTCGGAAAATGTATTCATAAGTTTTATGTTAGTGGATGTTATAATTTAAGTCAAACATCCAATTTGTAAATGATAAATCAACACAACTATATATGTGTCTTCACTAACCCATCCTCAAATTGCTCTATATAGCTGAATTTGCTGCGCCATGAAAAATTTCATTACGATTAAGTAACCCATACATTTTTTGCTTAATAATTGACTCAATTTGCATCTTTTTTGCTCTACTAATGGCTTCATTCACGCAAAATAGCCCCGCTCGGCACACCAGGTCTCATGCAACTCGACTGCGCTGAGTGCATTTTTCTCTCAAAATGTACATCTTATTCACATATTTCCTCATATGAAAATATCAAATTGAGAGCTCAATTTTCAATGCAAGAAAATTAGTGCATATCATGCCCATATTTTCATTACCACCAGTATGTGTGCTCCCGATAACTGTGGAAGCCAACTGAAAAAAATCGGGAACAAGTTATTTTAAATACCAATGCAAAAATTGGAACAAAATTGGGAAATCAGCCTGTCCCCTCCAAAAAAAATAAAAGAAATGCCAAAAAATAAACCTTTTTGGATAATTTCATATGAATTGAATAAAAAAAAGCAAAAAAAAAAACTCGAAAAAATGTCATGTGGGGATAATTTTAGGTCAATAAAAAAATGCTATATAGAAACTTTTTTTCATTTAGTATTAAATGAAAAATATTTTAAAAAGCAAAAATATTAATAAAGCAATTATTTTTTCATTTAAATAATTGCTTTTATTAAATTTGGAGTGCATAAATTAACAGGAAAGTTAATTTTGGGGTAATTTTAAGTCATTATTTGTTTTAACAACTACAGTAATAATGACATGTAATTATTAGACTAATTAAGCTAATTGTAAACTTACAATTACTTAAAAAGGGGTTCTGAAGCAACTCCTAACAATAATTCCTAAAAACAACAATTTTAGGAAAATTTGGACTTGCACTGGAAGTGCTCTAAAAAAAATGTCATGGCCAAAAATCATTTAAATCTTGCACCAAATTGTATACTAAAAATCTTGCACCTGCAGGGAAAACAACAAAGGGTGCCCCCCAGCACTTTGGTTTTTTGGGGTTCTGCGCCCCAGACTTTGACTTAGAAGTAGGAAACTCCAGTATCAGAGATGCCGTGATGTGTCCTGGAGGCTTACACATATTGTTGCAAATATATGCAACTAAGATCTCTGAATTATCTACTACCATGTAGGTTTTCAAATCTTATTGCTGATATCATTCTGAGTGCTGGGGGATACCCTTTGTTGTTTCTTGTATAGACTAATCCCTCCCTTTCATGCACCTGAGTGGTATTACTAAGGTGATTGAGCAGCTACCAATATGCATTGCAAGTCTAAGAGGCATAGATGGGACCATGCTTGGAGGGCATGTTTGGAGGGCATGCTGGTTCCTGTAGTGCCATTAGGAGGACCTAGGGGTGACTCCAAGGTAAACTAGCTCTCATTTTTAGATATGTTTGTGTATGTGCCATTATTATGTGGCTTTATATTGGGCAATTCTATGCCCCAGATTGTATGTTATTTTTGGGGATGAGTTTGTGACACGGTGCTCCCTGGGTAGGTATGGCTGGGCTGCTTTGGGGTGGCACACTAGAACAATCTATTTAGCACTTTATTAATACTTCTTTTCTACTAATACTACTTATTTAGCATTTTAATTACACCCTTCACCTGTGTATTCCCCCTAACACAGAGCTTTTGATTTATTAATATTATTATTAATACTTACTAACACCTTTAGTCTTTCACTGGTGTGCTACCCTGGGGTGGCTGGCCTTTGCTGGCTTTTTGGGGTTCCGCACCCCAGACTTTGACTTAGAATTAGAAACCTCCAGTATCAGAGACGCCGTGGCATGGCCTGGGGGCTTACACATATTTTTGCAAATATATTCATATATAATCATTCTGAGTGCTGGGGGATACCCTTTGTTGTTTCTTGTATAGACTGACCCCTCCCTTTCATACATCTGAGTGGTATTACTAATGTGATTGAGCAACTACCAATATGCATTGCAAACCTGCAGGGAAAACCCTGTGGTGCAAGATTTTTGGAAAATTTGCTCCCAATTGGCTCTGCCCCACAGAAGCAACAAAACTACATTGCTAGCATACACTGATCAATGGGCTGTGCAACACTTACATTTGTGTAGGACTAAGTCCAAATCTGTGTAGGACTCAGTTGCGAGCAGCCGCAGCTTTTCCTCACAACAAGTTCATCTTCGACTTTGCATGTGTATAAAACCAACTTTATGTGCGATTAATATTGCAGCCTAGCTTCTCTGGTGCACGGTGAGTGGCTTTTTGCTGCTCCTTCGATGCAAATAAGATACAAAATTTACAGAAAAATATAGTACAAATCAACTCTCAGAGCCCAGTAGTGAGAACACATCTTTAGGGCACACCAATGGGGCATAAACTTAACTAGAGCACCACCATGGGACATAAAATGAAAAAGGGCACAAATATGGGGTGTAACATTACCTACAAGGTGGTGTATTATGACCTGGGGGCACTGTTGTGGGGATATAAACACCTGGGGAACTAGGGGTTGGCATATTATGACATGAAGACACTACGGTGCGGCATATTATGACATGGAGACGCTACGGTGGGGCATATTATGACATGGAGACGCTACGGTGGGGCATATTATGACATGAAGACACTACGGTGGGGCATATTATGACATGAAGACACTACGGTGGGGCATATTATGACATGAATACACTACGGTGGGGCATATTATGACATGAAGACACTACGGTAGAGCATATAAGGACTTGAGGTCACTACTGTGAGGCATATTAACTTAATTTATTTTATAACAATCTACAATTATTTAATATATAATCCTTCATATATTTTTAACAGATTGCAGCGTTTTCAACTTTCATTTTGTTTAAGGTGAGGACAGAGAGCCCAGGAGAGGACTATACATACATTTCTAACACTTCTAAACTTCCAATCGGGGTGTGGCCTCAGGGAAGGGGAGTGGCCTTAACACACAACCCCATTTTCATCACTCTGGGGGCTTGCCCAGCCCTTCCGGTGATGCTGGGCTTACCCCCAGGCTCTCCCGGGACACTGAACAGATGACTTAGACATGAGATCGGCATCTTTTCACCCACTACTCTTCCTCCTTGGGAGTTATGCAGTAGGTACTGTACAGTAGGTGCTCAGTCTACTGAAAGTGGTTCAGGGATATTATGATATGGGGTAATGACTACGATGGAAGAAGACGATTGTGATATGAGGGGATGCAAAGGTAATAAAGAAACTTCAGAATGCTAATGCATTAAAAAGACAGGAGGCAGCAAGCCCGCCCCCTAGGTAGCAGTGGCATGCCCACTCCTGTGGAACGCTGCGGAGAGAGGTATCTCCAGAAGCATTGGGAGCCCCTTCGAAAGGTTCTAGTTTTAAATTTTATGATTTTAATTTAACAGGCCTATGTAACTTGCTTGCTTTGCACAGTAGCTTCCAGTTTGCGGAGATGCACATTTCAGAAATAAAATTATGTTGCAATAATCTACAAGGAGTTAATCACTTTTATTTGCATGTTTTTTCTGTTGTTGTTATGCCTTATTAGTACTTAGCGGTCGCAAATATTAATGCCCATTCAGCATACCTATTACTCTCTACATTACAATCTAATTAGTGTGTTCAGTTTTATAATTTTTTTTCTTAATGGGTTTTCATATTTTTAAATACATAGAAAGGAGTTTGATAAAGTTACATCAAAAGCAATCGGTTACCAAGGTATTCCCCTCCCCCATGTGTGGGCAAATGGAAAAATGTGGTGTAAAAAAATTATTAAATAATAATATTTGCAATTAAAGCGATTAACATAAAAAAGTGTGATTACAAATAGCAATGTGATTATTAAGCACTAAAACTATAATGTCAAAGTAGGTGTTATTTGCAAACAGGATACAAAAGTGCTTTGCCACTGCCTGATAATCTTCAGAACACACAACCATGAAACATGTTTACAGTGTGTATGATCATGCTAAGAATATGTATCATGGGGAAGAAAAAGGAAAATGCCATAATATATATATTCTATCTATCTATCTATCTATCTATCTATCTATCTATCTATCTATCTATCTATCTATCTATCTATCTATCTATCTATATATATATATATACACACACGCACAGGTAAAATGAATAGAAAAAAAGACAATTGGGTAAAAGAATAAAAATAAAAAATTGGAAGCATATAGATGACAATAAATAGAAGATAAATATAAAATCGGGTAATGATGAGTAGCAATAAATAAAATTGTCAAGCTGTACTGTGTCCCGGACAGTGAATCAGTAGATGATAACTTTGTAAACAGTCAAGTGCAACAGTTGCAAAAAGTTGCTTTTCTCAAATTTGAGTCAATAGTACCTGTAGTGGTAACACCGTATCCACTTTGCTTTAATAAATAGATCCGTGTTGAAAAGTCCATATGAGATGAATGGCACGGGGCTGTAAATGTTTAGCAGAAGCCACTGTGTAGGCAAATGACCACGGTGCACCCAGTCAGCCGCCACGGCACCAATAAACAATAAGGTGATGAATGGCAACCAGCGTGAGGATCGCAGGCTGGTATGGGTGATCCGATGTATGGCCCTCTGTTGTACTCACGTAAAGGTGAGAGAGCCGCCCAAATGGAAACGGGCCTGAATGGGTGCTGGAGATGGATCCAATGTGTGGGAGGGCGCAGTCGTGACTTATCAGAAGTCCCCACAGCACGAAGGAGAGTGGCAGGTGCAATACAGGTACTAATGGTGATAAACCTGTGACAACAGGAACAACGGTGGGACAAAAGGGCAGCAACACATTTTGTCCCGGTCCCAGGACTTTTTCAAGCTAAGTGTCCATATTAGAGGTCTCTCCCTTATATAGGCAACATTGCAGATCTAATCAAGCCTTAATTGGAAAAAAGCAAGTGTAAGGATCCTAGAGGCTCTGATGAACATGTCCATTAGAATAACCATTGAATTTATCGGATATCTCTTTGTGAAAAGAGAGGACAGGTACATATATAAATATAGTAGATATAAAAAAATAAATAAACTAATAATCATATTATGTAAACATATATATATATATACATATATATATATATATATATATATATATATATATATATATATACAATCAAAGTACCTAGATACCAAAATAAAAAATAAATGAATTAATAATAATAATAATAATAATAATAATAATAAATTATATATATATATATATATATATATATATACACATATATACATACACATACATATGCATATAATAACAAAATATAAATGTTGAATGATAAAGAAATAAATATTTAAAGAATGAAAAGTATGAACAATTGTACTCTGTGTCAAGGACATGTATACCAATCAAAAAATGGCAATAGACAGATGCAATAGACAGTGCAATAATATTATTATAACATTGGTACAATGTCATTCCCGATATTAATGCATATAGCCCAAGGACTAGCATTATTTAGAGAAAAATACATAGAAAAATATATAAGACACCAATATTATTTGTAATAGATGAACAGTAATAATGTATAAAAAATTATTTTAGTAGTGAATAGTGATATGGTATTTAAATAGATAACATGGAACTGATTGGTTCAAATAAAAATGAGCAGATGGTTCATCTTGATAATCCAAAGGGAAAAATATAGATAATAATAAACATGAAAGTGAATCACAGAGCTATATATATGTGTATATGTATAAACATATACACAAAAATCTCTATTAAATATTATGATCCAGAGTATAACTGAGATATGGGTTAAACTCCAAAGCAATGGGGGAAACCTAGTAAAAATAGAGGAAAAGAAAGGAAAGGAATAGAGGTGATAATGTCTGTTGGAGAGATGTAGCAGAGGTCGGTGGTGGGTGGTGGGCACCATGTGCCATCCGCTGACCAGACAGTACATGCGGATGACAGACGGCGACCACCAGCCACGTCCCAGAATCAGTCCAAAAATTCCAGAGCTTCATTCAGCCCATCTGGGGCCAATGTCTGAAGTTTGAATATCCATTCTGATTCTGCTTGGCAGAGTTTTCTAAAGCGGTCACCACCTCTTGAGGTGTGTTTGATAGTTTGAATCCCTACAATAGAGATCTCTGTGGGATCACTACTGTGGTGTTCCACAAAATGGCGAGAGACACTATGTGTCATCAAACCTTTTTTTATGTTGGTACGATGTTCTCTGAATCTCTCTTTCAGGGATCTTGTGGTACGTCCAATGTATTGTTTTGGGCATGTGCAACTCAGCACATAGATTGTATACTCTGTTTGACAACTAATAAAATCTTTTATAGTATATTCAGTTTTATTTGTTACTGAAGTGAATGTCTTCACTTTATTTTGAATATATCCACAAATAAGGCACCTCAAGCGGTTACAACGATAGCAACCAGACAGTCTAGTAGGAAGCCAGATGGACCTGGCGTCTTGGGTTGATTGTAAAGGTTTCACTATACTAGGTGCCAGAAAGTTCCCAAAATTGCAATTCTATTTGAATACAATTGTGGGTGAGGGTTTGATACATTTAGATAAGAATGGGTCATTCAGTTATATTGTATAATTTCTATTTATAATTGATCAAATTCACCTAGTTTCATTATTAAATTGTGAAAAGAACAAAAGAGAAGGGTCTATTTTTGAGTTGTCAGAAGGTGTCTCATTATTAATTCTAGTGGTCTCTGGACTTTAATTGCTAATTGTGATAGATCCATTATCATTCTTTAATCTTTCAAGAGCATGTAGTTTTGCTTCATTAATAAGAGTTAGGGGATAACCTCTATCTTACAAGCTGGTTTCCAACTTCTTAGAATGAAATTCGAATCTGTCTCTTTGGTACAGTTCCTAATGATATGACCCATCTGACTTTTAGGTATATTATTTACCCAATGAAGGTGATGTACAATGCAAATGGGAGCAACAACCCACCACCCACCTCTGCTACATCTCTCCAACAGACATTATCACCTCTATTCCTTTCATTTCTTTTCCTCTATGTTTTCTAGGTTTCCCCATTGCTTTGGAGTTTAACCCATATCTCAGTTTTACTCTGGATCATCATATTTAATAGAGATTTTTGTGTATGTGTTTATACATATACATACACATATATAAATCTCTGTGATTCACTTTCATGTTTATTATTATCTATATTTTTCCCTTTGGATTATCAAGACGAACCATCTGCTCATTTTTATTTGAACCAGTCAGTTCCATGTTATCTATTTATATACCTTATCACTTATCACTACTAATATAATTTCTTATACATTATTACTTTTAATCTATTACGAATAATATTGGTGTTTTATATATTTTTCTATGTATTTTTCTCTAAATAATGCTAGTCTTTGGGCTATATGCATTAATATCAGGAATTACATTGTATTATGTTCCAATAATATTATCTGTTGAGTGCCATTTTTTGATTGGTATACATATCCTTGACACAGAGTGCAATCGCTCAATCTTTCCATTCTTTATATATTTATTCCTTTATCATTCAACATTTATATTTTGTTATTATATGTATACAGTATGTATGTGTGTATGTATATATGTGTATGTATGTGTGTGTATATATATATATATATATATATATATATATATATATATACTGTATATATATACACACATACATATATATACTTTTTATTTTGGTATCTAGATAATTTGATTAAATATATATATATATATATATATATATATATATATATATATATATATATATATATGTGTGTGTGTTTACATAATATGATTATTACTATTTTTTTTATATCTGCTATATTTATATATGTACCTGTCCTCTCTTTTCACAAAAAGATATCTGATAAATCCAATGGTTATTCTAATGGACATGTTGCTCAAAGCCTCTAGGATCCCTACACTTGCTTTTTTCCAATTAAAGCTTGATTAGATTTGCAATGTTCTCTATATAAGGGAGAGACCTCTACTATGTCCACTTAGCTTGAAAAAGTCCTGGGACCGGGACAAAACGCATTGCTGCCCTTTTGTTCCACCGTTGTTCCTGTTGTCACAGGTTTATCACCATTAGTACCTGTATTGCACCTGCCACTCTCCTTCGTGCTGTGGGGACTTCTGACAAGTCGCGGCCACGCCCTCCGGCACTTTGGATCCATCTCCAGCACCCATTCAGGCTCGTTTCCATTCGGACGGCTCTCTCACCTTTACGTGAGTACAACAGAGGGCCATACATCGGATCACCCATACCAGCCTGCGATCCTCACGCTGGTTGCCATTCATCACCTTATTGTTTATTGGTGCCGTGGCGGCTGACGGGGTGCACCGTGGTCATTTGCCTACACAGCGGCTTCTGCTAAACATTTACAGCCCCGTGTCATTCATCTCATATGGACTTTTCGACACGGATCTATTTATTAAAGCAAAGTGGATACGGTGTTACCACTACAGGTACTATTGACTCAAATTTGAGAAAAGCAACTTTTTGCAACTGTTGCACTTGACTGTTTACAAAGTTATCATCTACTGATTCACTGTCCGGGACACAGTACAGCTTGACAATTTTATTTATTACTACTCATCATTACCCATTTTATATTCATCTGCTATTTATTGTCATCTATATGCTTCCAATTTTTTTTTTTTATTCTTATACCCAATTGTCTTTTTTCTATTCATTTTACCTCTGTTTGTATTATATTAATTTCTGTGTTGTATTCTTGTCTTTAGATATTTTATGTCATATATATATATATATATATATATATATATATAATATTACAGTTAAATTTACCTTTAAATTCATGTGTGCATACTAACGCATTATTTTCTTTTTCCTAAGAATACGTATCATATTTTTTGTCATTTAAGCTCCATAAAATACTGGAACTCATAGGGCAGCTTAACATTCATATATTAAATAATATATAGTGTGTCTCCTCAAAAACGTTTATGGAGTGTCAGCTCACAAGGGTAACTACAAATTCCCATTAAGCAAAAAAAATATTGCTTAAAGCATATAAAATAGATAAAAGAGCACATACACTCAAATACTAGTTAAATAATACAATAAATATAATAAATTAACTGACAGTGTCATAAATCAGTCACAAATTACAATATAATAAAAAGAGAGGGACATTCCCTCCAATAGTTAATAATACTTTTGTATAAATAAATAAAAATGCACTGTAAATCTAAACAAAGTTGCAAAGTATAGCTCAAATTATACACTGTAACTGTAGCATAGGCTAGTTATAAAGGAAGCAGTGATATTTCAGAAGCTGGAATACAATGTGTGGAGTTTTATATAATGTCCAATATTTAGTGTATATATAATAGTTACCAGGCCAGTATGGCTTCCATATCCAGTATAGTCAGAGTCTGCATAAGCATTTATAGCCCAAGCTCAAAATAGAGCGGCCCCACTCTGTGTATAGTGGTATGTCCAACTCCAAATAGGCAGAGGGGAGTTAAATGTGATAACTGGGGACCATAGTAGGGAGTGAGGGTATGCATGCTGCTAGTATGGAAGCCGGCAGTGTTGTTACTTTGAGTCCCTGGAGTGCTGCTATTTGTGTGATAGATAGATAGATAGATAGATAGATACTACTTTTATTGGAAAATAAATAGTCCCATCAAATTTGGGGTACATGAAAATGGGTGCAAGCATATTTAAAAATGTCTAACGTTAGGCATTAAATAGCACCAAAAACGCACCTTCCACAAACACCTGCAATCAAAAATACACCTCCACCATACTTGCAGACCCCCCAAAGACTATTTCGCTAGTTTTTGAATTTGTACCCCCACTTTGAATTTTTTCACCCATTTTTTCAAAGTGCTTCTTTGGGGTGTCCTATGTGTTTTTTTTTTTTACACAATTTGTGACAAGGGGGTATACAAAGTTTACAGGGTGGTTTCCACACCTCTGCACCCCAAAACCCCAATTCTGCACTTTTTTCCACCAGGTATTCATAGGCAAAACTTTTTCGCCAATTACATTGCATTGCGTTTTCGCACCGGCGAAAAAATGCTGAAATTGACTACGGGGATAAATGAAATCGGTGAAAATGACATCATCGGCGAAAAAGTTTTGCCGAAAACGGCTTTTCTCTTCAAATTGAATACGGTCCTAAGGAGGCAAGATAAGGATGAAAATGCAGATGCACTAAAAATACTGAATATCAAAATTTATATAATAAACTATCAACTAATATAGTTTTCTATTAAGGTTCTTAGTACATGTTTGGCCAAAGATGTTAGCCCACCTATTGTACCACATCACAGTGAAACTTATCAGGTGGGTCCCTAAAATCCCTAATACTGACACGTATAAATTTATCTAGGACATAACTTTAATACACACTTGTAATGGGCACTATTAAAGTCCTAGATAAATTTATACGATGTGTCAGTATTAGGGATGTTAGGGACCCACCTGATAAGATTCACCATGACGTGGTAGGTGGGCAAACAGCTTTGGCCAAACATGTACTAAGAACCTTAATAGAAAACCATGCTAATTGATAGTTTATTATATATATTCTGATATTCAGTATTCTTAGTGCTGTTTGCATCTGCAAGGTAGCAACTCTTATAATGTTTAAATTAGGATGTGCAGAACACCCCCGCCCCCCTTTTTTTCAAATATAAGGAGGCTTTAGTCTTTAAATATTTTTGATTGGTGACTGGATGGAGAAATTCTATAAAAAGTTAAAAAGATATGCGCCTGATTATTGCAGAATTACTAATAATTGGTTAAGGTGCTCAGTAATTACTGTGCATACCAATGATAAAAATCTTTGTATCTTATCTGAATTCTGCTAGTAAGACCCCAATAGGATGAGATGAACTCTGGATCCTGTTCTAGTTGGAAACCTTAAATAGTCTCAAAATGGAGAGGAAAAGCAATATAGTGTAATACTTCACACAGGGTTCGCATGGCCGGCGGTTCAAATCCCGACAGCGGCTGCCTGGCAGGGGTGAAAATGCCGATCGTCCAGGTAAGTATTTCCTAACTCTATTTTACCCCCTAACCCTGCCTTTGGGGTGCCTAACCCTATCTTCCCCTCCAAGTGCCTAACCCTAATCCCCCCTCTAAATGCATAACCCTAGCCTCCCCTTTCCCTAGCCTAACCCCTTCCCCAGCCTAACCCTAACCTCCCAGGTGGGTGCCTAACCCTAAGTCCCCCCGGGAGCCCTAAACCCAACCCTCCCCGCCAGCGGCTGTCTGCGCCTGGCACCCGGCTTACCTTCGATCGGTAAGCCGGGTGTCAGGCTCCCGGCGTAGGTAAAATGACACCTGTCATTTAACCCTTGCCAGGATTAGACAGTCGGGAAGCCGGTGGTCGGGATTCCATCTGTCGGCTTCCCGACTGCTTCCCTTCACACAGGTGGATCTCATTAGTATTAAATTCCCCATCGCCTGATGAATGTTCCCTCCTAACAGTGAAGGGTAAACCATCAACCGTAATCAGAAGGAAATAACGACACAGAGACTTGTATAAGGGGAAACTAATTAAACTATTTCATGTATAACTGAACTAACTAATATAGGAAGAAAGAAAGACAAACAAAGTATGGTGGCACAGAAAGAACAGCCCCACAATGCAAGATCACCAACTGCATACTCACACCGATCTTCTAAATGGGAGGCGAGCAGCCAGCCCATTACCACACCCAAGGTGTCCACCCCGCGCCCCAATGAAACGACGTGAGGCCCACCTGGTTAGGTGGTTGCCGCTGATCCCAGTAGGGTAGAATTAGCCTAAGCCATGTATTGGAAGGGAGAGCACCTCAAGCTCCAAAGACAGTTGGCGACTGCTACCGTTCTTTCCTGCCACAAGAAAAGCCAACACCAAACAACTCAATGAATAAGGGAGGGAGGGCGGAAAACAGCCCACCAGAGAAATTACTATGGAATTGCTGCCAAGCAGCAACTCTGAAATAGCACTGACCCACCCCATGCCTATCCTATAGGCTAACCAAACCTAACCTCACCCCACAACACTACCTCACTAATCAACTGGCCCCTTCTTGTCCAGAGGCCGACACCCACAGATCAATAATAACTAATAATAATTAATAATAATAACTAATAATTAACTCCCTGCATATAAAATGCACTCCGTCCTACATATTTGTGAACTGTGTACCGGATAGTACCAGATAGCAGAAATACAATATCCTGATAATCCTGGTAGTATCCAGCAATATATATATATATATATATATATATATATACAGATGATCAGATAGTGGGCTTCAAAACCAGAAAGAAATATTCCTCCATTGATAGGATTTTACACGCAAACTTTCATTAAAAATACGGACACAAAACAAATGAGGTGAAAACACCACATCTTAGATAAAATTTCAGATGGCCGGTGACCAATAGTCCTTTGTGTTGAGAGTCCACCTTCAGGAGAGCCCAGGAGTCCACCTTCAGCAGGAAAGCCCAGGAGTCCATCTTCAGGAGAGCTTCAGGACTTCCTCAGGTGTGATAATATGTCTCTGGAGTCAGGTATATATTACCCTCTAAAAAGAGGGAGGTCCATTTTTTGCGATAAGTACTAATTTCCGTACTGCACGTTATCAGTAAGCCGCGCATGCTCAGTACAAAAATTAGCGCTGGTGTCAGTAATATAACTTTAAACATTCTGTAAAAGTAGCATGTTTAAAGGTATACTACCAACACTGGAAGGGAAACCTTGTTCCTTTTTTTGTTATCACCTCAATGAGTAGCGAACGAGGTTCTATGGGTACCTCACAAGTAAATGAATCTTCCCCATACAATGTTTATAACGTGATCTGAGTGAGAGTAGGAATGTGAGAGAAAGATGAGTGGTATGAGACAGTCAGGGACCGTTCAGGAAAGGAGGGGGTACGTGTGCAGTCTCTGCCGGCCCCTTCCTCTCTTTCTGGCCTATATGCACTGAGTATTCTCTGGCAGTGAGTCTATGGCACGTGCAAATCTCCCTGGAAAATGGCACCAGCACCATTTTCCCTGTGATTCATGCAGCGCTCGGCGGAGAGGTAAGTATAGTCCATGGGTGCAGTGTTTGCGGTAAGTGCCCCCATGGATCCAGGGTCCCATGTGCACCCATTATTTATATCCAACGAGGGGAGGGGCATTGGAGGATCTTGACTGAAGGTTTGATTCAGAGATGTACGGTAATGCAATCACTCACGGATCGCAATAGTGAAAATATGCCAATGAATCAACTGCCATCCAGTGCTCAGAGGTGTTCACGCACAAAATCCAAAACATCGGAAACATTGAATGCAGATCAGGCATGTCCATCAGCCTTCTGAGTAAGTCTAATAGGCTGCAGACATAGCGGGCATCCAGAAACGCAGAGGGCTCTTCTGCTGCGAGCAAGACCACAGGAGAAGCCCAGAAATCAGTACTTAAATGGTCTGGCAATCATGCGTTTCCCTAACCACCCTCCCGTTACCTCCCCCAAATGTTGACTACCTGTCACTCACTCTGCGAGTGAATCCTCTGTGCGAGCATAATCATTGCTGCTCGTGCACTGTGCCGCCTTACTCACATGCGCAGCGGCATAGAATCGCTCAAATTGTGTGAAAATCTTTATTGAATCAGGCCTCAGAGCACAATGGTTGAAGTTTTTAATTGATTTCAAAATATCATCACAACTACCCCTTAGTAAATGTATTAATAAAGCTGGGTCCACATTGATAGATCTATTGCCCGTTCCATTGAATGGGATAAGTATCTATAGTAGAAGGATAATATCCCTAAGGGACAATTCCTTTGGATTAAAAGGAACTGCTCAAGACCAGAAGACTATGAGAGACAAGTTATGACCCTCTATACATCTTTTTCTGAAGAAGGGTATCCAAAAAACTTACTAGACAAAGCATATAGAGATGTCAATGGGCTAGATAGGGAAACTAGCATACAGACTAAGGCAGGAAAAGAAAAATATAAAAAGGGTGACAAGCATATGCAGTTTGTCACCACCTGTAATTCATATGCAAAGGATATCAAAATAATAATTCATAAAAATCTCTCTATACTGAAATTAGATGCCCATATTGGTCCTTCCACAGTACCTGGTAAAGCAGTAATTTTCAGAGAATCGGATAACTTAAAAACCCAATTGGCCCCTAGTCACTTCAAAAGAACTGACACAAACCATACAAATACTCCGAACTGGCTTCCTCTGAAACCTCCAGGTTTCCATAGATGTGGAATTAATAACTGTACCACATGTAAACATACTGAAAGGAAAAGCACCAACTTTAGATCATCTATTTCTAAAGAAATTTTTCAGATTACGGATTTCATGAACTGTAGGTCCTCTTATGTCATATACATCATAGAATGTGGTTGCAGCCTACAATATGTAGACCGCACCACAAGATCCCTACATATTAGGTTCATGGAACATAGGAGGAATTTCATTAAAAAACTAAGAACGCATCAACTCTCTAAACACGAAGCTATCTGTCAGGGAGAGGAGCTTAAAAAGATTACAATTAAAGCCATTGACCATGTCAAATCTACCAACAGAGGAGGCGACAGGTCCAATTTTTTTCTAAATGGGAGGCATACTGGATCTTTCGTCTTAAAACCTTGGTACCACAGGGTCTAAATGACACCATAGAATTGAATAATATAGGTTAAGAAACTTTTCTCCTACATAAACCACTTCCCCTTTTCTCCCGACATAAGAAGCATGATATCCCCATGTTTACTAATATATTTATTTATGTTTTTTATTTTTTTATGACACTCTGGTTAATATTTGATCTTAATGTGTCCATGTAGACACATATGTACACAAGCACTTTAGTGAGCACTATCACTACTCACCTGATTTCCGCTGAGATTGTTCTTGTTTTGAGTATCACCAATGTCTTACAACATTTCTCTTTTGCTCTATCTATTCTTTCAAATATATCACTGTTACCTCATTACTATTCAATCATCCAAGGCTCCAGTCTCAGATTGTCATATAGAGTTATCTGTATTTAGCATGTTTTTGGGCTAGCTAGTCACTTTCATGTACAGTCATCTCTGATGTATCTACGCTAGACTTAATATTAATATATATTTAAAAGCAGTCAAAATATATAATTGGTCTCTTAGAATAATATTGTAAAAATAATTTGTGTCTCTGACAAATATCTGTGCGATACTCTGGACCAACAATATTTTTCCGATTAATATAAACGTATGTAGCCTATCTTCCAAGTTTCATTGAGTTCTACGCACTATAAGCAACATTTTATCTATATATATATAGGAAATTGTCCATGTATATTTATCTATAGAACTATACATTAATCTCTGCGATTATCACTTCTAATTCAGTGTGTCTATATATTTGTGCAATAATCTATTTATATATTTTAGTGCTATAGATTAGTTTGCCAGTGTTATAATAATTTAATTTCCAAATTACTGTTACTAAGTTATTTATAGTCATCTATTATTATTTCCAAAAATTAAAAATTATCAATAGAACAAGCTACATATACTAATTAGCTCCGAATACAATGCTGACCATACTCAATTCTATATGTGTCCAGACTGGCTTGAAACACATATCAGGCAATGGATATAGACCAGAGAGTCCTAGTAACACCTGCTGTAAATCAATGGCAAGCGCGTATTTATAGCAGCTGCCGGGACTCAGCCTTTTATGATCTGAGGAAGCTGCTGATAGGCCAGAGAGGCGGAGAAACGCGTTATACTGCCCATTTGTTGAGAGGCTGAAAGACAAACAGGTTGCTATCTGTGGAGATTCCCCGTTACCTACTTTTGGTCCCGAGAGACCTATTGTGGTCGGCTATTGTCAGTGCCGGACTGAATGCACAAAGACTGGGTAAATAGCATATGCTTTTAATCCCAAGAGGTCTCTTTATATTAACATAAGGGATATTATCGGGGATCGAGTGTTGGGACACAAATATGTTATGCATGCCGTCCACACTCTCCCTGCAACCTGCACCTAATCAAAATCCACAGTGTTTAACATCTCCAAGTTGGAATAAATTAATACACTCTTTTGCTGGAATTGACTTTTGAGTTGCCTCCAAAGCCGTATACCTACTATACAGGTGTTGAATTTGCATCATATTGCTACAAAAAGATTGGAACATTGTTATATGCACATGCATACTTTAAAAAGATACAAGTTCTAAATATCCTTTTCAAATGGAGTTATTTCTGGACATTTATTTTGCTATTATTTTCATTTCTATATTTTTCTTATATACCTATAAATATATATATATATATTTTTTGTTTTTCTGCTCATGTTATTTATATGTATTACATGCTGGCTATCTAGAGATGTTTTGTGTTTATTTATATTCAGTATATGCTATTGTTTTTATTGATGCATTAGTAGTTTTTATAATATAATATTATTTTATTATTTACAAGTAAAGATATAATTTTATTGACTAGCGCCTCACTATCTTTTTTCTATCTGATCTTCCTATTTTTAGGGGCTATCCAGTATTGCCCCATTGTGGTAGCTGAGCTGTTAATAAGTTATTGATAACTACTAGATCCATTTGTTAAATAGGTTTAGCGGCTGGGTGTGTGTGTCTTGTAAGTATCTATAGTGCATCGTCTGGTGTGTAAACAGACATATCCAATCTGCTGTGCAGTACATCAGATGTTCGTTATATCTGAAAGATGTGTCAGTCATCTGCTGGTGTGTACGGGGGACCCGCCGATCGCCCTCACACATGCTGCAGGGACAGTTGAGTTGACCTTTGAGCTGTCAAGCCCAGCACAAACGATTGATAAATTGGTATCTACACAATTGGTAAGTGTTTATACACTTACCAATCAGATAGGTTGGTGGGTTGGCCCAACGGCCGAATCGTCGCCCTAGTGTGTACCCAGCTTAAGTGTCATATTAAAATCCAATCTGTAATATGAATTTCAAAAATACCCACAAACCCATGTATTCTCTCACAGATTGGTAAACTAGCAGAAATGTTGCATGCTGGGAAATACACAGGATCACAAACACATACAGTACACAGAGGGACACTTACAGGTGAGTCCTCATTTTACGCCATACGGAGTGAGACACTTGACGCGACTGAGATATGTAGCGTCGTATTGTCCTCAACACTTTGCATCTTTTGTCGCATCACAGATGCAGCAAAATGGCGCTCACAGTGTCTTAGAATGGCTGGGCTGCGACTTTAACCACTCAGGAATTGGTTTTACAAATGTATAAAGTAGAGATGAGTGGTTCGGATTCTGTGGAATCCGAACCGCACCGAACATAGGGGATCCGAGTCCACCCGAACAGCGGTTCGGGTGTTCCCCGCCTGACTCGGATCCCCCTTCAAGGCCAAACGACGGCCTCCTGATGTCAGATTGTCGTGAGAGAATCCAAAATCAGGGCCCCACTAGTGTAGGGCAGAACGCTGTGATAGCGCTCTGCCCTACACAGAAACAAACACACAGCCGTCAGCGGCAGCTGTGTGTTTGTAATAGCAGCCAATGAGAGTCAGGCAGACTCTCATTGGCTGCTGCATCCCCGGAGGGAGCCAGCTGGAGCTCACTCATGAGCTCCGCCTTCCGGCTTCCCCCGCTGCGGGTGATGGGAGAGATGTCACAACGTCTCTCCCATAGTGCAGAGAGGAGCAGACGGCTGCAGTCACAGCAGGAGCGAGGATTCAGGTACGTTTTACTTTTTTTTTTCCTGTGTAAGGTGGTGCTACTGGGGGCATAACTACTGGGGGAATACTACAAGGGGCACAACTAATGAGGGCACAACTACTGGAGGCACTTACTGGAGGCACTTCTAATGGGGCATACTACAAGGGGCATAACTAATGGAGGCACAACTACTGGGGGCACTTGTAATGGGGGCATACTACAAGGGGCACAACTACTGGGGGCACTTCTAATGGGGGCCTACTACAAGGGGCACTTGTAATGGGGGCACACTACTGGGGACACTACTAGTGGAGGTATACTACTGGGGGCACTACTAATGGAGGCATACTACTAGGGGCACAACTACTGGGGGCGTACTGCAAGGGGCATAACAAATGGGGGACAACTACTGGGGGCACTTGTAATGGGGGCATACTACAAGGGGCACATGTAATGGGGACATACTACAAGGGGCACAACTACTGGGGGCACTTCTAATGGGGGCATACTACAAGGGGCACTTGTAATGGGGGCATACTACTGGGGACATTACTAGTGGAGGCATACTACTGGGGGCACTACTAATGGGGGCATACTACTAGTGGCACAACTACTGGGGGCATACTACAAGGGGCGCAACTAATGGCGGCACAACTACTGGGGGCACTTCTAATGGAGGCATACTACAAGTGGCATAAATAATGGGGGCACAACTACTGGGGGCACTTCTAATGGGGGCATAGTACAAGGGGCACTTGTAATGGGGGCATACTACTGAGGACACTACTAGTGGAGGCATACTACTAGGGGCACTACTGGGGCATACTTCAAGGGGCACAACTAATGGGGGCACTACTACTGGGGTCACTTGTAATGGGGGCATACTACTAGGGAAACTACTACTGGGGGCATACTACAGGGGGCATAAAACTAGGGGCATTACTAATGGGGGCATACTACTGAGGGCACTGCATAGGGGGCACTACTACTGAGGGCATTGTGTAAGGGACACCACTCCTGGGGGCATTGTGTAAGGGACACTATTGCTGTGGACATTGTATAAGGGGCACTACTAATGTGAGCATTGTATAAGGGGCATTACTACTGTGGGCTTTGTGTATAAGGGTCACTAATGTGGACATTGTGTGAAAGGGGCACTACTGTGTGTCGTAACATAAATAAGAGACTACTTTATTGTGTAATGTGAATCAGGGGCACTATGTGCGTTGTAGTGTGAATAAGACTGTGCACTGTGACTCCTTGGGCCGTAGCCCACTGTGTAAACAAGAATTGTGACTCTGCTGGCCGTACCCAACTGGGTGAGTGGAGGGGCCCAAGGACCATTCCATCTTGCACTACCTTTCATTTCTGCCACTGCTGTGTGGCAATGTTTCATAGATGTGCAACTGTGGTGTCTGTGTCGCTGCTCTGTCGCTTAGTAACCAGTCAGCTCACTGCAACCTTTGGCCAATAATGGTGAAAACTATCATTTAAACTGTGAGGTAGACTAAATTGACTGTAAATGACTGAAAATTAATGTTATTGAGGTTAATATCACTCTAGGAAGAAAAAAAATACCAATTTATGTGATTTTAGCTTTTTTTTGTCAAGTTTTATAAAAAAAAATCCAAATCCAAAGCCAGTCACCGCAGTTTGGCAAATCCAAATCCAAAGGCGGACGATGAATTAGAACCAAATCCAAATCCAGCAAAAATGGTCCAGCGCACATCCCTAGTATTAAACCGCAGGTGAAGCACAACGGAATTTGGCATGAAGAAAAGCCACATCTGCTCACACAGATGTACAGATGTTGCACACCCCAGTGTCAGTGTACACTAACAACGTATGTTGTCACTTCCAGTTGTTTTATTCAAGCCTACATTTTGAGCGCAAAAGACATCTGGCATGGCTGAGTCGTGCGGGAACTGACGTGCCGAGAGGGACTATTTGGCACAACTGTAGTCGCAGTGTAAAAGGACACATATAAACATACACCTATGGAAACCAAAAATAAACATACACAGATATACATATTTCGTATTATCTATGGTGTAACTTTCACTTACAATGTAACACCCGACAATGCCTAGGTCAAGCCCTAACACAGGATGTTGAGAATTGTTGCCTGGTGGACATTGCCAGATAGAACAATTCAGCCAGCAGATTTAGTCAAACCTGTAAGCACAAACCGAATATATCCTATTAAGGGCTTATATGTATGACAGCTCATCCTCAATTATTTATAGTCTGGAATGTCCCAGCAAACTGTTGTGTGCAGGTAGAACAAAGCTCCCTGTGATGGAATGATTTACAGAGACAACATTCCAAAATAAGTGGTAAACAGGATCAAATAAAAGAAAAGATATTAGTATGATAAAAGGTAAAGAAAATGTCAACACAAACAATTTTAAAACCCAGAACTTTACTGCTGAAGTTGTAAAATTTTTTACAAGCGTAACTATATATCTTACGAGGCAGCTTTTGCTACATGCTCACAGACCAGAGTGGAGGTTGAAGACACAACTGTCTATGCCTGTCTATCATAACCTGGAGCCATGGACAATTTAGATGCTGTCTGACTCCCACAAAAGAACAATACAATCTTTGATTCTCTGCCATTGCTTAACCCGGGGGTTAACAGGCCAATCCCCACCTTCTCCCTAGTTCAACAATAAAGCCTTACAAAAAAAGTCATGCTACTGCGATTTATTTTCAATTTCTTTTCGTACGCTTTCCTTTGTTCTTCCCATTCACCTGGAAGCCTATTTCATTCTGCATAACATGCTGGATTGTTATTGTAATGCACTAAATCTCTGCATACACAGCACTCATAAATAATTTACAGACTCCTGAGTAATAGAATTAAAGGCTCAAAATACCATTCTGGAAATAGTTAGCTTATTGAAATGTATTTCATGTATTTAAGTATGTTTGTGTCTCCATGGTGACGGAGTTTAGGGGTGGCGTTTTTAGGTACAGTACGTACTAATCTTGGGTAGGCAATCTGTTATATCCAACCACTTGTCGGGTCTATTGTGTCTAAAGTCCCACCATCCCTGCCCATCGTATCTTATTGTTTAGAACTTAAGATGGGCTCACAATTAGAGATATCATCAATGGTATGTGTCACGACACCGTGCCCTAGCCTATGTTCAGATACGCCAACGTGATGCAGCTGGGTGGTTGAGACGTGGGATTTACATAAGCTACCACCACGAAGAGTATTAAAATAGCGCTCTTACATTTGCCAGACACTTAAATCTCACTCAAACTCACAATTATTACACAAATGTAGCATGGGCCTTTCCAGGCATGTGAATTTATTAGAGCACAGAGATAACGCTGATAAAGTTTTTGGATTTATTGAGAAAATATCTCCAAGGTTAAATTACAAAGAAAAAACTGGTGAATAAACAAGACATACAGTTCTAAATGCACAGATTGATTTCAGATCAAAGTAAATGATAGAAAGTCAGAATCCTAAGTTATCTTACTCGGAGATCTTTTGGGAACCTGTGTGGAGGGACATCACGATAGACGCAGATGGGGTAGCACTCTTAACACGCAGTGACTCCCTTGCAGAGTGAACCCAGACAGGCAGGAGTAGCTGACTCTTATGGTTCCACAGTTCCCTCTCCCTCAGTAGCCCCCACCCTTCCCAAACTCAAAAGGACTGTCCTTTGTTCTCCCAGGATCTGTGTAGATGTAAATAGCACAGCTATTTAAACCTCATAACACTATGGGCTTTGAAGATATTTTATTGTAGGAAACCTGACAATGTAAGGTGCTACAAATGACCCTCTTACTAGCCAGTATGTCTGTGTACTGGGCCTGGAAAATGGTCACCTAGAGTGAGAGCAGACATTACTTCCATGAAGCTTTGTCTTCAAAGGCTAGGTGTCACTTGGCCATTTGTTCTGATTGGCTTATGCAATCCAGTTTTGACATACTGTATCCATTCCTAGCAAGCAGCCATTTCTGAAATATATAGGGGAATTATAATACACACACTTTGCCCTGGGCACACAAAATACATACAGTCATGACACGTGGCTTTGATGTTTAGCCCTTTAAGTGTCACACATTCTAATTTCAACTCTGATTATGTTACTTCTCATATGTCTGTCTATAAAGCTGTGGATGCTCCTATAAATAAATAAATATCACTCTCTCTCTTGGGGGCCAATTTATTATTAATTGCATTTGCAATGCGATCTTGGCGCAGTATTAGAGCTCATGATTGCATTGCACGATGCGATTATAGCGCTGGGATGTATTAAAAAACACATGCAGGGACAGGGGCTCTGCTGGGAGTGAAGTGACCACATCAGCTGGGGATCCCGCGCATGCGTGGTATACTGACCCCACATGTGCGGTGGCCATTGCTTTGCATTCCGGAATTTTGTAAATCTGACAGCGTCGCATCCCCCATAGATTGGGTGTCACCCCCCAAGGGGGTGACACCAAAATGCCAGTGCCTCCTCAGTGATCGGGAGCCGGCAGTGTGATGTTATTATACAGTGTCCAGCTCCCGGTCACTGAGTAAGAGCCAACAATGCAGGGAGAGTATCTAGGGGCAGACTGGCATCTCTGGGATTGTTGGACATGCTCCAAGAGTGATGAAACCAGGGATATGCCACTTCTATGTGAGGTCAAGGCCCTTTTTGGGGCCCCCGGTGCACTCAGTGAATCTATTTGGCGCACTGGGTGTCACCTACTCCAGTTACCCCCTGTATAGGGGAAACTCCTATACATCAGAGCTGAGAACCAGCATGCCTTATACACTCCCTCTTCTCACCCATTCCTAAAGACACTTAACTACGAGTGCTCTCAATGACCTTGTTATTATTATTATTATCATTTATTTATATGGTGCCACAAGTGTTCCACAGCGCCTTACAAAGTACATAAACAAATAGATTGATTTACAGTGACTTACAGTACAGTACAATACATTACAGGACATGGATAATATACATTGCAACCATCACGACCATAACACCCAGATAATCAACAATGCAAAGCAAGCAAGTGTTAGGTGCTCTGGTAGAGAGTAAGAAGTAAATGAAGGTAGAGTAAGAAGAAGCACAAGAGGGTAGAGGGCCCTGCTCATAGGAGCTTACATTCCATAGTAACCAACACCAGCAGGTCAATTTCCCTAAAGTAATGTCTCATGGCATAATGGTAGGCGCACATTGATTATTATTATTATTATTATTATTATTATTATAATCTTTTATTTATATGGCACCACAAGTGTTCCGCAGCACCTTACGAAGTGCATGGACAAATTAGTGAACAAGAAACCAGTGATTCACAGTACTATAAAATGCAGTACTAGGACATGTTTTATACACATTGCTGCATTAGCAATCATAACATGCAAAAAAGCAAGAGGGCATAAGCAACCAGGTGTTAGGTACCCGAGTGAGGATTAGATGAAAGTGATAAGTAAGGAGAAGCACAAGAAGGTAGAGGGCCCTGCTCGTGAGAGCTTACATTCTAAAGGGTTGGGACAGACAAACAGGTGTGACACAGATGGGGTAGACAGGGAGGAAGGAGCATGTAGCAGCGGGTAAGGATGAGATCGGAAGATATTGATGAAGTATTGGGTCTTGAGAGCATGTTAGAAGATTTGGAGAGAGGTGGAGAGTAGGGACCAGCATGGGCAAAATCTTGGAGGCGGGAGTGGAAGGAAGTAATCAGTTGGCAGGAGATGCAGCATGCATTTGTTCAGCGAAGAGGGCAGATGGGAGTGTGAAGGATGATGATGTCAGAGATGTAAATTGGAGAGGAATGGGAGCCAGTGGAGGGCTTGTAGGAGAGGGAAGGCAGATGTAGAGTGTTTGAAGACGAAGATTAGCCAAGCAGCAGCATTGAGGACAGACTGGAGAGGAGAGGGGTGGGAGTCTGGTAGGCTAGATAGGAGGAGGTTACAGTAGTCAAATCTGGAGATAACCAGTGAGTGGATAAGGGTTTTGGTGGCGTCCTGTATGAGAAAGGGTCTAATCTTGGACATATCTTTGAGATGAAAATGGCAGGACTGTGGGAGGTGCTGAATGTGTGTTTTGAAGGAAAGGGAGGAGTCCAGGATAATTCTAAGACAGCACACTTTGGGGCTAGAGGAGATAGTTGTGCCATTAAATGATAATAAAATAGTGGGAAGTGAGGTTATGCGTAAGGGTGGGAAGATGATCAGCTCAGTCTTAGACATATTAAGTTTAAGAAAGCGCTGGGACTTCCAGGATGAGATAGCAGAGTGACAGTTGGAGATACGAGTGAGGAGAGAGGGGGAGAGATCAAGGAAGGAAAGGTAGATCTGAGTGTCATCAGAATATAAATGATATTGGAAGTCAAAAGAGCTGATGAGGATGTATAGAGGAATAATAGGAGAGTTCCAAGAACAGAACCTTGTGGAACACCTACTGTAAGTGGAAGAGGAGTAATGAGAAGAGACAATGAAGGAACAGTCAGAGGGGTAGGAGGACAGCCAGGAAAGGGCAGTGTCACATAGACCAGGGATTGAAGGACTTGCAGGAGGAGAGGGAGGTCCACAGTGTTAAAAGCAGCAGAAAGGTCAAGGAGAATGAGCAGAGAGTAGTGCCCCTTGGATTTTGGTAGAAGGATGTCAGAGATGGTAAGATGAATGGAAAGGGGTGGTCTAGGAAAGGAGGGGGTGGAGTGTTGAGGGTCTCATGGAATATGATGTTTTGACATACTGTATGGAGTCAATTTTAGTTGCAAAGTAGGTTGCAAAGTCAAGGGCAAAAAGCGAGGAGGGGAGGCGAGGAGGGGGTGGGTGGGTAGAGGAGGCAGTTGAAAGTGGCAAAGAGACACTGTGGTTTGAGGACTGGGAGGAAATTAGGCTTTTAATATTACTGTTTAGAGAGGGAAAGGGCAGCACTGTAGGATGAGAGCATAAATTTGAAATGGATGAAGTCTGCCGTAGTGCATGATTTTCTCCACTGTCGCTCAGCAGTTCATGAACACTTTTGCAGATATCTTGTGCATTTGGAATGCCAGGGTCAAGGTGCGGATCTGCATTGATCCACACATTGATAAACATAAAAATACATCAAGTAATCCGCTGGCAAAATGTTGTCAGGTAGACAGTGTGTGATAGCCCAGCATCAAATGGAAGAAACATCTCCATAGGATCTGAAACATTGATGGTTGCCATCCATGGACATATATATTTATATATATTTAAAGGCTACAAGGTGTGTATAGCACATGGGGTCCCTGGATCCTGGGCCCTCAACCTATACTTACCTCTCTGCTGACGCAACTGTACTCACTTGTGTAATTACTAGGGGTGTGCACCGGACACTTTTCGTGTTTTGTGTTTTGGTTTTGGATCTGGATCTTTCTTCGTGTTTTGGATCTGGATTGGTTTTGCCAAAACCACCCTTCCGTGTTTTGGGTTCTGGGTTTTGTGTTTTGGATCTGGATTTTTTCTTAAAAAATAAAAAAAACCCGCTAAAATCACATAAATGGGCCTTTTTTTGTTCCTACGCTATTAATAACCCCAATAACATTAATTTCCACTCATTTCCACTCTATTCTGAACACCTCACACCTCACAATATTGTTTTTAGGCCAAAAGGTTGTACCGAGGAAGCTGGATGACTATGCTAAGCGACACAAGGGGGCGGCACAAACACGTGGCCCATCTAGGAGTGGCACTGCAGTGGCAGACAGGAAGCCAATCAGCGTTATGGTGCCCATTTGCATGTAGCACGAACCCGGGAGATCCGTGCTACATGCATCTGTGTGATTGGCACAGAGCAATGACAGGTCCGTGAGACCCGTCTGTGCTGCTGTGGTAAAAAAAAAAAAAAAAAACCTGTGTAAAAAAAGAAAAAAATGGCGTGCACCCCCCCAAAAAAGAGCAACCAGCCCCGGGCATTAGTAACCCAGTGCTGGGTGTGCTTAAATACAGGGGACAAACGACGTAGGGGTCCCCTGTACTTAAGCACAACCAGCACCGGGCTAGTCAGAACCAGCGCTGGTTGCCAAAATACGGGGGACAAACGACGTAGGGGTCCCCTGTATTCTGCGCAACCAGCTCTGGGCTCTGATCCGGTCCTGGTTCTGGAAATATAGGGGACAAAAAATGAGTAGGGTTCCCCTGTATGTTCCAGAACCAGCACTGGACTTTTTCTAGCGGGGGGCTGATGCCACAGCCAGGGGAGCCCTTTCACCGGGCCCCCCAGCCGCAGCATCAACCCTGACCGCTAGTCAGCCCAGGCCGGGGATCCCTGGAGAGCTGGGGACCCCCCCAATAAAGGGGTCACCCTCTCCAGGGCACCCCAGGCCCAGGCTGATAGCCCGGGGCTATCCCCGCCACCCCTGGTGGCGGTGGGTGGCGGGTTGATTGTGTGGTGTGGTGTAAATAAAGAATATCAAACATTGTCTTTACAAGTAGAACTGCAAGTCCCAGCTAGCCTGCCCCGCATGCTGGTACTTGGAGAACCACAAGTACCAGCATGCAGGGCATTAAGGGCCCACTAGTACCTGTAGTTCACCTGTAAAAAAAATGTTTAAAAAAACACAGGACACACACACCGTGACAGTATAAGTTTATTAAACATACATACACACACACACATGTACACATACTCACCTATGTAACCTGTAGCATCGGTCCACTTGTCCGGTAAAGTATCCCTAGGGGACCTGTGAAAAAAAACATACTCACCATCTCCTATGCGAGGTTCTGTCCTCTTCGTTCCAAAGTAGGCATCCCCGGACTTGGCAAAAAAAAAAAACGAAAACGCGATCCACGAACTTAGTACCGTTCTATAGAACGGTACTTCCCGAATGAGAGCTTAGCGGCGGGGTATCACCATGGAAACCCCGCTGCTAAGCGTTCATTGGCTGAGAGAGGTCATCTCCCGTCTCTCAGCCAATGAACGGCTCCCTCCATTGTAGTCAATGGTGGGAACCGCAGGGTAAACTTTAATAACCTTGCGGCTCCCAGCATTGACTACAATGGAGGGAGCCGTTCATTGGCTGAGAGAGACGGGAGATGGCCTCTCTCAGCCAATGAACGCTTAGCAGCGGGGTTTCCATGGTGATACCCCGCCGCTAAGCTCTCATTCGGGAAGTACCGTTCTATAGAACGGTACTAAGTTCGTGGATCGCGTTTTCGTTTTTTTTTTTTTTGCCAAGTCCGGGGATGCCTACTTTGGAACGAAGAGGACAGAACCTCGCATAGGAGATGGTGAGTATGTTTTTTTTCACAGGTCCCCTATGGATACTTTACCGGACAAGTGGACCGATGCTACAGGGTTACATAGGTGAGTATGTGTACATGTGTGTGTGTGTGTGTGTGTGTGTGTATGTATGTTTAATAAACTTATACTGTCACGGTGTGTGTGTCCTGTGTTTTTTTTAAACATTTTTTTACAGGTGAACTACAGGTACTAGTGGGCCGTTAATGCCCTGCATGCTGGTACTTGTGGTTCTCCAAGTACCAGCATGCGGGGCAGGCTTGCTGGGACTTGCAGTTCTACTTGTAAAGACAATGTTTGATATTCTTTATTTACACCACACCACACAATCAACCCGCCACCCACCGCCACCAGGGGTGGCGGGGATAGCCCCGGGCTATCAGCCTGGGCCTGGGGTGCCCTGGAGAGGGTGACCCCTTTATTGGGGGGGTCCCCAGCTCTCCAGGGATCCCCGGCCTGGGCTGACTAGCGGTCAGGGCTGATGCTGCGGCTGGGGGGCCCGGTGAAAGGGCTCCCCTGGCTGTGGCATCAGCCCCCCGCTAGAAAAAGTCCAGTGCTGGTTCTGGAACATACAGGGGAACCCTACTCATTTTTTTCCCCTGTATTTCCAGAACCAGGACCGGATCAGAGCCCAGAGCTGGTTGCGCAGAATACGGGGGACCCCTACGTCGTTTGTCCCCCGTATTTTGGCAACCAGCTCTGGTTCTGACTAGCCCGGTGCTGGTTGTGTTTAAGTACAGGGGACCCCTATGTCGTTTGTCCCCTGTATTTAAGCACACCCAGCACTGGGTCACTAATGCCCGGGGCTGGTTGCTCTTTTTTTGGGGGGGAGGACGCCATTTTTTTCTCTTTTTACACAGGTTTTTTTTTTTTTATTTACCACAGCAGCACAGACGGGTCTCACGGACCCGTTAGTGCTCTGTGTCAATGACACAGATGCAAGTAGCACGGATCTCCTGGTCCGTGCGTGCATCTGTGTCATTGAAATACACAGCAGCACAGACGGGTCTCACTGACCCATCTGTGCTCTGTGTCACTGTCAATCACACAGATGCATGTAGCACGGATCTCACGAGTCCGTGCTACATGCAAATGAGCACCATAATGCTGATTGGCTGAGAGCCGTGACAGACGGCTCTGTCAGCCAATCAGCACTTTGCCCATTAAAGGCAAAGGCATTTTTTTTTAAATGGCCGCTCGAGGCAAAACCTCGAGATCCGACAGCAGATCTCGAGGTTTTGCCTCGGGAGAGGGATCCGGGGCAGACAGGGAGATCCGAGCTTGGGCTCGGATCGCCCCGGATCCCCGAAGTTCGGGTGGGTTCGGTTCTCAGGGAACCGAACCCGCTCATCCCTAGTAATTACCGGGAAAAAGGCACAGGTGCCATGTTCCCAAAGATTTGCACATGCGCAGTAGAGAAATCGCGGGGGCACCATTTTCCTGGATATCTGTACATATGCAATGGTGCGGTGCCAGTGTTTACTTGGCGCATGAGCCAGTAGGAGAGTGGCGGGGCCGGCACAGAGACTGCACATGGTCCCAATAAGTAAAATTTATGGGTAAAACCACAGCTGGATGCATTTTTAACTGTTTTTGTTTGTCTTTTAATAGTTATATTCCAATAAAATTATTGTAATATGTTTACAGACATTATTACAGTTTTTCACCCTCAAAAATTCACTTTTGTAGACTTAATAAAATTATCCCCGGTGAAAGCAAGAATGGTCTGGTCTTATTAGCCAAGACACCTGTGATGCTGAAGTGGTTAGATATGTGTTCCTTATTGCACCAGGAATAAAATATCTGCAAAACAATTAGACCACAATAATGCAATATGGCCCAATACATTTCACTTTTGGGTTTATAGAAACGAACCTGGCATTGATTGTCATACAGCTAACAGATTACCAAACATGAATGAATATACTTAGCTCCTTGCCACAGGATCAAGGTAAGCTAGCCACACATAAATCAAAGACAGCAAAGACAAAATATATGATCTCAGGGGCGGCCCCACACACAGATTTATTTTCATTTCATATGAGCAGTGTGAGATATGACTTTTGGCCTCTGCTGGATTAGTCTTATTGAAGAAGGTTTTTATTGAATGCTGTAATAATATTGAGGCTTACAATACAAAGGATAAACGGTCTTAGGCAAACAGCAGAAATCATTGTGTCATAACAAAAAAGTGACCTTCAAACATACAGCAAGGTCACGTATTTATAATGAAATGATATTGTAAAATTAGATGACAAGTAATAACTCATTTTACATTGTATCTAGCGGTGTCATTACTTATAAAGTGATAAGTGCACCTGCTTTGTTTTCTTACATAGGGCCGCAATCAGTTTGGAGCGAAAAGACGTTTTCGCATGGTTTTTGGCGAAAATTTCTCCTGAAAATGTATCTCCGTATTCAGGGCCTGATTCAGAGCCGGACGCTATTTGCGGACGCTTGTTCAGAAAACGGGGCTGGCTATTTAAATTGAGCGCTCGCTCTTTGCTGTCTGTTGACACCTCTATGTCTGAGCGAGTGAACGAAAAATGCGCTCGCTATTTTGTAAAGACTCCCCCTGGCCGTTCGCATCATACGTCATCTCCGCTATTTATTTGATTAATCGAGTACATTGAAAGGCGTATGAACTGCTCGCTATTCTTGTGGTAGCATTTTCCTACCGCAATCATGCGAGCAGTTCAGGCTAAAAGACAACTAAGTGACGTGGTCGATGACGCTGCTTTGTTAATTATGCACACCCTTAAAATGCCCGTTTTGACTGTTTGGCACGCCTGCGTTCGGATCTCCACTCCCCGTTTTCAAGCACCTTCCCCTGTTACCACCCACAAACGCCTCATTCTGTCACTCAAATTAGCAGGCATTCGCTACTTTGCGAGCACACGATTTCCGACAGCACTGACTGGTTGGCACATGCGCATTACAACCCTTACGCATGCGCAGATGTGCGAACATCGCTCGGAGCGAACGAGCGGCTCTGAATCAGGCCCTCAGTTCCAGTCCGTTTTTGCCTATGCGAAAAGTCAATGGACTGAAATAGGCGATACTATTTCTCCACAGAATAGCAGGTGAAAAAAAGTGCAAAATCTATATTTTGGGGCGCAGATGTTGGGAAACCACACAGAACCCTTGGTACACCCCCACAGGACAATTCATCCAAAAAAAGAAATAAAAAAATTCCAGGAACACCCCAAAAAACACATTAGAAATTTGGGGCAAAAATGGGGACAACTTCAAAAACTATTTATTTATTACCAGTTATTTATATAGCGCACACATATTCCGCAGCACTTTACAGAGAGAATATTTGTCCATTCATATCAGTTCCTGCCCCAGTGGAGCTTACAATCTATATTCCCTACCACATGCGCACACACAGGTTAATTTTTTTGTGGAGAACCAATTAACCTACCAGTATATTTTTGGAGTGTGGGAGGAAACCCGAGTACCCAGAGGAAACCTACACAAGCACAGGGAGAATATACAAACTTCAAACAGTTAGAGCCGTTATGGGAACAGAACCCACGACCTCAGTGCTGTGAGGCAGCAATGCTAACCATTACACCGTCTGTGCTGCCCAAGTGTTATGGGGATTGCAGGTGCTTGTATGACGGAGGAATTACATTTTACTAAAACTTCACTTTAGAGACTACCCAATAAGATTCGGTAAAAAAAAACGAACGGAACCGAGTAGAACCGAGCCTGCACAACCCTAATTAAGATATGCTAGTACCCAATTTCAAGCACCCCAAATTTGATGGAATTACTTGTTTGCTCCAAAAAACATTGCTTTAGGCCATTCTTCACCACTTTTACCAAGACGCTAATAGCAAGCAAGTACCCTCACTAGTTCAATTAGGGCCAATACTAAACTACCATAATGATTTCCGATGTCAGCCCATCTTTTTCTGGGGTACAGAGTGAATCCCCCAATTCAACTTGCACTTTTCGCCTGTTACACATTTGCTGGGTCCCGTTTTCGCCTGTTTGGCAATTGAATATGGAGTAAATCGGGAGCGTGCACGAAAATTTTTTTGTGTCCAAAACACGTGAAGGCGGCGAATAGTCAGGCAGGCAAAACTTTCTCGTGGATGCAAAACTAATTGAATATGGCCCATAGTGGGCAGCATGGCGATGCCATGGTTGGCAATGACGGCTCAAGGCACTGGGGTCTTTGCTTCGGCTCCTCCCAGGGCACTATCTGTGTTGAGTTTGTATGCTCTCCCTGTGCTTGCTTTGGATTCCGGTTTCCTCACGTCCTAACCGTATTGGATTGGACATCGGGGTAATACTCTTTTTTTTTTAACAGGACTGACCACTGTATATATACAGTGTGTGTATATGTGTATATATATATATATATATATATATATATATTAGGGGTGAGCGGGTTTGGATTTCTGAAATCCAAGCCCCCCCGATCCGAGTCAGGCTCGACTTTTCCCGCCTGACTCAGATCTGAAATCGAGGCAAAACGTCATCATCCCGCCTTCCGGGTCTCGCGGGTTTTGGATCCTATATAAGGTACCCGCGTCGGCGCCATTTTCTCACTCGGCTGTGGACAGTGAAGAGGGAGGGTGGGAGTTAGGGCTGGCTGGGCTGTGTAGTGTAGTGTAGTGCAGTGTAGTGTTGTGCTGTGCTGTGCTGCGCTGTGCAGCTGTTGTCCATAAGGGCTGTGTCCACTCCTCCAAAGTCCATAGGGGCTGGCTGGACTGTGTTGTGCAGTCAGTTGTCCATAGGGCTGTGTCCACTCCAAAGTCCTGTGCAGAGTCCCAGTCCTAAAGGGGTGCTGTAGTGTCCAGGGGGTGCTCTCTCCATCAGGGGTGCTCCCCCCAAGTGCAAAAAAAAATTTAATATTTTCTGTGTTTGTGAATTGTGTGCGCAGTAGCCGCACGTGCATCAACAAAGTAGTGCCAAGCGTGCGCCTGTGTCATAAGTAAAGGGCCGGCTGGCTTGACTGTTAAAGGGTGCTGTAACCCTGAAAGTACACTCCAAACCAAATAAAAAAATATTTTCTGTGTTTGTGAATTGTGTGCACAGTAGCCGCACGTGAATCAATGAAGGAGCAGCGCCAAGCGTGCGCCTGTGTCCCATAAGTAAAAGGCCGGCTGGCTTGTCCGTTAAAGGGTGCTGTAACCCCCAAAGGGCACTCCAAACAAAATAAAAAATTATATTTTTTTGTGTTTGTGAATTGTGTGTGCAGTAGCCGCACGTGCATCAACAAAGTAGTGCCAAGTGTGCGCCTGTGTCCCATAAATAAAGGGCCGGCTGGATTGACCACTAAAGGGTGCTGTAACCCCCAAAGGGCACTCCAAACTAAATAAAAAAATATTTTCTGTGTTTGTGAATTGTGTGGGCTGTAGCTGCACGTGCATCAACAAAGGAGCAGCGCCAAGCGTGCGCCTGTGTCCCATAAGTAAAGGGCCGGCTGGCTCATTTCTTAAAGGGTGGTGTAACACACAAAGTGCACTAGTCTCCAACAAAAGTAAAAAATTATTTTCTGTGTTTGTGTGCGCATTAGCCGCACGTATATATCAATATAACATAAATGGAGGACCAAACTTTCTCCGATAAAAATAAAATAGGGAAAGATCAAGAACCACTTCCTCCTAGTGCTGAAGCTGCTGCCACTAGTCATGACATAGACGATAACATGCCATCAACGTCGTCTGCCAAGGTCGATGCCCAATGTCATAGTAGAGGCCACATACAATCCCAAATGACAAAGTTCAGGAAAATGACCTTAAAAAAAACATTTAAATCATCTGAAGAGAAACGTAAACTTGCCAATATGCCATTTATGACACGGAGTGGCAAGGAACGGCTAAGGTCTTTCCCTATGTTCATGACTAGAGGTTCAGCTTCACATGACGATGGAAGCCCTCCTCCCGCTAAAATAATCAAACGAGTTAAGCTGGCCAAAGCACAGCAAAGAACTGTGCATTCTAAGAAGATATCACAAATCCCCAAGGAGAGTCCAAGTGTGGTGGCGGTTGCGATGCCTGACCTTCCAAGCACTGGATGGGAAGAGGTGGCTCTTTCCACCATTTGCACGCCCCCTGCAAGTGCTGAAAGTAGCACCCACAGTCCACTTGCTGATATGCAAATTGAAGATGTCACTGTTGGAGTACAACAGGATGAGGATACTGGTGTAGCTGACACTTCAAAAACCTTAATTTCCACTCATTTCCAGTCTATTCTGAACACCTCACACCTCACAATAGTGTTTTTATGTCCAAAAGGTTGCACCGAGGTAGATGGATGACTATGCAAAGCGACACGAGTGGGCAGCACAAACACGAGGCCCATCTAGGAGTGACACTGCAGTGGCAGACAGGATGGCAGTTTGAAAAACTAGGCCCCAAACAGTACATAATGCAAAGAAAAAAAGAGGTGCAAGATGGAATTGTCCTTGGGCCCTCCCACCCACCCTTATGTTGTATAAATAAGACATGCACACTTTAACAAACCAATCATTTCAGCGCCAGGGTCTGCCACATGACTTTGGCTGAAATGATTGGTTCGTTTGGGCCCCCACAAAACAAGCTGGCAAATAATCTGTCCCTGCACAAACTGGCTCTACGGAGGCAAGATGTCGTCCTCATCCTCCTCATCCACCGATTCCTCACCCTCTTCAGCGTTGTGTACATCCTCATCCTCACAGAGTATTAATTCATCCCCGCTGGAATCCACCACCACAGGTCCCTCTTTACGTTAGGCTGGTCTCCCTGGAAGAGTTGATAATTCATTTTTATGAACATCATCTTCTCCATATTTTGTGGAAGCAACCTCCTACGCCTTTCGCTGACAAGGTTCCCGGCTGCACTAAACACTCTTTCGGAGTACACACTGGAGGGAGGGCAACTCAGGTAAAATAGAGCCAGTTTGTACAGGGGCCTCCAAATTGCCTCTTTTTCCTGCCAGTACAGGTACGGACTGTCTGACATGCCTACTTGGATGCTATCACCGATGTAATCCTTTAACAGACAGACGCACGCTTGTCGCTGCTGCTTTGAGGATGCAGGTGCGGATACAGCCCACACAATTCACAAAGACAGAAAATAAAGAAGAATTTTTTATTTTTTGTGGAGTGCACTTTGAGGGTTACACCACCCTTTAACAGACAGATGCACGCTTGTCGCTGCTGCTTTGAGGATGAAGGTGCGGCTACTGCGCATACATTTCACACACAAACACAGAAAAAAAGAAGATTATTTTATTTTAATTGGAGCGCACTTTGGGGGTTACACCTCCCTTTAACAGACAGATGCACGCTTGTCGTGTCGCTGCTGCTTCGAGGATACAGGTGCTACTGCACATACATTTCACAAAGACAGAAAAAAAAGAAGAATTTTTAATTTTTTGTGGGGTGCACTTTGAGGGTTACACCACCCTTTAACAGACAGATGCACGCTTGTCGCTGCTGCTTTGAGGATGCAGGTGCGGCTACAGCTCACACAATTCACAAAGACAGAAAAAAAAAGATTTTTTTAATTGTTTGTGAAGCGCACTTTGAGGGTTACACCACCCTTTAACAGACAGACGCACGCTTGTTGCTGCTGCTTTGAGGATGCAGGTGCGGCTACAGCCCACACATTTCACAAAGACAGAAAAAAAAGAAGAATTTTTTAATTTTGATTGGAGGCCACTTTGGGGGTTACAGCACCCTTTAACGGACAAGCCAGCTGGCCCTTTACTTATGACACAGGCGCACGCAGTCGCTGAATGGCAAAAGTGGCAGAAATTTTTCGGGCCACCCAAAGTGTCTCCTGCACGCCCCTGTCGCTTTTCAGAAAATTCTGCACCACCAAGTTTATTGTGTGAGCAAAACATGGGACGTGCTGGAATTTTCCCAGATGTAATGCCCGCACAATATTGGTGGCGTTGTCAGATATCACAAATCCCCAGGAGAGTCTAAGTGGGGTAAGCCACTGGGCGATGATTGTCGGCGGTGTGCCTCTTACTGAAACCGGAGATACACAGCATAGCCTGCCTTGGAACGAGCTGGCGTTTCTGAGATGCTGCTACTGGTGACGCTGCTGTTGTTGCTGCGTAAGGTGATACATTTACCCAGTGGGCTATCACAGTCATATAGTCCTTAGTCTGCCCTGTTCCACTTGTCCACATGTCCGTGGTTAAGTGGACATTGGGTACAACCGCATTTTTCAGGACACTGAGGACACTTTTTCTGACAATTCTGTACAGTGGGCCTGATCCAGAGCTGCTCGTAAGCGGCTGCTCGTTCGTTCCGAGCGATGTTCGCACATCTGCGCATGCGTACGGATTGTAATACGCATGCGCAAACCAGTCAGTGCGGCCGAAAATCGTGTGCTCGCTAAATAGCGAATGCCTGCTATTTTGAGTGACAGGAGGAGGCGTATGTGGGTGGTAACAGGGGAAGGTGCTTGAAATTGGGGAGTGAAGATCAGAATGCAGGCGTGCCTAAAGGTCAAAACAGGCATTTTAAGGGTGTGCATAATTAATAAAGCAGCGTCATCGACCACATCACTTGGTTGTTTTATAGTCAGAGCTGCTCGCATGATTGCGGTAGGAAAAAACAACCACAAGAATAGCGAGCAGCTCATATGCCGTCCGATGTACTCGATTAATCTAATAAATAACGGACATGACGTATGATGCGAGCGGCCAGGGGGCGTTTTTTTCAAAATTACGTCCGATGTTTTGTTCGCTCGTTCAGACATAGAGGCGTCAACAGACCGCAAAGAGCTAACGGTTAATTTAAATAGCCACCCCCTTTTTCTGAACGAGCGAGCGCAAATAGCGTCCTGCTCTGAATCAGGCCCAGTCTCGGTATCGCCTGCCTAGTGAAGTGGAATTTAGACAGGATTTGGAACCGGGGACACACTACCTCCATCAATTGTCTAAATCCCACTGCACCAATGGCGGATACCGGACGCACGTCTAACACCAACATAGCAGTCAAGGCCTCAGTTATACGCTACAGGATGACTGCTGTCGTACTTCATCCACCTCGCTAAGGACTTTTGGTGGGTCAATTGTTTAGTAAAAGTAGTGGTGTTCCTACTTCCTCTCTGAGATGATGAACAACTCCCAGCAGCAGCAACAGCACTAGGAGGAAGTGGTTCTTGATCTTTCCCTATTTTATTTTTATCGGAGAAAGTTTGGTCCTCCATTTATGTTATATTGATATATACGTGCGGCTAAGGCGCACACAAACACAGAAAATATTTTTTTATTTTTGTTGGAGACTAGTGCACTTTGTGGGTTGCACCACCCTTTAAGAAATGAGCCAGCCGGCCCTTTACTTATGGGACACAGGCGCACGCTTGGCGCTGCTCCTTTGTTGATGCACGTGCAGCCACAGTGCACACAATTCACAAACACAGAAAATATTTTTTTATTTGGCTTGGAGTGCACTTTGGGGGTTACAGCACCCTTTAACGGTCAATCCAGCCGGCCCTTTACTTATGACACAGGCGCACGCTTGGCGCTACTTTGTTGATGCACGTGCGGCTACTGTGCACACAATACACAAACACAAAAATATATAGTTTTTTATTTTTTTTGGAGTGCACTTTGGGGGTTACAGCACCCTTTAATGGACAAGCCAGCCGGCCCTTTACTTATGGGACACAGGCGCATGCTTGGCGCTGCTCCTTTGTTGATGCATGTGCAGCCACAGTGCACACAATTCACAAACACAGAAAATATTTTTTTATTTTGTTTGGAGTGCGCTTTGGGGAAAACAGCACCCTTTAACGGTCAAGCCAGCCGGCCCTTTACTTGTGACACAGGCGCTACTTTGTTGATGCACGTGTGGCTACTGCGCACACAGGGCCTGATTCAGAGCCGGATGCTCTGACCAGAGCGCTCGCTCTGAATCAGGGCCCTCCTACCAGAAAATGGAGCGGCCTCCAGGCCGCTCGTATAGCTGTGGGTGACCACCCACAGGTATAGCGAGCGGCCATGATGATGGACGCGATGGTCAAGACCATTGCGACCATCGGGCTTGCGACGAGACCCTGCGGTAGGGTCTCGCTGCTGCAAGCCCTGGAGTGATTTTGGCTCTATCAGAGCCAAAATCACTCCCACTGACCCCACTACTGATGTCAGTGGGGCCGGACTCAGACGGGTAGGCGTTCCCATGGGAACGCCTCCGTCTGGCAGCCACGCCCCCGGCACGCCCACCAAAGGGGGCGTGCTATCAGTCACCATCGACAGCACGCCCCCTTTGGTGCGAGACCCATAACGACAGCTTGGCTCCCTCCATCTTGCACATGCGCATTAGGGCACCATCGCCCCGCTTGCGAGCGTCCTGCGCTCGCGAGCGGGTCTGAATCAGGCCCACAATTCACAAACACAGAAAAAATATTTATTTTTTTTTGCACTTGGGGGGAGCACCCCTGATGGACAGAGCACCCCCTGGACAACATTACAGCACCCCTTTAGGACTGGGAAACTGCACAGGACTTTGGAGTGGACACAGCCCCTATGGACAACAGACTGCACAACACAGTCCTGCCAGCCCCTATGGACTTTGGAGGAGTGGACACAGCCCCTATGGACAATAGCAGCACAGCACAACACAGCCAGCCCCTATGGACTTTGGAGGAGTGGACACAGCCCCTATGGACAACAGCAGCACAGCACAACACAGCCAGCCCCTATGGACTTTGGAGGAGTGGACACAGCTCCTATGGACAACAGCAGCACAGCACAGCACAACACTACACTGCACTACACTACACTACACAGCCAAGCCAGCCCTAACTCCCACCCTCCCTCTTCACTGTCCACAACCGAGTGAGAAAATGGCGCTGACATGAGTACCTTATATATATGAGCAGCAGCCACAGCAGTCTCCTATGCCTGTGGGGGGGAGCGATCACACTGATCGCGCCCCCTCTGGCTTTGCGCCGGGATGAGGGGCTTACAGCGCCAACCTCCCCGGCGCACAGTGCCGCTTGGCGGCGCTGCAAACTGTTTTGTTTTTTTTTGCTCGAGGGGGCGTGGCCACACCTCCCATGGTCAGGCCACGCCCCCTCTGTACCTGGGCCCGCTGCGGCTCTCTGCGACCCTGGTCTCAGGTCAAACACTGCTCAGTCTCCTAGTAACCACTTGGATCACAGGTCTGGATGGGTAGTGTTCAACTACAGACCTATATGTTAGAATCTCTGGACCTGATTCAGCCATGCACGATAGTGCGCAGTCAGTGATTGACAGTCTGCTGCTGTTTGTGGGTGGGGAGGGGGTGGCGATGCCCTCAGTTTCCTGAAACGGAGGTGTGTCGCTGCCGTTGCGGGGGAGGGAAGAAGCCAGGATCACTGTCGGCTGACTGAGATTTCCTAGCCTCTTCCCCTAAACTGCGGCAGCTGGCTGTAGGACCCCATGGGTCACAGAAAGCCCGCCGATGGTACGCAGATTAACCGATGCTGCGTTGGACAACACAGCTTGGATAAGTAATGCACAGGAGGCGTGATTGCTCCTGCTGTATTACCATTTCTGCAAGGATCGCAATTGCAAAGCTGCCTGCGTGCATACATAATATATCTATAGCCTGCGTGCATACATCATGTATCTATAGCCTGCGTGCATACATCATATATCTATAGCCAGCGTGCATGCATCATATCTATAGCCAGCGTGCATACATCCTATCTATAGCCTGAGTGCATACATCATATATCTATAGCCTGCGTGCATACATCACATATTTATAGCCTGCATTCATCTTTGCAATTAGGATCATTGCAGGATCAGGCCCTCTGTCAATTTGTCACATATGTTCCTCACAAGAAAAGTTATTGATATTCTATACATGTTAAGTATTTTGATTGTTTCATTTTATCAGATGGCAACTTTTCCATGGGCAATTAAATCTAAAAACAAGAACTTGTTGCTTGTTTTCAGTCCTCTGTATTTGTAAAAACAACAATAATAAAAAATGCCAGGTACAAATCAGCAAGGAAGCTGCCATCCAGATGGCCAGGATACAAACAACATGCTGATGTCTTTTTCTGCTATCTCTTTGTACGAGGAACTTGGTGTCCTACAGGCCACTGTAGCATCTATAGTGTGGGTGCAACGTGCACAGTTTGTCCCTGTGACTTGCTGTTGCTTCTTTCCTGGAATTAGTCTGCATTTAATTGTTTTTTGTTCTTTTGTGACATTTTTCACTGCTCTTTTAATCTCTTCCTGTTGCATGTATTCAATTATTGTTCGATTTATAGCAGGTGGTTGGCCAGCGAGCCAACCGGAACACTGCTCTTGCGTGTGTTGAATGTGAGCCTAGCTGAGCAGTGAAGCACTTGCCACATTTTTCCCAATGACCTAGAAATTTGTAAATAAAGTTCCAAGATGTCACATAACTGTTCCTTTGAAGCTCTAGTGTTCTGTTGGCACATAGGTGACATTTTTAAATGAAGCCTGATGTCTCTTTCTGAGAAACCTATATTCCTCATAATCAGATTTTAGGTTGTTTTTTAAGCAATTTTTTTCAGTGAGAACCCACCGGCAGATATTTTGGCTAAGATAAATATTGGAAGATATTACACAATTTTTAGTTTTAAAATGGAAGTATTCAATATTTTTTCTAGAGTATTAAATGTACCACAGTTGCACAAAAAAAGGAAAACTACAGAGAATTGTAGAGAGTTGTATATTTTGGGTTTTCATGCTTGATTAATGTACATAGCTCTGAAGCTTAGGTGGGTTTGGCTTTCTTAATGTTCAAGTATAGTGGTGGCCCTCTCAGCATTAACTAAGTAGTGCCAATGCTGAGATGAACCCATGAGGTTGCCAATTGGCACCGATTAGATAATAGCTCACACCGTTTTTGATAAATAGTGAATGGAAAAGTACACAAGAGATGCCAAACATGTGAAGTTTTTAATACACTATGTTGGGGGGGGGATGTATCAAATCATCTAAGGAGGACAAGGAGAGAAGTTGCTCCTAGCAACCAATCAGCTTGTAGCAATCATTTTATTGAATCTACTTGATACATGATAGCTAAAATCTGATAGGTTGATTTAGTTTGGTTTATTGATAGATAACAGGTACAGCCGTACTCACTGTTACATATACTGTACTGTACACTGGTAATGGAGCTTGAGTGGAGCAGTGTTCTATACAGCTCACCAGCCGGAGAGTGTATGCTGTTTGCGGGTATTGGTGCAGGATGCTGTAACAGCTTTATATGCAGGCATTAGCAAGGTTCTTTATAGGAGCTAATAGGAGACCTCTGTCTTCCACCATTTCACTCTACACAGAAACAAACAAGATGGGCCCTGCACATGCTCAGTAGTAAGCTCTGCCATCTTGGAATATCTTGGAACAAGGCATGAAACCTCCCTAGAGGGACAGGAAGACTGGTGTCTGCACAATAGCGCCGTCTTTTTTCAGCAGTTCTATGACCATGAAATGCCGCTGGCACTTGAAGAATGTCGTCCAGGTTAGTCCTGCTAAACAGGAATAGTAATCCTCAGATTTAGCTCCTCATTTGAACCCAACCACGACAACCCTAATCCTTCTATCAAACTCCCCAGGGTCCTCACCATCAAATGGAAAATTATTCTAATTGGGCTTTGTGAGTTTGTATAAAAAAGTGATCAAAGATCCTGATCAGTGTAAAACAATTAGCGCACACATATTACGCAGCACTTTACAGTGAATAAAGTGAATATTTGGCCATTCACATCAGTTCCTGCCCCAGTGGAGCTTATACTATATATTTGTTACTACATACACCCACCCACTGAGGGTTAATTTTTGTTGGGAGACAATTAACCTACAAGTATATTTTTGAAGTGTGGGAGGAAACCAAGAGTACCAAGTACCAAGAGGAAACCCACGCAAGCACAGAGAGAATATAAAGACTCAACACAGTTAGGGCTGTAGTGAGTATTGAATCCACTATGCCTAATGGGCGAGTGTATTTGTTCAACAAACTTATTAAACAACCTGATCAGTGTATGGAAGTTGTAGTATAACATATTATCCATTTCCTGTACATTTTGACTGTGGTGAGGACGGACACCGTAGAAAGTACCCATCGCAAAACAAATGCATTTAATAAAACAGTTGTTAGATACAGTGAATACTATGGGGAGATATATCAAATAATGTATCAAAATAAAGTAAAAAAAAAAGTGTAAATGCTATAACTTTGGCAATTGATGTAGAATGGTACGTTCATGCTACATAATGTCACATAGGGATAACATTCTCAAACAAAGCCTGGGACAGTGGGTATGTCACACAAGTAAATAAAATATAACATGTGATATGATTCTTAACATTTAATACATGATGCACTGTAATACTGAAAAGAGATTCCGACTTATTTTTTACATAAATATTTGCAAAAACCATTATTACAGGCAAAGTAAATAACGAGCAAATAACATGAATGTTAAAAGTTAAATCATTCAATGAAATGAAATAAAACAATGTTACAAGGCAGTACTCACCAACGTCATTAGATGTGAAGGTTGTGCCAGTTTCCAGGACTAAAATGTAATATAACGCTCATCTGTTTATTCATTATGTTTTACGGTACAGATTGCTGGTGAAACAAAATGTATTCAGTCTAAGCTTTTTTAATTGAGCATTTTTGTCCATATCTGGTATAAAACTAGAACAGTAAGCTTTGCCTAATTGAAGACGCTACAGTGATAGTTATGAGCGTCTAGGTTTTATTATAATACATTTCATGTGTCTTAATTGGAGTGTGGCACAGCTTACTAGAGAAGGCTCTGTGGATACCTTCAAACCTTCCCTTGTTCAAAACTGACTACTAAGAAAAAGCTTTCCCCACTGATTAAATCACTGTGATGCACCATTGAAATTTTAGTATTCAAAACAAACAATTTGTAACACCGTTCTTTACGATACATGTGGAAGCTACTGCACTCCATTTCAAAAAGTTAAAACGTACTTACTGCAATAACATGTATAGCTGAACTGAATTGGGGCATTGTTCTAAAACTAGATAGTCTAATGATTCTCAGGTGGGACCAATGCAGATTTGAACAAAAAGTCAGCCATAATTAATTTTTTCAATGGAACTAAATGTGAATATTCGCCCGTAATCAGAGTTGTACGCGTCTGTTTGACTGCACCCGTCCTATCCATGCGCTTGGTTTCATAGCCGGCATCACTAACCGCCAACACTATCCTCGGGGTCACAACACTCTGAACATTTTACCTAAGCATGAACACCCCGATATAACCGAGTTTATACAACTCTGAATTGCACATAGTTTCATATGCTCGGCTTTGGAGCATGCTTACTGCAGAAATGGGGAAAAACAATCTACAAAACTCACTAGCCTTCAACTCTGCATCCGCCCCTTAATATAAGCCTGCAGTTCCTATTAGCGGGATCGGTATGTCTGACTGATCAAATCCCGACGCTGGAAGACCGGCAGTGAAGATCCCGACAGGTGAGTATTTTAAGTATTCACTAATCTAACCCCCCACCTAACCCTCGCTTAGGGGTGCCTAACCCTTACCTCCCTCCCAACTGCCTAACCCTAACCCCCCCCTGTAAGTACCTAAATCTAACCCCCCCTTCCCCGCAGCCTAAACCTAAGTCTCCCGGGGTGTGCCTAACCCTAACCTCCCCCCGGGGGTGCCTAACCTTAACCCCCCCTTTCCCTAACCTGACCCTAACCCTCCCGGGGAGGTGCCTAACCCTAAGTCCCCCCCTGGGAGCCCCTAACCTAAGCCCCCCCCACGGCTGTCCGCGGCCACTGCCCGGCTTACCTTCAATCGGTATGCCGGGCGTCAGGCTCCCAGTGTAGGTAAAATGACAGGTAACGGGATTCGACGCCTGCCATTAGACCCCTGCCGGGATTAGACAGTCGCGAAGCCGGCAGTCGGCATTTCGACCGTCGGCTTCCTGACTGCATCTCCTATTAGCTCTTTTTTTTAAAAATTAGGTTATTTTACATACATGTTTTTGACAGTAGTTGTATTATTGCTCATATGACATACTGAAGCTTCAATGGGCAGCACTTTACAAAAAGGAAAAGTTTGGAGTATTTAAGGGATTCATCCAGAATTAAATGATCGTAGACATTGCAGCAATGTTTTTTTTTGCATTGCACACACCTATCATGAACCACAATCCCTGAAATGTTTGCAAAGCGTCACCATGGAGGATATATATATATTTTATTAAATAAACTTCACGGTCATCTACTCGTGGCAACCAGACAGACACGTTTGCACAAAAATATGCAGGCATAAATTTTCCGGTTTGTTGAAGATTTTTTTACATTTATTTTTTGAAAGCAGAACAGGAAGAAAAACAAAATAATTTCCATTTCTTAAAACTATATAAAAAAAAAATAACGCTGCTGTTTATTAACTTTTGTGTCATTATTTTTAGCAATAGTTTTTTTTCTTTTAATTTTTCTTTTACAGTATATTCTTGATTTGCACATATGTACTCTTGGCTTTATATTATATTGGAGGAATTATTATTTCTTTATTGCTTCCTGTTTTGAAATGCTTGGATAGGTTGACTGAAAAGAGAGATAATTTTTTTTTATATAGTGGAGTCATGACATAATGTTCCCTTTTCCCTGTAAAAAAAATGAAATCGTGTTATTGGCCATTTAAAGTCAAATAGAATGTGACCTCATAATGTTAATGGGTCTCTTTTGCTTTTTTTTATGTTTTGTAAGCCTTTACTATCCAGTCAAGATGACGACTGACTCAGCCGAGTTTATTTACTCCTAATATTTGAAATGTGAAATTATCTGTTATTTTTTAGAGTGCACTTGTGGTCCTCATATGAGACAATGTTGACGTTTTTAAAACATACTGTATATTGCTATTTAAGGGGAAGATTTATCCCGAAGTGTGGTGTGGAGCTACAGCACACGGAGCAATCCCATGCTATGGCGCCACCTCCCCCAATTAAGTTTGCCAAAGGGGCCAATTGGAGGAAAAAAAAATACTTTGTTGGATAATAAATGCAGGATTTTTTTAATTGTTTGAAATAATTTCATATTTCACAAATTTTATGAGTAAGATGTGTAGAGATTACTGTATAACATATATAGATCGCACTTACACATATACATGAATGGATCAATTCTGTAGGAAGTTAATAAACATACAAGTACATTTCTGTACTGTGGGAGGAAACATGGGTCCTGGTGGAAATCCACACTAACACAGAGAAAATACACTGCTGTGTACTACACAGGTGCATTGAGGGCGACCCAATGTAAGACAGGGTGTACTGGGATAAGCAGGATATTATAAAGAATCTGCCGACCAGTAACAATAGCCTTGGTTCCTGGAATCTCTGGAGAGCAGATGAGTGATTCTTCCCATTCTCTCAGAAAGTGTGCACCATAAAGGGAGGATACAACATGTTTATATCTGTGCACAAGTCTTAACTCCAGAAACAGCAGCTAAACTACAAGTCTCAGCATATCCAGTTTGACAGTTCCACTACAACAGTAGAGCAACCAACAAGTGTCCCCTATGCTCCTCTGTGTGCAGCTTTTATCAAGCCTCATAGAAGGGGAGATGTATCAAGACTTAGCTAGAGATAAAATGGAGAGGTTGCCCAAAGCAACTAATCCGTGTGTATAAAATGACAGAAGCTGATGGGTTGCTATGGTAATAGTGTAATTCAGCTCCAGGCAGCATAGACATAACCTCTGCAGTGCACTCTCCAGCAAAACATCTGACTTTTCCTTTCACAGCCACCTCCAGTGCTGCTATCAGGGCCTGCTATTAGGGCAGTACGTTCTGCACCCTCCATGCTGAGGTAGTGAGGCGAGTGACATCACAGCACACAGGAAGGATCTTCTGCCAGTAGCTAGAAGGAAAGGGAGCATCCTTTCTCACGTCAGCCTCCAGTCTCCGCCCTATTACTTCCTGCACCCCTCTCCTGCCGGGGTTAGTTCCTTCCACCCCATACAGAGCAGCACTGCTCATGTCAGGCAATCCATTGTCAGTGTTGACTTTACCGGCCAGACAGTGCCCCCCACCTCTATCAGTGCCTGGTGCTCATGCTCTATGTGCTCCGCCTATGCTATGCCCCTGAATTTATCAAACTTTCCAAAGAGGACAAGTGGTGGTGTTGCCCATAGCATGATAGCTGGAATCAGATTGGTTGTTCTGGGGAAGACCTCTATTTGTCTTTATTAGAATGTTTGATAAATCTCCCCCTATTAATTAAGTGTACTACTACATAGGGAATACATTGTCATCTTAACTTGTGTAATTCTTACAATGCACTAACTTGCACAATCATTGGTCAGTCACCATGCCTCCCATATACGTGATGTCATGCTGAGGGGGTGGGTCCACGGACACCAGGAAGTACAGGCGCTCCTTGTGGCTGTACAGGTTGTAAGATGCATGCCACAGCGTTCAAAAGGCTACAATGCGCTGTTCCATTCTCCCTGCAAACCAAATGCTGGTGCCACGGAGCAGTGATGTTGCCACCCAGAAGGACCCTGCATCTTGGGCAATGCCACCTCTTGCGCACTCTTAGTTACTGCCTTGCCAAAACCCTTAATGTATTTGTAAGGCACAATACCAAGTTTACTATATTGGACTGCCATTTGCATTATGTTGAATAAGATGCCCTTAAGCAAAAAGTTGCTGGATGGTCCATGTTGCAGTCCAGATTGTAATGAAACATGTGAGTCTCTTTCATCACATTTATCAAATTAAGGGGCAGATGTATCAAACCTTCAGAAGAAATAAAGTGCAGTTGCCCATAACAACCAATCAGCTTCTACCTGTTATTTATCTAGCACAGTCTATAAAATGTCAGTTAGAGAAGCTGATTGGTTGCTATGGGCACTTTATCTCTTTTGAAGGTTTGACACATTATCCCCCAGGGTCTCAGAACAGTCCTTATAGGGTCCCTTTGGGGAGAATGTTAGGTGCTATTAGTGGTGCAAGGAATGAATATATGAAATTGGGAACGGTCAGAATCCTGATGCCGGGATCCCAACAGGGTTAACACATGTCGACACTTGTTGGTCGGTGTGCTAACCCTCTCCCTACCCTACCCTCCCTCTTTGGTGCCTAACCCTAACCTCCCCCCTAGTGCCTAAACCTAACCTTCCTCTCCCCGCACCCTGAACCTAACCTTCCCCCCTTAGTGTCTAACCCTCCCCCTAGTGCCTAACCCTGACTCTTAAACCTAATCTTCCCCCCCAACCCACTACTTACCATCGGCATCCCAGAGGTCAGGATGCTGGCGCTGGGATTCTGACCGGCATCGGGATTCTGACGCTGGTAATGGAAGCGTCGTATCCCGACCGAACACATCACTATGAAATCATGAGAACTAAATGAAAGTGAACATTAGTGGGCTAATATAGAATGCAGAATGTACGCCAAGCTTGCGCACTTTATACAGGCATATCCCGTGCAGAGTCATGCACACTCCAGTCCCACCTCCACTTACTGATGAGTAGGCATCACCTCAAGTTTATGGAGCTTTCTCATGTGGGCAATGTTCAGTGTCAACACAACTGCAGGCTTTACTGAGTGGGACAGAAAATGTGTATTTTTTCATGTGCGTCTTTTGCGCCAAGTACAGCCTGTCATTCGCACTGAAATTAATGAGCGAGGTCTGATTAGTTAATAATTAACCATTAATTTATTTGGAAATGACAGACTCCATATGTGCCATTAGAGTTGGGTAGTAGTGTTTTGTTGTCTTTGCTAACTCAGGATGTGGACTTGGCCACAAGAAGACCTTCCCACTGGATTTTTGTAAGTAATAAACAACAGAAGGCTGTTTTACTTAAATAAACTATTGAAAAATTCAGTGTGTTAGTCCTGTGCTTGGTTTAATCTTTTTTATTACATGTGGACTGCAGGTGTCAACTTGTTATCCATTTGCTGGCATGCCCGGTCAGCCATTAAACCTGGGCATGACAGGAATTGCTGGACCTGTCATGCGCCAGTAAAATGAAATGTTTTTACTACAGTATTGACCATGATTGGGACTACTATTTTTTGTGCAAGCTTGATTCTCCTGGGAATAAAGCCACATGTTGACCAGCCTAGAACTGCTTGGCCCAATGACAGGGGGACCCCGGGTTATGTGCCACCCCTGCTACAGTGTCATCTGCCGTTGATGGCTGATCTGAAGACAGGATGAATGACACAGAGTGCAGTGACTATGCTGTGGGATCGCTATTTGAAAACAGACAGGTTTAAAGGGCAGATTCATTTCAGAAGGTCAAAACGATCATTCGTGAATACTGTGGTTTTGAGCAGTAACCAGCCACCAAACCTCATGGGTCCCATTGCAGTTTCAGTATAGGCTGTTAATGGAAAAATCGGTGGAGACAAATAAACTTCAGCAAAACCAACCCTTAGTAAATTTTGCACTTCATTACTGTGAGAATGGTTGGGGTCATGGAATAGCAACTAAAGAGGTGCTGTAAGAAAGTAATTAGTTAACTGGGCTTTCGCTGACACGACTGCATCCCATGTGACCATGCTGTCTGAAGATGATTTCATTAAGTTAATTTCAAGAAGTACTCAGCAAGTACAGAGATTTGGGGGGGTAGCTAAGGGTGCTGGGTGGGGTTAATGCCTCATAAATGTTTTTTCACCCTGTGGGATGGAGGGTGTAAAATACTTTTACAGTATAAGGCACTTTGGCGATGTGGTGAAGGGTAGTGCCAAAATGTGGACCTATGGATACTTGTGGATGGGGTGGTTTGGCCACTGGGAAATTATTACCACTAGGGGTTGGGGGGTAATACTGCTGGGAATTTACTGCCAAAGGGGGGGTGGGAGGTAAAAATACAACTGGGGACTATGGTTACAGAGGAAGGGGGTGGGTGAGAGACATATTCTAGTCATCTTTTTTTTCAATACAATATTTAAATGCATTTTTTTTAAACAATTTAATTAAATAAAATAAATAGACAATTTTTGAGTGCCTTTGTGTAAAAAAAATAATCATCATTTAAGTGATTGATAGCAAATGTTTACAGGGTGCAGGGACACCATGTTTTGGGCTTTCCAATGACAATACTGATGTTTACTCAAGAAAATCAATAACTTAATATAGATATTATTATAGAAAGTATGCCTATATAATATATGGCTGTCTGGAGGAGGAGGACTAGATGTCTATAATGGAACATATTTTGTGCAGTCATACAATATATGTCAAGGATCAGTGCATAAATTATCATGTTATTAAATAATACACTAGTTAATCTCCACATAATATTAGATGTGTTAGGCTTCCTATGTAACCATGGCAACCCATTTAATATAAGTGCTGTATAGCTCTTACAAACACTTTAACTTGAAGTATCATCCCATAGAAAAGTATAGAAGCCCTGTCAGAACTTGACATATTATATATGTTTAGAAAGATTTTCATTTTAATTAAAACAGATTTATGCTTTTTTATTATTATTTTTAACTTCAACTTGAAAATAATTCACATACTGATGACCCAGGAAATGTATGAGATACACTGGAAGATTAAATGTTTAATATTATGCAAAATATGAGAATAAGCAAAGACCAGTACAGAGAGATGATTTGATCAAGTTAATTTCAAGAATGAAAAAAACAGCCCCAAAGCCACTTTGGGACCCATATATCACTCATCCCAAAAGGCTTTCACATGCCCCTCACTTGCCCTTAGACCTCCCATTTGCTCCAAAATAGCCCCACAAGCCCTCAGACCCCACTTGCTGCAAAATGTCCCCAAATGCACTCAGTCCTCCACTTGCTTAAAATATCCCCACATGCTCTCTGATCCCCGCAAAACCTTAGCTGCCACATTTACTCCAAAACTCACCCACCTGCCAATTAAATTTTCCCTTTTGCATTATACAGAGGATATCATTTAATGCAGAAGTCATATGCTCCCATTGTCTTATGCTCTGCTTTATACCAGACAGAGAATAAATAAGTCATATCAGAAGCACATGGCTTGAGGGCACAGATGAAGACTATCAACTGGTCTTTAGAATGCTTCATGTAGTTTACATTAGTCCCTATATTAGTTCTCTATATTGGACTTTAAAGTATCCCCTGTGTTGTATGTGTGTCTCTAGACTGCTCTTATTGTTGCATATTGATATTGGTAAAAAGAAAGGTCAGTGTTTGAAATTTCTCTGTACAGGTTCTTCCCCTCCTTGGACTGTAGTTTAAGTACTCCAAGCAGGTGGGTGGATGAAAGCGTTTCAGGACAAAATTCAAGTGGCCGTGGAACAAGACCCGCTTTACAAAGACATCAAATGCGCAGAATGTGTCTGGCGCCTGCGCATATTCCCGATTATCGGGAATCTACATTCAACGCTGAATTTGGCCAAAGTCTAATCCAAAGACAATTTTGTTTGAAACTTTATTACTTAGATTGGAGGTTGTTTACACACATATCTATCTATCTATCTATCTATCTATCTATCTATCTATCTATCTATCTATCTATCTTTCTATCTATCTATCTATCTATCTCATATCTATCCATCTCATATTTATCTATCTATCTCATATCTATCTATCTATCTATCTATCTATCTATCTATCTATCTATCTATCTATCTATCTATCTCATATCTATCTATCTATCTATCTATCTATCTATCTATCTATCTATCTATCTATCTATTTATCTATCTATCTATCTCATATCTATCTATCTCCTATCTATCTATCTCATATCTATCTATCTATCTATCTATCTATCTCACTATCTATCTATCTATCTATCTATCTATCTATCTATCTCCTATCAATCTATCTATCTATCTATCTATCTCATATCTATCTATCTATCTCCTATCTATCTATCTATCTATCTATCTATCTCCTATCTATCTATCTATCTATCTATCTCCTATCTATCTATCTATCTATCTATCTATCTATCTATCTATCTACCTCATATCTATCTATCTATTTATCTATCTATCTCCTATCTATCTATCTCCTATCTATCTATCTATCTATCTACCTCATATCTATCTATCTATCTATCTATCTATCTCATATCTATCTATCTATCTATCTATCTATCTATCTATCTATCTATTTACCTCATATCTATCTATCTATCTATCTATCTATTTACCTCATATCTATCTATCTATCTATCTATCTATCTATCTATCTATCTATCTATCTATCTATCTATCTATCTCACCATTGTGCCTAAAATATGTTTTTTCTTTTTCAACTCCACAGACCTGATTAAAAGAAGAAATTACTTGCCCAAATAACCTCCTTTGATTCCACGCCGTTCCCTTTGAGCACCAAATTATCTCTTCTTACCTTCAGAAATGTTCACTCCTCTCCCTTTCTGGATTGAGCAGCTTTGAACTATTGTTACATGACCAGACATCTCTTCTCACTCTCAGCAGTTTGCTTTCCTCACCTATCACCTGTACCATTCGCTGCCTTTCTTTTACCTTTAGTGCCTTCACAGCGCTGCTAATTATTTCAGCACCCCATTCAATCTGTCTTATTCCTCAGATTGGCACCAACCATTATATCACAGCGCTCCGATTAAAATTAATGACAATAAAAGCAACCAGTAATTTTTAAATTAGCAGCAGACACCCAGAAAAATGCTATCAAGATTTACAATCCACTATCAGGCAAAATATACATTTCCGGTTCTCTAATCCCACTCACGGCACTGTGAATACAAAATATATTTAAGGTCATGAGAACGACAGCCCTACCCACTCGCTGACTCCCTTTCCTGGCTCTCTCTATATTCTTCTTTAAAGGGGAAACGTGGTAGAATGTAACAGAAAGAATTCCCAGTGCTGAAAAATAACAATAAACAGCTAAAAACTTTGTCTCTGAAGTAGAGATGTGCAGTTCGGTCCTCCAGAAATCCAAATCCACCTGAACTTCGTGAATCCGGACAGATCCGAGTCACGTTTCTGATCTTCCCACAGTTCAGTATTCAGATATTAAATCCGAATTTCGGGTTTTGGATTGCAAAAATTATATGATTTTAGCTGTTTTTAAAAAACTTTTTATCAATTAAAAAAAAAAAAACCCAGACCCAAAACACTGGAGGGTGGTTTTGCAAATCCAAAACATGAAAATAAATCCAGATCCAAAAGCAAAACCAAAACACGAGGGTCGACTCGATGCACATCTCTTTTCTGACATTCCTCATAATTGAGTTGCAGAACTGAACTAATGGGAGAGCATATAATGTCTTCAGTAAACAGTTATATGGACACATATGGAATTGCAATTCTGTTACTGTACACTACGGTATGGATCTGTAATTACAGCCACACAGGACGTCTAGTTGATGCAGTACTTTTAGCCTGCAACATTGTCTGCAGCCGGATTCCATTGATGCTCCATGCACAGACTAAAGTATCTGAAGACTGTATAAGTCTGATGATATATAAGCACCTGATTTTTTAAGGAATATTTGGCAAGGTTTGGTAAGGGTTACTGGGGTAGATGTACGAAGCCCAGAAGAGGTATCAGCGCACGTTATGTGCGCTGATACCGCTTCTCCCCGATGTATGATCGGGGGGTCTGGGCGGTAATTGACAGGGGTGCTATGCGCCCCTGTTATTATCGGCGCTGCTATCTACAAGATAGCAGCGCCGATAGCCTGGGCTATGTACGAACGGTCATAACGTCTGACCGTTCGGCCGGCTGTAGCTGTCGTTGTCGTTATGCGCTAGCCTATCCCCACAGCAGGGACAGCGCTGTCCCTGCTGCGGCGGCTGCCGGCTCCAGGCTCCACGCGGGGATCTCGCGATACTTGCGAGATCCCGCGCATGCTCAGTGGAGCCGTCCAGGAAGAGACACAGCGCATCAGCACTAGGCTGATGCGCTGTTGTCTCTAGCGGGAAGCGCCGGAGGGGGGAGTTAACGCTCCCCCTCTCCGGCCGATGAGATGTTTATACATCTCATCGGTAGTGCTTCCTGCTTTGCCTCGGTAAAGAGGCGAAGCGGGTAGCGTTATAGTGGCACGGTAAGTGCCGCTATAATACATCTACCCCAATGCTTGTTGCTAGCAGAGTGGAGTGATATGACAGCAAGGTTTTGTAGCCAGTTTAGCTAATGGGAGTGGCTTCATTTAAGCATATAAATAGTAGAGATGTGCACCAACCCCCATGTTTTGGTTTTGGTTTTGGATTTTGCTAAAATCTCACCTCCGTGTTTTGTTTTTCTGTTTTGGTTTTGGATCTGGATTTTTTCTTTAAAAAATCATAAAAACAGCTAAAATCATATAAAATTCACCTGTTTTTGTTTCTTCAGTATTATTAACCTCAATAACATTTATGTCCACTTGTTTCCAGTCAATTGTGACCACCTCACAGCTCACTATATTGTTTTCATCCAGTTTAGGCCCAATATTTGCACCAAGCTAGCTGGCTGATTAAGTTAAGTGGCAGCAGTGGGTGGCACAAACACGTGGCAGTTCAACTTCCAACATGGCACATCAGGAAACAAATATTTTTATTATTCAAGAGAGGCCTGAGGGAGTTGGAGTATGTATGTAGTTGAAGGCAGGGTACGGACAGGAAGGGTTGATTGGTAGTAAATTTAATTTTTTGATTCCGAAGAGGGAGAAGGGGAGGAGGCATTTACAAAAAAATATTTGACACATTCACATCAGTCCTAGCCCCAGAATAATCCTTGAGTACCACGCCTGCTGCTGCTGCGTGGATTGGTTTTTCTCGTCCCAAAAGGGAACCCTGGTCCTTGAGAGCTACCAACAGTGCATGTTTTCCAGGTCTCCTCACAGAATATATTAATAAATAATTAAATGTATTGGTGAGTAATGAATACACCTGTGCACCAGCTAGGTGGTCTAGATAACGTGAACTGTTAGTAGCTCTCGAGGACTGAAGTTGGCTACCCCTGATTTAAGGCCTTACGTTGTGTCTTTCTTGAGAATCCTGCGCCTGCTTCTGCAGCTAGGAGTGGATTTTCACCCCAGAAGGGGACCAGGAAGAGTACTTTCCAAACACAATTTACTTAAATAATCCTTTGCAAACCTTCTGTAAAGGCATTTCCCAACCTGTACAGAGACATTAAAAAAAACAGAGTTAGTTAGTGGCCTTCAAACTGCCATTGTACCCACTGTCCACTTAACCATATCAGATATGTGAACAAGCAGAACAGATTATTAAATACAACATTTCAGATTTAAGGTTTAAGTCTTACGTTGTTTCTTTCTTGGGAATTCTAGAGCACCATGCCTTCTTGCTGGTAGTGGATTTTCCTCACAATCGACACAGATCTGAAGAGAAAGCATATGTGTAAATAACTACTGGCAGTAAAAAGAGGCAATTTGGGAATAATTTTAGTTTTACTAAAGTTTCTAAAAATGAAAAGTGTTCATGTTGCCCATAGCACCCAATCAGATTGTAGTTATCATTTCTCTATTGCATTCCACAAAATGATAGACAGGATCTGATTGCTTGCTTTGGGCAACATGAACACTTTTCATATTTAGAAACTTTAGTAAATAAATATACCCCTTGGAGGCCCATACACAAAAAAACTGCCTTTGCTTTACTTTAGCTGCCCACCTTCCAGTGTGTACTCAGAAAGAGTTTTCAGCACAGGTGGGGACTTTGTCAGTGATCGGCCTGAGACTACTTCCCCAAAATGTTGAAAAGATGATGTCCATCAAAATGAAATACCTCTACCATCAATTATGTGCCAAAATTACAGAGGCACCTGTAATGGTGGATTCCAACGGGGACAAATTAATATTGTGTGAAGAAGATGATGTATACATTACCCTAGATTATACCATAACCCAAGCCTATATAGCAGTGATTCCAAACCTCGGTCCTCAAAGCACACTAACTGTCCTGGTTTTAGTGATATCCATGATTGTGCACAGATAGTTAAATCAAAATAACTGAGGTACTAATTAAGTCACTTGTGCTCAAGTATGGCTATCCCTAAAACCTGGACTGTTAGTGTGCCTTGAGGACCGTGGTTGGGAACCAATGCTATATTGTCATCCCATCCTGTGTTGTGTATAAATTACAGCTGCGCTCCCTATTAGTTTGGGATTCATTGTCCACTTTAGTGGATGTGCGCTCCAGTTTAGTCCATATCATCACCACACCCCCTACACATCTTCTGACCTGGGCTACTGGAGAAGCAGATGCACTCTGGAATACGGTTGCATGGAGTTGCCCCTCTGACTCACTGAAAGTCAGGTAGAGGGGCCATGGGTAGGGAGTAGGGATACTATAATCAGAGAACACAGTTTTAGCTACTTTATTCCATTTTTTAAACCATACCCTCTATTTTCACTTTTGAAAATGTTTATGCAAATCTCAGCAGAGGCGTTTGTGATGCCATGGCTAACACACACACACACACAGAAAAAAAACACATTGATTTACTGATTGATTGAATAATTTTTTGGGGCACTTGGGAGGGAGAGCACCCGAATGAGGCAGCAGCCTCTTGATAAATGACACAGGCAGCACCCCTGACACACACACAACAAAAGATTGATTTAATTTTGGGGGGGCACTTGGGAGAGCACAGGCAGCACAGCACCCATGCGCACCTACATTGCTGACAAGTGTGGCTAACACGCACACAGAATTAATTTTTTTTTCACACTGGGGGAGAAGAGCACCCCTGAAAAAGGCAGTAGCTCCTTGACAGCAGCACATCACCCTTGCGCACCTACATTGCTGATAGGTGTGGCTAACAAGCACACAGAAAATATTGTATTTTTTTTTTTTCACACTGGGGGTGAAGAGCTCCCCTGAAAGAGGCAGCAGCCCCTTGACACACAGCAGCACAGCACCCCTGCACACCTACATTGCTGATAAGTGTGGCTAACATGCACCCCATATGGACAGAGCACCCCCTAGACAACACAGCAGAACAGCCAGCCCCTATGGACAACAGCCAGCCCCTATGGACTACAGCCAGCCATCCCCTATGGACAGGACAGCAGCTAGCCAGCCCCTATATATGGACAACAGACAGCCAGCCTCTATGGATGGATAGGACAACCTCAGTCACAACAACAGCCAGCCAACCCCTATATCAGGGATGAGGAACCTCAGGTCTGGGGGCCGTATAAGGCCCCCCAGAATCATTTTGTATGGCCCTTTGACCTTTTTTCTGCTAGCCTCATCTGGCTAGCTGTGTGCCTAGAATGGAACATCCTTAGGACGATTCAGACGGTCACACCACTGCCCTTACAGCTACCTGGAACATCCTCAGGATGCTCAGGGCATTGCTGTAATCACCAGCAATTGTGGCCCCACCCAAGTGTGAGGGGGCATGGCCTGCACCGGCCCGCAATAATGTTATATATATATATCAAAATGGCCCTCGGCAGAAAAAAGGTCCCCCCCCCTGCCCTATATGGACAACAACCAGCCCCTATGGACATTAAGCAACACAACTGTAGCCAGTCTCTATGCACAGCAGCACAGCTCCCAGCTCAACTCCCTCCCTCTTCACTCTCCACAGCCGGAATGAAAAATGGCGATGATCGCAGGACCTTTATAGAATCCAAAACCCGTGAGAATCCGACAGCAGGATGATGACATTTTGCCTCGTTTTCAGATCTGAGTCAGGCGGGAAAATCCGAGTCGATTCGGATCTGACTCGGATCCCCTAAGTTTGGGTGGGTTCGGTTCTCAGGGAACCGAACCCGCTCATCTCTAATAAATAGGCAGTTCAAAGGGCATTCTCCCTCTTTCCTATTTTGGATCCTTCCAGGAGGGTTCTGCTGGCTGAGTATTCCCCATCATTTGTGGAAGTTTCTATTTACTTTATATCCCTGCTTCTAACTCCTTTTCTCCCTCTTCACACTCTTCTTTCCCTCAGACTTTTCACTTTTACCCTCATTGCAACCTGCCACTAATTCCCCCCCTCTTCCATTCCTCAACTGCACTTACTCCCCCCTTCATCATGCCCCCCCTGCCGCTATGTCCCCCTTGCCCCCTGGTCAAAACAACCAGTCCTCTCACCTCCGCTCTCCCCTTTAGCTCAAGACATAGAGCCCTTGCTTCAGGCCGTGCACCCACTACCTCTGTGTCCCCATATGGGCTTGCCCCCCGCCAGCCACCCCTTCTTCCTCACCTCCCATTATGGCCCCTTGGCTTAGTGATGCAGGAGCCCCTCAGCCTACAGCTCCCTCACCTCCTTTGCCTGGAGGTCCGCAGCCATTACTGGCATTTAGCCCCGCCCACCGGATCCCCATTTTAAACAGCCCCAGCAGTGCTGCGCAGCCATCCCAACCTCCCTCTGCCCCTTCTGTTCCAGGAGCAGTGGGGCTGTCACAGCATTCATCCAGCTCCCCAGAGCTGTTTAGTTCTCAGGGGCTTTATCATAGTCAGAATCCCAGTGCCCCTCTGCCTGTTACCACTAGGGCTTCCCCTTTTGTCATCCAGCCAGCTACCTACCCTGTAGGGCAGGTCCTAATGCAGCCAGGGACAGGCTATCAGGTCACTCCTCCCCTCAGATCAGATGCAGTTGGGTTGGTCTTCTTATTTTAGTGCCCCTTTTACTCAGCAACCTTTAGTTAATACTTTTTCTCCCATGCATGGTCATATCCCAAGCACTTTTTCCCACTGCCTTAGCTTTTCAGCACAGGTATTCTCAACCCCCCTTTTTACCAGGGGCCTTTCAGTTTCCGCAAGCTATGTATCAGCCTTTGGTACATGGCCCGCATGCGGAGGGGGTTCAAGACACCTCCACCCCTTTTCATGTAAGCTCAGCCCCCATGCCCCTCCCCCCTCCTTTGGCGATGGAGCCTGCACACCTTCCTCCAATTACTGTACATCAGCCTTCCATTGATTTGCCGGTGTCAAGTCCACAGGTTTCAGCAGCGGCTGCTTCTGTTGTCACACAAGAATGTATGGGCTCTGTTCGGCTCGATGCTTCATCCGTTCAAGGCGTGGTGAGCGCACTGCACAATGTGGGACAGGTTTCAACTGTGCAGGATTCCGCACCAGCCCCTTCAATGTCTGGAGCAGGTGAGCATGCAGTTCTTCCACAGCTAGCAACAGTTCCCCAGTGTCTGACGATACCAGTAATTAATCATCTTCATCATCAGATAAGCCTCGTAAGTTTATGAAGCTCTTATCGCAGCATTTAAAAGGGACTCCGTAGTCCACTGATAGCTTTTTAACAGAAAAGTCAGGTGATATGGTTTTTTGTGCAAACACAGCTATTGCTTGAGGGGTAAGGTCCAAAATTAAGGAGCGCATAAAAAAGGAAAGTTTGTGGATATGTTTGCTGTTACGGAGGAATCTTACAAAGCTTTGAGGAAGGCTAAGGACCTGATTCAGACCTGCTCGCAAAGCTGCGGTTGCTCGCTCTGACCGATAGTCACCCATCTGCGCATGCATATAATTCGCAATGTGCATGCGCAAGCCAGTCTTATCGATGGGGAATTGTGCGCTCGTAGTACACAGACTGCCTGCTACTTTGAGTGACAGAATGTGCCATTTGTGGGTAGTAACAGGGGAAGGTGCTTGGGGAGTGGATGTTTGAACGCAGGCGTGTCTGGCCGTCAGAATGGAGTTTAATGGGTGTGCATAATTAGCAAAGTAGCGTAACTGAACATGTCACTTGGTTGTTTTTTATCCTGAACTGCTCGCAGTGCTTGCGGGAGGGTAAAGTCAACCACAAGCACTGCAATCGCTTCCGATGGTCCTCGATGTACCAATGTTTTAAAACACTTCCTGGAGATGACGGGCATTAGTGGGCGTCTAAATACACGCTAATGGGTGTCTACATTGACAAAGTGATCACTTGCCAAGATATAGTGGGCGTGCTTATGCCTTGCCGAGTGAGCGGCTGCCTTGACGTCACTTTGCAAATTTAAAAACACTGGGAGCGAGCGCCCGCAAGTAGCGAACGGGTCTGAATGAGCTCCTAAGTCCGATGGAGCTGTGTCTGAGGAAAATAGACCCTCTTACATGAATTGGATATCTGGCATGTACGCCTTTGCAGGTTGTTATTTGGAATCTAGACCTGGGGAGTGGAAATGTGTGGCGTCATTATGATGAAGCTTTTAGAAAAAACAAGAGGGGTGATCAAACTTTAAATTTGGTTTTAAGGATGTGGAGGTGTGGCTAGAGGTTACACAACATGCTAGGCCTCCTTTGGTATCCAGCACGGGCAAGAAACAGCCCTTTTACTGCCCGTCCCGGATTCCCCAATACCGTAAAGGTGAAATGCTATGCGTTTAACAACACCCAGTGCAATAGGGGGTCAAACTGTAGATATGGGCATACCTGCATGCTTTGTGGGGGAATTCATCCTGCAAAGGAGTGTAATTATTTCAGAAGTTCGTCAGTGGGCCATGGCGAACAAATAAGGCTCATTCTCCGGTTAATTTACATGTTATTAAAGGTTGGATGATTCGTTATCCTCTTAAGGAGGAAGTGGTATTTTTCTTAAATGGTTTCTGTGATGGTTTTCGTTTACCTTTTAGCTAGTGAGGTTTATGCTGTGGCGAAGCAGAATTTAAAGTCAGCAAGGGAATTGCCTGAGGTGGTTAGGTCCAAAGTTTTTGGTGATGTAAGTTTAGGCCGCGTGTGCAGCCCATTTCTTCGCTGCCACTACAAAGTTTATGTGTTTCTCCTTTAGGCGTAGTTCCAAAGAAGGATCCGGGTAAATTTAGGTTAATACAACATTTATCTTACCCGGAAGGAGGCTCGGTGAACGACGCATTGGATCCTTCAGATTGGCAGGTTGTTTACCAGTCTTTTGAGCAGGCTTTGGGTATAGTACAGGACTTCAGGATGGGAGCTTTCTTGGCCAAGGTGGATATTGAATCGGCTTTTAGGCTGCTGCCCCTTCATCCTGAATCTTTTAAGTATATGGGTTTTCAAGTTGAGGGCCTTTATTTCATGGACAAATATTTACCTATGGGTTGCTCAATTTCCTGTTCCTTCTATGAATGTTTCAGTTAATTTTTCCAGTGGTGCATTCAGGCTGGTATGCAGCAATCAGGCATAGCTCATTACTTAGGTGATCTTTTGTTGGTTGGGCTGGCTGTTTGTAAAGAATTGTTGTTTTCTGTGCAAGCCCTTTTTTCCGTTATGGGTGTGCCAATCGCTAAAGAAAAGACCAAAGGACCCACAACTTGTTTATCCTATTTAGGTATTGAAATCGATACATCATTAGGTTTATGTAGATTGCCATCACTTGGAGGAGTTGATTGGTATTTTTCTTTTGGCAATAAAGGTTAATCTTAGGCAAATGCAATCTCTGCTGGGTTTACAAAATTTTACTTGTAGAGTTATTCCGTCAGGGAAAGTTTTCTTGTCATCGGTTGGAAAGGGCTGCAGCTGGGGTGAAGAAGCCGCATCATTTGATTCACGTTTCTAGGGACCTGAAAGAGGATTTATTAATTTGGAAGGAATTCTTGAGCAAGTTTAATGGGATTAGGATCTGGTTGCCCCCATCGGTAATCAATTCTGAGCTGCAATTGTTTACGGACACTTCAGGTTCCATAGGTTTTGAAGCCTTTTTCGAGGGAGAATGGTGTGTGGAGGCATGGCCTGAGCAGTGGAGCAGGGTTTAACTGCCAACATGCTGTTGTTGGAGCTTTCCCGATCGTGGTGGCAGTTGAGCTTTGGGTGTTCAGACTTAGTATTCGCAGGATTATTTTCTGGTGTGGTAACTTAGGTGTTGTGCATTCCATCAATAACCTGAGGTCTGCTTCAGCACCAGCATTGCAGATGTTGAGGCACTTAACTTTGTTGTGTTTGCAGAAGTATATTGATTTTCAGGCAAGGCATGTTCCAAGCATAGATAACGAGATAGCGGATGCTTTGTCTCATTTTCAATGGGAAAAGTTCAGGTTGCTGGCGCCTAATACTAGTCCTGTAGGTTTACCCTGTCCTGTGCTTGTATGGCAGATAATCAAGCCGGCATTGAAAGGCTCGTGCTGATGGCATTGGCCCTGAGCATGCTGAAGGGCTTATTCAGAGACTTGGAATGATTGGCAGGGTTTCGTTGCATCAGGAAAACAGGGAGGTAAGATGGTAGATGATTGCATGTTAAATTACGTTTGGCAGTGCCATGAATCAGGGCGTTCTAAGGCCTCAGTGTCTACGGCTCTATCGGGCATTTCTTTCTTTCTCGGCTGAATGGTTTGGTTGACCCAACTAGGTCATTTTTACTATCAAAAGTTCTCAAGGGTTGGGCTAGGGAGCAGGCAGGGCAAGGTGATACCCGCAGGCCTATTGATTTGTAGCTCTTAAAAAATCTTATTATTGCTGTTCAGAGGTGGCGATAGAGGAGTATGAGGCTGTTCTTTTTAGTTTAGCTTTTTCTCTAGCATTTTTTAAGTCCTTCAGGATAAGCGAGTTAGTGGTGTCAAGCAAAACTTCAAAGTCATCTGGTTTATTATTTAATAATGTGATTATTAAACAAGAGGTAGTTTTATGAAAAATTCACAAATCTAAAACAGATCAATTAGCAAGAGGCAAGTGGATTTCAATAAAGAAGAATTTGGATTTAGACATCTGTACGGTGGCTCTGGCAAACATGTCGCCTCTGTCTAGGTTTCAGTTCAGTAGCGTTCTAGATAAGTGTTTGGTTGCATTAGGTTTACCGTTAGAGCTCTATGGCACGTACTCCTTTAGAATTGGTATGGCAACTAGTGCAGCAGCAGCGGGTTTTTAGATTGACGCAATAAAGCAATTAGGCCGTTGGAAGTCTTCACTTATAAGCATTATTTGCACGGGGATAAGCCTTCTTCCTATTTGCGCTCCTTCCAGGATTGTTGGGAAACCTTGTGGTCTTATGCCTCCCGCCGCTTTGGGGGTATGAAGTTCTTTTCAGTCTTGCCCTCAAAGAGGTTTTCTGTTTTTCACCTTCATTCTGGGTCGGCCAACTCACCTTGTTTCCCCCTCCTTGGCTAGGTTTCCTTTAGGCAAGTTACTGTTTAAGTTTAATTCAATATTACTTATGGTTTCAACACTTTTCATTTTCAGGCTCGGGGAATCTGGATAGTCGGGTGTGGCTTGTTGGCCATTCGTACATCCACTGGGCAGGTGTTCACCCTTTAGCTTGATGAGCCGGAAGCTCATCAAAAACATCACGAGTGATGTCAGTGGGGCCGCCCCCAAACGGCAGGTGTTCCTTCAGGAACACCTCCGTTTGGCCAGCCACCCCCCCACCCCGCCTACAAAACGGTGTGAGCTGTTGATCACCATCGACAGCCACCCCTTTTGTAGTGAGCCCCAGTGTGAGAGAATTTCTACCTCGCTCCGGGGCTTGCTCACGTGCAGTTCGGCCGCTGCGCGTGCACAGGGCCTCAACATCGACCCGCTTGCAAGTGCTCACAGATTCTGTTGCGATTCGGAGAGACTGTATAGCGATGACGTGATTGATGTTCCTGGGCGGGAACTGGGAGGTGGCCTGAAGTGAACGCAAAATAAAAAAATAGGCCATGTGGTCGCATTATGGGAGTGTCATGGGCATGGCAGTAAAATCGGCTGCGTTCTCAGATGCACAGTGGCAGACATAAGGGTCATATTCAGATGGACACACTGCACCTGGCATAGAGTTGGTGCAAAGTGTCCATGGTGCGCCAATGGTGGTGCGTCAAGAACCACCGGCGGTGTTACAGAGTGCAGAGACACTGAAAGTGGGCATCTCAGGGCTTGCACACTCAGATGCTGGCTACAACACAAGGGGAAGGCAGATACTAGCATTTGTATATTATCACAGCCGACACTCCAGCATCAGATGTGCAGGGCCGGATTATAGGCAGGGCGACAGGGCGGTCGTCCAACCCCCGCACTGCTGCAAACATTGGCCGGAACCTGGCCACTCTAGTCACTCCGTGGCCGGCTCCTGGCAGCATCATACACAGCGCATTCTATCATCGATCATAGGCCCGACCGTGATTGACAATGTAAGCCCCATCCCCTCATTGCCGTGATTCACGGGTGTATGGGTAGGCGGCGTGGCCTAATACCGAGATGTGCCTGTCCCATCACAAAGATGCTGCTGCTACAATAGGTGAGTGTGCGCGCGCTCTCAATCCCTTCATATCTCCCTTCATCACACTATCTTTCTCTCTCCCTCTCTGTCTCACTCTCCTTTCTTCCCTCCCTGTCCCTTCCTCCCTCCTCACTCCACCTCCCTCCACCCTCTCTCTCTCCCCCCTCTCTATCCATCCCTCTATCTCTCTTTTACTAACTTTCTATCCCACTCTCTATCTCCCTGTCCCTCCCTCCTCTCTCCCTTTCTCTCTCCACTCTCTCTTTCCCTCTCTCCACAATGCTGTCTCTTCCCACCACTCAGGCTCTCTCTGTGTCTGTCTTTGCCCCTCTCTCTCTATACAACTTTCTCTTCCCACCTCTCTCTCTTTCAAGGGGTGCTATTAAAAACTAAGTCTCCGTGCCGATGGCGGCTTTGGTTTTTGAAAGCTGCTGCAAAATCCAAGCAGCAGTGATAATCCAATAACTGTGTATATATATATATATATATATATATATATACACACACACAGTTTATATACATATACAGTGTATGTACATATACAGTGTGTGTGTATATATATATATATATATATATATGTGTATATATACAATCCTGGTGGGTGGCACAGTCCTTGAAAATACAGCGTCGTCAGTGCCTTCCGCAGGGCACTCCACACCGGAGTCCCAAATATCTCCAACAATCAACAGCGGCACTCGAACATATAGAGACCTCACAACAGGTAATATCACCAACGTTTCGATTTTAATCAATCGTCATCAGGGTATCAAACTTATACAAACAGGCTTACCTTATACCGTCACCCACACCACGTGCAATCAGCGGCATCCAGAAATGGAAACAGGCGCCCACCAATGACGTCGTCTACCAGATCCCGTTGCCATAACAACTATAAACAAACGTGAATGTAATCAATTTACAAGATATCAAAGCACGGAGGTAAAGTACAACAAAGATCCCCCTAAAACTTTATAACAGACAATGCAATCCCAAGTTTTCTTTTAAGCCTCTAGGGGCTAAGGTACCCAAACGATAGATCCAACGGGTTTCACATCTCAACAGTTTTAATGATCTATCACCTCCATGTATTGACTCTACAATATGGTCTATAATAATAAACCTTAAAGTGGCAAGTCCATGTCCAGCCTGCGCAAAATGTTGCGCTACTGGTTGATCACTTATTCCAGTGTCAATGGCCATGCGAATAGAGGAGCGATGGACCGCCATCCTTTCCAGTAATGTCCTATCCGTTTTTCCCACATAGCCCTTACCGCAAGGGCATATTATCAAATAAACAATAAACTTGGTAGTACACCCTAAAACATGTCTAATGGAGAAACTTTTCCCACTGCATGGATGTTTAAAAGTGGAACCCACCATTAAGTACCGGCATGTTAAACAATTTAGACACTTGTAACACCCAGGTTTTTTTGTTAAGAAGTTTGTAACAACACTATTGCTTTTACTTCTCCCTGTAACATCCGCCTTCACTACCCAATCCCTAATATTTCTGCCTCAAGTATAACTCGGCATAATCTCCATATTGGACAAACGTAGATCTTTATCAGTTTGAACAATTGGCCATCTCTGTTTGACCGACCGACGTACTGTATTACTTATTACATTAAAGGTATTAACCCATGGCATATGATTTTGAGATACCTCTTTATTTTTTATTTTCAATAAATCCTCTCTAGACAATGCCATAGCACGTTTCTTTGCATTGACTAGTGTAGTAGGGTCATATCCTCTATCAATGAAATTATCGATCATAGTATCAATCTGTTTCTCTGCATCAATAAGATTGCTACATATACGTCGGGCGCGAACAAATTGGGAATAAGGTAAACCATATTTTAAGGGCTTGGGGTGAAAGCTTGCCGCATGTAGTATCTGTATCCTTTTTAAAGAGAGAGGTATTGATTTTACCTTGATCTACAACAATCTGTACATCCAAAAAGTTTACCCTAATAGGATCTATATTATAGGTAAACTTCACCGGATTATCAGTCTTATTATGATGGTCAAAAAATGAAACAAAATCATCTTTAGTACCAGTCCAAATCATAAATAAATCATCTATAAATCGTGTATAAAAAATCATATTTTTTGAAAAATCTGGATTGTTAAAAAATAAATCCTGTTCAACCTGAAACATAAATGAATTTGCATATGCCGGGGCCACATTAGACCCCATGGCACATCCAGCTGTCTGCAAATAAAATTTACCATCATAAATGAAATAATTTCTGGTAAAAATCATTTCCAAAAGATCGATTAATAAGCTAATATCAAAAACAGAATAATTAGGATTATCAAATATCAATCTCCCTACCGCTTCTATCCCCAAATCATTGGGGATAATAGCGTACAAGTTAACTACATCTATACTACATAAGAAAGCATCTTTGGGGATCTCCCCTATAGCAGACAATTTCCTTAAAAAAGTCGTAGTATCCAACAAGAAATTCTCATGACCCTTTACACATGGCTGTAGCAAACTATCCAAAAAAGTCCAGGAATGATGATGTTCGTCCATGCAAGATGACGTTTTGCCTCTTTCTGAGTTCCATTTTTTTGGAGGGAAAAATCCGAACTCAACGTGCAAACTCGAACCTATCCGAGCCTGCACATCCCTAGTCTGAATGATTTTATGTTGGGGGACAGATTCGCTGCGTGAGGTCGTGGGAATGTTATTGATGGGACCCCACCATTTAGTTGCCCTGGGGCCACCTCAAACCTTAATCCGGCCCTGCAGATGTGACTGCGTGCCCATCTGAATCAGGCCCACTGTACCAACACCTGGCTTCACCAACACCCAATGTACCAACTCCGGGCTTTACACTAACTGTGAGAGCTGTCTTAAATTGGGTGTTATATGTATTACCGCCGGCCGCTTTCCCGACAGCGGCTGCCTGACAAAGGAGGAAATCCCGATCATCCTAAAGGTAAGTATTTACAAACCTAACCCCCCTCACCCTCCTTAGGGGTGCCTAACCTCCCCCCTTGTGCCTAAACCTAACCCTCCCCTACCCACTGCCTAAACCTATGTCCCTTGGGGGGGTGCCTAACCCTAACCTCCCCCTGGGGGTGCCTAACCCTAACCCTGCCTCCCCCTAGCCTAACCCTAACCTCCCGGTGGGTGCCTAACCCTACGTCCCCCCCAGGAGCCCTAAACCTAACCCTCCCCCCCAGCGGATGTCCGCTGCGGTGCCCAGTATCCATTCCATTGGGATGCCGGGCGCTGTTCTCCCGACATCGGGCAAATGACAGGCGTCTAGGTTTAGATGCCTGTCATTCATCCCTAGTCGGGATAAAGCAGTCTGGAAGCCGGCGGTCGGCATTTAGACTGTCGGGTTCCAGACTACATCCCCTTAAGAAGAACCTGAACTCAAAACAGTATAGTATTGACAGTCTGGACCTAGGAACCAAGCCAGGAATTGGAGTCTTATGTAACCAGGGAAGAATTAATGAAGCTATTTTCCTGGTACAGCTCTGACACAAGACATGGACCATAATCTAATAGGGGAACTCAGGGTAGAGAGACACTTCAGGAACACACAGTACTGAACACCTTGATGCAAAAGACTGTGACCCGATCATGCCCTCCAGACCTGGAGCCCCAACGCTGACTGTCTGCCCAAGACAAGAGCACACAGTACAGGACAACCAAAATAGTCAACTTAAATTATGCAGACACAATGTAGAGTGGAATCCACGCAGGTAATAAGATGTGTGGCAACAGCAGATGGTATGTACCGCAGGTACACTGGCAGAACTAAAGCAGGATTTGGAGACAGTCCATGTGCAGCGTGTGAGCCGCAGCACTGATAGATGGTACACAGTGGTAGATGGAATGCAGACAACAGCAAGTGGTCTGTGCAGCATGGAAGCTGCAGTACAGATATGGTATACAGCGGCATTGGTAAACAGTCCTGGTGGTTATCTGTATGCTGCGTGGAAGCAGCAGTGCTGAGGCAAACAGCGATTGTACAAGTGGGTAATGGTTGAATCTCAGCAGGGAAAGTATCCACAGGAAAAGCTCTGGAAACACAGGAGACACTGAGCCTAGAATGATCCACAGGCAGGAGCACAGTATTTCCAGGCTTAGTTTTTCCTAGGCCTGGAAATATATAGGGAGTAGTAACAGGTAATTGATCAGGCTAATCAGGTGAGCAGCCAGGTGAGCGGTAATCACTGGGATAGTCTGTTTGAGGTTTTAGACACAGCAATGAATTAATGTTTAACCCTGTATGGGCGGCTAAGACCATGACCCGTGACACATGCTTTTGGATTTTTGTATTCCTGAGTATGACACTAGGGTTGGTTCAGTAGTGCTTGCATGCAGGAAACTGGACGGGTTTAGGTAGTTCTTACACATGTGATGAGGTTGGATACTGAAATTGTTGGATAGGTTTGAAGACTGGAGTATGGATTAGTGTACTGGACGGGAAACCCGTGCTGGAACCAGCTATGATCAGGATTGCCAGGCTGGAACTGGCTAGGCTCTGGTGACTGGACTGGGACCAGGATTGCTGTAGACCAGACTGGAACTGGTATCAATGGTGACCGGGCTGGAACCGGTATCGATGGTGATCGGGCTGGAACCAGTATTGATGGTGACTAGGCTGGAACCTGTATCAATGGTGACCGGACTGGAACCGGTATCGATGGTGACCAGGTTTTAACCAGTAATGCTGGTACCACTGTGTACTGACAAAGACCCACTGGAAATGCTGGCAGAGCAGTTGGAATAGCGAGTGCCTCAGTAGCAGAGTGGAAGATGATAGGCTCAATGGAACAAGAAGCAGCAGCGGAATCAAATATGTTAGAACAGATCCCAAGTATAGAATCTTGAGACCTGGAGCCACTGGATGCAGGAAAATGTCCAACGTTACACTGGCTACTTGTGAGTGCACCAGGAAGGCATTTCATATCACTTGCTGCACTGGTATTGCTAACCTGATTCACATGATTGAATGCTTTTCCGTCATTGGTGGTTGAGGACTCTGCTGACCTGTCCCAAGATGGCTGCGCCCTGTACACAGAACTGAAGGGAAATGTGCTGGTGACATAGCAGGCCTGAACTCTGAACAACGTGCAGCAGGAGGGCTGCAGGAATCCCGAGATCTCCACTGGAGGAGAGTTACCCATCTTACAGACAAGTGACAAGGAGCCAGCGGCAGACTCCTGACACTGAGCATCACACATGGACTTTAATTTTAATTTGTTCAGATATGATGACACCAAGATGATGTGGCTAAGGGGTGGCTATAGACAGAGGACTCTACAGTAACCTAAAAAGATGACAGGAGCTACAAGAGAGGTAAGTGCTACTTTCAAATTAGTAGAGAGTGTTTTTAGAAAATGTTTATAGGTAAGTAAGATGGGGTTTAGATTTCCAAAATTAATTTATTTTTTAGAGTTGATATTTTTAGAGAGAGAATAAAGGGAAACACACAGTGTACAGATGAACACAATTTTTATTACTATACTGTGCATTTGCTTAACTCTGAATTTTGCTGCAAAATTGTGTGGAATTTGGCCTTAAGTGTTCCTAGTTTAACCCGAACCAACCCAACCCAAACCACACCACACAACAGACTGAACTGACTCCCATCACCGCAGCTATATTCAGTATGCAATCTGTGCAGTTTGGCAGGGCCACAGACTAATGATGATGCAAAAACGGAACTTGGAAATTTTATCAACAGAACTTTGTGAAATGAAAAAAAAAGAAAATGTGAAGCGCTTACCCTGAGTTTAGTAGATTAATTAATTAAAACGTTATTAAGGTCTCAATAGTATTAATACAGTTATATGTCACTGACATAGAAACACAAATATAAAAAGCATCCGTAAATAACACTCCGCATACTGCACCAAACCTGTATATAAAAGGTCTCTGAATATTGAAATGATAAGAATTGCACTAAGGGCCTGATTCAGAGCCGCAGGAAGTTCTAATAGAGCGGGAAGTTCACTACTGACATCACGTGTGATGTCAGTAGGGCCGCCCACAAGCAGCAGGCGTTCCTTCGGGAACACCTCCGTTTGTGCAGCCACCCCCCTGACCCGCCTACAAAATGGGGTGAGCTGTCGATCAACATCCACAGCCGCCCCGTTTTACTGCGAGCCCCAAGCGAGTGAAGTTCTCACTCGCTCCGGGGCGAGCGCATGCGCACTACCCGAACATCAACCCGCTTGCGAGCGCTATGAGCTATGCGCTCGCGAGCGGGTCTGAATCAGGCCCTTAGTGCAATGCTTATCTAAATCCATTTCAATATTTAGAGACCTTTTATATACAGGTTTGCTGCATTATGCAGAGTGTTTTTATGTAATAGACATATAACTGTATTAATACTATTGAGACCTTAATAATGTTTTAATTAATTCATCTACTAAACTCAGGGTAAGCGCTTCACATTTTCTTTTTTTTGTGTGTGTGCTTTTTGTGGGGAGCAGACCCCACTATGTTAGCAGCTACCTGGCTTAGTGGTCTGTGAAGTTAATACAGAGCGCACCATTACTTCTTGTGCTTTGTGAAATGACCTGATCCACTGTAAAATGTAATATGCATGAATGTGCGCCCCAAGATCTCTCATCTCTTTCAAATATATTATACAAATTTATGGAAATGTAAATTAGAATTTTAGATTAACTTTTAGATTATAACATAAATAAATGAAGGTATACTTCAAAGACATGCTTATAAATAACAACTCAATGAATCTATTTAAAATAAGACTTTAACTTTATTAGAAAAAATGGCGAAATTCTCAAACATGAGCTGTATTGGTTATTTAGTGTTGTTGGCAAGTTTTTAGAAATGTTTCCAGTAGAGATGTGCGGTTCAGTTCTCCAGAAATCTGAATCCACCTGAATTCCTGGTTCGGAATTCGGGCTTTGGACTGCAAAAATTACATGATTTTTATCTGTTTTTAAAAACTTTTTATCAATTTTTTTTTAAAAAAACAAAAACAAAACCAGATCCAAAACCAAAACACTTGAAGCTTGTTTTGCAAAACAAAAAACAAAACACAAAGATGGATCCTGATCCAAAACCAAAACACGGAAGTCAGCAGCAGCACACCTCTCTAGTTTCCATATTAACCTCCTAGAAGAGCCCATTTGTCTAACGGAAGGCCTGCTTCACTATAGATCGCTATTCTGCTTATACGCACACAACGCAGTTGCTAAAATCAGCAGTGATATGTAAATGTTTGCATTCGCATTGCGATCCTATAAGGATGCCCACTTCCCCTTACTCACGTTCGTATACTTGGCCAACATAGCGAAACAATCAGTAACATCAAGTAACATCGGACAGTTAATGAAGCCCAGACTTTACTCAGGAAATGCTTACTTCAGGGCATGCTATGAGGCCTCAGACAGCATCTGGTATCCAGGTGGCTACTTTATGCACACCCCTGCAACCCCATCCCAACGCACTGGCACGCTTGCGATCGCCCACCCGTCGCCACCCACAAATGGCACTTCCTGTCAATCACTCTGCCATGGGTCTATGTAGCCTCTGCAATCGCTGTCCTGGTCACAGTGGCTAGTTAACGCACACACACTGCGATGCGCAGTACGCAACAATTGACCGATGGCGTGCGTATAAGCAACTGCGTTCCTTGCTGATTCAGGCCCAGAGAACCTTCAATGTAATAATTAGCTACTGTAGTTCACATGTCCATTTAGGGGCTAATTTCGAGTCACAAGGATCTCACACGGAATCAAAAAGCATGTTTTCATATACAGATGTAGCCACGCACATCCTTCCTGCGATGCGAACCCATCTCGGCATGAATGGCGCAACTAGTGTGCCCGGGTCTGTGGAGTGAACGGCGGATGGGACTAGTCACGATGAAAATGCCCATGCATACGCATCGTGGGATGCATGAGCGTGGCTACATCTGTACAGGGCATGAGGAGTAGCTCATTTATGCATTTTTGTGTATGTCCGTCCTATTCTAAGTCAGACTGAGCTCAGTCTGATCTGTCTTTCCGTGAAAATGGACGTTCCTGTGCAGCAACAATACAAGCTGTCCAAAACTGCAGCCACTTTGCGGGTCACTAAGCACACTTATTCTTATCCAATTTCTCCTGGCAACCTCTCTGAAACTGGGCCAGACTGAGTTGCAGTGGGCTCAACCCAGCATTAGGATGTGACTTGCACCCTTTACATTCTGCTTGTAGTTGTGTGACAACATGACTTTTTTCATCACGCTGCTGCAAACAGGGCATAAAAACTAGGGGTGAGCGGGTTCGGATTTCTGAAATCCGAACCCCCCCGAGCCCCCCCGATCCGAGGCAGATCCGAGTCAGGCTCGACTTTTCCCGCCTGACTCGGATCTGAAATCGAGGCAAAACGTCATCATCCCGCCTTCCGGGTCTCGCGGGTTTTGGATCCTATATAAGGTACCCGCGTCGGCGCCATTTTCTCACTCGGCTGTGGACAGTGAAGAGGGAGGGTGGGAGTTAGGGCTGGCTGGGCTGTGTAGTGTAGTGTAGTGTAGTGCAGTGCAGTGCAGTGTAGTGTTGTGCTGTGCTGTGCTGCGCTGTGCTGCTGTTGTCCATAAGGGCTGTGTCCACTCCTCCAAAGTCCATAGGGGCTGGCTGTGTTGTGCTGTGCTGCTGTTGTCCATAGGGGCTGTGTCCACTCCTCCAAAGTCCATAGAGGCTGGCTGGACTGTGTTGTGCAGTCAGTTGTCCATAGGGGCTGTGTCCACTCCAAAGTCCTGTGCAGAGTCCCAGTCCTAAAGGGGTACTGTAGTGTTGTCAAGGGGGTGCTCTGTCCATCAGGGGTGCTCCCCCCAAGTGCAAAAAAAAATAAAATATTTTCTGTGTTTGTGAATTGTGTGTGCAGTAGCCGCACGTGCATCAACAAAGTAGTGCCAAGCGTGCGCCTGTGTCATAAGTAAAGGGCCGGCTGGCTTGACCGTTAAAGGGTGCTGTAACCCCCAAAGTACACTCCAAACAAAATAAAAAAATATTTTCTGTGTTTGAGAATTGTGTGCGCAGTAGCCGCACGTGCATCAACACAGTAGTGCCAAGCGTGCGCCTGTGTCATAAGTAAAGGGCCGGCTGGCTTGACCGTTAAAGGGTGCTGTAACCCCCAAAGTACACTCCAAACAAAATAAAAAATATATTTTCTGTGTTTGTGAATTGTGTGCGCAGTAGCCGCATGTGCATCAACAAAGTAGTGCCAAGCGTGCGCCTGTGTCATAAGTAAAGGGCCGGCTGGCTTGACCGTTAAAGGGTGCTGTAACCCCCAAAGTACACTCCAAACAAAATAAAAAAATATTTTCTGTGTTTGTGAATTGTGTGCACTGTAGCCGCACGTGCATCAACAAAGTAGTGCCAAGCGTGCGCCTGTGTCATAAGTAAAGGGCCGACTGGCTTGACCGTTAAAGGGTGCTGTAACCCCCAAAGTACACTCCAAACAAAATTAAAATATATTTTCTGTGTTTGTGAATTGTGTGCACTGTAGCCGCACGTACATCAACAAAGTAGTGCCAAGCGTGCGCCTGTGTCATAAGTAAAGGGCCGACTGGCTTGACCGTTAAAGGGTGCTGTAACCCCCAAAGTACACTCCAAACAAAATTAAAATATATTTTCTGTGTTTGTGAATTGTGTGCGCAGTAGCCGCACGTGCATCAACAAAGTAGTGCCAAGCGTGCGCCTGTGTCATAAGTAAAGGGCCGACTGGCTTGACCGTTAAAGGGTGCTGTAACCCCCAAAGTACACTCCAAACAAAATTAAAATATATTTTCTGTGTTTGTGAATTGTGTGCGCAGTAGCCGCACGTGCATCAGCAAAGTAGTGCCAAGCGTGCGCCTGTGTCATAAGTAAAGGGCCGGCTGGCTTGACCATTAAAGGGTGCTGTAACCCCCAAAGTACACTCCAAACAAAATAAAAAAATATTTTCTGTGTTTGTGAATTGTGTGCGCAGTAGCCGCACGTGCATCAACAAAGTAGTGCCAAGCGTGCGCCTGTGTCATAAGTAAAGGGCCGGCTGGCTTGACCATTAAAGGGTGCTGTAACCCCCAAAGTACACTCCAAACAAAATAAAAAAATATTTTCTGTGTTTGTGAATTGTGTGCGCAGTAGCCGCACGTGCATCAACAAAGTAGTGCCAAGCTTGCGCCTGTGTCATAAGTAAAGGGCCGGCTGGCTTGACCATTAAAGTGTGCTGTAACCCCCAAAGTATACTCCAAACAAAATTAAAATTTTTTTTCTATGTTTGTGAATTGTGTGCACTGTGGCTACACGTGCATCAACAAAGGAGCAGCGCCAAGCGTGCACCTGTGTCCCATAAGTAAAGGGCCGGGTGGCTCATTTCATAAAGGGTGGTGTAACCCACAAAGTGCACTAGTCTCCAACAAAAATAAAAAATTATTTTCTGTGTTTGTGTGCGCCTTAGCCGCACATATATAACAATATAAAATAAATGGAGGACCAAACTTTCTCCGATAAAAATAAAATAGGGAAAGATCAAGAACCACTTCCTCCTAGTGCTGAAGCTGCTGCCACTAGTCATGACATAGACGATAACATGCCATCAACGTCGTCTGCCAAGGCCGATGCCCAATGTCATAGTAGAGGGCACATACAATCCCAAATGGCAAAGTTCAGGAAAATGACCTTGAAAAAAACATTTAAATCATCTGAAGAGAAACGTAAACTTGCCAATATGCCATTTACGACACGGAGTGGCAAGGAATGGCTAATGTATTTCTATATGTTCATGACTAGTGGTTCAGCTTCACATGACGATGGAAGCCCTTCTCCCACTAAAAAAATCAAACGAGTTAAGCTGGCAAAAGCACAGCGAAGAACTGTGCGTTCTAAGAAGATATCACAAATCCCCAAGGAGAGTCCAAGTGTGGTGGTGGTTGCGATGCCTGACATTCCCAGCACTGGACGGGAAGAGGTGGCTCTTTCCACCATTTGCACGCCCCCTGCAAGTGCTGAAAGGAGCACCCACAGTCCACTTGCTGATATGCAAATTGAAGATGTCACTGTTGAAGTACAACAGGATGAGGATACTGGTGTAGCTGGCGCTGAGGAGGAAGTTGGCGAGGAGGATTCTGATGGTTATGTGGTTTGTTTAAATCAGGCTCCGGGGGAGACAGTTGTTGTCCGTGGGATGAAAAAGCCCATCACGGTCATGCCTGGGCAGAAGACCAAACATTCCACCTCTTTGGTCTGGCAATATTTCTATCCAATTCCAGACAACAACTGTCTTGCCATATGTACCATATGTAAAGGTGAAAAAAGTAGGAGTAAGGACGTTAACCACCTAGGAACATCCTCCCTTATACGGCACCTGCAGTGCATTCATAAAAAGTTACTGTCAAGTCAGAAACTTTGGCTAAGACCGTAAGCAGTCCAGGGACACCTAAATCCCGTTGTCCTGTTGTATCCAAGCGCCTGCAAACCACACCGTCAACTCCCTCCTCATCAATTTCCTCATTAGTTAGGATCGGAAGTAGTCCTGCAGGCCATGTCACTGGCATGACTGACTCTCCTATCCGGGATTCCTCCGGAGGATCCTGCATTGCTACGCTTCCTGCTGCCGCTGCTGCTGTTGCTGCTGCTGGGAGTCGTTCATCATCCCAGAGAGGAAGTAGGAACACCACTACTTTTACTAAACAATTGACCCTCCCACAGTCCTTAGCGAGGAGGATGAAGTACGACAGCAGTCATCCTGAAGCAAAACGTATAACTGAGGCCTTGACTATTATGTTGGTGTTAGACGTGCGTCCGGTATCCGCCATTAGTGCAGTGGGATTTAGACAATTGATAGAGGTAGTGTGTCCCCGGTTCCAAATCCCATCTAGATTCCACTTCACTAGGCAGGCGATACTGAGACTGTACAGAAACGTCAGAAAAAGTTTCCTCAGTGTCCTGAAAAATGCCATTGTACCCAATGTCCACTTAACCACGGACATGTGGACAAGTGGAACAGGGCAGACTAAGGACTATATGACTGTGACAGCCCACTGGGTAGATGTATCACCTTACACAGCAACAGCAGCAGCGTCACCAGTAGCAGCATCTCAGAAACGCCAGCTTGTTCCAAGGCAGGCTACGCTGTGTACCACCGGTTTCAGTAAGAGGCACACCGCCGACAACCTCTTAGAGAAACTGAGGGAAATCATCGCCCAGTGGCTTACCCCACTTAGACTCTCCTGGGGATTTGTGATATCTGACAACGCCACCAATATTGTGCGGGCATTACATCTGGGCAAATTCCAGCACGTCCCATGTTTTGCTCACATAATAAACTTGGTGGTGCAGAATTTTGTGAAAAGCGACATGGGCATGCAGGAGACGTTTTGGGTGGCCTGAAAAATTTCTGGCCACTTTCGCCCTTCAGCGACTACGTGCCGAAGACTGGAGCGCCAGCAAACACTCTTGAACCTGCCCTGCCATAACCTGAAGCAAGTGGTTGTGACGCGGTGGAACTCAACCCTCTATATGCTTCAGAGGATGGAGGAGCAGCAAAATGCCATTCAAGCATATACATCCACCTATGACATAGGCAAAGGAGGGGGTATGCACCTGACTCAAGCGCAGTGGAGAATGATTTCCGTGTTGTGCATTGTTCTCCAGCCCTTTGAACTTGCCACACGTGAAGTCAGTTCAGACACTGCCAGCTTGAGTCAGGTCATTCCCCTCATCAGGCTTTTGCAGAAGCAGCTGGAGAAAGTGAAGGAGGAGCTAAGACGGAGCAATTCCGCTCGGCATGTGGGACTTGTGGATGAAGCCCTTCATTCGCTTTGCCAGGATTCCAGGGTGGTCAATCTGTTGAAATCAGACCACTACATTTTGGCCACCGTGCTCGATCCTAGGTTTAAAGCCTATGTGGTGTCTCTCTTTCCGGCCGACACAAGCCTGCAGAGGTGCAAAGACCTGCTGGTGAAAACACTGTCAGCTGAAGCAGAACGTGACACGTCAACAGCTCCTTCTTCATTTTCTCCCGCAACTGGGGCTGCCAGGAAAAAACTTAGGTATCCTAAGCAACCCGCTAGCGGTGATGCAGGGCAGGCAGGACCAAGTTTGGACATCTGGTCTGGACTGAAGGACCTGGCAACAATTTCAGACATGTCTACTGTCACTACATATTATACTGTCACCATTGCCAGAATGGTGTAGGATTACATCGGTGACAGCATCCAAGTAGGCATGTCAGACAGTCCGTACCTGTACTGGCAGGAAAAAGAGGCAATTTGGAGGCCCCTGTACAAACTGGCTCTATTTTACCTGAGCTGCCCCCCCTCCAGTGTGTACTCCAAAAGAGTGTTTAGTGCAGCCGGGAACCTTGTCAGCGAAAGGCGTAGGAGGTTGCTTCTACAAAATGTGGAGAAGATGATGTTCATAAAAATGAATTATCAACTCTTCCAGGGAGACCAGCCTCCAGAACGTACAGAGGGACCTGTGGTGGTGGATTCCAGTGGGGACGAGTTAATACTCTCTGAGGATGAGGATGTACACAACACTGAAGAGGGTGAGGAATCGGTGGATGAGGAGGATGAGGACGACATCTTGCCTCCGTAGAGCCAGTTTGTGCAGGGACAGATTATTGCCAGCTTGTTTTGTGGGGGCCCAAACGAACCAATCATTTCAGCCACAGTTGTGTGGCAGACCCTGGCGCTGAAATGATTGGTTTGTTAAAGTGTGCATGTCCTGTTTATACAACATAAGGGTGGGTGGGAGGGCCCAAGGACAATTCCATCTTGCACCTCTTTTTTTTCCTTGCATTATGTACAGTTTGGGGCCTAGTTTTTCAAAGTGCCATCCTGTCTGCCACTGCAGTGTCACTCCTAGCTGGGCCACGTGTTTGTGCCTCCCACTCGTGTCGCTTAGCATAGTCATCCAGCTACCTCGGTGCAACCTTTTGGACATAAAAACACTATTGTGAGGTGTGAGGTGTTCAGAATAGACTGGAAATTAGTGGAAATTAAGGTTATTGAGGTTAATAATAGCATAGGAGCAGAAAACCAACACATTCTGTGATTTTAGCTGTTTTTATGCATTTTAAAAAAAAAATACAGATCCAAAACACAAAACCCAGAACCCAAAACACGGAAGGGTGGTTTTGGCAAAACCAATCCAGATCCAAAATACGAAGAAAGATCCAGATCCAAAACCAAAACACAAAACACAAAAAGTGGCTGGTGCACACCCCTAATAAAAACCCATGTTTTCTTGTTGCACCCTATCCCAACTTTGCTGAAAATCCCTCTGCACCCCCAACTCTGAAATATTGCCAACTTTGTATATAGCCTCTAGATGCCATACAACAATTAAGTATTAATTTGCTTAGAGGTCTTGTGGGATTATTCATAATGTTAATTATCGGGGTCCGAACAGACCCCGACAATTAATATTCTGGATCCGCAGCTAGCGGAGCAATTAATCATGCGATATCGGCTGTCCCCGCGAGCAGTGACAGGACTGCTCACGCATAACCTACAGGTCACATATGCGCACAAGAGCCCCGACGTCCGGCGGAAGGAGCCGGACAGGGGCGGAGGGATCCAAAAGGATCCCTCACCGCAACCCGGACCTCCTTCCCATAGCCCTAATGGGCTTCTAGGGGCTGGAGCGAGTGTCTACAAGCCAGGTTGTTAATTTGTGCGCATGAGCGAGATCTTCGTCCAGCAGCCCCCTGGTAATAAAAGGTAGGAGCTGCCACCTGCCGCTGATTACCTAACAAAACAAAATGATTTTTTTTTTTTTGCATTTGAATGTTATTTACAAATGACTGCAGTAATGTTAAGCAGGACACACTGTAAGTAGAACAGGATACTTACTATACATGACAAGTTTGTCCAAAGTATGAAATTAATACCTTCTATCAGTGGTTCCCAAACTTTTGTGAATCACGGCACCCCTGGAGTATCAGAATTGTTTTCACGGCACCCCCTAAGCCAAACATTTGCTATTGAGAAATTTAAAAAAAATGTAGTAAGGTAGTAAAGTGAAGTAATTTGCGCTTACCTGTCATCATTAGGCTCAGTTATGTGGTTGTGGACAGGTTTGCTCTTCTGTTTGTCCACATATTTACATTACATTGAGCATAAATCATTTGATTTGGTGCTGGACCACTAACCTAAGGCTCCCCTGCAAGTGTCCCGAGGCACCTCAGGGTGCCACAGCACGCAGTTTGGGAACCGCAGCCTTATATCACCAGGTGATTTCAATGTAGTGTAGATCTACTAATCAAATGTGAATCTGTTTGTACTCATATTTTAAATTATATTTACAGATACTGTAGCATGCTGGAATTTACTAGAGCAGAACATTTTCCACACTCTGATAATATACAGTATAATCCATTTGTGGTACAACGTTAAAGCTCATAATTCATTATTATGAATGATGTATGGAAAATGTAAACTTGCCGGGCAGCCTATTTGGAATGGATACCCATCAGGACTAATTAAACAATGTGAAGAATGTCTATCTTTTGTTTGTTTGGCAACTCCTATACACGCACCCATGTGTTTTTCATTTAAGCTGGGTGGATTTGTTACAAGTCTCTACAAACCAGGTTCGCTGTCCTGTTTGTAGTGATCAACTGAGAGAAGTATTCTCACTAGAATGTGGTAAGATACACAAAGACATAAGGCAATGCATCATACTGACGGACATAAAAGTAGAGTTAGTTTACCTCTGTTCTATTTTCAGAGACTTGTTTTATTTTGAATGAAGTCTCTTGAGCATCTTTAACGTGCATTTATTGCATCATTTCAAAACTAATGTCTAGACAGTCGTAACTTTCTTATTGGACAAAATAAATTCTTCTGGTTACTAATGTGCCTTTTGCTTCGGCTAATTATTTGGGAATGAAAATTACTTTTCAAGCGTCCTTGGTCCTTAGCTGGCTGTATATATAATGTTCTGAAAGGCTGGGGATAGACAAATCAACATCTGTGAAGTATCAAGAAAGTGTGTTTACATGAATACACCCAGTGTAGATCGCCTCGCAGACATATCTAGTTATGATTAGTGTACAAGTGCTTTCAATGGCAAGTTCCATATATAGGTCAACACATCATAAAAGGAGGTGCGCATACCAGAATAGGCGTGCAAACACATTACAGGCAAACATACACATTCTTGCTTTTAAAGAATTTCTCAGAATTTGTGCAAATAATCGTTAGCAGATACAGCTGTCTGTGAGGCCAGGAATACAAGAAAAAAAAAATCATAAAATAATACAAGAAAGTACAGTAACGCTATTTCCATAGGCTAAGAAACAAACATTATAGCATTTTTTTTTTAGAAATATCTAATTATTAACTCTACGCAAGTGATGAGAAACTTTCTCAGTGCACCATAGACAGTTACAATCCCTACAAAGTTACAGTACATTTAGTAAGTTTTATTATTGCATATTTTATTGTTCATTTTAATATATATTTTTTTAATTATTTCATATTTCTTTCAAATGGAAGCTAATTTCTAAAGACTAAAACACAAAAGGAAATTATATTTAAAAAAATAAAATGGTACAGTGCAACGGGTCAGTGCTGATATATAAGGACTTTTTCAGGGATAAAAATTTTGTATGTTTTAAAATATCATTTTAATTTCGACTATATTCCTGGTACACTGAAACTGTGGCCTCACTCCAAAAAACACACATCCTGTGCTGCCCGTGCCATACATTTTAGGGCCATTTCATAACTCACTTGACTGCCAGAAATTGTCCTTGAAAAATTTGGATTGTTGGCAGCCGGTATGATATTTCAGGGACAAGTCTTTCAGAACCTGGGACAGTCTCTTGTAAATTAAGGACAGATGGCAACTGGGCTAGTTAGACAAAAGTTTATTTTAAGATGTAGTGAAAGTACCCGACCTGTGATTGGCCAGCAATCCAGCTCATCACATGTTGTTTAGGAAGTCAAGTTTGCACTCAATCAATTGTTGAAATGTGGAAAACTTGTGTACTGTGGCTTCTATTTGTTAATTTTAGCAGCAGAGCATACAGGGCTTAAACTACTTTTATGGTTATACTTGAGCCATTACATGTAAACAGCTGATAATCCAGGATGCTCTCCAGGTTTGCTGAAGTTAATCAAAAAGTTTTTTTTTGATATATATATATATATTAAAGACCAAAAATTAGAAACAATTATAGTATGCTTACACATATCAAAAATGCCTCCATATATCCTTATGAGCCAGTATGTGGCCAAAATGGCCCCATATACAAGGTATATGTGATAAAGCCTCCTTAGTTCTAACCCCAATGTATTGGATCTGGTACCCGGGAATGGTGGCAACTATAGGCAGTGCCCCTTTTTTCTTCTTGTCCAAAAACATCCTGCACTATTTAGAGCAGATTGTGGAGCCGTAGGTCACTGGAGACTCATCCTGGCCACTAGGTCGGACAGTATGCCATTGCGATTGCCACGAGTGATGTCAACATTGTTGAAAACAGAGGTTCACGTTTTGAAACTATAAGGCTAAACCGACTTGAAAACAAACCAAAGCATTAACATGGTCAGAAAATTATTTGTTCTATTTTTTTAAGCATGAAAGATACAGTCTAGTATATACTCTAATTACATGACAGCACGTTCCCAATATCCTGCTTCACATTCCTAATATACTGCTTATACTGAATGAGTTCTAGACCTGTATAACATCAGCTTCAAATAATCCTATTTGTAACATTTCAACAAGCACAAACAATCATTCCAGCAAAAATGTGAGGCTTTCCATACCTCCTGTTCCCAAAGGAAAATAGATGTTTTAAATGTTTTTTTATTCCTACATGAATTAAATTAAGATTTGTAAATACCAGCCTCAGACTGATGGATTGGTCTGGAATTTAGAAAGGGATAAATGTAGGTGGGTTACCCCAGGGCCTTGAGGTAGAATAATTTTAATGTCTTTAGGCACTGAAAGGGATTTTTTCCCCAACTTAATGATATATATTGTATTGTAAATATGAACATTCCATAACTTTCATTATTGATGCGGACACTTTACTTCATGGGTGGTTACCAGCAGCTGACAACTCTAGAATAGGATCCTGACAGTGAGAGTTGTAGCCTAATTGGTTGATGGACAGTCACTTCTCTCAATCAGCCAGTCAATCTGTAGGAGAAGCTCCTATTACTACATAAACTGTTCGGGTCCTGGTATACAGTGTGCGAAGAACAGAGGTCCATAGACAGAAAGGAATAAGGAAAGATACATGCAAGAGAGACATTTTCACTTTTTGCACAAGTCCGATTCCCCTGACCAAAGTCTGTGCATATGGGCGGAAGGGGCTTTCTCACCAGCAGAGCGCATGTGGCAATTTTAAGTTTCCTTTAATCAGCAAAGAATAATGGGATGAGGAAATGTAAAGTTTTGATAACTAGGGTGGGGAAATGTTAAACTAACAGGGGTGGGATCTTCAGAAGAGGGAATGATTGGACTAGATTAGTGTTGTAATTTTTATGACATAATCAACATGATCATAAGAATATCCTGGGTATAATGTACATAAATAGTGGTGAAACTTGAAAACGCCAAAGTCTATCCGTAAGTGTTTTCATTATGTAAGGTCCCAGGCTTTAGGTTTCATTAAACAGATAATATGTTTTTTGGACAATAATGCAGGATCACACTAAGTACATACTTATCACAATAAAATACATTTGTGTATTAGACTCCATTATATTGCTTTAATATAAAATATCTGAAATAAATATGAGGCTCTTAGTGCACATGTTGATTAAATTGTAAAAGTCTGCCTACCATGACAATGTGATCTTATCTACTGTACCTAAATAAGTCTAAAGCTTAGGCGCAATGTGTAAGGTATATTCATAAGACACACATCTGCATTTGCCTTACCCAAAGTAGTCTTCTAATGCTATCTATTCTCCTGATTGAAAACTGCTTCCTTATGTCCCTATAAGGAGGGAGGAACCAGGGCCATTCTGCTTGGGAAGTGACAGTATTACTTGGTATTACCTTTTCATCATGTTCTTTCTTTCTATTGGTTTGAACTATGCTTAAAACAGTAGTATACAGTATGTGCCAGGAATACATCACAAATAACAAATGCATATACAGTACTTACTGTATTCCCCACGATAGCATAGAGATAGCTTGTAGAAAGCATAGTGATAGAATAGAGGTTGACAGTGTTAGTATGAAATGTACTAAGTGTAACTTGCATTACATTTTCAATGGATAAATAGATATAGGTCTTAATTCACAGCTGCATATAAATCCACTTTATGTATGAATCTTGGCAACTTTGCATGCATCAGATTCAAGCTCACACATCTACGAGCAAGCACATCTTATGGTGCGTACACACTGGGCGATAAAGTGGGCGACTGGACGATAACAATATCGTTATCGTTCAGTCGTCCACTTTATCGCCCATTTTTAACCCCAAAAAGATGAACGATGACGACGACGCGCGTTCCCGCGGGTCGTTCGTCATCATCGTTCATCGGCCTGACATGCAGGCCAATCTGATGATCTCGTCAGGTTGCTGCATGTCAGGGAATTGGGGAGAGAGCCCGGCGCTGAACGATATCGTTAATGATATCGTTCAGCGGCTGTGCTCAATGTCATGAACGACATTGAGCACAGCCTGCCGGGGACAACACTACACGATATCGCTCAGGGAGCATATCGTGTAGTGTGTACCCACCATTAGTCGCATCATTGTGTGGCGATCACACACTTGTGTGACACTGGGTCATTAGCATGTATTCTAGACTAAAGGCTATATTTACTACAGTGCGAGTTTTTAGAAGTGGAGATGTTGCCCATAGCAACCAATCAGATTCTAGCTATTATCTTCTAGAAGGTGCTAGATAAATTTTAATTAGAATCTTATTGGTTGCTATGGGCAATATTGCCACTTGTAAAAACCCGCACTTTTGTAAATATACCCCTAAGTGTTCTGAGGGCGTGTTGTGGATATGTAAGTGGGGGCATATGCAGTGATCCACAGAAAAAGGTAGTAGCGCTGATTAATACAGTAGCATATAATACATGAAATAGACATACGGTACTATGTACGTTCAGAATGTTTATTAAATATATTTAAAATGTCACTTTGCTGTTTCAAAAGATGGATATACACAGTTCTGATGTGACAAATAAAAGCATAGGATCTCACCCACAACCTCAAAGTCTGTGTTGGGACTGTTCACATACAGCGTCTGTATGGGGGACGTTAGGAGTGCCAAGAGTGGTAGGTATAGAGACTGTCCACTGGATTACAATCCTGGATACCACTGGAGGGATGTTCTTTTTGAGATGTAATGAAACATTTCAGATTGATGGGTCCTCAAGCCATGCGGTGTCCATAAGAGGCGGATGTCCAAGTGTGACTGGTGGCTTATTACTCCTGGTTAGCTTTGTCCTTATATTCCCAAGGAGCTGGTCCAGGCAGAAATGAATGTCCAGAAGGGATAATTCCAAAACAGTGCAGGTTGAATATGGGTGCTGATCCCTGTGTGGTCCTGACATGTTTCACTGCATCTAGGTGCAGCTTTATCAGAGGTATCCAATAAATGTCCAGGGTGGTGCTTTTATATCCCTCTAAATAGGGTTGCTAATTGGCACCTGATTTCAGTTAAAAAGTACCATAGATAAAAACAGCTGGTAATTTCAAACAAACATACATGAAAATATATAAATATATATATATAGTTAGGAGGCAGACCTATTTATACTTGTATATTTGAGGAGAAAGAGTAATTTATTATTTTGTTTATTAACCAATTTCCGGGACTTCCGGTTTCCCGGTGCCCGATCACGTAATGTAAACAGAATTTGGTTATTACAATATACCCTTCAAAGTGCCAAACGTGGATGTCCACTTAGGCATTGCCCAAGAGGCGATTCAGGAGGAAGCTGTCACATCTTATTTACCTTCCCCTGTGTGCCAATAAGCCCTCTTCATCCCGATCGGCGAAGGTCACTAGTCCGATCACGTGTCTAAATCACGTGATCGGATAGAGACCAGTCCACAGCATGTGGTCATGTGGCTTACAATGTAGCCTATCCAGGGTAGGATCAGCGGAGGTTACTACTACAATCACATGTCTATGTCACATGATCGGATAGCATGCGATCATGTGGCCCAAATTGTAGCCTATCCATAGTGAGATGGTATCCCTGGAATTCCGGGATTTGTAGTAAGTATATAATTCCCATTAGATAGAAAAATGGCCATAGAAATTGCAGTCACATAACCCAATACATTGCCTACGTTATCATATATTCCAAAAGACAGCCTATCTGGGATGAAGTTATATCTCTAGGCTTCTGGGAATTGTAGTAAATGCATTATTCCTTTTCCAGTTACGATTATAGCGCAATTAATAATATTTGATTGAAATCATAGCCATTTACCCTATTGATCTAACAAACATGGGAATCACAGTTGTTCTGATCTCTCATAATAACTTATACATATTTATGCACTATATATATATTCTTTAAAAAGAGACATATGTGTGTATATTAATATATTAATAGGAATTGGAGAAGGCTTTTTTATTAGCCTGAGAAACTTTATATCATAAGGAACATCTGTTTCCAATTCTTGACCAGAAATGGTTAAAGATACAAGTGTTTAAAAAATTACTGTTAAATAACAGAATTAAGTTCTAGTGCCTCATTGAGACCCTCTGGATATATGCAGTTCATTTTAAACATCCAGAACACTTCCTGTTTGCATAGTTTTTTAAAACGATCTCCACCTCATCTTGTAACTGGGATGTGTTCTAGACCTACCAGTTTCAAGCAATCTGGATCTCCATTATGGTGATCCAAAAAATGCTTGGATACACTGTGTGTTGACACTTTCTTTAGAATGTTTCTCCAATGCTCAAGAAATCTAGACTTGAGCATCCTTGTAGTCGTCCCGATATATCTGAGATCACAATCACAGCTTAACATATAGATTACGTAATTACTTTTGCAAGTAATAAAACTTTTTATCTCATAGAGATCTTCTGTTTTTTCTTAATAGACAATGTCCTGTTAGCAACATAGTTACATGTGATACATCTATTTCTTCCACACTTGCAAAACCCTTTAGGTATAGGTTGAAGCCATGAGATGTTTTGGGGCTTTATTTGTTGTTGATCAGTAGAAGATTTTAAATAACTTGGTGCCAATAGAGTCTTAAGAGATCTGTTTTTTCAAAAGATGAACACAGGTTTGGGGGGAATGAGATCACATAAAAGACAATCTTGTTTCAGGATGTTATAATTTCTTTTTACTATGTTTTTGACTTTTAAATATTGATTATTGTAGGTAGATATAAATGTTACTTCTCTCTATTGGTAGTTCTAACATCATTCAGAGCCTTATTGATAACCAATTTTGGGTATCCACGTTGTTGGAAGGAGTCAATCATACCCTCTGCCTGCTCTTCAAAGGATTCAATAGTAGAGCAACTTTTTCTTAATCTAAGTAACTGGCCTTTTGGGATATTATTTTTCCAGGGGGGGTAGTGAGCACTATTGTAGTGCAAATATGCATCCCTGCCCACTTCTTTAGAGAAATTTGAGGTACAGATTCTATTTTTATGAATCTCTAGGGTCAAATACATGAAGGAAATCCAGTTAGTATCAAAACAGTGAGTAAACTGAAGATTAAAATAATTGGTGTTCAGATATGTGACAAATTGGTGAGCTGAACAAGAATCCCCATCCCAAATGAAAAAAAAGTAATCTATATAATGGCCATAGAGGACCAGGTGTGTGCCAAACCCACCACCCCACACGATGTGGTCTTAACCTCCCCAATGTAGCAGTTTGCATAGCTCAGTGCAAACCTAGTCCCCATGGCCGTACCCATTGTTTGAAGAGAAAAAGTGTCTAAGAATAGAAAATAATTGTGTTGTAATATGAAAGCAATTGAATCAAGAAGAACGGTCCTGTGTCTCTCTGTAAGATCACCATCCACATTAAGCCTATTTGAAATGGCTTTTATTCCCAAAGCATATGGGATATTAGAATACAGGCTTTGCACATCCATAGTTAGGAAGGCATATGACTCTTTCCATTCAACATTCTCTATCAGTTGTAAAAAATGGGTGGTATCTTTTATTTGTGATCTTAGTGTTGAGACATGTGGCTGTAAAAAGGAATCAACATAAAATGATAAATTAGATGAGAGGGAATCAATACATGAAATAACAGGTCACCCAGGGGGTGATGTGAGGGATTTGTGAATTTTCAGTAAATGATAATAAATTGGTGTAGTGGGGTGATCAGAAAATAAGAACCGGAATTCCTCCTTGGAAATGACCCCATCCACCACAGCTTCATCCAACAGAGTGTGAAGCTCTATTAAAAATCTCTGTGTAGGATCCATAGATAATTTTCTATAGAATTGGTCATTTTCTAACTGTCTCCTAGCTTCAGCAATATACTCCTTTCTGTCCTGTACCACTAATCCTCTGCCTTTGTCTGCCTCTTTGATTATAATGGAGGTATCTTTGATCAAGTCCTTCATAGTTTTTCTTTCCCACTTATTTAGATTTATTTTTTTCTCTTTTAAGTTTGATTTACACATTTCCTTAAAGTCCTCTAGAGTTGTTTTCTAAAAACTCTCTATAATAGAACCTTTAGATTTGAATGGATAGAACTCAGATTTTAGTTTTAACCCTATTCTGCTTTTATTGGCATCAAACAGTTTTTGGGGTCCTGTTGGAGAATTCCCATTGCTCTCCTCCCACAGTTCTGATAAGATATTGACAGCTGGATCATTACTGATATCTAGAACTATGGGAAGGGCATCTTCTTTTCTTTTATTTAAATTTTGTCTAGCAAAAAAGCGTTTGCAGTAGAGGGTCCTCACAAATCTATTGAGCTCTACAAATAAATCAAAAATATTTGGCACTGTAGAAGGGGAAAATTTAAGGCCTTTGTTAAGAAGAGAAATTTCTGCCTCAGTTAATTCTGTTGATGATGGATTGAAGATACTATTATTGCTGACACCTTTTCCTTTTTCTCTCTCTTTTTCTTCTTTTCTTTTCCTTTTTAAATTCAGATTTCTTCCACCTCTTCTTCCTCTAAACTTGTATTTCTCCTTCTTTTTGGAGTCCCTGACTCCCATTCTCAGCATTCTCAGTTCAATATGTCCGATCACATGATATAGACACGTGATCGGACTAGTAACCTCCACTGATCCTACCCTGGATAGGCTACATTGTAAGCCACATGCTGCGGACTGGTCTCTATCCGATCGCGTGATTTAGACACGTGATCGGACTAGTGACCTTCGCCGATCGGGATGAAGAGGGTTTATTTTCACACATTGGAAGGTAAATAAGATGTGACAGCTTCCTCCTGAATCCCCTCTTGGGAAATGCCTAAGTGGAAATCCATGATTGGCACTTTGAAGGGTATATTGTAATAACCAACTTATGTTACATCACGTGATCGGGCACTGGGAAACTGGAAGTCCCAGAAATTGGTTAATAAACAAAATAATAAATTACTCTTTCTCCTCAAATATAGAAATATAAATAGATCTGCCTCCTAACTATATATATATATATATATATATATATATATATATATATATATAATTATATATTTTCATGCATGTATGTTTGAAATTGCCAGCTGTTTTTATCTATGGTACTTTTTAACTGAAATCAGGTGCCAATTAGCAACCCTATTTTGAGGGGTATAAAAGCACCATCTTAAACATTTATTTGACACCTCTGATAAAGCTGCACCTAGATGCAATGAAACGCATCAAAACCAAACAGGGATCATCACCCATATTCAACCTGAGGTTGTGGGTGAGATCCTATGCTTTTATTTGTCACATCAGAACTGTGTATATCCATCTTTTGAAACAGCAAAGTGACATTTTAAATATATTTAATAAACATTCTGAATGTACATAGTACCATATGTCTATTTCTTGTATTACATGTTACTGTATTTATCAGCGCTACCTCTTTCTGTATATCTCTGTGTAATAGGGAGTGACTACCCCTTATATTAGTAGCTGCTAGGTAAGAACCACTCTTTCCAGCACCTGTTTTATATCTACAGGGTATTACTTTTTTTGATATGCAGTGATCCGTCTGATTGCACTCATATCTCTTCATCAGGGATAGGCTGGTGCAAGTCTGCACTGATAGTGCCAATGGCTCTGTCTACAAGCGGACGAATAGTGGGAGTGAGGGCAGAGATGCATGTAACTCTGAATACATGCGATCATCATTTATTTTCAATTTCACAGTGCCAATACCTCTTTAGCTGACTTGCGCTCTACTTAGGTTCAGCCAAAAGTGTTCTTTATTGAAGCACATTATTTACCAGTCACCACTACACTGTCATCATTTTTCTATTGAATTGCGAGGGGAATTAGCTATAGTGTTTCCCAACCACAAGGGTCTTTCAACATAAGTTCTGCTAGTTGGAAGAATGGGGGGATCTCCCACTGGAAATGCATACAAGAAATAATTAGCACAGCAATCTAATTATTAATAGTTATTTTAAAAGCAGTTATTGTACTTTGATAAAGACTAACATGTAGAGATGTGCAGGTCCAGAGATCTGAAATCCAAACACACCAGAATTTAGGGGTTCCAAGTAGAACCAGGTCAAGGTTCGGATTCACTCTTGTGACCCAGTTTGAACCGAGTGCCGAAAAAGCAAACTCGGGTTTTGGATTTGTACATTTTAGCTGTTGCCCGCGCTTGATCCCCCACATACTTGTATTAGCTTAAAAAAAGTAAAACAGGCTTCCGCGGCTGCCTGCGACTGCAGCCATTTTGTGTGTGACTCAAATTCAGCCCCAATATGAGATAAGATGTTAAAGTCATCCAAGACTTTCAGATCTAATATGTACATTTTCATTTTCTCTATCTATAATCTTCCTCCACTGCTTCCTGATGTGCTTTCATTGCAGTGTCCTTTAGTATACGTACACTCATACAACATACAGCTGACGATCATATTACATTCTGTTCCGTTTCCACTTAGAATCTCCGGAACGCTACTTGTCTTCTGTATCCCTCAATAGCGAAGCCTTTAAAGTAGAAACTGAATCTGTAAAAAATATTCTCACATGTTACAGAGGTGGTTACACTGCCTGGTCTCACCCTTCCCTGATTCAGATCTTGTTAGGATCACAAAATTAATCAGAAATAGGTCATTGCTGCTGGCATATTTGTGTAGAATTCTGTATCACATCCTCAGTCATCTGTAAAATGTAATCAACGAATAGACAACCCTGTTAGCAGGAATGTACGCTGCAGCAGACTATGTATTTCATTTACCTGCATACAGTACCAAGACATTTTAACAAAGGGAGAGTATCAGAGGGAAGCGAGGAAGAGCTCCGCTCACTTTGAAAGACCTTTAATTATAGTTCCACTTATGCCTCAGATTGCAATAACTGATAAACGTCAATATAAAATATAGTTGTCTCACTTTCAACTAGGTTAGATAGATTGTGCATGATCCCTGAAGGTACGTGCTTTCATTTCTTTCATAAAATGTTTTGGGAAAACTTGCCTGTGTTTTTCAAAGGGATAGAGGCAGTTCAGGTGCAACTGTATAATTTATGGGGTGGATACAGCGGGATTCGAACCTTCGGTGCATGGTTGTCTGGATACGGCCTAGTTCATTTTAGATGTGGTTGACATGCCGGCTGTCGGGATGCAAGTGCTCAGAATGCTAGCTTTGTAATTCTGTCACCAGTCAGAATCCCGGCACCAGCATCCTGACTGCTGACATCCCGACGGTAAGTATTGGGGCTAGAAAGAGGGTTAGATTTAGAGTTAGGCACTAAGGGGAGGGTTAGGGTTAGGCTGCTGAGAGGGAGGGCTAGGCTACTGGGAGGGAGGGTTAGGCTGCTGAGATGGAGGGTTAGGCTACTGAGAGGGAGGGTTAGGCTACTGGGAGGGATGGTTAGGCTGCTGAGATGGAGGGTTAGGCTACTAGGAGGGAGAGTTAGGCTGCTGAGAGGGAGGGTTAAGCTACTGGGAGGGAGAGATAGGCTGCTGAGAGGGAGGGTTAAGCTACTAGGAGGGAGGGTTAGGCTGCTGAGAGGGAGGGAGGGTTAGGCTGCTGAGAGGGAGGGTTAAGCTACTGGGATTAGGCTGCTGAGAGGGAGGGTTAAGCTACTAGGAGGGAGGGTTAGGCTGCTGAGAGGGAGGGTTAGGCTGCTAAGAATGAGAGAGGGTTGGGCTTCGGGGAGGGAGGGTTAAGTTTAGGAGTAGGAGTAGAGGAATTCCAACCAAGGCCCGTATTCATTTAGAAGCGAAAAGTTGTAATCCGCGGAAAAGTATCACCGATTTCGACTTTTCACCATGCGGAAACTTATCTCCGTATTCAACTGGAAACACTTTTTGCGTACACGAAAACGCAATGCAATGTAATAGGTGAAAAAGATTTGTCTCTGAATAGGTGGAGAAAAAAAGTGCAAAATCGCTATCTTGGGGTGCAAAGATGGGGAAACCACTCAGCACCCTTGGTACAGCCCCCCAAAGGATAACTGCGTAAAAATAAAAACTAAAAAAAATGAGCAACACCTCAAAAAAGCACTTTGAAAATGGGGGCGAAAAAGTGCAAAGTGGGGATTCGAACTTACAAAGTAGCAAAATAGAATTTTGGGGGGTCTGCAAATATGGGTGAGGTGTTTTTTTGATTGCAGGTGCTTGCTTAATGTGCATTGTTTAAAACTTCAGTTTAGCAACTTTTAAATATGCTAGCACCCTTTTCCAAGTACCCCAAATTTGTCTGGACTACTTATGTTCTCTAAAATAAACTGCCTAATGTTACTCTTCACCACTTCTGCAAAGATGCTGATTAGAAATAATTGACCAACTTAAGTACCCCAAACAGTTTCTTTAGGACTAATTGGGCACTACTACATTGATCCCCAATGTTTCTGCATCTTTTTGGGGGGTTCAGGCTGATTTCTCCGATTCTGACACCACTTTTCCCCTGTTCTGACTCTGCGTGTCGCCGTTTTCGCGACTTTTGGAACTTAATAGGGTGAATCACAGCTACGCGCACAATAGGTTTCCGCGGCTAAAATACGCGATGTAGGCAAAGTACAGCAGGCAAAACTTTATTGCGTACGCGAAACTAATTGAATACGGGCCCAAGTCGGGATTCTCACCGCCAGGATCCTGAGTGCCAGCATCCCATACCCAACTCTGTTTATTACACTCTAGGCTTTATATATCTTGTGATTATTTTGGAAATACCATGGACTCCTGATCACTTTCCCGGATTACAAAAACACACAAGTACGGCATGCCAAATGTCATGTAGTGATGTCCTGACTTGACCCTATCCGTAGGAATAAGATTAACAGTTTGCACTCATTTGGTGGTATCCATATCTCCGAGCTCACCAACATTTTCTCTGGATAATAGCCAGACATATGACTGTATAGCTCAGTGACCTGCATCAGCGACAGGCAATACTCAGCAATCCCTGGTAACTGTATGCAGTGCCATAGTTTTGCATCCTGTATCAGCCCCTGCAGCCGACCAGTACAGCTAATGTCATTACATCACAGAAGAGAGGGCCAAGAGCTTTAAGCTGGCTGCCGGGATCGTTCTAAGGATGTCATAGGTGACTCTGTAGGGTGCCCTGTGTCACAACCCGTGCTTGCTACACCTGCCCTTGGGTCACTTACCACTCCTGTGGCCAGCCGGCTTGCTTCCTGAACTCTGTTCGTGCGTCCACTGTCATCCCAGTGAGACACAGGCTTCATTGTTTCTGGCCTGCTAGGCCACAGCTCACATCCAGCCAGCCCCAGAGTACTGCTGTCCCAATCACCTGATTGTTCTGCCAAATCTCTATCCAGTTTGAGTCAGCCGGGACCATCTGACGATGCTCATCCAATCCTGGCTAACCCCAGGGTATATATTCTTGCTGCTAGCTCTCAGTCATTGCCAGTACAATGTGTAGCTCAGTACCTACTGAGTGAAGCTCAACTGTGCTCCATTTACAGTCTATTGTTATCCTGCTGGTGCAGTTTCTGTTGCTGCACTAACTTTCTATGCTATTCTCCTCCAGTATAATCAGCATCTCATTTTGCATAGGTAATCCCAGCTTGTTCCTGTATACTGAATCTGTGCTATGCCTATGCAAATCAGTCACCTGTCTGCTCAGGTATATTAGCCATTCCTGCTTCCTTGGTCCTGTTCCAGATTATTCCACAGCTACCATCCATTCCAGTGTACAGTCTGTATCTGGTCCTGTCATCATTAGAGTGTTCCCAGACTACAGAGACTACAGTCCAAGCCTGGTAAATCCTTCTGCCAAGATCTGCCACTCAGGTGTCCTGGACTACAGAACCAAGAAAGAGGACTGCTTTATTATTTTCAAGTAACAACCCAGTTAAGCCTGGCTAATCTACTGCTACACTCTTCTCTGCTACATACATCATACCATCAACAACACCAATGTCCCTGGTGGTCTAGTAGGTATGATCCGGCATCTCTCTGCCGAGACCCAGGTTCGATTCCCGGTCAGGGAAGCATCTATTATATGTCAAGAGGTCTCCTCAGGCCTGCCAGTTTTGTATACACACCTCCCACTTCTCAAACAGATCTACCCGACCCCGGTTCCACAAACAAATACAAGCATAACACCCTGCCTGCAACAGTAGAAGCTGAATATAGGTGTCCCCAGAGCAGCAACAGTGCTGCTCCTTCAACCATCCATCCTGGGTGGCTAAGCTGGTCACACACCCTTAGTTACAGCCCTGACTGTATATGAATATGCTAGTCTTGTTGGTAGATGACCTCTCTTCTTTAGAATCCCCAACATGGTTAACATTTCTCATCCCTAAAAGCACTCCTTGATTGGCAAGCACACAGGGCCATAACTGAAGGTGTGAGAGTGGTGCTGCTAATGATTGGAGGATCTAGTGAGCAGGACCATCTGTGCTCCCTACAACTAGTGATGTGCATAGACCCCTGTGTTTTGGTTTTGGTTCTGGAAAAACCAGCATCAAGTGTTTTGGATTTGGTTTTAGATCTGGATTTCTTTAAAAGATTATAAAAATAGCTAAAATCACGTATTTTGGGCCTATTTTTGTTCCTACAGTATTATTAACCTCAATAACATTCATGTCCAGTCATTTCTGACCACCTCACAGCTCACAATATTGTTTTCAGTTTTCACCCATATTGGCCAAAGGCTGCAGCAAGCTGACTGGCTAAACTACTGTAAGTGACAGAGCACATGGCAGTTTAAAATAGAATATAACACATATAGGAAACATAATGGCACTGCAGTGGCAGAAATGAGTGCAGTATAATATAAACTATATGATGCTATAGAATGTTTTCATTAATCTAGAACTAGATCAGAGGCCAGCAAATGTAAGTGGAGGTGGAGTACTATTTAGTGGAAGCCAGGTAAAATATTGATTGATTCATTCATTGATTAGTGTTAATAACACTACTCAACAGCCATTTTGCATCTGACATGATATGTATCAATTTCCATGAAATTTTGTGCACAGAATATACCATCAGAAATGTAATATCCAGTAAGGTTTTTGACAGGGTTGGCTGGTTTAACTCACCTTCTTAGTGGACATCTATGTCATGGAAGCAATATACTCCCTGATTTTCTTGTTTCTAAGGCCAGGGATTTGGGCTGGGCGTTGACTAGTCTGTGAGTCAGGACATTTAATTTTGGAAATATAGATTACATTAAGTTTAATTTGGTTTGTTAAGAGCTTCTGAAGTTAAGTTTCTGCAGTTTTTAAGTGTTTCTGTAGTTTTATTAGTATGTTATAAATGAATACGAAGAGAATATTTAAATTTTTTAGAGATTAATTTAAAATTTCATTTACAGTATTTTATTTTTTTCATATATAGCTATTACTGCTCATGTTATATGTGCTTATCTAATAAATGTGACAAATTAGAAAAAACCCTATATTTTCACTAAATTCAGCATCCCTAAATTAGGCAAAATCACTTATTCACATGCCAGATGCAGACTTTTATTACATTTTGTTGAGAAAGTACTGTAATTTAACTACAGTATAATGAAAAGGAAATCAGAGAAATGGAAAGCACTGTTACAAAACACGCATCCAAAAACCCAATGAAGTTGATTGATTGATTGATTGATTACAAAATATAACTATAAATTAAAAAGAATTTGATAAGTGGAACAAATCATTAAAAAACAAGAATCAAAATTAGATTGATTAATTATTTGATTGATTGCTTGACTACAGAATATAACTATAAGTAAAAAAAAATTATAAATTGAACAACCCATTAAAAAATAAAAATCCAAATGAGATTGATTAATGTTACATATTTAACTATAAACAAAAATAAGTTGGAGAAATGGAAAAGAAAACACTATAAAAAAACAAGCACCCAAAAGCTCAATGAGATTGATTCCTTTGGATTTAAGGCCTAGTCAAATTAAATAATGAATTATTATTAATTATATTATTTGATTATATGATTGCTCCCAATCTTCCATCCCAATCATGACGGAGGGATAGACGGCCCGATTCAGACCCGCTCGCTAGGATGCTTTCGTACACAGCTTGCCGATGTTTGCAATGTGCGCATGCGTATGCATCACAGTGCGCAAACTAGTCCATGTGGTCGGGAAGCATTCGCGCGCTGCGCACAGCCGCCTCGCTAGAATGAGGGAGAGTGTGAGCCGTTTGTTGGTGGTGACAAGGGATGGTCGATGGAAACGGGGGAGTGGTGATGCAAACACAGGCGTGCCTGAGCGTCTTAACACCGTTTCAGAGGCAGCGTCATAGTACATGTCACATGGTTGATTTACACGCTGAAGCACTCGCAGTGCTTGTGGTAGGGTTTGGTCAGCCACAAGTGCTGCGTACGCTTCCGATGGTACTCGATGTTACCGATTGTAGCATGCACATCCTGGAGATGACATGTATAAGTGGGCATCTTAAGACAGGCTGGTGGGCGTCTAAACACACACCGCAATTGCATGCCAAGACATAGTGGGCATGCTACTGCCTTGCCGTGCGATAGCGGGATTTGCATACTTTGGCTGCGTGCGAACGCATCTAGCGAGTGGGTCTGAATCGGGCTCAGAGCCCTCAAATAGTGAATTTCCTGCCTAAATCGGGACAGTTGGGATGTTTGCTAATCTCTATAATATAACCGAAGAATGGCACATATATATCTTATTGCTACAAGAGATGTGTGGTTTGATTCTCCAGAAATCCGAAATCACCCGTATTTTGTGAATCCAGACAGATCCGAGTTGCGGTTTTGATCTCCCAGCGGTTCGGAATTCAATTTTTAAATCTGAATTTCGGCTTTTGGATTGCAAAAATTACATGATGTTAGCTGTTTTTGAAAACGTTATAGAATTTTTTTTTAGAAAAAACCCAGATCCAAAAGCAAAACACGAAGATGAATAGAGATCCAAAACCAGCACACATTTCAGACTGTTTCATCTTTAGAACTGCTTTAATATTCTATATTACCAAAAAAAGAGGGTTTCCGCTGTGAATAAATACAACAAATGGCCTGCTTTACAAACACAGCCTCAGAATCCTTTCATGTCAACTCAATCATTTGACAGTCAAAATCATTTCCATAATCTGCTCCTCATTTGCTTCCCAGATATCGGAATAGGAGTTACTTAAGCACAAGTTCCTTTGCTATCAATTTTCAATTTCTCGTAGAGCTCTTATTGCCTTTACCTTCTGTATACTGGATCCTTCTCCGGCCCTTTTGGAAGCAATTTATGTATTTTCTCACTGGAATGATTAATTTCACCTTTTCTATGTATTTTGAGTCAACCTGTCAGAGGCATGTCACCCATTGATATGACAATCTGTATCGCACTCATATTTAATTAATGCTGGTTTTCCAATTCATCATTCAGCGCTGTTTGGTATCTTTGTGGTGCTATTCAGTAGCTGAGCTTTGACAGAACCGGTGATGAAACACAAGTGTATTCCATGCTTCTTTTTATATTCCCGACATTTCCTCATTTGTGTGAGCAGCAATCTGCACTCCAAGTACATCACACAGGTTTTATCTGGAAATATTTTCTATAGGCCTTCATATTTACATTTTAGGGCCGCGAATGTAATTAAATCCCTTTTCAATGTAACATGCTCTTATCATGCTTTTGCCGTCAAGTTGCAAAAAAATATATATTATAGAGCTTTTCTATGTTCTCGGTATGCGTGATGTCATATCTTATTAATAGCCGTGATATAAAGCATTTCGGGCTAGAGAAAGCAGCCAATAGTAACCCGCATCATATTGCAAGAGGACAAGTAATAGTAATATACTGTGTTGTTCAAATCGCGCAGACTATGGGGTAAATTTACTAAAGTGACAATTTTTAGAAGTGGAGATGTTGCCCATCGCAACCAATCAGATTTGACATTTAACTAGCACCTTCTAGAAGATTATAGCTAGAATCTGATTGGTTGCTATGGGCAACATTGTCACTTCTAAAAACTCTCACTTTAGTAAATTTACCCCTATGTGTTGCCGATATTTTCATGCACATTGATTAAGTGAAATAAGTACAAATTTACAGGAATTCATTAGTAAATATTATTAGAATATCTATAAAAGACAAAATAGACTATTTAAAATGTCTTACTGTAATAATTATTTATTTTGCCAATGTCAGAAGCCGCTTATGTATTCTAAAAATCTGTGTGACTGCATGTGGAAGCCTACAGTATACCGTCCATTGTTCTTGCTTCTGCAGCCAGAACCCTCAGCATTAGTATAGTATATGGACTTGCTCAGGGGCATAACTAGGTATTTGAAGGCCCCATAGCAGAAGTTTGTAAGGGCCCCTACGTACCACCCAATGGTGAAAAATGTATATAACACATATAACTTTGACAACGAAGATGGCCCCCTCAGCTACGGGCCCCAAAGTAGCTGTACCCTTTGTATCTATGGTAGTTACGCCCACGGACTTGCGCTCACCCCATGCTGTTTGCAAAAATTCAGTCTGAAAAAGGTGTTTAATTTCCATCCGTCCATGGGCATGGAAACCAGCACACACACCCACAACACTCCCATGATACACCCACAACACTCCCATGACACACCCACAACACTCCCATGATACACCCACAACACTCCCATGACACACCCACAACACTCTCATGACACACCCACAACACTCCCATGACACACCCACAAAACTCCCATGATATGCCCAGAACACTCCCATGACATGCCCAGAACACTCCCATGACATGCCCGCATCACTCCCATGACATGCCTACAAAATCCTATGTCAGGCCCACATCACTCCCATGACATGCCCACAACCTCCCATGACACAGCCACAACCCTCCCATGATACACCCACAACACTCCCATGACACACCCACAACACTCCCATGATACACCCATAACACTCTCATGACACACCCACAACACTCCCATGACACACCCACAAAACTCCCATGACATGCCCAGAACACTCCCATGACATGCCCAGAACACTCCCATGACATGCCCGCATCACTCCCATGACATGCCTACAAAATCCTATGTCAGGCCCACATCACTCCCATGACATGCCCACAACCTCCCATGACACAGCCACAACCCTCCCATGATACACCCACAACACTCCCATGACACACCCACAACACTCCCATGATACACCCATAACACTCTCATGACACACCCACAACACTCCCATGACACACCCACAAAACTCCCATGACATGCCCAGAACACTCCCATGACATGCCCAGAACACTCCCATGACATGCCCGCATCACTCCCATGACATGCCTACAAAATCCTATGTCAGGCCCACATCACTCCCATGACATGCCCACAACCTCCCATGACACAGCCACAACCCTCCCATGATACACCCACAACACTCCCATGACACACCCACAACACTCCCATGATACACCCATAACACTCTCATGACACACCCACAACACTCCCATGACACACCCACAAAACTCCCATGACATGCCCAGAACACTCCCATGACATGCCCAGAACACTCCCATGACATGCCCGCATCACTCCCATGACATGCCTACAAAATCCTATGTCAGGCCCACATCACTCCCATGACATGCCCACAACCTCCCATGACACAGCCACAACCCTCCCATGATACACCCACAACACTCCCATGACACACCCACAACACTCCCATGATACACCCATAACACTCTCATGACACACCCACAACACTCCCATGACACACCCACAAAACTCCCATGACATGCCCAGAACACTCCCATGACATGCCCAGAACACTCCCATGACATGCCCGCATCACTCCCATGACATGCCTACAAAATCCTATGTCAGGCCCACATCACTCCCATGACATGCCCACAACCTCCCATGACACAGCCACAACACTCCCATGATACACCCATAACACTCCCATGACACACCCACAACACTCCCATGACACACCCACAACACTCCCATGACACGCCCACAACACTCCCATGACACGCCCAGAACACTCCCATGACACACCCAGAACACTCCCATGACATGCCCAGAACACTCCCATGACATGCCCGCATCACTCCCATGACATACCTACAAAATCCTATGTCAGGCCCACATCACTCCCATGACATGCCCACAACACTCCCATGACATATCATACTGAGTCCATAAAGAGAACAGCGGAAGCCAGGCAGGGGTGAAGATCCCGAAGCTAAAAAAGGTAAGTACAACTAATCCTATCCTACCCCCTAACCCTAACCCTCCTTTAGGGGTGCCTAACCCTAACCTCCCCCGCAAGTGCCTAACCCTAACCCCCAAAGTGCCTAAACCTAACCCCCCATCCCCGCAGCCTAAATTTAAGTTTCCGGGGGTGTCAAACCCTAACCTCACCCCCGGGGGTGCCTAACCCTGTCCCCCCCTTCCCCTAGCCTAACCCTAACCCTCTTGGGGGGCTTCCTAACCCTAAGTCCCCCCTGGGAAACCCTAACCTAACCCTCCCCCCATGACTGTCCGCGCCCAGCTTACCTTCGATCAGTATGTAGGGTGTCGGGCTCCCAGCGTAGGTCTAATGACAGGCGTCGGGATTTTGACGCCTGTCATTAGTATATTGCCAGGATTTGACAGTCGGGAAGCTGGCGGTCGGCATTGCGACCGTCGGCTTCCTGACTGCATTCCCTCTCTATATCTCCTTTGCAGCATATACTAGAAAAAGTGACCCTTACATTTGCAGTGATCTTAATTGTTTTTGAAAATGAGAGTGGTTCCAGTTCTACCAGTATACATGGGGTTGCCAATGAGTTCTCTAAATTTTAACTGGCATACAGAAGTATGAAGCAGGTTGGAAAAGGGTTTAGAATATAAGTAGTGTTTACTACAAGGGGCTCCAAAAAAAAAGGGGGGGAGGTACTGTTTACACTGTCCCAGGCTGGTTGGAGGGGCCCGGCAGGGACCTGGGTCTGCCGCTTCCCTTTTTTACCTGCAGCGCATATTGTCATTTTTGTAGGGGTGTGTGGTCATGCTCCTATAATTAGATAACGCCCCCTACAGTACCTGGGCCTGGCCCCGCTCTTTACGGCTCTGCTGTTAGCTGCCATGGAGTATAAAAGGCATCACAGATATACATGTGATCCCTAGTCCTGGGAGTATCATTTTTTAGTACCAGTAAGGATAAAATGCCTTTGTTTATACAAGATGTTTATGTTTTACTGTATATTTTTTTGTATGGATAGCATCACAAAACTATATTTTGTATTGTACTTGTACTTGATACTGGCATTTACATGCCTCATTTTATACAAAAGCACAAAAAAACAAGTATTCTTATGCCGGTCACACACAGATTAAAGTTCTGTCATATTCACATAATGGGATAGAAATCGGGTTATACAATTAAAATCTAACTTTTATTAAGTCTATTAAAATGGCAAATTAGTTCAAAATAATGTGTACATATGTCACGGCAAGGGTTTCTCATCATGGTGGTCACCAGGTATTACCTGTGAGGTCATTGTGGCGAGGGGTCTCTGGTAGTGGTGCTGGTGTTTGGCGATTGGCATTGGCTGCACGTGGTTCTGTGCGGGCACATTGTCACTGAGGCCTGGTGGTGTTTCCGTTCCATTTGGCATGGGAGCCGCCATCTTGCCTCAGGTCATGTGTTTCAAGCTGACCAATCCTGGTGGGTCATGTACTCTTTCCAGCCAGTCACAGCGCAGCACCTGGGTGGGTAGTGTAGGGCTGGGAGAGGTGCTGTGTCCTGTTCTGTCTGCTGTGTCCTGTTCTGTCTGCTGTGTCTTGGGCTGGTGCTGCTGATCCATTCTGGGCTGTGTTGTGTGACCCAAATAAAGTTTATTTTTTTGTGTAATATTATCATCAATCTGTGCTCTGGGCCCAAAGTTCTGGAGCAGAAAAAAACAAAACGTCTTTTTTTCTAACAATTGTCTGTGCGTGTTAGGCATAGCTGCACAAGATCTATCAAGTTGGCAACGCAAGCTAGTGCTACCCGACTCCAGTCGTCATCAATTTGTGCTCTGGGCCTAAAGTTCAGGAGCAGAAAATAAAAAAAATTGTCTTTTTTTTTCAAATAAGTGTCTGTGCGTGTTAGGCTTAGCTGCACAAGATCTATCAAGTCGGCAATGCAAGCTAGTGCTGCCCGACTCCAGTCGTGATCAATCTGTGCTCTGGGCCCTAGTCCTGGAGCATCAAAAAAATGACTATCAATTGTCTTTTTTTTTTTATCTTTAACTTTAACTGTCTGTGTGTGTGCATGTATCCAGCCAGCAACGCAACTTGCAACCTAGTGCTGCCCGACTCCAGTCGTGATTAATCTGTGCTCTGGGCCCAAGTTCTGGAGCTGAAAAAAAAAAAAAAAAATATTGTCTTTTATTTGTCAATTTTTTTGTGTGCGTGTCAGCCACACCTGGCTGTCACTGTCATCAGTGTAGGTGCGCAGGGGTGCTGTGCTGCTGTCTGTTGAGGGGCTGCTGCCCAAAATAATAAATAAACAATTTTTACTGTGTGCATGTTAGCCACACCTGTCATCGGCGTAGCTGCACAGGGGTACTGTGCTGTTGTCTGTCAAGGGGCTGCATGAATATTGCAATGAAAACTTTTTTTTTTAAGTTATTGGGTTACAAAAAGTTTTTTTTTTTAAATCTTAAACACAGCAGAAATGTTTTCCTAACAGCTTATAAAGTTATATGCTCTAAAAAACTAAAGCCTATATTTATTTACAAACCTATATAGAGTAGACATTCTAAATTCTAAAACTGTTCTATTCAAAAATGTAAACAAAAGCCAGGAGAGACCTCAGAGAACAAAGATGCTCTAGGTGCTGAACTTTCTCCATCATGTTCTGCAGTGTGGAAAGGTTTCATTCACATGTTTTCTATAAAGCAGTTCAAAGTTACAGCCTTCAAAGTGTCTGGGTATAACACCCACCATTGCCAGGAAGTACCAAAGATTATTACAAGCAAAGGATTCATCTGTCCGGAATCTGTCTGGGAATTCATGGATCGTATTTGGCCTGAATGCACTAAGACATTCAGTGATTCTGCCACTGTGTTCTGTAACCAACTTTATTCCTACCTGAATCGCAAACTGAAATACCGAATAGTAAGCATAGACAACATGGAGGCCTTTGTTATTCTGCTGCCTGCATGCCAACCAATACCTCCCAGACTACACCCACTGGGGGGACCAGGTCTTGATAATGACCATCCCCATCTGTTGCTAGGCCTTCTTCTTCCAAACCATCCATCCTGGACTTCCTGTCTAAAAAAGGGTAAGCAGGGTACAGAAAGAGGAGCTAGATGTCCCCGATGACATTTTTTTTCTTCTATAACAGATGATGTGGAGAGATAAGAGCTTCAGATGTTGGAACAGGGGCTCTCACCTATTTGGCTTCCCTCCAGAGAACAGATCGCTGTTCCTCAGGAAGCGTCTATGCCTTAGCTGATAGGTAGGTAGTATCTGTCTGGTGGTAAACACCCTTCAGGAGATGGCAACCCAAAATAACAACAACTATAATAATGTGTCCACTGATGATAACCAGCCTGATCCCTTAACAACAACATACCCCATGGCCAACTTATATCATGACACCCAGTTTGCAGACTCCACTTCCTTATGACACTAATTCAGTCACCATGGTTAATCAATCAGCCATGTGAGGTCCACCCAATTTGTGGCCTTCTACATTCTAACATTCACATATCTAAGAAGTGGACAGTGGGAACAATGGCAATTTGAAGGCCACTAACTACTGTAACCATTTTTTTTTAATGTCCCTGTACAGGTTGGGAAATTCCGTTACAGAACAGAAGGTTTGCAAAGGACTATTTAAGTCAATTGTTTATTTATTTTTGGAAATATATATAACCATATAAGTTCTAAATATAAATAAGTGCAAATATTTAATTTTTGATAATAAGTATAGTGAATTTAATCTTATATAAATAACATGATGTGTATTCTTAATACAATTAATTTAATTGAATTAAGGGTAATAATTAGTATCTATTAATTGTAATATCATGGGATTTATAATATACAAAAATCAGGTCAACCTTATGTGATAAGAGCTCACTTCTTATTTAGTAGGTGTATAAATAATTCTAAAGTTATATTCCATAAATATATAGAGTTGTGTAAAACTATTGTTTATATAACATAACTTAAAATTGAATTAATATTGTGCCTATCAAATTACGTGCTTAGAAGGTTATATATAAATTTCCATTATAATATATGAAAATATGAATAAAATTCTTCATCCACCCATTTCCTCATTTCTATATATCACATATAAAATTTTTAATTGAAGCATGATCTTAGCTACAGGAACACTCCCAAATGAATGAATTCATTAAGTCCAGTTGGATTTAGTCCTCCCATTTTGTAGGTCCATCTGCTTTCTCTTCGTAGAAGTTCTCGTGTGAGATCTCCACCCCTAATACCTAGCTGGACTTTCTCTATACCAAAGGCTTACAATAATCTAGAGTCATTCTGATGGAAATCATGCAAGTAACTAGCAATAGATGTTAGCTTTTTCTTTTTGGCTAAATCAGAGATGGTGTTCCTGATGTTTCCCACGTGCTCTAATATCCTCTGCTTAAGGCAGGGGTTCCCAACCACGGTCCTCAAGGCTCACTAACAGTCCAGGTTTTAAGGATAGCCATACATGAGCACTGGTGACTTAATTAGTACCTCCGTTATTTTGAATTAACCATCCGTGCTTAAGCATGGATATCACTAAAACCAGGACTGTTGGTGTGCCTTGAGGACTGAGGTTGGGAATCACTGGCTTAAGGGGTCTAGTTGTCATGCCTATAAAGTTTTCTCACAGGGACATTTAACACAACAGATAATACCTGCTGTATTGCAATTAATGTAGGACTGGATTTTGTGTGTTCTCTGAAATTTATCCTCAAATTCCTTTGTCCTCATCATATATTGGCATGCTTTGCAACCACCTCATTTATATGAACCAGTTATTGCGGGTTGTTTTCTTGATCACCTAGTGAAATGGCTATGTACTAAGTGATTACATAAATTCTAATTTTTTGCCAATTCATTTATTTATGTGTTAACCCCTCACAGAGGGGAACTGGGAGCAGGCTGCCTCATTGGACTATGTAAACTAAGGGGCACGCAACAGGGACATTTTAAATGCAGACGCAGTATGGGGACAAATATCCCCATAGAGGGACTAATGAATGAAGATGCTTGGAGCAGTGCGTGAGTCTGGCCAGAGCACAGCCGGCTTGCGTTTAGGTCTAGGCCAGTCTATATAAGGGCCAGCAACCGACCGTTGAGGGGAAGTGCGCCTGAGGCGATCATACTAAGGGAGCCCTGCACTGTGAGTCTGTTGCCTCAGCCTGGGAGAAAGCTGTTCATTGGTGCAGGAGAGATCATCCGGCGGGACCGGAGTGACAGGAGTGGGGAGACGAGTGGTTCAGCGTCCTCCTCTGAGTAATCGGGGCTGTCCCAGGGCAGAGTCTGGGAGGCAGATCTGGATGGAGCTACAGCAGAGGCCAGATCATCCTGTCAGTGATGAGCCAGTGAAACTAGAGCCCAGAGGTGCGGCCTCCCCAGGACGAGGTTGGACTCATGAATACTAAAGCCAGCCCTTATGTGAAGCATCCACCCCTCCAATACAGTGTCTGTGGAATGACATAATTCAGCAGTTGGGTGTGCAACATCAGTAGACACCGCAGGTCTAGATTTTGGTTAGGAGCTATACAGAGATCTAATTCAGCACGCCAAATTACGAGGTCTTAAGCCACGTATCCACTTGCCGATTGAACGATAGCAACATCATTATTGTTCAATCGCTCATTAATCGTGCATGAAAATGTTGAAAACGACTAGCGATGCGCACTCCTGCTGGTCGTTTTCGACATCAATCATCGCCTGAACATGCCGGTCAATCTGCCGACAGATTGGGCATGTTCGGGGACGAGGGAGGGTGCCTGCACTGAATGACATATCATTCAGTGTAGGCACTGCAGGGACAGAGGATCGACTGTATGAATACGATGTTGTAATCATACTGTCGTTCCAAGATCTGCAAGTGGATACGCACCTTTACAGTTAAGACTCAAGCTAAAAACCAACTATAGTCTTGTCTTCGGTAGCTTCATTTGAGGAGACGGCTGTCATCTAAGAGCATTATTCTGCAGTGTACTTCTTCAGGAAAGGACAGCCCTAATGCAGTAAAAAACATTAAATAGGACTGCAAAGGATACAAATATTACTAGACAGCAGTAAATGCCTCCATTATTTCCACCTGCGACCCTGCATCACCTTTGTTAAGGTAGTGGAGTTATCATCTCAATAAAGCAAAAAGAGAAGTCTAGTCAGCATAACACAAGAATTGCATACTTATAACTACTAGGGGTGTGCACCGGCCACTTTTCGTGTTTTGTGTTTTGGTTTTGGATCTGGATCTTTCTTCGTGTTTTGGATCTGGATTGGTTTTGCCAAAACCACGCTTCCGTGTTTTGGGCTCTGGGTTTTGTGTTTTGGATCTGTATTTTTTTGAAAAAAAGCATAAAAACAGCTTAAATCACAGAATTTGTGGGTTTTTCTGCTCCTATGCAATTATTAACCTCAATAACCTTCATTTCCACTCATTTCCAGTCTATTCTGAACACCTCACACCTCACAATATTGTTTTTATGGCCAAAAGATTGCACCGAGGTAGCTGGATGACTATGCTAAGCGACACGAGTGGGCGGCACAAACACGTGGCCCATCTAGAAGTGAGACTGCAGTGGCAGACAGGATGGCAGTTTGAAAAACTAGGCCCCAAACAGTAAATACTGCAAAGAAAAAAAAGAGGTGCAAGATGGAATTGTCCTTGGGCCCTCCCACCCACCCTTATGTTGTATAAATAGGACATGCACACTTTAACAAACCAATCATTTCAGCGCCAGGGTCTGCCACATGACTGTGGCTGAAATGATTGGTTCGTTTGGGCCCCCACAAAACAAGCTGGCAATTAATGTGTCCCTGCACAAACTGGCTCTACGGAGGAAAGAGGTCGTCCTCGTCCTCCTCATCCACCGATTCCTTGGATAAAACCGGAAAAAGGGATTTAGGTGTCCCTGGACTGCTTACGGTCTTAGCCAAAGTTTCTGAACTTAACAGTAACTTTTTATGAACGCGCTGCAGGTGCCGTATAAGGGAGGATGTTCCTAGGTGGTTACCCTACCCCTACTTATTTCACCTTTACATATGGTACATATGGCAAGACAGTTGTTGTCCGGATTTGGATAGAAATATTGCCAGACCAAAGAGGTGGAATGTTTGGTCTTCTGCCCAGGCATGACTGTGATGGGCATTTTCATCCCACGGACAACAACTGTCTCCCCTGGAGCCTGATTTAAACAAACCACATCACCATCAGAATCCTCCTCGCCAACTTCCTCCTCAGTGTCAGCTACACCAGTATCCTCATCCTGTTGTACTTCAACAGTGACATCTTCAATTTGCATATCAGCAAGTGGACTGTGGGTGCTCTTTTCAGCACTTGCAGGGGGCGTGCAAATGGTGGAAAGAGCCACCTCTTCCCGTCCAGTGCTGGGAAGGTCAGGCATCGCAACCGCCACCACACTTGGGCTCTCCTTGGGGATTTGTGATATCTTCTTAGAATGCACAGTTCTTCGCTGTGCTTTTGCCAGCTTAACTCGTTTGATTATTTTAGCGGGAGGAGGGCTTCCATCGTCATGTGAAGCTGAACCACTAGTCATGAACATAGGGAAAGACCTTAGCCGTTCCTTGCCACTCCGTGTCGTAAATGGCAAATTAGCAAGTTTACGTTTCTCTTCAGATGATTTAAATGTTTTTTTCAAGGTCTTTTTCCTGAACTTTGTCATTTGGGATTGTATGTGCCCTCCACTATGACATTGGGCATCGGCCTTGGCAGACGACGTTGATGGCATTTTATCGTCTATGTCATGACTAGTGGCAGCAGCTTCAGCACTAGGAGGAAGTGGTTCTTGATCTTTCCCTATTTTATTTTTATCGGAGAAAGTGTGGTCCTCCATTTATGTTATATTGATATATACGTGCAGCTAAAGGCGCACACAAACACAGAAAATTATTTTTTATTTTTGTTGGAGACTAGTGCACTTTGTGGGTTACACCACCCTTTAAGAAATGAGCCAGCCAGCCCTTTACTTATGGGACACAGGCGCACGCTTGGCGCTGCTCCTTTGTTGCTGTACGTGCTGCCACAGAGCACACAATTCACAAACACAGAAATTTTTTTTTAATTTTGTTTGGAGTGCCCTTTGGGGGTCACAGCACCCTTTAACGGACAAGCCAGCCAGCCTTTTACTTATGGGACACAGGCGCACGCTTGGCGCTGCTCCTTTGTTGATGCACGTGCAGCCACAGTGGACACAATTCACAAACACAGAATTTTTTTTTTAATTTTGTTTGGAGTGCCCTTTGGGGTAACAGCACCCTTTAGCGATCAATCCAGCTGGCCCTTTATTTATGGGACACAGGCGCACGCTTGGCACTACTTTGTTGATGCACGTGCGGCTACTGCGCACACAATTCACAAACACAAAAAAATATATTTTTTTATTTTGTTTGGAGTGTACTTTGGGGGTTACAGCACCCTTTAATGGTCAAGCCAGCCGGCCCTTTACTTATGACACAGGCGCACGCTTGGCACTGCTTTGTTGATGCACGTGCGGCTACTGCGCACACAATTCACAAACACAAAAAAATATATTTTTTTATTTTGTTTGGAGTTCCCTTTGGGGGTTACAGCACCCTTTAGCGGTCAATCCAGCCGGCCCTTTATTTATGGGACACAGGCGCACGCTTGGCACTACTTTGTTGATGCACTTGCGGCTACTGCGCACACAATTCACAAACACAGAAAATATTTTTTTATTTTGTTTGGAGTGTACTTTGGGGGTTACAGCACCCTTTAATGGACAAGCCAGCTGGCCCTTTACTTATGACACAGGCGCACGCTTGGCGCTACTTTGTTGATGCACGTGCGGCTACTGCGCACACAATTCACAAACACAGAAAATATTTTTTTATTTTGTTTGGAGTGTACTTTGGGGGTTACAGCACCCTTTAACGGACAAGCCAGCTGGCCCTTTACTTATGACACAGCCGCACGCTTGGCACTACTTTGTTGATGCACGTGCGGCTACTGCGCACATAATTCACAAACACAGAAAATATTTTTTTATTTGGTTTGGAGTGTACTTTGGGGGTTACAGCACCCTTTAACGGTCAAGCCAGCTGGCCCTTTACTTATGACACAGGCGCACGCTTGGCACTACTTTGTTGATGCACGTGCGGCTACTGCGCACACAATTCACAAACACAGAAAATATTTTTTTATTTGGTTTGGAGTGTACTTTGGGGGTTACAGCACCCTTTAACGGTCAAACCAGCTGGCCCTTTACTTATGACACAGGCGCACGCTTGGCACTACTTTGTTGATGCACGTGCGGCTACTGCGCACACAATTCACAAACACAGAAAAAATATTTTTTTTTTAGCACTTGGGGGAGCACCCCTGATGGACAGAGCACCCCCTGGACAACACTACAGCACCCCTTTAGGACTGGAACACTGCACAGGACTTTGGAGTGGACACAGCCCCTATGGACAACTGACTGCACAACACAGTCCAGCCAGCCCCTATGGACTTTGAAGTAGTGGACACAGCCCCTATTAACAACAGCAGCACAGCACAACACAGCCAGCCCCTATGGACTTTGAAGTAGTGGACACAGCCCCTATGGACAACAGCAGCACAGCGCAGCACAGCACTGCACAGCACAGCACAGCACAACACTACTCTGCACTACACTACACAGCCCAGCCAGCCAGCCCTAACTCCCACCCTCCCTCTCACTGTCCACAGCTGAGTGAGAAAATGGCGCCGACGAGGGTACCTTATATAGGATCCAAAACCTGCGAGACCCGGAAGGCGGGATGATGGCGTTTTGCCTCGATTTCAGATCCGAGTCAGGCGGGAAAAGTCGAGCCTGAGTCGGATCGGCCTCGGATCGGGGCGGCTCGGGGGGGTTCGGATTTCAGAAATCCGAACCCGCTCTCCCCTAATAACTACAGACACAGTGTATGTTTAAGTTGCTATTTTCGACTGTCTGTCAGCTGCAAGCACCACAAAAGGAAAACACTGAGATAGGAGGCACTAAACTTTTCCTTTATTGAAGAAAAAAAAAATTACTTCAGTTAGCAATACTGATAGGAAGATAACAACAGTCATCACAGTAATTAACCCGGGCAACGTTTGCAAACACTGCTTGTTAGACAATCTTTTGCATGCAAAGGGGAACTCAAACAATTATTTTTGGGGTGCACAGAATAACCACAGGTAATAGTTGCTGCATTATTGTCACCGCATGTTGATGTTTTCCTTTGTACATGCTTGCATTTAACCCCTGTATTTAACAGTCGGATCCAAGGTTCCAGATTTCCAGTTATAATAAAATTTGACAGATTCCAGTGTAATTCTCTGGCTTAAATTGTGTTTAACAAATTGTATTGCTGATGTGGAAGTTATTACTTTGCTGAACTGCAATTGTTGAATAAATACACTATTTTAATGTACATTATATTACCTATATCAATATCATAACCAGAAGATTCAAAGACGATCCGGGGCAGTGTTGCTTGGTAAGAAAACAAATTACACCACACCTAGAACTGTCTGTATTGAGGGTGTCACATACGTTTGTTTATTGGTTTATAAAAGGAAATTGGTGATAAAAGACGTTACATGGGCATGCATAAATTAATCATTGTGATCTCCTATACAGCGCGAGAGATCTCTGCATGTCAGGAGAGCCGCTGTATTTGAGCCAGGTCAGAACTTCCACAAGGGCTGTATAGCTGGTCGTTCTGCGTCGATGTCAGAGTCGGCTCCTGACACGTTCTGTCAGTGCGGCTGCACAGGGGCGCCGGGTCCGGCCAGAGATAATCCCCACCCTCCACCCATCTGTTGCAGGTATTATTATAAGGTGAGGGGGAGGACACATGGAAGGAGCGGACAGAGGGGAAACACGGAATAGTGCTGGGCGCAAAGACACCTAGTGTTGACACTGGTCGATGTTACCGATATTTACGCTGGTGCACGATGTTGGACGCAGGTGAGAAGGCAGCAGTGGGTGTCCCTATGCTCTGGTAAGCTTTGGAACTACAGTATTAGCATATTTTCACAACTGCGGTCCATGCGGAATTGCAGTTGAATTCGCATTAGCGTCCATCTCTGAATCAAGCCCTCAGTTTAGAATGTGTAAGGATATTATTAAAGAAAGTCCACATCTGCAAACTATTTCTAATTTCCAAAGAAAGATGATGATATTCTATTTTTAGCAATATTTGTAGATTGTAAGCTCATTTTGACAGGCCAATCTTCATCTTCTATTTCATGTAATTGTGCATAATTTGTATGATCCTCTCAATGTAACATGTAACATGTTTTTTGGTCTTACTGTTGTCCCCATTTATCAATTTTGACTCCTCTTATACCCTTTTTCCACCAAGCTGAAAATCACGGATTGTTGTGCATCAACCTGGGATTTTTGTCGGTATAAATGAATCCACCCAGATCCAGGAACCTGAGGATCCAACTCGGGTATTTTGCAGGGTTGGCCATGGGTCGTTCCCATGCCACCCTGCAGTATAAACAGCGTGATCCTGGTCTTTGTGACCAATTGGCCGGCTTCAGTGGTGCTTGGAGATGACGTCATCTCCAAGCATCCATTTCAACGCCGGGAGAGCCGGGTCACTGCAGACTCGGCTCCGGTGTGAACACCGCCGACTTGGGAATATCCTGGATCGGCACCGGGGGAGTTCTGGGTCTGATCCGGATTTTCCTTCTGCTCCACGGGAGGTTTCTTTCCTCCCTGAGCTCGCCTTAGGACACCTGCGTTACGGTTTGACAGGTGTACAGCCCCAGTCAAATTCCAACCTCCGGGTCAGACCCGGAACTTTGGTATTAAAGCAGTATCATTCTGCATATTACAGAGTTTCCCAAACTCCACCATTACAGTTTAGGTTTTAAGGATATCCATTCTTGAACAAAGGTGACTTAATTAGTACCTCAGTCCATTTGATTTAATCATGTGGACTCAAGCATGGATATCCTTAAAACCTTGACGGTAATGACAGTGTTTGGGAACCTCTGCAATATATAGAGTTTCTAATATATAAGAGGATCCTCTATTGCAGTGGTTCTCAAACTCGGTCCTCAGGATCCCACACAGGTCACGTTTTCCAGGTCACCCAGCAGGTGCACAAGTGTATTCATTACTCACTGATACATTTTAAAAGATCCACAGGTAGTTATAATTATTTCACTTTTGATTCTGTGAAGAGACCTGGAAAACATACACTGTGTGAGGTCCTGAGGACCGAGTTTGAGAACCTGTGCTCTATTGCAGTAGTTCTCAAACTCGGCACCCAGGGATATATTTACTAAAGTGAGAGTATTTAGAAGTGGAGATGTTGCCCATAGCAACCAATCAGATTCTAGCTATCTTCTACAACAGGGGATCCCAACCACGGTCCTCAAGGCATACTAACAGTTCAGGTTTTGGGGATAGCCATGCTTGAGCACAAGTGACTTAATTAGTACCTCAGTTATTTTGATTTAACCATCTGTACACAATCATGGATATCACTAAAACCAGGACTGTTAGTGTGCCTTGAGGACTGAGGTTGGGAATCACTGTTCTAGAAGGTGCTAGTTAAATGTTAAGTAGAAACTGAGTGGTTGCTATGGGCAACATCTCCACTTCTAAAAACTCTCACTTTAGTAAATATACCCGCAGGACTCTAAACTGTTCACACTTTCCAGATAGCAGGTGCAATTGTGCATGACACATCTTAAATGATCCACATTTGGAGCTAATTAGTTTACTTGTGATTCTGTGAGGAGATCTAGAAAACATGAACAGTTTGGGGTCCCCAGGACCCAGTTTGAGAACCTACAGTATGTTCTGTTGCAATGCTTTTATAAATACAGACCAAGGGGCATATGTATCAAAGCTTGATGTGAGATAAAATTGTGAAATATATATCACCAACCAATCAGCTTCAAACTATCATTTCTTAAACACAGCCTGCAAAATGTAAGTTACCCTCCGTGTATCTCCCCCTCAGTATCCCTGTCCTCATCCTCCCTGTAACTCACCTGAGTGTCCCTGTCCTCACCCTCCCTTTAACCCCCAGTGTCCCAGCCCTCACCCCCACTGTAACCCCCCTCCATGTCCCAGCCCTCACCTTTCCTGTATCTCCCCCTCAGTGTCTCTGCCCTCACCCCCCTGTAACCCCTTCTCAGTGTCATAGCCCCCACCCTCCCTGTATCTCCCAATTAGTGTACCAGCCCTCACCCTTCCTGTAACCCCCTCAGTGTCACAGCCCCCACCCTCCCTGTAACCCCCATCAGTGTCCCTGCCCTCACATTTCCTGTATCTGCCCCTCAGTACCCTCACTGTAACTACCTTCAGTGTCCCCATCATTAACCCCCCTTAAACCCCCATTTAGTGTCCCAGCCCCCACCCTCCCTGTAAATGCCATCAGTGTCCCCATCCTCACCCTCCATGTATCTCCCCCTTAGTGTCCCAGCCCACACCCTCCATGTATCTCCCCCTTAGTGTCCCAGCTCCCACCCTCCCCGTAACTCCCTTCAGTGTCCCCGTCCTCACCCTCCCTTTAACTTCCAATCAGGTCGGTTGTAATGAGACAAAGGGGCACTACTGTGTGGCATAATTTGGATTGGGGGTACTATTGTGTGGCCACGCCCCTTCCCAGCAAGCCAACACCTGTTGTTTTTTTCAGTGCTCGCTTTTGGTGCGCACCCTCCGTGCTTCTATTATGGGGGGTGGCACCAATGCTCTTTATGTACACAGGGAACCAAAATGAGTAGTAACAACTCTGCATTGCTCAGCACCCCCTACCATAAAAAAACCTACAGTGATCACTATCTAATCCTCTACAACTGCTAAACCAGTGCTTGGTCAATTGGGAAAATGTCTTACCTTTTCTTTAGGTGTGATTTACACCAATGTGGTGTCAGCTTTACCTAACCAAACCAACCAAATACCAAGGGCTAAATGTAATGGGGTGTTTAAAAATGTGAGAGTTTTCTCTCACATTTTCTAAACTCAGCAAATGTATTAAAGTCACAGAACATGCAAACTTACATGTTTTTCAGACTCAAACAACTCTCAAAATTTAGGGGTCTATTTACTAAGCAGTGTTAGGAGACCAAGTGAAATGAGATAAGGTACCCGCCAATCAGCTCCTCACTGCCATGTCACAGGCTGTTTTTGTAAAATGACAATTGGAATCTGATTGGCTGGTATTTGATCTTATTTCACTTTGGGGCTTATGTATCAAAGCTTGATGTGAGATAAAATTGTGAGATATATATCACCAATCAATCATCTTCTAACTTCCATTTTGCAGGCTGTGTTTAAGAAATGATAGTTTGGAGCTGATTGGTTGGTGATATATATTTCACAATTTTATCTCACATCAAGCTTTGATACATATGCCCCTAAGGGGCCTATTCATTAAACCTAAAAATTTGATGGAGATAATTAGGTTTAGAACTCGCATGGAGTTCTACCTAATTATAGGTGGAATTCATCATTCCACCTCTCCATAAGTATCTATTCCGAAAAGCTGTCATTTTTGCGATGACAGCTTTTCGGGAAATAGATACTTTTCCCTGCCTACACTACCTTATCGCATCTGGAAACAGTGCTGTGCATGTGCTGTTACATCTGTAAAACCAGCGCATGCGCAGCACTGCCTACAGATGCGGTAAGTTTGTGTACCCCCCCGATCCCTCCCTCCTCTCACCTCCCCCCCCCGACTTACCTATCCGCGCAGCAGCCTCCGGCTCCGTCCTGCTGGTCTGTCATGTGGTTTCCCTGCAGACCACATGACAGATTAGAAAAAAAAAAACTTTTTATTTTTTTCAAAACTTTCTTGTGCTCTGCTGGGGAGCACACATGTCCGACCAGCCTCCGGAGCCTGAGGACGGAGCAGAGCGCCGGAGGGACTCGTCTGGGGACCTGCACACGCGGATACAGGTAAGTTTCACCTGCTATTCGCCACCTCACAGTGGCGAATAGTAACTGCATCAAATTCCGAAAATTGATAATTTTCGGAATTTGATGAATACCATAATTTCCACATCCCCATACTAATGTATGGGGAGTGTGGAAATTAACGCAGGGGAACTTAGCAAGGAGATATCTGTGATATCTCCTGTGCTAAGTGGCTACATGAATACCAAAATAACGTTATTTAAGGAAAATATCCTTAAAAACGTTATTTTAGTGTTGATGAATAGGCCCCTAAGTGTGAGAGTTTTACTGCTAAACTCTCACATTTTCTAAACTCTCACCCTATTACATTTGGCCCCAAATATCTGACCATGGCACATATTTAAATCCCTTGCAGGATGTGCACTGTTGTGTGTGTTTTAATACAGAGAATAATGTACACTTTTATGTTGTTCTAATATTAATTATATGTGTAAGAGCATAGACTAAGCAGTGGGAAGAGTTAGGAATATCAAGGGGAGGAGTCTGTGACAGGAACCAGATGCTGACACCAAGGGGTCAATCCTATTAGGTGCGATGTGCCATTGCAGCGGCGTGTAAATGCCGCCAACGACACTGCAGCTTGCACCCTTCGCTACTCAAGCCAGGATTCGCATAATTTTGCTCAGAGCCCTATGGTGCTGCGAGAAATATTAGGTGAATCCGGGCTGCCGTAAAGTGCGGCCACTGCCGTGATGACTCGCGCCGGCGAGATCATCGCGGCTAATAGGATTGACCCCCAAGATGGGCCTGTGTGCTTTAAAATCCCAGGGCCTATTTTTAGTCCCAGTCCGGCTCTGATTACACATGTAAGCAGGCCTCTTTGTATTAAGTAACGCTCCTTGCCTGCACCTGCTAATTATCTTGCTGCTTCTGCCTCTAAGAACTGCTTCCACACTTCAAAGTAGCAGTGACCACTTTACAGGACTAACGTTTAAGTATTCAATCGTTACTTATGTGACTCACTCATTTATTCTGCAATTATCGGATATTCCCAGGCTGAAAGGATTGTGCTGAGAGACTGCTAAGTGGATTTCTGATAACAGTTATTTCTGCTCCTTTATGACTTTGCTATTCTGGGATGTTTAGTTCCACAACATGGATCATGCTGGCAATTATTTGTTCCATCTGCTGCAACTTCTTATTGGTATATTGGTATTTTGTACCATATACTTTTACCATCTGTACTGATGGTTACATTGCTGGTATTGTAGATGCAGTAACGCTATAACAAGTATTGTTAGAGAATGTTTTATTTATTGTGTTTTAATATTATGACTTTCTATGTATATCTCATTCCATGTGCATCACGTTTCTGCCATTTGACATTTACTGTATAAGTTTATTTATTTTACATTATATTAATGCTGCCCCGTATCTCCTCTTTATTTATTTAAGGAGTGGGGTGGCAGCACTCGGGTGGAAGAGGGGGCAGCGTCCGAATGTAAAGTGTTCAGACTAGGGTTAGCAGATGGCATGAGCGGGCTGTTGACTGTGCATGCTATATATAATGTATGGGACTTGGTGACATTTGTAAGATTAATAGAGTAGACAGTCAGGGATGGGATGCGGTTATAATACCGACTGTGGGGACTCAGAATGCCGGTGCCAGAATCCCGACGCTGGCATCCCGACCGCCGACATCCCTTAGGTAAGTAACGGGGTTAGGGGGAGGTATACCGTTAGGGGTTTGGGTTGGGCACTAGGGGGAGGGTTATGGTTAGGCACTAACGGGGGAGGTTTAGGATGCAGGAAGGGGGAGGTTAGGTTTAGGCACTAGGGGGAAGGTTAGGTTTAGGCACCAGGAAGGGAGGGTTAGAGGTAGGGAGAGGAGGAGGGTTAGGATACCAACCGACAGGTGTTGGTATCCAGTGGCGTCCCTCCCCACTATGACACCTAGTGCAGGGAGGGATGCAACCGAAAAGGGGGCGTGGTCTTGTGGGCAGGGGTGTGGCCTCAATAACAGGGGACGTGGCCTCGCGGCCCGAACCCCGGCCCATGCCGTGGGTATCATAACGGAAGAGTATAAAACCTTCCGTATCATAACTGGGGGGTGCTGGAGGTGCAGAGTGCCAGCTCTATCACTGTGACGGGAGCTGAGTGCTGCACTTAGTGCTACAGTGCAGCACCCATCTCCTGTCACTGAGGGGGAGTCAGCACCTTGTTGTCACACCCGGGTGCGCCCCGCACCCCCCTTGTGACGCCACTGTTGGTATCCTAACCCTATTGGGATGCCAGCTTCGGGATTCTGACCGCCAGGATCCCGAGAGCCGGCATACCGTACCCAACCCGATCATATGCCGCTGCAGGAACTCCTGCGAGTCTTCCCATATTTTCAAAGCGGCAATTATTTTAAAGGCAAAACCAGCATTTTTTCTGGCATGTTAGACTTCGTTAGTATACAAGGAAAAGAATGGGCGTGCACTAAGTATCTTTTACAATTTTTTAAAGCATCACTTTTATTATTTTGATTACAATAGCATATATAATAAAACAATAGTAGAAGAATGGTGTGCAAGTGGGATATGTAGAAAAAGACGCACTAAATCCCTGAGGCTTTCCATCAAGCATAGTGCAAATTTAAATTATTGCAAAAATGTATTGTCCTACTGTATGTTTCAAGTATTTCAGTGGGAATAAGAACACGAAAAACATCCTGAAATGCGATGAGAATGATACATATATGATTCCCACTCACTTCCAATACCAAATAATAATTTCCTATAAGAATGCAGAATGTGATTGATTATCAGAAACAAATATGAAAATTACAGTGAAACTGTTTCCTACATTGTGACAATACTTATTTATTGTGAATATTTAATGATTTTTCGTTTTAATACTTTTTTTTCTGTAAAACTATCTTGATACATCTTTCCCTAAATGAGATAGAAAAATAAGTGTTTAATAGAACCCCTGTGTATCTGTTTTATCTTGTCAGTAATCATCTGATTGTGTATGCTGGGTTCATTATCAATATCAACATTCATAATATCAACCATATCTGAAGTGTCCCTAATGCTAGCCCTAACCCAAATTCCCAAACCCTAACATTAATGCTAACCCTAACCCCTAATATTAGCCCCTAACCATAATGCTAATCCCAAACCCTAATACTAACCTAACTTCTAACCATAATGCTAACCCTAATACTAATCATATCCCCTAACCCTAAATAGCGTATGCTAACCTGTATTTCGGCATTGGCGAGACCTAGTACTGAGGTATGGAGTGTAACGTTTTGGCGGTATTCACCAACCATGCCAGGGAGGTGTTGACTTAGCTGCATCCAACATGCAGGTCTCGGCCCTCAGACTTGGGACCTCATTCAGACTCGCTCGCTAGATGCGATCACTTGCATCCAGCGTATGCAAATTTGTCAAAGTGACGACATGGGAAGCGATCGCTCGCCAAGGCATAAGCACACCCACTTTGGCTGTGCGAGCGATCGCTCTGTGTATGCAGACACCCATTAGCGTATGGTGAGACGCCCACTAGCACACGTCATCTCCAGGAAGTGTATTAAAACATTGGTACATCGAGCACCATCGGTAGCGATTGCAGTGCTTGTGGTTGCGTTACCCTGCCGCAAGCACTACGAGGACTTCAGTGTAAGAAACAGGCATGAGACGTGTACTATGATACTGCCTGTTAATTATGCACGCCTTAAAAACGGCGTTGAAACACCAAGGCACGCGTGTGTTCGCACCTCCACAACCCCGTTATTAGTGTTCTGCCCCGGTTACCACCCACAAATGGCCTCTCCTGTTACTCGTTTCACTGGGCTGTCTTTGCTGGGCGAGCGAGCGGGCTGCGATCGCACAGAGTAGTTTGCACATGAGCAGAACGAAGCGTGCGCATGCATGTTCGTAAACCATTGGGCCACTTGCGAGGGCACAGCGCTAGTGAGAGGGTCTGAATGAGGTCCTTGGTTCCCTAATACGGGTGCTGGTGTTCTCTGGATAGGAGTGGAGTACGATGAAGACGTACAACGTAGTCGACAAGCCGGAACAGAACCAAATAGACAAGATGGTACCATGGAGCCGACGTATGCAGGTCATGGAGGTTAGCCAAGGGTCAAAACTGGAATACCAAGCGCAGTACCAGGGAGGAGACAGAGGGCCTGATTCAGAGCCGGACGCTTTGACAGAGCGCTCGCTCAGAATTAGGGCCGGCCTTCTAGTCTTTTAGAGTGGCCTCCTGGCCGCTCGCATAGCTGTGGGTGACCACCCACAGCTATAGCGAGCGGCCAGCAAGATGGTTGCGATGGTTAAGACCATCGCGACCATCGTGCTTGCAACAAGACCCTTGTGGTAGGGTCTTATTTCCGCAAGCCCCAGAGAGATTTTGGCTCTCACAGAGCCGAAATCTTTCCCACTGACATCACTAGTGATGTCAGTGGGGCCGCCCCCAAACGGAGGCGTTCACATGGGAACGCCTCCGTTTGGGCAGCCACTCCCCCAACCCGCCCACCAAAGGGGGCGTGCTGTCACTCAACATCAACAGCACGCCCCCTTTGGTACGAGATCCGGAGCAACGCATGCGCACTGGGCCACCATCGACCCGCTTGCGAGCGCATAGCACTCGCGAGCGGGTCTGAATCAGGCCCAGAGTCAGGTCACGAACAAAGCAAAGGTCAAGAATGAGCTGTAGTATCACAGGTGAGAACGCTGGAGTAAAGTATTGGAGGTCTATAGTGGGTGAAGGGAGAGATGTCATGACGTCAGCTGACAGTCAAATGTTTCCCCTTTGTTCAAAGATTAAGTTGTCCGCCCTGTTTTCCAGAAGTGGCCAGCACAGAGACTGCGTGGACATACCCAGTCTGCTGGAGTGGCAAGCGGTCCAGCCTGAGTAAGCTGAGGCTTACTCAGCTGTCCGGCCCTCGGCACCGTCCACCAACGCAGCCATCGATGGTCGCGATGGTGATCCCAGCACTGCGACCTCCATCGCAGTGCAGGGATCGCAAATGCAGCAGGGTGTGTCATACACCTCCTGCTGCATTTGCATGATTGCAAGGATCGCATTGCAAAGCTGCCTGCGTGCACTCCACACTACAGTATATGCCCGCGTGCAGCTTTGCAATTACCATCCTTGCTGAATCAGGCCCTTAGAACGCAGCCACTTTTACGATCAGGACACTCCCTTAACCATTTAGGCCCGTATTCAAGTAGTTTCGCGTACGCGATAAAGTTTCGCCTGCCGGAGTTTTCACCTACATCGCGTATTTTAGCCGCAGAAACTTATCAGGCGCGTACCCGTGATTCGTCCTATTCAATTCCAAAAGATGCGAAAACGGAGACACACGAAGTCAGAACAGGCGAAAAGTGTCTGAATCAGTGGAAATCAGCCTGAACCCCCCAAAAAGATGCGGAAACATTGGGGATCAATGTAGTAGTGCCCGATTAGCCCTAATGAAACTGTTTGAGTTACTTAAGTTCGCACAATTGCCACTAATTAGCGTCTTTGCACAAGTGGTGAAGAAAAGCATTAAGCAGTATTTTTAGGAGAAAATAAGTAATCCTGGCAAATTTGGGGTACTTGAAAATGGGTGCTAGCATATTTAAAAGTCGCTAAAGTGAAGTTTTTAGAAACGTAAAAAACGCACCTTCAGCAAACACCTGCAATCAAAAAAACACCTCACTCATACTTGCAGACCCCGCAAAAGTTTATTTTGCTATTTTTTATGTTTGTACCCCCACTTTGCACTTTTTCGCTCCCATTTTCAAAGTTTTTTTTGGGGGTGTACCTCACTTTTTGTGGGGAGGGTTTCGATGCAGTGTGCATGCAGAGGTCCAGCACCTGTCAGATCGATTGCGCACGTGCTGAGACCCAGCCAGGAGAGGCCGGGTGAGAAGTTTTCGGCGTCAGCTGCCCTCCTCATCTAAGAGGGTAGGGGCCACTGCTGGCTGTGACCACACAAATATTTATTGCACCCTCTCTATAACCTGTGCTGTACTGCCCTTGATGACACAATCTCTGCCCATACTTTCCAGTATTCAGTAGAGATGAGCGGAGAACCGGACCCATCCGAACTTTACAATGTGGGCCAGGATCCGAGTTTTCCCACCTAACTCAGATCCCAAAACGAGGCAAAACTTCATCACCCGCTATCAGATTCTCGCGGGATTTGGATTGTTTGTGTTGTCCAATAGAGAGGTGTGCTGTGCTGGGCTTTGTTGTCCAATACAGGGGTGTGCTGTGCTGGGCTGTGTTGTCCAATAGAGGGATGTGCTGTGCTGGGCTTTGTTGTCCAATACAGGGGCTTGCTGTGCTGGGCTGTGTTGTCTAATAGAGGAGTATGCTGTGCTGGGCTTTGTTGTCCAATACAGGGGCGTGCTGTGCTGGGCTGTGTTGTTTAATAGAGGGGTGTGCTGTGCTGTGCTGTGCTGGGCTTTGTTGTCCAATACAGGGGCGTGCTGTGCTGTGCTGGGCTTTGTTGTCCAATAGAGGTGTGTGCTGTGCTGGGCTTTGTTGTGCAATCCAGGTAGGGTGTGCTGTGCTCTGTCCAGGGGCTGTGTTATTTATCATTGCTTTGCTAATCCAAGGGTCTGCTGTGCTGTCCATCAAGGAGTGTGCTGTCCAGTTAAAAAAAGTAAAAAATATTCTTTCTGTGCTGTACCCCACACTGTGATGCTGTATGTGGTACCCCTTTCCCCACTGTATCCAAAACACTGTGACGCTGCTGGCCATATTGTGAGTGGCACTGTAGGTTCATCATACTGCAGTGTATAATTCATAAAGTATTGTGAGTGACGCTGTCGGTTAGTAATACCACAGTGTCATATTATTCATACAAGAATTGTGACACTGTTGGTCAGTAATACCGAAGTGTAATATATTCATAAAAATATTGTGACACTGTAAGTGGTAGGGTATTATTTAATCCATAAAAAATATTGTGACACTGTAGGTCATTGATAAAGCAGTGTAATATTTAAAATTGGTACAAATTGACATAAATGCCATACCCCACTTTGTTTGTGTTTGTTGATATGTAGAACGATCAGGTGAGTGGAGAGCAGGAACCACATATTAGTGCTGGAGCTGCTGCCAGTGACACCAGTCATGACGATACTAGTCGGTCTACGTAATCTATTAAAGCTGATCCCCAAGGGCATACAGGGCTTATGTCAGGGCATCTAAAATCAAAGAATCAATCTTTTACAGTGGTAAAGAAAAAAACATCAAAGGGAAAGTTATCTGCAGAAAGACATAGAATTGGCAATATGCCTTTCACCACACGAAGTGGCCTTTATTTAAGATTGGTGGTTCTGCCTCTTATGATGATGTAAGCCCTTCTCCCTGTAGATGTTTACAAAAATTTTTAATCATTAAGGCAAAGGAATCAACCAGTGAGGAGAGTCTAAGTGTGTTGGTGGGTGCCATGGGTGAGCCTGACCTTTAAAAACTGTAGTAGAAGAAGAGCCTCCTTCCACCACTTGTGCTTCCACTGCAAATGTGGGGATGAGCAGAACAAGTCAACATGCTGACATAAAAATCGAGGATGCTTCTGTGGAAGTGCACCAGGATGAGGAGGATATTTGTGTAGCTGACGCTAATAAGGATGTTCATAATGAGGATGCTGTTGATGAGGATGTTGTTGATGATGTTGTTTGTGTAAATCAGGGCCCAGTGGAAACAGTTGTTGCCTATGATATGGAACAGCCCATTGTCATGCCTGTGAATAAAATAAAAAATTCCACTTCTAATGTTTGGAATCATTCCTACCCAAATACAGAAAACAATTGTCAAGCCATCTGTACACATTGTCAGAGTAAGTGTAGGTGGGGGCCTTAACCATCTAGAAACCTCCTCCCTGTTATGTCATCTACAGCAAATCCATCCAATGTGTTTGCAAAATTCAGAAATGTTGGCTAATAAAGTAACAACAAGCAGTCCAGCATCAACTTGCTCCCTTCTCTCTGCTAGATATAAGCACCTGGCATCTTCACCACCAGCACCTTCATCAACAACATCCTCAATTATGATAGTAACTAGTCCTCTATCCAATTCAAAAAGGCTAACTCAGTCCTCCCCTAGCCTGGATTCCTCAGAATAATCCTTGAGCGCTATGCCTGCTGCTGGGAGTGGATCTTCATCCCAGAAGGGGACCAGGAAGACTACTAGTAGTAGTTCAAAAAACAATTGACTCTTAAACAATCCTTTGTAAGGGGGAGCAAGTATGACAGCAGTGACCCAGTTGCTCAGTGGATCACTGACGCCATAACATCTATGCTGGTATTAAATGTGCATCTGATATCCACCATTTGTCCAGTGGGTTTTAGATAATTCATTGAGGTCCTGTGTCCCGCTACCAAATCCCATCTAGGTTTCACTTCACTAGAACAAACTATGATATAGGAAGAGGAGGGGGAATGTACCTTACCCAAGCTCAGTGGAAAATACTTTCCGTGTTGTGCAAAGTGCTGAATCCCTTCAAAGTAGTCACCTGTGAAGTGAGATCAGACACTGCCAGCTTGAGCCAGGTAATTCTCCTAATTAGACTGTTGGAAAAGCAGCTTGAGAAACTGAAGAAGGAGCTGAAATAAAGCAATTCCACTAAGCATGTCGTACTTGTAGATCAAGTCCTTTATTTGCTTCACCAGGATCCAAGTTTTGCCTTGTTTTCAGATCCAGATTTGGCGCAACAAACCTAGTAGTGACTCAGTTCACCTCTACCTAAAAATCCAGTTCTGCCGGACTGAGCCAAAACCGAACTGCTCCTCTCTAATTGCAAATACTTCACATTTCAATGCAATATGTAATTGTAGGAGGAACATTTGGCATATTCCTCATTAACGTACTTCCACTGATGCACAAATTTCATTAAAATGAAAAATATAAGCAATAAAGAAAAAAAAAAGAAGGAATTCTGGCCAGGGCCGGATTAAGGGGAGGGCGAAAGGGCGGTCATCCCTGTGCCCCCACACACAGAGGGCCCCCCACTAGCAGCGGTGCAGCCAGTGGCTTCACCCGCCGCTAGTGTCCCCACCGCTAAGTGTAGTGTAGACCGCGCATTGAGCGCGGCCACACTACACAGTGACAAACACACAGCCGCCGGCAGCAGCTGTGTGTTTGTTACAGCAGCCGATGAGAGTCACACAGACTCTCATTGGCTGCTGCTTCAATGGAGGGAGCCGGCTGGAGCTCACTTATGAGCTCCGTCTTCCAGCTCCCCCCCGGGTGATGATGGGAGTGACGTCATGACACTGACATCTCTCCCATACTGCAGGAGAAGAGGAGCCGGAGCGGACATTGGTGGTTGCATCAGGAGCAGGGTTTCAGGTAAGTTGTGTTTTTTTTTGTGTGTGTAAGGGGCACTGCATAGGGGGGGCGCTTCATGGGGGCACTGGGGGCAATGCATAGGACAACTACTAGTGGCACTGAATAGGGGTGGGCTACTACTGGGGGCAGTGTATAGGGGGGACTACTTCTGAGGGCAATGCATAAGGGGGGACTACTGGGGGCACTATATAAGGGGCACTGCATGGGGGGACCACTACTGGATCTGGGGGCACTATATAAGGGGCACTACTGAGGGCACTTTATAGGGGGACCACTACTGGGGAGTTATATAAGGGGCACTGCATAGGGGGGACCACTATTGGGTCTGGGGGCACTACTGGGGGCACTGTATAGGGGGACCACTACTGGGGCATTATATAAGGGGCACTGCATAGGGGGGACCACTACTGGGTCTGGGGGCACTATATAAGGGGCACTGTTGGTGGCACTGCATTATTCGCATTACTACAGGGGATGGTGGTATATAGGGCCCCCCACAAGTTTGTTGCCCAGGGGCCCCCACAGACCTTAATCTGGCCCTGATCCTGGCACCTAGCCAACCAAGAACATATGGATACAACCAATATGTTTGCTGCAGCTATCTGTTGTATATAAGGGAATTGCCAACCCTTCTCAAAAGATACAAGTATAAAATAGTAAAAATAACAGACAGCGCTGCAATCAATAGGATAATCCACACAATGATTTCAATATACAATATACATATTTATTAATACAATGACAATAATAAAAATAATAAAATTGGACAATAATAATCAAAAAAAAGGAAGAAAAAACAGTTATAGAAATTGAGCAGACATAATATGCAATATTCCACTTGTTCTATTGACAATAGATATAGACTACTCTCTCTAAAAAAAACACCATTAATATGGTACCATCAATTAGTAGCTATATGCTCCACTTATGCAGAGACCACACATTTAAAAATAAACACATGTATTTCAAATAATCAGCATTTGCTGATCATGCTTTTTTTGTGTGAGGCTGTTGGAAATTCCAAGGATAATGCTACCAATAGTGATCCTTTGTTTTCCCTATGATCTGTTTTTTTTGGAAAATATAGAACGCAGATGTAATTTTCAATTCCTCAAATGATCAGCATAATAGATAATATCTCAGTCCTTTTAGTAACTTTAGAGAAAAACATACAATCCAGCACTTGGATGGTTAGCACACTGAGGTGCAAGTCTCAATTGTTCAGTTATTCAAATGATCAGCATATTAAAGACATATGCTCCAGCGCTTAGATGGTTAAGACACTGTGGTGCAAATCTCAGAATTCAATCCTCTTAGTAGTTTTTATAACACATATCCAGCACTGGGTTGGTTATCACACTGAGGTACAAATCTCCTGCACGCCCCTGTCATTTTTCTGAAAATTCTCCACTACCAAATTTATTGTGTGAGCAAAACATGGGACGTGCTGGAATTTGCCCAAATGTAATGCCCGCACAATATTGGTGGCGTTGTCAGATATCACAAATCCCCAGGAGAGTCTAAGTGGGGTAAGCCACTGGGTGATGAGTTCCCTCATTTTCTCTAAGAGGTTGTCGGCGGTGTGCCTCTTACTGAAACCGGTGATACAAAGCGTAGCCTGCCTTGGAACGGGCTGGCATTTCTGAGCTGCTGCTACTGGTGACGCTGCTGTTGTTGCTGCGTAAGGTGATACATCTACCAAGTGGGCTGTCACAGTCATATAGTCCTTAGTCTGCCCTGTTCCACTTGTCCACATGTTCTGTGTTTAAGTGGACATTAGGTACAACCGCATTTTTTAGGACACTGAGGACACTTTTTCTGACGTCTCTGTACAATCTTGGTATCGCCTTCCTAGTGAAGTGGAATCTAGATGGGATTTGGTACGGGGACACACTGCCTCCATCAATTGTCTAAATCCTACAGCACTAATGGCGGATACCGGACGCACATCTAACACCAACATAGCAGTCAAGGCCTCAGTTATACGTTTTGCTTCAGGATGACTGCTGTCGTACTTCATCCTCCTCGCTAAGGACTGTTGGAGGGTCAATTGTTTAGTAAAAGTAGTGGTGTTCCTACTTCCTCTCTGGGATGATGAATGACTCCCAGCAGCAGCAGTGGCAGCAGTAGGTGTAGCAATGCAGGATCCTCTGGAGGAATCCCGGATAGGAGAGTCATGCCAGTGACATGGCCTGCAGGACTAATTCCGATCCTGACTAAGGAGGAAATTGGCTAGGCGGGAGTTGATGGTGTGGTTTTACAGGCGCTTGGATACACCAGGACAAAAAGATTTAGGTGTCCCTGGACTGCTTACAGTCTTAGCCACAGTTTTCTGAACTTGACAGTAACTTTTTATGAACGCGTCGCAGGTGACGTATAAGGGAGGATGTTCCAAGATGGTTAACGTCCCTACCCCTACTTATTTCCCCTTTACATATGGTACATATGGCAAGACAGTTGTCCTGATTTGGATAGAAATATTGCCAGACCAAAGAGGTGGAATGTTTGGTCTTTCTGCCCAGGCATGACCGTGATGGGCTTTTTCATCCTACGGACAACAACTGTCTCCCCCGAAGTCTAATTTAAACAAACCACATCACCATCAGAATCCTCCTCGCCAACTTACTCCTCAGCGTCAGCTACACCAGTATCCTCATCCTGTTGTACTTCAACAGTGACATCTTCAATTTGAATATCAGCAAGTGGACTGTGGGTGCTCCTTTCTGCACTTGCAGAGGGCGTGCAAATGGTGGAGAGAGCCACCTCTTCCTGTCCAGTGTTGGGAAGGTCAGGCATCGCAACTGCCGCCTCACTTGGACTCTCCTTTGGGATTTGTGATATCTTCTTAGAACGCACAGTTCTTCGCTGTGCTTTTGCCAGCTTAACTCGTTTGATTTTTTTAGCGGGAGGAGGGCTTGCATCGTCATGTGAAGCTGAACCACTAGTCATGAACATAGGGAAAGACCTTAGCCGTTCCTTGCCACTCCGTGTCGTAATTGGCATATTGGCAAGTTTACGTTTCTCCTCAGATGATTTAAATGGTTTTTTTAAGGTCATTTTCCTGAACTTTGTCATTTTGGATTTTATATGCCCTCTACTATGACATTGGGCATTCGCCTTGGCAGACGATGTTGATGGTATTTTATTGTCTATGTCATGACTAGTGGCAGCAGCTTCAGCACTAGGAGGAAGTGGTTCTTGATCTTTCCCTATTTTATTTTTATCGGACAAAGTTTGGTCCTCCATTTATGTTATATTGATATATACGTGCGGCTAAGGTGCACTCAAACAAAGAAGGAGAATTTGTAATTTTTTTTGGAGTGCACTTTGGGGATTACATCACCCTTTAACAGACTTATGACACAGGCGCACGCTTGGCACTGTTGATGCACGTGCGGCTACAGCGCATACAATTCACAACACAGAAAAGAAGAAATTTTTATTTGTTTTGGAGTGCTCTTTGGGGGTTACACCACCCTTTAAGAAATGAGCAAGCCGGCTCTTTACTTATGACACAGGCGCACGCTTGGCGCTGCTCCTTTGTTGATGCATGTGCAGCTACTGCGCACACATTTCACACACAAACACAGAAAAAAAGAATTGTTTATTTTTTGTGGAGCACACTTTGGGGGGTTACAGCACCCTTTAACAGATGACCGGCCCTTTACTTATGACACAGGCGCACGCTTGGCGCTGCTCCTTTGTTGATGCTACAGTGCAAACAATTCACAACACAGAAAAGAAGAATTTTTTTATTTTTTTTGAAGTGCACTTTGGGGGTTACACCACCCTTTAAGAGATGTGCCAGCCTGCCCTTTACTTATGACACAGGCGCAACCTTGGCGCTGCTCCTTTGTTGATGCACCTGCAGCTACAGTGCACACAATTCACAAACACAGAAATAAATGGGTTTTTTTTGCACTTGGGAGGAGCACCCCTGATGGACAGATCACCCCCTGGACAACACTACAGCACCCCTTTAGGACTACAGCCTTTATGGGACACTGCACAACACAGCCCAGCCAGCCCCTGTAGACTTTTGGAGTGGACACTGCCCCTATGGACAACTGACTGCACAACACAGCCCAGCCAGCCCCTATGGACAACAGCAGCACAACACAGCCCAGCCAGCCCCTATGGACTTTGGAGGAATGGACACAGCCCCTATGGACAACAGAAGCACAGCACAACACAACACAGCCCAGCCAGCCCTAACTCCCACCCTCCCTCTTCACTGTCCACAGCCGGAGTGAGAAATGGTGCCAACGCGTGGACCTTTTATAGGATCCAAAACCCGCAAGATCTGGTAGGTGGGATGATGAAGTTTTGCCTCGATTTCAGATCTGAGTCAGGCGGGAAAACCCGAGCCGGACTCGGTTCCCGGCTCGGAACGGGGGAGCTGGGGGGGGTTCGGATTTCTGAAATCCGAACCCGCTCATCCCTAATTAAAATACATTCTTACATGTTTAGAGGTCTTCCTACAATTCTAGCTTTGTAAATTGTATGTAGAGCCAATTTGGCAGTAGATTCTTCAGTGCACAGACATTAAGGACTTTAATAGTCAACAACATGAAATGAATGACATCTTCATGTTGCAATGTGACAAAGGCTGTATACGGTAAGGTTATACAGACAGCAATAACTTGATACTCACATTCACCTTTCATTTTGAATTAAGGGACCTTTCAACAATACTGCAAAGGACACAAGTTCAGCGGAAAGAGACTTTGATATTCAGAAGTATAGAGAGCGACGATATACAGTGTAAGTAGTCTCCGCTATATATATTATCACGGGCTTAGTGACAGATATAATCAGTATCTTTGAATAAGACATACGTGAGTTAATTTGAACAAAGGAAGACTTTAGGTTCAGTAAGAAATACAATCACAGTTATACAGTCAAAGAGGAATTCTTTCCAGTGAAAACAATTCCACAGACAAAATGAAAATGTATTTAAGTCCAAAACAAGCGCAGGATATTCGTGGGATGTAGTCAGCTCGGTGATTAGCAAATATTTTACTCGCTTTTTATCTAAAAGGTCAGAGATACAGTACATGACAAACATTCTATATTACTACATTATACTGGACACACATGTGCAAATGAGACGTCATTGTGGTTTTTTTTCCAGTTATTGCACTATGGGGGAGATTTATCAAAGCTTGGAGAGAGATAAAGTGGAGAGAGATAAAGTACCGACCGATCGGCTCCTAACTATCATTTTGCAGACTGTTTGAAAAATAAGAGTAGGGAACTGTTTGGTTGGTGCTTTATCTCTCTAATTTTTATCTCTTACTAAGCTTTGATAAAACTCCCCCTGCCTTTTTTGAAGGCTGACCAGAAGATGAACTGTATAATTATAAAGAGTGGAAAAGTACAGTAGACCAGTGGAGAAGTTGCCCAATCAGCTTTGAGTTTGATGTATCAAGTACATTCTATAAAATGATAGGTATAGCTAATTAGTCACTGTGCACAACCTCTCCGCTTGTCCTCTTCTCTCTTTCCAACCCTATAATATATTATCACAATAAATCTGCTTTATGTAGTAATAATAGATTAATACCTCTGTATATGCAATGTTCAAAAATAGGTTGATGAAAAGGTCAAAATTATGCTTTGTGCCATAGGCCAGGGCAAATATAATAAGGCGTTATATATGATTACATAAAAGCTTGGCTAAAAATATGCAGAAAAGCTAGGCACATAAAGCAATGTATGTAGCAATATATGCATAAAGGCAAGTACAAGGCAGTAAATTAGTAAGATGGAAACTCTTTAAACCATGAAGTATGCAAATGTTTGAACTCTTTAGTAACTACCGCTACAAAACACAATCAATGACTTTTAAACATAGAACATTGCGTCGTGATTATGGTACATTCCCTGCAATGTCTAGAGAATAGTCTACAGTAGAGGTTCCCAAACACGGTCCTCAAGGTACCCGGATGGTCCAGGATTTAAGGATAACCATGCTTGAGCACAGGTGACCTAATTAGTACCTCAGTCTTTTAATTTAACAATCTGGGCTCAACCAAGGATATCCTTAAAACCTGGACCGTTAGAGTGGCTTGAAGATTGAGTTTGGGAACCTCTGGTCTACAGTATACAACAAAGTCAGGTTGATATAATTTTGTATTACAGAATAATACATTGTCGAACTGCAGAGTTTCAGGCACCCACTAAATTGTATGTAGGAAAGTGGATATCATTTAAACTAGGGGTGTGCACCAGCCACATTTCGTGTTTTGTGTTTTGGTTTTGGATCTGGATCTTTCTTCGTGTTTTGGATCTGGATTGGTTTTGCCAAAACCACCCTTCCGTGTTTTGGGTTCTGGGTTTTGTGTTTTGGATCTGGATTTTTTCTTAAAAAATAAAAAAAAACGCTAAAATCACATAAAATGGGCCTTTTTTTGTTCCTACGCTATTAATTAGCCCAATAACATTAATTTCCACTCATTTCCTCTCTATTCTGAACAACTCACACCTCACAATATTGTTTTTAGGCCCAAAAGGTTGCACTGAGGTAGCTGGATGACTATGCTAAGCGACACAAGTGGGCGGCACAAACACGTGGCCCATCTAGGAGTGGCACTGCAGTGGCAGACAGGAAGCCAATCAGCGTTATGGTGCCCATTTGCATGTAGCACGGACCCAGGAGATCCATGCTACATGCATCTGTGTGATTGGCACAGAGCAATGACAGGTCCGTGAGACCCGACTGTGCTGCTGTGGTAAAAAAAAAAACCTGTGTAAAAAAAGAAAAAAATGGCGTGCCCCCCCCCCCAAAAAGAGCAAACAGCCCCGGGCATTAGTGACCCGGTTCTGGGGTGTGCTTAAATACAGGGGACAAACGATGTAGGGGTCCCCTGTACTTAAGCACAACCAGCACTGGGCTAGTCAGAACCAGCGCTGGTTGCCAAAATATGGGGGACAAACGACGTAGGGGTCCCCCGTATTCTGTGCAACCATCTCTGGGCTCTGATGCGATCCTGGTTCAGGAAATACAGGGGAAAAAAATGAGTAGGGTTCCCCTGTATGTTCCAGAACCAGCACTGGACTTTTTCTAGCGGGGGGCTGATGCCACAGCCAGGGGAGCCCTTTCACCGGGCCCCCCAGCTGCAGCATCAGCCCTGACCGCTAGTCAGCCCAGGCCGGGGATCCCTGGAGAGCTGGGGACCCCCCCAATAAAGGGGTCACCCTCTCCAGGGCACCCTAGGCCCAGGCTGATAGCCCGGGGCTATCCCTGCCACCCCTGGTGGCGGTGGGTGGCGGGTTGATGGTGTGGTGTGGTGTAAATAAAGAATATCAAACATTGTCTTTACAAGTAGAAGTGCAAGTCCCAGCAAGCCTGCCCCGCATGCTGGTACATGGAGAACCACAAGTACCAGCATGCAGGGCATTAAGGGCCCACTAGTACCTGTAGTTCACCTGTAAAAAAATGTTTAAAAAAACACAGGACACACACACCGTGACAGTAATAAGTTTATTAAACATACATACACACATACACACACATACACATGTGTGTTTCTTTTTTTACACAGCTTTTTTTTTACCATAGCAGCACAGACGGGTCTCATGTCAGTGCTCTGTGTCAATGACACAGATGCAAGTAGCACGGATCTCCTGGTCCATGCGTGCATCTGTGTCATTGAAATACACAGCAGCACAGATGGGTCTCACTGACCCATCTGTGCTCTGTGTCACTGTCAGTCACACAGATGCATGTAGCACGGATCTCACGAGTCCGTGCTACATGCAAATGAGCACCATAATGCTGATTGGCTGAGAGCCATGACAGACGGCTCTGTCAGCCAATCAGCACTTTGCCCATTAAAGGCAAAGGCATTTTTTTTTAAATGGCCGCTCGAGGCAAAACCTCGAGATCCGACAGCAGATCTCGAGGTTTTGCCTCGGGAGAGGAATCCGGGGCAGACAGGGAGATCTGAGCTTGGTCTTGGATCGCCCCAGATCCCCGAAGTTCGGGTGGGTTCGGTTCTCAGGGAACCGAAACCGCTCATCCCTAATTTAAACGGGATGCAGTCAGGAAGCCGATGGTCGAAATGCCGACTGCCTATATACTGACGCCTATAATTATTCCTAAGCCAGGAGCCCAAACGCCCGGCATACCGAATGAAGGTAAGCCGGGTGCCGGGCGCAGACAGCTGCGGGGTGGGTTGGGCTTTAAGGCTCCCGGGAGGACTTAGGGTTAGGCACCCCCCCCAGGAGGGTTAGGGTTAGGCTAGGGGAAGGGGGGGGGTAGGGTTAGGCAGCCCCAGGGGGATGTTAGGGTTAGGCACCCTCCGACAGGTTTAGGTTTAGGCAGCTGGGACGGGGGTTAAGGTTAGAAATTTACAGGGGGGTTAGGGTAAAGCACTGGGGGGGAGGTTAGGGTTAGGCTACCCCAAGGGAGGGTTAGGGTTAGGGGGTGGGGAGAAGATTAGGGTTAGATAGTCTACTTACCCATTTGGATTTCTATGCCTGCCGGTCTTCTGCTGTCGGGATTTGAACCGCCGGGCATAGGTCCGGCGGTCATTCATAACGATCCCCATTTAAACAGATTTTTAATGATAAACTAATGTAGGTGTGGGATGTTTTTGTGATCTACGTAAAAATGTTCTAACGGTAAGAGGCAAATCGTAATGTTTATCTGTAAATGACCCATGTTGAGAAGATTTACCAGTGAACTCTCATGTTAATCCCATATTCTTTTGACCAACAAAAATAAAACTGTTAAGCAATGTTTTATGTTACAAAAGAGTAATTGTATATTCATCTTCTGATATCTCTTAGACTCCAGTCATTCCTCTCTCCGTCTGAAAGACAGATGAGCAATACACTGATAACTGGCCTCTGCTTTTTTCTTGTGCGATCCCATTTTTGTATATTTTATATGGTTCAAAATTGTCCTTAACTATTGTAAATTGTAGGTTAGCATAGGCTCAGGAAGCCAAGGAATCTCATTCCCTTTGGGCATTCTGGGTCATTTCTTTAAGTTGTGGAGTTTGCAGAAAGATTTCAGTAGGCACAATGTGAAACCTATAATTGTGGCTTTATGGCAGGAAAATGTTATGTCTGTTTTCAATCATAACTCGTTGCCAGTTGGGTCTTTTAAACAACTTTCAGAAAGAAAAAAAAAAATATCAATGTACTCTGCAAACTATTGCACTTTTATCATTCACATTCTTTATTTAAGGGTCTCATAAATGGATCTGGGACATAAACACGGAGGGCTCATTTTAAAGAGTTGCTTCAGCCAAAATAGGCATTCAAAGTTTAAACCAGTAATTATTTGGCAACACCCGAATTTGTATTTAGTGAAATGGTCCAGGCGAAAAATCTCAAATATGCGCTATATATAAGATTATGAAATATATATCTGCTAGAATTTATCCTCTTTTTTATCTAAATTGTATTATGATTATGTATATAGGTGTGTACATGTTGGATATGCATGTTCGCATTTAAAGTATTAAAATTAAAAAACAGCTGCAATATGCTGGGAATTACTTGTCGATATATTATTCATTCGATCAATGAACCATGCAAAACTCTTACCTTGTTTGTGACTAAACATATGTATTAATGTTAAGCAATCATAATTATTCCTCTGTGTAAGCTAATTTGTGAAAACATAATGTCTAGGACTTTGAAAAGCAGAAGATATGGGTTTATCTGCAGCAGATGAGAAATTGCATTCTTTAATGAACTTATGTCTTAAGTATTCCTGCACCCAGGGAAACAGCGTATTTTGCCAAAACCTTATTCCTGTCCTGAATAACTAACCTTCATTTTCAAACAGCTTAATAATAGAGATGAGTGTTTTGCTTTGCTTGGAATCCGAACACATCCGAACTTCCGGTATTTGAGGCAATCCGAGTGGGGCGTAGGTGTACCTGTCTGACTCGTTGAGTCAAAACGTCATCCTCGTGGTGTCGGATTCTCGCGGGTTTTGGATTCAATATAAGGTGCTATGGACGTGACTCTGCGCCATTTCCTTGTCAGGTACAATGCTGTATGCTGCACTGTACTCTGCTGTACATAGGCTGTGCTGTGTCATCAGTAAAGACATTCACCAGCATATAAAAGCCCTGTGACTCCACACAGTTTGAATTGAACTTCAACATCAAAAAGTCAAAATAAAAAAAAAAAAATTAAACTCTATTATTTGTACTGTTTTGTGTGCTTTACCCTAGTGCACTTGGTTGCGTGCATATATAAGCCCTGTGGTTCCACGCAATTTGAATTGAGTTGCACCATCAAAAAATCTAAATAAAAAAAACAAATTAAATTATATTATTTGTACTGTTTCGTGCACTTTACCCTTGTGAGCTTTGTGTGAATTAAAAAATGGATAACGTTCAGGTTAGAGAAGAGCGACCAAATACTGTCACTGCAGCTGCTGCCACAAGTCATGATGACCGACGCTAGTCTTTCAACATCCTCTACTAAAACCAATGCTCAAGGGCATAAACAGTCTAAGGGTCTGATTCACTAAGGATCGCAATACTGAGTACGCATACAGTTGAACTGCGATAGCAAGGCAAACCACTGCAATCGCAATGCAAACTCAGCACCACATAAGGACACCCACTTTACCATATGCACATCCGTAATACTTAGCAAAATAGCAAAACCATCAGTACGACTGAGTACCATTGGACCTATATGAACACTTGCACAAGCCCTGACCTTACTCAAAAATTAATAACAGCCACGCATGCTGTGAGACCTCACACTGCGTATGGCTTCGCAATGGCTAATTTATGCATGCACCTGAAATGGCATGCAAACGCACTGGCATGCCTGTTTCCACGACCACCCACCCGTCACCACCCACAAACGACACTTCCTGTCAATCACTCTGCGATGGGTCTGCATAGTCACTGCGATTGCAGTCCCGATCGCAATGCCTAATTCGCGCACATGCACTGCGAAGCATACACATGTGCTGAACACAACAATCGCCTGATTGTGTGCCTATTTTACGAACCTGCGATCCAAGCTGAATTAGGGCATTTAAAATAAAAAAATCATACAGTGCTAAAGAAAAAAACATCTAATAAAATGAAAATGTGGTGCAGAAAAACATAAAATTGCTAATATGCCATTCACCACACATGTAGCTGATGCCAGCGCTAATGAAGATGTTGCTTGTGTAAGTCAGGTACCAGTGGAAGCAGCTCTTAGCCATGATAAGAAGAAGGCCATTGTCATGCCTGGGTATAGGACCAACAAATGCACCTTTTATGTGAGGAAATACTGTATTTTTATCCAAATCCTGACAACAATTGTCAAGCCATCTGTATCATTTGTAAAACCATGGTAAGTAGCGGTTGGGATGATAACCATCTAGGAACCTCCTCCCTGTTACTTCATTTGCAGCAAACTCATGAAACATATTTTAAATCAGAAACTGGTGCTAAAAAGAAAACAACAAGCAATCCAGCATCAGCTAGCTCCCTTCTCTCAAGTTCAACTAGATCCTACCACCTGCAATCTCTAACGCCAACACCTCCATCCTCAATATCCAAAGTAGGAGGTAGTCCTGCATCCAATTTGTTAAGGCTAGGTGACTCCTCCCCTATCTAGGATTTATCAGATGAATCCTCTAGGCCTGCTGCTGCTGCTGCTGCTTTTGCTGGGGAGAAGGGAATCAAGAAGACAACGATTTAAAAAAAAAAAAAACAACTGACTGTGAAACAATCCTTTACAAGGGGAGGCAAGTATGACTGCTCTCAACCATTCACTAAGTGGATCACTGATGCCATCATGGCTATGCTAGTATTAGATCTGCGGCTAATATCCACTATTAATGCAGTGGGTTTCACACAGTTAATTGAGGTTCTGTGTTCCCGGTACCAAATTCCATCTCAGTTCCATTTCACCTGAAAAGCCATCCCTCGAAAATCTAATTATTTGCCTACAAAATGCCATTGTAACAACTGTCCACCTAACCACAGATATGTGGACAAGCGGTAGCGGGCAAACTAAAGATTACATGACTGTGACAGTCCACTGGGTGGGTGATTCATCTTTAGCAGCAGTAGTATCTCACAAACAATGCCAGCTTTTCAGAGGCAGACTACTCTGTGTATCACCGACTTCACTAAGAGGCATACCGCTGACAACCTCTTACAAAAACTAAGGTATGTCATAGCAAAATGGCTTAGCCAACTTGGACTCTCCTCAGGATTTGAGACTTCTGACAATGCCACTATATTGTGAGAGCATTACAGGTGGGGGAATTCCAACAAGTCCATTGTTTTGCTTACACAATCAACTTGGTGCTACAAGGACTTTAAATAATGACAGGGGTGCACAGGAGATGCTGTCTGTGGCCCAAAAAATGTCAGGAAATTTTAGCCATACAGCCACAGCATGCAGGAGATTGCAGCAGCTGCAAGAACAGTTGCATTTTCCCTGCCACCAACTGAAGCAACAGGTACTAACCAGGTAGAATTACACCTTTTATATGCTGCAGTGGATGGATAAACAGCAAAAGCCATCCATAGTGTGACACAGTTCGGTTAGGGGGTCCCTCTCCTGGGTAGAGGACTCCTTCCTTACACACACACACAGCAGCAGGGAAGCAGCACACCAGTCTGGATGCAAGTACAAGCTGGTCGGCACCAGTCTTTATTGTACAATGTCAGAAATATAAAGAAAACATAAATATAAATCCTAGCCCTGTCAGGGCACTAACTTCACAGGTAGTTCCCTCTATACCAGAACCTGGAAGGGCCTAATGCCCTCGCCAGCAACAAAAGCACAGCACAACACTCACAGTTAGGTTTCCAAGAGTCTGAGCAAACTCCCTGCCTGCTCTCCCAGGTGAGACACTTATCCAAACTAGGCTTATATTGGCCACTCTCAGGTGGAAACCCTAACAAGCCTGTTACCAGGCTGCAAGAACCAAAACCTGGAGTGGCCGTGGGTGGAGCCCTCCCTCTCCTCTCACCCACAACCCCCAGGTCCCAAACCGGCTTTTCAAAAAGCCGAAACTCAAGCCTGCTATACTGCAGACTTTCTCCTAGGGGTTTAAAACACATAAGACAGGAATCTGGGACAAATGTACCTGCCACAGACCACTTTACCAATGATCCTATCACAATAGCTATACTGATCTTTCAAAGTAGCCACCTGTGAACTGAGTTCAGACACTGTTAGCTTGAGTCAGGCGATTCCCCTAATTAAGCTTTTCAAAAATCAGCTTGAGAAATTGAAGGAAGAGAGTAAATAAAGTGATTCTGCTAACTATGTCGGACTTGTAAATCAAGTCTTTTGTTTGCTTCGCCAGGATCCAAGGGTTGTCAATATCTTGAAATCGGATAACTACATATTGGTGATTGTGCTTGATCCTAGGCTTAAGTCATACGTCATATCTTTCTTTCTTTCTTTTTAACTGACCCAGATTATATGAGATACAAAGAGCTCCTGGTGAGTAACTTGGCAGCTCAAGTGGTACACAACATCTTCTTCTTCAGTTTCTTTGGCAGCTGCCAGAAAAAACTCTGCTTTCCCAAAAGACCCAGTGGTGATGCAAAGGAGTCAACACAACATTTTGACATCTGGTTGGGTCTAAAAGAATTGCCAAAAATTAGTTACACCACTATCGCGACTCCACATGATAGGGTCACCATCCAAAGAATTCTGGAGGATTATTTTCATGACAGTTTACACATAGGCATGTCACGGAGACCCTTTGAGTACTGGAAAGACAAAAAGGCAATTTGGAGTCCCTTGTACAAACTTGCTTTCCAGTACTTAAGCTGCCCACCCACCAGTGTGTACTCAGAAAGAGTTTTCAGCAGAGCTAGGAACCTTGTCTGCAATCAGCATAGAAGGCAACTTCCTCAAAATGTGGAAAAGATGATGTTCATAAAAATTAACTGGAAATTCCACAAGGAAGACTTTTACCGCCAATTACTACAAAAAAATACGAAGATACCTAAATTGGTGGATTCCAGCAGGGATTCATTAATATTGTGTGAGGATGATGTACACACTGATGAGGATGAGGAATCAGATTATGCGAATGACCTCTTTCAACTGTAGAGAGGATAACAATACTGTTGGCTGCCTCATGCCCATTGGTAGCTTGTTTTGTGGGAGCCCAAAGAAACCAATCACTTCAGCCACAATTGGCAGTCCCTGTCGCTGAAGTGATTGGTTTGCTGAACTGTGCATGTCCTGTTTAATATATAGGAGGGCCATCTTGCACTTATTTTCTTTGCATTATTTGCTGTTAAGGGCATTGCTGACTGACATTTTATACAGTAGTTTGTTAAACTGGCATCCTGTCTGCCACTACTGTGTGGCAATGTTTCATAGATGTCCTATGTGGTTTTTAAACTGCCGTGCGTTTGTGCCGCTGCTCTGTCGCTTACTTATTTTTTTTGTTTCATACTGTATTTTATTTCAACTAAAATCACAAATAGAATATACTTACAAAATACTCTTATGTATTTTTTAACCTTGATTTGTAGATACCAACCTGGTTTCCTTTTTTTTAACTTTCATTCCAATGTGTAACAACAGATGGCCTTGGCTTTTCTTGATCGCAACAGCCATGTTTGGTCAGATGCAACTCAAGCACCAAATGGAGAGGCTATTTTGTGTTGGTATCTGGAGATGTTCTCCCCCATCCCCTCCCAGCCTTCCCATACATAATCCCAGAAGCACAATGAGAGATGTCTAGTACCAGACTTTAATAATCCCTCTTCCCTCCTTCCTGTCCAGAGCTTCTGTTTTGTGTGCTGTCACATGAATAGTTATTCCACCTGTTCAAGAATCGAAATGGGCACGTGCTAAACCAGTATTACTCCCGTCGGTGGGAAGGTCCAAGGACAAGTCCATCTTGCACCTCTATTCTTTGCATTATGCGCCGATTGGGGCATTGCTGACTGTCTTTTTGTGTAGATGACAAACAGATTTATAGTTGAATAAACTGCCATCCTGTCTACCACTGCAGTGCCATACTCTTTCCTAGATGTGCCATGTTGGTAATTGAACTACCACAGCTGCTGAAATCTTCTACATGCATTTGATGAATGCCAAAAATGGGCAGAATTTTTTATGGCCACAGATAGCATCTCCTGCATGCACCTTTGATTTTCTTTAAAAAAAACTTCTGAACCACTAAAGAGCTACACTGGGGCAAGGATTGATGTAAATGAGTAAATTTTCTTTATAAATGCCTCCCCTCCTCCCTCATAAATTTGCTTTGGAATCCAAAACTTAAATAAAATTTACTATGAATCAACCCTTCCTTTCCCTGCCTTCAACATCATACATACTCCATCTACCTTGCGCCTCTGATCTAGTTCTTGATATATGAACACATTCTTGGGTTCTTACTATTGGGTCGTATAGTTTATTAAACTGCCATCCTGTCTGTCACTGCAGTGCCATTCTGTTTCCTAGATGTGCCATGTTGGAAGTTGAACTACCGCAGCCAAAGAAATCTTCTACATGCGGTTAATGAATGTAGAATATGTCCAGAATTTTTTTGCCCACAGACAGCATCTCCGGCATGCCCCTTAGATTTTATCTACAACAATTCTAAACCAGCTAAGAGCTACACTGGGGCAACGACTGATGTGAATTAATACAGTTTTTTGTAGATGTCTCACCTCCTCCGTCATAAATTTGCTTTGGAATCCAAAACCTAAATTAAATTTACCACAAATCAACCCTTCTTTTCCCTGCGTTCAACTACATACATACTCCATCTCCCTCAGGCATCTTGATTAATAAAAACATTTGTTTCCTGATGTGCCATCTTGGAAGTTGAACTGCCACAGCCATTGAAATATTCAACCTGCAGTTGCTGAATGCTGAAAATGTCCAGATATGTTTATGGCCACAAACAGCATCTCCTGCATGCCCCTTTAATTTAAAACAATATCTTGAACCACCAAGTTGATTTTGTGGGCAAAGCATGGGACATGTTGTTCACCAATGCTCTCTCCTCTTCCCTCATAAATTTTCTTCGGAATAAAAAAATTCAAATAAATTTACTACGAATCAACCGTTCTTTTCCCTGCCTTCAATTACAGTACATACATACTCCATCTCCCTCAGGCCTCTTGATTAATGAAAACATTTGTTTCATGACATACCATGTTGGAAGTTGAACTGCCATGTGTTTGTGCCTTCCATTGCTGTAGCTTAGCTTAGTCCAGTGGTTCCAAACTGTGTGCCGTTGCACCCTGGGGTGCTTCAGGACACTTACAGGGGTGTGTCAGCTTGGTGGTCCAGCACCAAATCACATTATTTTTGGTCAATGTAATGTAAATATGTGGACAAACAGAAGCGCAAACCTGTCTGCCACTACATAACTGAACTACATATCCTGAAAGGATGACAGGTTCGCAAAATTTAGTTAATATTTTTTTTCTGAATTTCTAATTAACATACTTTTGGCCTAGGGGTGCCTTGAAATTAATGGCCGTGATTCAGAAAAATGTTGGGAACCACTGGCTTAGTCAGCCAGTTAGCTCAGTGCAACCTTTTGGCCTAAACTAGATGAAAACAGTATTGTAAGCTGAGAGGTGGTGAAAATTGACTGGGAATGAGTGGAAATTAATGTTATTGAGGTCAATAATACTCTAGGAACAAAAAAAAGGCTCAAATTATGTGATTTTTGCTTTTTTTGTACATTTTAAAAAAAAATCCAAAACCAGTTACGCCGTTTTGGCACAACCAAAACTGAATGACGAATTAGAAGAAAAACCAGCAACATCTCTACTTATTATTAATAATTGATCATTGCAAATGGCTATACACAGGAGCAAGCACTCTGGGCAGCCTAATCGCGCAAATTCCCTCGGGGTTTGGCCAACAGAATCTATCACTCCCTCATGTTAATTGTGGAAAGAGGGTAAAGAATCATCTTGGACTTGCAGTGCTTGGCTATGACATCATATTACAGTGCTACACTCCCAGCCCATCACCGACATGGATGGTCGGCAGCCGTCAACTTTATGGGTAAGAAGCTGTCGGCTCCTGTTGCTACATGTCAGTGGGCAGACCCTGTGGCAATAAAAACATTGAATAAGTTACATTTTGTTACTCATTCCATGTTTTTTAGAGGCTCCCCAGTCCTTTTCGCTTAAGTTCCACCTAGGCTGCATAATGGTAGCACTACCCTTGTCTAAACATACATGTACTGTATAAAGAGAAATGCAGTATATCTAATTCAATGTCAAAAGTCTACAAATACCACTGGTTACAATTTTTGCTAAACGTGGTATAATGTGCACCTGGCAAAGACAGATAATCTGTCTGCCCATCCATATGTACTCACACAACACTTCCCAAGCATCCACATCTGCACTCAAACTTACTCATACCAATGCATGAATACTAGTAGGTATATGATTCTGGTTAAAGATACTATGAACATGTAGAGTATATCATCAATGCAGGCACAGAAACAGACAAATCACAGGTGCACAACTCCAACTTACTGTAATCAGTAATTTGGAGTTGTGCACCTGTGGTTGTCTGCTTCTGTACCTACAATAAAAGTCTTAACAGGTAGCACCTCCCATTATATATATTCAGGGTGTGCAGTCCAGGACCCTTTCCTATACACTCCATTTAGTGTGCTTTATTGCACACCTGAAGGCATGAGACGCCTTCAGCCTGGACTAGCACCCCTCCCTTATTGGTTTAAAGCATGGAGTTTGGTATTGTGTATGCACACTAGTAATAGGCACAATTTTAGGTAAGTCCTACAAATTATATACTGTAGTGCAGCTTTGGGTTGCATTTTGGGATGTGGTTCCCCTGGATTGCTTTGATTGGTCTACTTCAGGGCATCACATTATAACACATTCTTCCTTTTTTGCGCATTTTAACACTTTTACTGTTTGTTTTTATTATATTTGTATTTTCACTTCTCTATCCTATACATGCATGCGCAGCTGCTCTTACCTTTCTTACTTTACACTTCACTTTTCTCATTAGAGCGATGCCCTGGGGTGGCTCGGCTGAGCTGGTTTGGGGGTGTCCTGCACTCTGGATTTGAACCCTAGTATGTTAGGGACCTACCCTACAGAGGTTACCTGGATATGGTGGGTAGGCCTATAACCTTGGCCATGATTATGCTAAAAACCTCTGTTTATTGCAACATTTTATTGCATAATGTATTTATATACATAATCAGTAATTTGGAGTTGTGCATCTGTGATTTGTCTGTTTCTGTGCCTACAACAAAAGTCTCAACAGGTAGCACCTCCCATCATATATATTCAGGGTGCAGTCCAGGACCCTTTCCTATCATCAATTCAGTGCTGGTTAAAGACAGTTGAAGGCTCAAGAGGTGCAGATAATATAAATGTTTCATCCACCCAAAATCACCACGTTCCATATTGCTCCATACTGTATATAAACTAGGGGTGAGCGGGTTCGGATTTCTGAAATCCGAACCCCCCCGAGCCCCCCCGATCCGAGTCCGATCCGAGTCAGGCTCGACTTTTCCCGCCTGACTCGGATCTGAAATCGAGGCAAAACGTCATCATCCCGCCTTCCGAGTCTCGCGGGTTTTGGATCCTATATAAGGTACCCGCGTCGGCGCCATTTTCTCACTCGGCTGTGGACAGTGAAGAGGGAGGGTGGGAGTTAGGGCTGGCTGGGCTGTGTAGTGTAGTGTAGTGTAGTGCTGCTGTTGTCCACTACTTCAAACTAAGTCCATAGGGGCTGGCTGTGTTGTGCTGTGCTGCTGTTGTTAATAGGGGCTGTGTCCACTACTTCAAAGTCCATAGGGGCTGGCTGGACTGTGTTGTGCAGTCAGTTCTCCATAGGGGCTGTGTCCACTCCAAAGTCCTGTGCAGTGTCCCAGTCCTAAAGGGGTGCTGTAGTGTTGTCCAGGGGGTGCTCTGTCCATCAGGGGTGCTCCCCCCAAGTGCTAAAAAAATAATATATTTTCTGTGTTTGTGAATTGTGTGCGCAGTAGCCGCACGTGCATCAACAAAGTAGTGCCAAGCGTGCGCCTGTGTCATAAGTAAAGGGCCGGCTGGCTTGACCATTAAAGGGTGCTGTAACCCCCAAAGTACACTCCAGTCCAAACCAAAAAAAAATTAATTTTCTGTGTTTGTGAATTGAGTGCGCAGTAGCCGCACGTGCATCAACAAATTACTGCCAAGCGTGCGCCTGTGTCATAAGTAAAGGGCCGGCTGGCTTGACCATTAAAGGGTGCTGTAACCCCCAAAGTACACTCCAGTCCAAACCAAAAAACTAATTATTTTCTGTGTTTGTGAATTGTGTGCGCAGTAGCCGCACGTGCATCAACAAAGTAGTGCCAAGTGTGTCATAAGTAAAGGGCCGGCTGGCTTGACCGTTAAAGGGTGCTGTAACCCCCAAAGTACACTCCACTCCAAACCAAAAAAATATATATTTTCTGTGTTTGTGACTTGTGTGCACTGTGGCTGCACGTGCATCAACAAAAGAGCAGCGCCAAGCGTGCGCCTGTGTCCCATAAGTAAAGAGCCGGCTGGCTCATTTCTTAAAGGGTGGTGTAACCCACAAAGTGCACTACTCTCCAGCAAAAATAAAAAAATATTTTCTGTGTTTGTGTGAGCTTTAGCCGCACGTATATATCAATATAACATAAATGGAGGACCAAACTGTCTCCGATAAAAATAAAATAGGGAAAGATCAAGAACCACTTCCTCCTAGTGCTATTGCTGCTGCTGGGAGTTGTTCATCATCCCAGAGAGGAAGTAGGAACATCACTACTTTTACTAAACAATTGACCCTCCAACAGTCCGGTATCCGCCATTAGTGCATTGGGATTTAGACAATTGATGGAGGTAGTGTGTCCCCGGTTCCAAATCCCATCTAGATTCCACCTGCATCTTCAAAGCAGCAGCGACAAGCATGCGTCTGTCTGTTAAAGGGTGGTGACACCCTCAAAGTGTTCTACACAAACAATAAAAATATTGTTCTTTTTTTTCTGTCTTTGTGAATTGTGTGGGCTGTAGCCGCACTTGCATCCTCAAAGTAGCAGCGACAAGCGTGCGTCTGTCTGTTAAAGGGTGGTGTAACCCTCAAAGTGCTCCAAAAAATAAAAAACTATTTTTTTAATGTGTTTGTGACTTGTGTGCGATGTAGCCGCACTTGCATCAACATAGTAGCAGCGCCATGCGAGCGCCTGTGTCATAAGTGAAGGGCTGGTTTGGACATCTGGTCCGGACTGAAGGACGTGCCAACAATTTCTGACAAGTCTACTGTCACTGCATATGATACTGTCCTCAAAGCAGCAGCGACAAGCGTGCGTCTGTCTGTTAAAGGGTGGTGACACCCTCAAAGTGTGCTACACAAACAATAAAAATATTGTTCTTTTTTTTTCGGTCTTTGTGAAATGTGTGGGCTGTAGCCGCACCTGCATCCTTAAAGCAGCAGCGACAAGCGTGCATCTGTCTGTTAAAGGGTGGTGACACCCTCAAAGTGTGCTACACAAACAATAAAAATATTGTTATTTTTTTTTCTGTCTTTGTGAATTGTGTGGGCTGTAGCCGCACTTGCATCCTCAGAGCAGCAGCGACAAGCGTGCGTCTGTCTGTTAAAGGGTGGTGTAACTCTCAAAGTGCTCCAAAAAATAAAAAACTATTTTTTTAATGTGTTTGTGACTTGTGTGCGATGTAGCCGCACTTGCATCCTCAAAGCTGCAGCGACAAGCGTGCGTCTGTCTGTTAAAGGGTGGTGACACCCTCAAAGTGTGCTACACAAACAATTAAAATATTGTTCTTTTTTTTTCGGTCTTTGTGAAATGTGTCGGCTGTAGCCACACCTGCATCCTTAAAGCAGCAGCGACAAGCGTGCGTCTGTCTGTTAAAGGGTGGTGACACCCTCAAAGTGTGCTACACAAACAATTAAAATATTGTTTTTTTTTTTTCTGTCTTTGTGAAATGTGTGGGCTGTAGCCGCACCTGCATCCTTAAAGCAGCAGCGACAAGCGTGCGTCTGTCTGTTAAAGGGTGGTGTAACCCTCAAAGTGCGCTCCACAAACAATAAAAATATTCTTTTTTTTTTTTCTGTCTTTGTGAATTGTGTGGGCTGTAGCCGCACTTGCATCCTCAAAGCAGCAGCGACAAGCGTGCGTCTGTCTGTTAAAGGATTACATCGGTGACAGCATCCAAGTAGGCATGTCAGACAGTCCGTACCTGTACTGGCAGGAAAAAGAAGCAATTTGGAGGTCCCTGTACAAACTGGCTCTATTTTACCTGAGTTGCCCCCCCTCCAGTGTGTACTCCGAAAGAGTGTTTAGTGCAGCCGGGAACCTTGTCAGCGAAAGGCATAGGAGGTTGCTTCCACAAAATGTGGAGAAGATGATGTTCATAAAATGAATTATCAACTCTTCCAGGGAGACCAGCCTCCAGAACGTACAGAGGGACCTGTGGTTCCAGCGGGGACAAATTAATACTCTGTGAGGATGAGGATGTACACACTGAAGAGGGTGAGGAATCGGTGGATGAGGAGGATGAGGACGACATCTTGCCTCCGTAGAGCCAGTTTGTGCAGGGACAGATTAATTGCCAGCTTGTTTTGTGGGGGCCCAAACGAACCAATCATTTCAGCCACAGTCATGTGGCAGACCCTGGCGCTGAAATGTTTGGTTTGTTAAAGTGTGCATGTCCTGTTTATACAACATAAGGGTGGGTGGGAGGGTCCAAGGACAATTCCATCTTGCACCTCTTTTTTTTCTTTGAATTATGTACTGTTTGGGGCCTAGTTTTTCAAACTGCCATCCAGTATGCCACTGCAGTGTCACTCCTAGATGGACCACGTGTTTGTGCCGCCCACTCGTATCTCTTAGCATAGTCATCCAGCTACCTCGGTGCAACCTTTTGGATATAAAAACACTATTGTGAGGTGTGAGGTGTTCAGAATAGACTGGAAATTAGTGGAAATTAAGGTTATTGAGGTTAATAATTGCATAGGAGCAGAAAAACACAAATTCTGTGATTTTAGCTGTTTTTATGCTTTTTTTAAAAAAAAATACAGATCCAAAACACAAAACCCTGAACCCAAAACACGGAAGGGTGGTTTTGGCAAAACCAATCCAGATCCAAAACACGAAGAAAGATCCAGATCCAAAACCAAAACACAAAACACGAAAAGTGGCCGGTGCACTCCTAATATAAACATAATAAATAATAATAGAAAGACAGCAAAAGAAAGTAGTATACAGTACACATCATTTGTAGGTTTCATATTTCCTGTAATGAGCTTTATATTATGCATTTGCACTGCAGTAGACCTTATATTTATTGTCAACAATAGTCTATACAGATGTAGCCAAGCTCAACTATCCTCGTTATGGTGAATAGCGCGATAACACAGTTACACTGTGCCTGGTCACAGGGCAGCGTATTCAGTCGCATGGCGGCACATTCTGTCGCAGGGTGGCACATTGAGATTTAGTGTGGCATATGGAGTTGCTGGCGAATGTAATACTAGTGTTCGTCCACCAGATGTCGCTTTTGAAAATCACCATTGTGCATGCGTGAAGTCTCAAATTAAATACTGTAGTGCAAGAACTACTTTACTGTACAATATTATATTCTTTTATACTGTATTTCCATCTCAAATGTACAGTTTACAGTACTGTAAGACAGTACTGTATAGTATGCAGCATGTTATATTGTTGTGGACATACAGTACATCTTCAAGTCTTAAAACGATAAAACAGTATTTTTTTTACACACTGCCATACATGGTTCTCGCAATTTCGGATGTGATGTGAAGTCATGTTATTACACACTGCGACTTGTACCATACACATGGTCCTACAAGCGCAGATCGTCATTTTCCGCAGTGCGCTCAGACAATGATTCACATGTCTTACAGATGAATGCCGGGCCCCAGGATCACTTTATAAAATCATCAGCGCCCTAACTAAAAATGTGAACCTAGAAAAAGATCTGCTTGCATTGTGCTCTCTCTGCCTGGGAGACGCACGTGCAGCTAGTGACAGTGGAAAGTACAGTGAACAGTTGGGACACACCAGTAGTGCTATTAAGACAAAAATTCCAGTAACATCTTCAGTAACACCCATTAATATAAATTAACATGGGCTCAGATGCTAACTTGTATTTCAAAAATTGTTATTCAGGTTTGAGGTTCACAATAAAATTTTAGTTAAAATTATAGTTTTAAACTGTACATTATCAAAATAATATTTTAGTTAATATCAAGGTATTTTACACTTTCTTTAAATCAATCTGTGAACATTACTGTATCTGTATCGTTGATGGAGAGTTGTAGCAAAAAACAAAACATGGCAAAATAATTCATTTTGAGTGCATTTGAACCAGTTCATACATGTACAAACTGGTTCATTCATGGAAGATCTGTTTGACATACCCAGAAACATAGAAAAATATATAAACAGGTTCTATGATCTGAGAAATTCAAACAATTTATTTTATATTAGAACTGCACCAGTTTGAGCATCTCAATTAACAAAACCATCTGTTCATTAACATTAAAGTGCAATTAATTATCCCTTTAGTAATAATGATATTTAATACTAATGATAATAATGGCCATTAATATTCCCCTCCACAATAATTCTCTGCAATAAGTCCATTAATATAACTACCTACTTTAAGATGCCTTCAAGTCATTATGCAGGTTTGCAGTTAAATGCAATTCTGATGATTGTAGTGTAAGATTGAATGATATAAGGTTTGACTTGGTCACTATCACAGCCAATCGAAATTACAAAATGGAGACACAAAACAAGAGGCAACGTATGCACTGGTCCACTTCTCCACTCTTTTCAGTGCTGGATACATCTCCCACAAAGTGCCAATATAGATATAATTAGACTGAAATATCACCGATGCTGTCTGTGGGCAGAAAATTTCAGAAAATGTTCTACATTCATCAACCACATTTCAAAGATTTCAATGGCTGTGACAGTTCAACTTCCAACATGGCACATCCAGGAAACAGAGCGGCAGTAACTTTTCATTAATGAAGAATTAGATCAGTGGCCCGAGGGAGGTAGAGTATGCATGTTGTGGAAGGCAGGGAAAGGAAGGATTGATTTGTTGGTACATTTAATGAAATTTTTCCCGCCAGGCTCGGATTCAAAATTGAGGCAAAACATCATCATCCCAGCACTGGATTTCACAGGATTTGGATTTGATACAAGTCCCTCTCGCAGTGATTCAGGCACCATTTCACACAGGACCACCAGAAGTAGAGCACACACTAGACTGCAAGGGCAGAAATTAATTGATAATTACAACTGGGTGAAGAAGTCCCATGTTTTGCCCACAAAATAAACTTGGTGATTCACAATTTTTTACAATTAAAAGGGCATGCAGGAAATGCTGTCTGTGGTCATAAACATTTCTGCACATTTTTGGTATTCAGCAACCACATGTTCAAGATTTCAGTGGCTGTGACAGTTCAATTTCCAACATGACACATGTAGGAAACAGAGTGGCACTGCAGTAGCAGACAGGATGGCAGTTTAATAAATGTAAAAATTTCAGCAATGCCCCAGACAGCACATACTGCAAAGAAAAGAAGTACATGATGGAATTATTCTTCAGGCCGACATGCACAGTTTAACAAACCAATCACTTCAGCGACAGGGACTGCTAATTGTGGCTGAAGTGATTGGTTTGTTTTGGCCCCACAAAACAAGCTACCAATGGGCAGCTGACATTGCTGGCAATGATCTCTATGTACAAACTGTCTCTACAGAGACAAGATGTTGTTGCCATTATAATCCTCCCCTCATCAGTGTGTACATCATCTTCACACAATATTAATTTGTCCCCTCTGGAATAAACTTTTTCCAGGTGCCTTTGGACTTTGACCTAATTGCTGGTAAAGGTCTTCCTGGTGAAAATTGTAGTTCATTTTGATGAACATTATCTGTTCCACATTTTGAGGAAGTAGCCTCCAATGCCGATCACTGACAAGGTTCACAACTGTGCTGAAAACTCTTTCTGAGTACACACTGGAGGGTGGGCAGCTTAAGTAAAGCAAAGCCAGCTTGTGCAAGGGCCTTCAAATTGCCTTTTTTCCTGCCAGTAGTCAAATGCCACTATTAAAACAATCCTCAATCATTCTTTGAATGGTGAACATATCAGGTAGAGTCGAGGTAGAGGTGTCACAAATATTCATCAATTCTTCTAGACCCGACCAGAAGTCAAACTGTTGCATTGACTCATCTGAATAAGCAGTCTTTGGAAAGCTATTTTTCTAGCAGCTGCAGTTCCCAGAGAAACTAATGTAGGAGACGTTGCCATGTCATGAGCCGCTTGAGCTGACAATTTGCTCGCCACAGCTCTTTGCATCTCTTCAGATCTATGCCCATCATAAAAAAAGACACGACATCTGACCTAAACCTAAGATCAGGCATGGTCACCAAAATGTATTTATTCGATCTTAAGATGCTGACAACTCCGGGATACTGGCAAAGCGAATAAATAACTTGATCTACAAGTTCGGCATACTTAGTGGAATCGCTTCATTTCAGCTTCTCCTTTAGTTTCACAAGCTGCTTTTCCAAATGTCTAATTAGGGGAATGACATGATTCAAGCTGGCAGAGTCTGAACACACTTCACAGGTGACAACTTGAAAGGGTTTCAGCTCCTTGCACAACACATAAAGAATTCTCCACTGCGCTGTAGTAAGGTACATTCTCCCTATATCATGGCTCATTGAGTAGCTTTGGATGGCTTTTAGCTGTTCCTCCATCTGCTGAAGCATATAAAGGGTGGAATTCCACCTTGCTACTACCTCTTGGTTCAGCTGGTGGAAAGGCAAATTAAACTGTTCTTGCAGGTGCAGCAATCTTATGGCAGTGGCCCTTGACTGGACCCAGGTAGCACAGCCTACCTATGTTAGATAAATGCACACACACATATTTTTATTTTTATTGGGGGTGCAACAGACAACACCATTGCACTGCACAAATATTACAGCAGTGGCCCTTGACTGGACCCACTGACTAATAGACAAGGTACCACAGTTTCCTGTGTTGGCTGAATGCACAAACGTTTTTCTTTTACTTTTGATAGTGACACTGACCAGTAGTGTAATCCACAATGGCACAAACACAGCCTTTCTTTTTTTACAGAGTACAGACAATGTGCCCACTGCCCTGAACACACTAGGCTCCCTTACTCCACTCCACACAGACACAGTGCCCCTGCCTGCCCTATACAGAATGGAAGGGAACTGTGACTGTGCACTGCTGTATTCAGTGTCATACGCACATAATGAAATGCTCTCTCCACCACACAGACAGTGCCCCTGTCTATACAGACATGAAGGGTCACTGACTGTGCATTATAGTAGGTGCTGCTAGCTAACTTTTTTTCCACTGGGAGCGCTGCCTACACTGCCTACTCCAATGGATCTCACTCATGAAATGGTGCCCAAATGTATGGAGGGACTTTTATATGAGAGCCAAAACACGCAAGATCTGACAACTGGAAATTTACGTTTTGCCTTGTTATGGGATCCGAGTCAGGCGAAAAAACCCGAGCCGGACTCATCAGATTCCCTATGTTCGGGTGGGTCCGGTTCTCAGAAAAATGGACCCTCTCATCTCTACTTGAAACTTTGTGCAGAATAGCAAACACGATTTTCTGCTCTCCTTAATAAGAAACTTTGACAGTTTAGTCTGCCTGGAGTTGCTGTGCCAGAATCAGCTGTTTTGGTGGCCCGTTACTCATAATTTTAGTTCAGACCAGTGGTCAAAGTTGGAATTTACAATTTCCAGTATGGAAATTTAGGAGTATGCCTGCAGGAAACCTTGACCCAAGGATCAAGAAAGATGAAATACAGTAGTAGATAATGTATAACCAGAAAAAGATATATGGCAATGATATATATAATATATCAGAGGATTGGTATAGACTATGTTAAACTAGTGTAATGTTTCTAAAAGATCAACTACACAATTGGTTGAAAATGTATAAGCTACAAAAATAAAAATAGTCGACACCATACTGTATGTGTGTGTTTTTACAGATACTGTATGTGTATGAAATACTTCTAAAGGAAACCTTTAGGTAAGAGGGATCCTACAGTCTATATACCCTATGAATAATAGACTTGCACAGTTGTGCTCAACCTAATGTTTAATTCCAATGGGCCCTATCTACTACAATCCGCATTTAAAATAGTGTGATATTTCCGACTAAATTCGCATTGTGAATTTAGGAAATACCCCAAGAATATATCAAAAATCCCTTACAGGGACAGATCTTGTGATAAAGCTCTGTCCCTGAGAATCCCATCCGCACACTTCTTCCTGTATTTTTCGAAAAGAAAAACAGGGAGATTGTATCTGTGCATGCAACGCCGCCAGCTACCGCAACCACCCACCCCCATTGTAACGCGCCCCCCCCTCGATGCCCTGCGACCCCACCCGCTTAGCATACACTTACCTCCGGTGATAGGTGCTCCGGAGATGTCCTCTGGGTCTCCGGTCAGCTGGTCTGCTGATTCCTGCACCGTGACCCCGGTCAGCTGTTCTATGCAGCAGCTGACCAGGGTCACAGTGATGGAGCCTGGAGACCGGCTGACCGGAGCCCCAGAAGACATCACCGGAGCACAGATCACCGGTTCCTGGATGCAGGTAAGTGGGAGGCTTTTTTATTATTTTTTTTGTGCAGTTATCAGCTTGTGGTCTATTTAGACCGCACAGCTGATCACTGGGGCCCGGCTTCGGCCTGTTAGAGCAGAGCAGGAGTCAGGGAACCGGGGGGAAACCCTGTATTACACCATCTCCAGTGGCTTTATGATCACAGGGCTTTCCCTGGTTTTGCCCATTAGTAAATTTATGTGATACTAAAATAATGTGAAAAGGGTGTGAAAACACTCTTATTACATTATTTTAGTAAAAGCAATGTTAATAAATAGGCCCCATAAAAACATAACTTGAGTAATGCTCAACCAAATTAAAGTCTAAGGCCCTCATTCAGAGCCGTACGCTCTGAGCAGAGCGCATGCTCTGAATGAGGGCCGCCCTTCATAATTCTGGAGCGTCCTCCTGGACGCTCGTATAGCTGTGGGTCACCACCCACAGCCTATACGAGCGTGCAGTTTGATGGCCGCGATGGTCGTGACCATCGCGACCATCGAAACTGCGAGCCGGAGCTTGGAGGCTGGAGCCGGAGCCGGAGCCTTCAACCGCAAGGCTCGGATTGATTTTGGCTCTATCAGAGCCAAAATCACTCCAACTGACATCACTAGTGATGTCAGTGGGCCGGCTTCTGACGGTAGGCGTTCCCTTGGGATCGCCCCCGTCAGGGAGGCACGCCCCCGGCACGCCCACCAAAGGGGGCGTGCTGTCAATCAACATCAACAGCACGCCCCCTTTGATCAGACACAACGAGCGAAGGACTTTCCTTCGCTCGTCGCGTCTGGCGCATGCGCACGACGGAGCTCCCTCCATCGTGCGCATGCTCAGTGCAGACCATCGACCCACTTGCGAGCAGACAGCCGCTTGCGAGTGGGTCTGAATCAGGGCCTAAATGCAGTGTTTTAATCAATGTTTGTCAAACCCCTTATCTATATAAGAAATTGAATATCCAGGTATGTAAACAGATGAAAATGCAAAAAGTCTCTTTAAAAATCCCAATGTGAGACTTGTGAGCAGGGTTGATTGATGGCTCAATATGGCATAGAGGGGGAAGTTACAGTATATTGGTCAAATATAATACTGTTAGAATAAGGTGGCCTTGGATGGCTGAAATAGTCAGCTCATGGAAAAGATGATCATCTGATGTGCTGTAAAGGTTTTTGTAGTTAATGTGTGGGCCTTACAGATTTTTCCAGTAGTTTCAAAGAAAAGTGTACCTATTGACATAGGGCCCGATTCAGAGAGGTATGCTAATGCTGCCTTTGTTGCAAATTTGTACACAGCGGCTGTGCACCCACAAATGTTGCAGCCAACGGGATTTGTACTGAGATGCCCGCTGGCGACATCCTCTAAAGTAAACGCATTAGGAAAGGGGTGGAAAAACGTGTCAGATGATCTATACTGTGAGACACATGGTGAAACACAGACTGGGAGCTAAGATGGCAGGAGTCAGTGAACAGGCAGTAAAGTTTTCATACAAGTGCACCATCCACAGGGCGCAAGAACGGCAACTTGCCAGATGGATTTGTGAGCGGTGATGATTCCCATGTACAGTCTGGAAACTGTATTATCCACTTGGATATCAGAAAACTGGGTGCTGTGAATACAGTCAGAGTTGCAGGTGGTAAGAGAGACAAAGTCGTTAGCTCCACCGGTCCGTGAGCCAGGGCCGGCTCTAGGGGTGTTCGACCTGTGCGGTCGCACAAGGGGTGCCACCCATAGAGGGCGCACCCCTCCCTGACATCCTGATTTCAGCAGGACAGTACTGTCCCGCTGTTCCACTTGTGGGCTGAACTGGCCCATGGGTGGTCAAATCGGGAGGTTGGGGACCCCCACCGCCGCAGCTGTGCGGCAGTCCCGGACCCCGGAGACCCTGAATGGATGCTGCGCGCATGCGTGCAACATCCATTCAGTGATGGGAGATGGCTGGGGGAAGCCCAGCTAGAGAGGCTCCCCCCAGCCTGACATTATTTGGAGGCGGGCACGCCTCCTACTAACGTCAAGTAGGAGGCATGGCCTATGGTAATTAGGCCACACCCCCATTGTCGGTCACTTGCGGCGTAGCACGGCGGCCCTGTGCAGTGCGAAAATAGGGCGCACCAGAGAGGGCCGGCACAGGGTGCTCAAGCCGGCCCTGCCGTGAGCCACTTGATACATCACTTTACACTTGGATACCGCTTACACTTTTTGTGCTTTATAGACTGCACTGCCATCTGATATATGTGCCGTGGTGATATTGGGCAAATAAAAATAACTTACACTGCACAAATAGCAGATTGTAGATTACAATCTATTAATATTACCTAGAGACTGTTGCTTTATTGCTAATTAACCTATGCAGCGTGACAAACTATCAGGATTTCACAAACTGCACCTTCTCTGTCTCCTATACTGGTTTAAAAGCTTTTTTATACACCTGTTAGCAACACTGATTTATATGCATGCATTTGTTAATTATTCTGTGGCCACAGTTTGAAAAAGTTTTTTTAGTACAGGTTGAGTCTCCCATATCCAAATATTCCAAAATACAGAATAAATTTGGCATCACTGAGATAATAAAACCTTTGATTTTTGATGGTTCAATGTACACAAACTTTGTCTAAGGCACAAATTATTAAAAATACAGTATGGTATAAAATGACCTTCAGGCTGTGTGTATAAGGTGTAAATGAAACATAAATTTATTTCATGTATGTACATAAACTTTGCTTGAACCACAAAATTATTGAAAATATTATATAAAATGACCTGCAGGCTGTGTGTATAAGGTGTATATAACACATAAATTCAGGCTATGTGTATATTGGGGTCCCATTCCCAAGATATTTCATTATGGTATGCAATTATTCCAAAATACGGAATATTCCATTATCCAAAATACCCCTGGTCCCAAGCATTTTGGATATGGGAGACTCTACCTGTAGTAACTTTTTGGACACTGTGTGAATATTGCATATTTTTGTGTATCTGTGTTCTGGACCATGTTTTGTTTGTCATTGTATCAATAAATATACACATATTTTTTTAAAACAACTCAATAGCAGCGCCTAACTTTTTTATACATTGCAAATCCAAGCGTCTGTGTACAAAGAGCCTGATTCGAAGTGCTAAAGCCGCAGCAATCATCTTGTGGAAATAGACACATTGACTATCTGAGTAACTCTCAAGTTACACAAGATGGCCGTGTTTTCACTCTGCCGGGGCCAGGAAATCTGCATTAGAAGATGCAGACCACTGGCCTCGGCATGAAACGGGTATGCCACGCCCCCATTTTGTAAGATGCTTACCGAGTTTGCATACAACACAGAATCGGGCCCAAAGACGAAGCATAGGATGCAGATAATTCGATTATCAGTAACCCTGTGGTTGTATAGGATGTCAGTCTGAACTGACATTATGGAGCCATTTTGATAGCATAATGGATCGCAATAGCAGTCTGTGGCATGCCCTCGAAATGGTCGCGAGCCGGCACTCCCCCATTACCTCCCCCAAATGGTCCCTGCCTGTCAGTAACTCAGCTAATTAATCCTCCCTGGAACCGCCATTGTAAGACCATCGTGGCACATGTACAGTGCGACGCCGACGCAGGTGCAGATCATAATAATCGCTCATCACCAGAATAGCATCCATAACTAAATCTGGCCCAGAACCAAGATAAACACTAGTAGCTACAAAGCTACAACTGCTATCACAAGGTTCCTGTGGGTGTGTGCTCTGTTCAGGGGATCAGATGGAAACAAGAGCACAGCAGAATGGTTCCTACTGACACGTTGCTAGATCCCTGTAAATGAGTGATGCAACGCTGCTGTACAAAAGCTGCGCTTTGTACGTGCCAACTTCGACCAATGGTCGCAGTGAGGATTTGGATGCAGAGTGATTGACAGCCAGTGAGCGTTTGTGGGCGGTACAAGAAGGGGCGGCGAGTCAAACGCAGATACATCACGACCACTGCGGGGAGAGTCTCATCTGTGTGCGAGTTGCAGAGGCTCGGGCAACTTACAGGACTCCCAGCGGCCATTTTGAGCAACCATAATGTTATTCAGAGCATAGTATGGTGCAACCAATGGTGCTTATTCATATGCGAGCAACAGATTAGAGTTGCAGCTTATGTACAAATTCTAGCAGCTTTGTAACATTAGCATATATTTGCAGACCCGCTCCGAACAGAATAGCAGTCACGGTGCGATTTCTGTGCACCTTTGAATAAAGCCCTTAGGGCTATATTTACTAAAGTCATACCTCACAACATTTCAAGAATGTCGAAGGCGCGCATGAAAAGGGGGCATGGCTTCCAGGAAAGGGGGAGGAGTCATCTGAAAATGGGGTGGAGCCTCGCGGCTTCCCCTGTTTTTGTCACTTCTGTTCTCCTCCTGCACACCCGCTGCTCTGCTATGCCCAACTTCCCCCCCACTGCGGGACACTGCGGCCCGCGGGCGGGACAGTCCCAGAACTACCGGACTGTCCTGCTAGAAGCGGGACAGTTGGGAGGTATGCTAATGTGCAGGTTTCTAGAAGTGTAGATGTTGCCCATAGCAACCAATCAGATTCTACTCAACATTTGCCTATATGAACTCTACCAAACACTATTGAAAGATAAGCTGAAATCCGATTTTTAACTTTTTTACTAAAAGAATTGCCATTTATTGTCTTTTAGTACTATTCTCTATTTATCCTTTTCTGCGTATTTATATATGTTTTTCTGTGTATTTTGAATGAACTGTTATATTAAATTTTCTTAACCATTAATAAATAATTTTTTTATATGAAGTCCTAAGCTAGTTTTAGCTGTTTATACATTAAGTGGTTTTTAACATATATGAATTACTCATAGATTGTATGATATTTATATTGCACCGAGTCACTTTTTATGCGGTTATGAATGTTGTCAAAATTTTTTTGCACAGATTGCATACGTTCACTTTATATATGCACTAGTAGGCGCCTATGGTCAACTATATTGTTTGATAACTACTCAACATCTATCTGGCACCTTCTAGAATAGGGGAGGGCAATAAGCGACCCCCTAGATGTTGTAAAACTACACATCCCAGCATGCCCCGCCACAGTTTTGTTATTTGGCCATGCTAAAAATGTTGCAGTGCATGCTGGGATTTGTAGCTCAACAACACCTTAGTGTGGTGTTTCCATCTGAACCCTGTCTGAGCAGAGTGATTAGCCACATTTATGGTGTTTGCGATAGTAGCTGTAAAAATTAAAGATTTCAGCCCTGAACTAAAACGGTCATTGGAATCCAGGTTCACAGAAATTAAAAATTTCACCGCCAAAGACAAGAAAAAATGCTGCCAATACTACGAAGATATTTCCAATTTTGGGCTGAGCTGCCAATTATTTTAGGCCATGACTTTTATTAGGAATTTCCTTACTCCACCCATCTCCACCTTCTGTGCAATCGTGTGCAAATCAAAGCACGGAGAAGGTCCAAGGTACTTTTGCATTACACAGTGGATGGATTGTGCATGGTCAATGGCTTCCTATGAGAACATTTCATCCAGTGCAATTTATTATTTACTGCCTCATACAGTATTTTCATAACAGTTAGGAGCTCTCTTCTCGGTGGTTTGCAACTAATATTTTTTTTTTTTTTTCGCTTTAAGGTTTAAAAACACTTCAGTATAATCCTTTGTAGAAGTATTTTTATCATGTTTAAAATGAAAACTTTAATCTTTTATAATCTCCTTAAACCACTGTTTGCATATAGTTTCTTTATTCCACTAGTCGCTGCCCAGGAGAATACATACCTCATTTCAGGACATTTCTGGAACGCAAAGCAGAGGTTCAAAACACTTCATTCATTACTCACTAATGGAATGGAATACTTCATAATGGAACGATGTTCAGCTAACTTTATATTTCTTGCTAAATTTATCTGAGGATATAATTTGTCAATACATAATACTGTACATTGTTCACTACTTCATAGTTAGATTTATATTTAAAAGTAGGCTTATTTAATAACACAAAAAAAACGAGCAGCAGCCATGTATAAGAACTTTTTTAGTGGTTAGTGCCAGGGGCATATCTATAATGGGTGCAGGGTGTGCGGGGAACACGGGCCCCTTGGTCCAGGGGGGCACCGCACCACACACCCTGCACCCATAATATTACTTACCTCTCCGGAGTCCCATGTCGGCGCAGGGGTCCAGCGCTGTAAAACGACTGGATAATGACCACAGCGCCCATTTTCCAGTCGTTTGCGCATGCTCAGTACAGGGAAAATGGCCACCGCAGCCATTTTCCCAGTGACCTGTGCATTAATTATAGATTCTGGGCACACTCTAGTGCCCAGAGTCTATAACTCCGGCGCTGGAAGCACACAACTCAGTGCACTGCCGGCCTCCGGGTGGAGAGGAGGGGGCCCGTGTCGGAGACTGCACACGGACCCCCTCCTCTCTAGAAACAGCCATGGTTAGTGCAAATTAGGGGTGAGCGGGTTCGGATTTCTGAAATCCGAACCCCCCCGAGCCCCCCCGATCCGAGGCCGATCCGAGTCAGGCTCGACTTTTCCCGCCTGACTCGGATCTGAAATTGAAGCAAAACATCATCATCCCGCCTTCCGGATCTCGCGGGTTTTGGATCCTATATAAGGTACCCAAGGCGCCATATTCTCACTCGGCTGTGGACAGTGAAGAGGGAAGGTGGGAGTTAGGGCTGGCTGGGCTGTGTAGTGTAGTGTAGTGCAGAGTAGTGTTGTGCTGCGCTGTGCTGCTGTTGTCCATAGGGGCTGTGTACACTACTTCAAAGTCCATAGGGGCTGGCTGGACTGTGTTGTGCAGTCAGTTGTCCATAGGGGCTGTGTCTACTCCAAAGTCCTGTGCAGTGTCCCAGTCCTAAAGGGGTGCTGTAGTGTTGTCCAGGGGGTGCTCTGTCCGTCAGGGGTGCTCCCCCCAAGTGCTAAAAAAAATATTTTTTTTCTGTGTTTGTGAATAGTGTGCGCAGTAGCCGCACGTGCATCAACAAAGTAGTGCCAAGCGTGCGCCTGTGTCATAAGTAAAGGGCCAGCTGGCTTGACCGTTAAAGGGTGCTGTAACCCCCAAAGTACACTCCAAACCAAATAAAAAAATATTTTCTGTGTTTGTGAATTGTGTGCGCAGTAGCCGCACGTGCATCAACAAAGTAGTGCCAAGCGTGCGCCTGTGTCATAAGTAAAGGGCCGGCTGGCTTGACCGTTAAAGGGTGCTGTAACCCCCAAAGTACACTCCAAACCAAATAAAAAATATTTTCTGTGTTTGTGAATTGTGTGCGCAGTAGCCGCACGTGCATCAACAAAGTAGTGCCAAGCGTGCGCCTGTGTCATAAGTAAAGGGCCGGCTGGCTTGACCGTTAAAGGGTGCTGTAACCCCCAAAGTACACTCCAAACTAAATAAAAAAATATTTTCTGTGTTTGTGAATTGTGTGCACTGTGGCTGCACGTGCATCAACAAAGGAGCAGCGCCAAGCGTGCGCCTGTGTCCCATAAGTAAAGAGCCGGCTGGCTCATTTCTTAAAAGGTGGTGTAACCCACAAAGTGCACTACTCTCCAGCAAAATAAAAAAATATTTTCTGTGCTTGTGTGCACCTTAGCCGCACGTATATATCAATATAACATAAATGGAGGACCAAACTTTCTCCGATAAAAATAAAATAGGGAAAGATCAAGAACCACTTCCTCCTAGTGCTGTTGCTGCTGCTGGGAGTTGTTCATCATCCCAGAGAGAAAGTAGGAACACCACTACTTTTTCTAAACAATTGACCCTCCAACAGTCCCTAGCGATGAGGATGAAGTACGACAGCAGTCATCCTGAAGCAAAACGTATAACTGAGGCCTTGACTGCTATGTTGGTGTTAGATGTGCGTCCGGTATCCGCCATTAGTGCAGTGGGATTTAGACAATTGAGGAAGGAAGTGTGTCCCCGGTTCCAAATCCCGTCTAGATTCCACCTGCATCCTGAAAGCAGCAGCGACAAGCATGCGTCTGTCTGTTAAAGGGTGGTGTAACCCACAAAGTGCGCTCCACAAACAATAAAAAAATTCTTATTTTTTTTTCTGTCTTTGTGAATTGTGTGGGCTGTAGCCGCACTTGCAGCCTCAAAGCAGCAGCGACAAGCGTGCATCTGTCTGTTAAAGGGTGGTGTAACCCTCAAAGTGCGCTCCACAAACAATAAAAAAATTCTTATTTTTTTTTCTGTCTTTGTGAATTGTGTGGGCTGTAGCCACACTTGCATCCTCAAAGCAGCAGCGACAAGCGTGCGTCTGTCTGTTAAAGGGTGGTGTAACCCTCAAAGTGCGCTCCACAAACAATAAAAATATTCTTCTTTTTTTTTTTCTGTCTTTGTGAATTGTGTGGGCTGTAGCCGCACTTGCATCCTCAAAGCAGCAGCGACAAGCGTGCGTCTGACTGTTAAAGGGTGGTGTAACCCTCAAAGTGCTACAAAAAATAAAAAACTATTTTTTTTATGTGTTTGTGACTTGTGTGCGATGTAGCCGCACGTGCCTCAACACAGTAGCAGCGTCAAGCGTGCGCCTGTGTCATAAGTCAAGGGCCGGTTTGGACATCTGGTCCGGACTGAAGGACGTGCCAACTATTTCTGACAAGTCTACTGTCACTGCATATGATACTGTCCTCAAAGCAGCAGCGACAAGCATGCGTCTGTCTGTTAAAGGGTGGTGTAACCCTCAAAGTGCGCTCCACAAACAATAAAAATATTCTTCTTTTTTTTCTGTCTTTGTGAAATGTGTGGGCTGTAGCTGCACCTGCATCCTTAAAGCAGCAGCGACAAGCGTGCGTCTGTCTGTTAAAGGGTGGTGTAACCCTCAAAGTGCGCTCCACAAACAATAAAAAAATTCTTGTTTTTTTTCTGTCTTTGTGAATTGTGTGGGCTGTAGCCGCACTTGCATCCTCAAAGCAGCAGCGACAAGCGTGCGTCTGTCTGTTAAAGGGTGGTGTAACCCTCAAAGTGCGCTCCACAAACAATAAAAATATTTTTCTTTTTTTTTTCTGTCTTTGTGAAATGTGTGGGATGTAGCCGAACCTGCATCCTTAAAGCAGCAGCGACAAGCGTGCGTCTGTCTGTTAAAGGATTACATCGGTGACAACATCCAAGTAGGCATGTCAGACAGTCCGTACCTGTACTGGCAGGAAAAAGAAGCAATTTGGAGGTCCCTGTACAAACTGGCTCTATTTTAACTGAGTTGCCCCCCCTCCAGTGTGTACTCCGAAAGAGTGTTTAGTGCAGCCGGGAACCTTGTCAGCGAAAGGTGTAGGAGGTTGCTTCCACAAAATGTGGAGAAGATGATGTTCATAAAATGAATTATCAACTCTTCCAGGGAGACCAGCCTCCTGAACGTACAGAGGGACCTGTGGATTCCAGCGGGGATGAATTAATACTCTGTGAGGATGAGGATGTACACAACATTGAAGAGGGTGAGGAATCGGTGGATGAGGAGGATGAGGACGACATCTTGCCTCCGTAGAGCCAGTTTGTGCCGGGACAGATTAATTACCAGCTTGTTTTGTGGGGGCCCAAACGAACCAATCATTTCAGCCACAGTCGTGTGGCAGACCCTGGCGCTGTTGGTTTGGTTTGTTAAAGTGTGCATGTCCTGTTTATACAACATAAGGGTGGGTGGGAGGGCCCAAGGACAATAACATCTTGCACCTCTTTTTTTTCTTTGAATTATGTACTGGTGGGGCCTAGTTTTTCAAACTGCCATCCTGTCTGCCACTGCAGTGTCACTCCTAGATGGACCACGTGTTTGTGCCGCCCACTCGTATCTCTTAGCATAGTCATCCAGCTACCTCGGTGCAACCTTTTGGATATAAAAACACTATTATGAGGTGTGAGGTGTTTAGAATAGACTGGAAATGAGTGGAAATTAAGGTTATTGAGGTTAATAATAGCATAGGAGCAGAAAAACACGCAAATTCTGTGATTTTAGCTGTTTTTATGCTTTTTAAAAAAAAAATACAGATCCAAAACACAAAACTCAGAACCCAAAACACGGAAGGGTGGTTTTGGCAAAACCAATCCAGATCCAAAACACGAAGAAAGATCCAGATCCAAAACCAAAACACGAAAAGTGGCCGGTGCACACTCCTAGTGCAAATGTAACTCCTCTACTATCTACATATGTGTACGCACTTGTATTTGCTGAAGTTGTCTAGCCTTATAACCCTATCACACAGAAAATCAAATTACCGGGTAAAGCACTTTTACCTGGTACTTTGCAGATTATTACAGGGATTTTTTCTGTGTAAGAGGGTCAACCTGGGTAGAAATTGCCGGGTCTCTGACCAGTGGTGTCCCTCCCCACGATGTCACCCGGTGCGGGGAGGGAAGATGTGAGCGTGGCGCAGCCGGGCAATGCCGATTAGGGGGCGTGGCCACACGGCCTGAACCCCCGTGCCTTTTACTTGGGGGGGAAGGGGCAGTGCAGGATGTCCCTGTGTGGAGTGCCGGCCGGTTTCCTCAGTGACAGGAGCCGAGTGCTGCACTTAATGCTGCATTGCAGCACCCGGCTACTGTCAGTGAAGGCGGGTGACACCCGTGTGCGGACCACACCCCCCTTGTGACACCACTATCTCCGACCCTGCTTTTACCCGGTAAATTATTTTGTGTGTGAATGGGGTATAAGCAGGGCTGCAACTAGGTGGGGGCTAGAGGTGCACGTGCACCAGGTGCCAGAATGCAGGGGGTGAAAAAGGGCTGACCCAGCCCCTGCACACCCCGCGCAGTCTTGTAGTGCGCATTGACTTGGGGGCTGCAGATTCCATGTAGGCTAGCTGTCCGCATGGGCTTTGCTGAAAACGGCCATCCAAAAATGGCTGCCGCCAAGGAGAAAACAGACCTCTAGTATCTGTTAGGCCAGCGTAATGCACATAGCATTCTCAGAGGTACCGGGAATACTGGCGCTGCTGGGAGAAGATGCAGAAAGCTGCATTTTCTTCCGTGAACCCCCATAGCAACGAGCATAAACCCCATGGCAACGAGCATAAACCCCATGACAACGAGCATGAAACCCCGTAACAACAAGCATGAAACCCCCTGGCAATGAACATGAAGCCCCCTGTCAATGAGCATGAAACCCCCTTGCTACGAGCATGAAACCCCATGGCAACGACATGAAACCCCCTGGCTACGAGCATGAAACCCCCTGGCAACGAGCATGAAACCTCTGGTAATGAGCATAAAATCCCTGACAACGAACAGGTAATTATAAAGTAATTAGAAGCCTTAGTGTGGAGCATTAAAATGGTGCCGGGCAAATATGTAAGTAGCACTTTGGTAATAGGCATTACAGTGTATGGCATAATGTGTAATGGGCATTATGGTGTGTGGAATAATGTGTCACTATACCAGGGACATCTGACTAGTGCACTGCCTTACGGAGGAGCAAGGACAAAATGCAGGTATGGGAATGGAGTGGGCACAAAATTACTGCCTTGCACCGGGTGACAGATATCCTAGTTTCGGCTCAGGTATAAGGCTAGAACTGGCAAACACACTCGGTACTCAAATTCCGGGTAAAAGCCGGTATTTCTGCGTGAAAGGGGTATTAGTCGCTTGCAATTCGATGCAACTAGTTGCACCAGAACCCTGCGCTGAGTAATTTGATACTTGACACTTGTATATCTGTCTCCCAATCGGCATGTGAAGTTCCATGATGCAGCGTCCGCAGCTTTTTTCTATGCCAAGTTCCATGAACAGTCTCAGTCGCACACAGATATACAATTGTCACATATCAAATGAATTAGCGCAGTCTCCTAGTGCATCCTAGTAGCATCACATTGTGACTTAGACACATTTTCTGCGACAAAAAAAATGCCCAACGCTAGCAGAGTTGCTCGAATGTCACAGCTCACTAACGCCAGGCATATCATGCTGTATTTTGTATTGTACCCAGATGAGCAAGGATACATATGTACAGTAATTTGCTAGGTACTGTACAACCCTCCCAAATCCCCCTCTACCTGCCCATCCAGCCAATTTCAGGGATTTAAAATGTAAAATGAAAATGTACATCCATTGATAATGGGCAGAGACAGGAGAGCTTGATATACGCTATTAGGGAGTGTTGCTTGCAAACAATTGTAATATGTTACACAAAAGTTCTGCGATTTGCTCATCCCCCAATTCAGGCTTAGATGGGGGCCATCTGCTTTTCCATCACTCAAAACCTGAGGTATCTAAACTCCCTTCCCACTGACACAGGGAAAGGTCCACCAGAACAGGTGGTGTTGTTGATCCCAGTAAGATAATTCACAGGTTAGACGGAATCTGACGTGGAAAGAACCTCAAGACCTTCAGGCAGACAGTAAATGCTACCTGTCTTTCCCACCAAACAAGTTTCCTTTATTAAAGAACTGCTGATGCCACCATATCAACAGAATATGACCCCCCTAACCCCACAAACTAAGTCCTCCACAAACAAAAACAGACCCTCAGTTAGTTTAATACCATCTGGCTTGTAAAGATGGGAATCCTTAAAATGAATCGATGGTGGAAAACGATTCTACACTCCCGGCACAAATTCTTAACAGTCAACCACAGAATTGACCATCTTTTGTGCCAAGTCCAAACCCTTCTTGGAATAATATTCAACCAGATAACATGACAAAGGTGTCAAACTGCCACAAACTCTAAATCATGACAAAAAGACAACCGATGACCTAAGGCGGTGCGGGACACTACAGATGTGTCCTCATACAATGTTGCTTCAGTCGCGCCAAACAGCCTGCACCAAGCATTTTTGTTTTGTTCAAAATGTGTCTTTATTGCATAAATAAATAAAATCAGAAGTGTCAAAACAAGGGGCCTGATTCAGAGCCGTTCGCTATTTGTGGTCGTTCGTTCAAAAACAAGGGGTGGCTATTCAAATGATCCGTTCGCAAATTGTAGTCTGTTCCCACCTCTAAGTCTGAACGAGCGAGCAAAACATACGCTCGTTTTTTTGATAAAAACGCCCCCTGGCCGCACGCACCATACGTCATGTCCGCTATTTATTAGATTAATCGAGTACATCGTACAGCGTATGAACTGCTTGCTATTCTTGTGGTTGGTGTTTTCAACCGCTATTTTGCGAGCAGTTCTGAGTTAAAAAAAAACAAGTGACGTGGGCAATGACGCTGCTGTATTAATTATGCACTCCCTTAAAACGCCCGTTTTGACCTTTAAGCACGCCTGCGTTCGGATCTCCACTCCCCGTTTTCAAGCACCTTCCCCTGTTACCACCCACATACGCCTCATTCTGTCACTCAAAATAGCAGGCCCTCGCTATATTGCGTACCAACGATTTTCGGCCGCACTGACTGGTTCGCGCATGCGTACTAAAAACCGTACGCATGCGCAGATGTGCGAACATCGCTCGGAACGAGCGTACTGCCGCTAGCGAGTGGCTCTGAATGAGGGCCAAGGTTGCTAGTTTGCAGTGATTCATTGGATGTGTGACATTTGTACATCTGTGTACAAATGAGTTTGAATCTGTATACAAAGTGCCAAGTTGCTTCAACTTTTTTTCACGGCAAGTTCCGTTGTACTTTAGCTGCAATTTTGTACATGTTTAAAAACAAATTCCTGAGCAGATAAAGTCGCAGCCCAGCGTCTATAGTACACATTGAGTAGTGTTTCACTGCAATGCGAATAAGATGCAAAATTTAAATATAAAGGCGCTACGCTATACCCCTTGGAGCGGCTCAGTCCTGTGTGCCCGAAGTCTACTGTGCATGCGCAGAACACCAGAAAAAATGGCCACGGCGGCCATTTTCCGGTGTTCTGAGCAGCGCTGACACCCGACGCGGACCACAGACAGGTATGTTTAAAATAATATGGGTGCAGGGTGTGCAGTACGGGGCCCCGCACACACTACACCCACTATAGATATGCCACTGTTTCACAGACATCTCAGCCAAACCGCTCATCTCTAGTTTAAAGTGACAGATCCTATATGATCCAATGAAATACATATATAAGAGTACAGTATGAAGCTTGCTGATTATATAAAGGACTAAAGCCATATTTCTGAAGAAAGCATTGGAAAAATGGCTCAGATGGCAGCAAGATAATTAAATAATGGGGTGCAGGGTATGTGGTGCTTGTGTGGCTCCTCTTGACTCAGGGTCCCGCGTGTACTGCACACCCTGTACCCATTACAGATAAGTCACTGCTTGGGCAGCAATGTCAGGAGGTATATCCCCTCTATAAAAGTCATCCTATACTTAATTGGGTCCAAAACCCATGGCAAAATGTAGGATACACAGGACGGGGACAATATCAAACGGGATGGGTATGGGATGCGGCGTTCAGGATCCCTGCGGTCAGAATCCCGATGCCAGCATCCCTACAGGGTTATAATACTGACACTTTGTCAGTCGGTATGCTAACCTTCCCCCTCTCCCTACACTAACCTTCCCTCCCCGGTGCCTATCCCTAACCTCCCCCCTAGTGCCTAAACCTAACCTCCCCCTTCCTTCCTGCACTCTAATCCCAACTCTCCCTCCTTAGTGCCTAACCATAACCTTCCCCCTAGTGACTAACCCTAACCCCTAAACCTAATGCTAACCCTCCCCCTAACCCCGCTACTTACCTTTGGGATTCTGGCGACCGGGATGCCTGCACCGGGATTCCGACAGGTGTCGGAATTCTAGCGCTGGCATTGTGACCGCCGGAAACCCCTCCGTCTGTATTTTAACTGCATCCCCTTTAAACAAATAAATGATATCTGAAATGTTCTTCAAATTTTGGAATACGAACTTTTTTAATGCTAATACTCATTATATAGTATACTACTACTATATAGGCAGATGACATAATCAGAAGTACAGTATCTATCAGATCCCGGCAGTTTTATTATGCAGTTCATAATACAATAGCATAAGATGATGAATAACCCCTCTGGCACCTATAAATGTGCCTCTGAAAATGAGAAGGTATATGTCAAAGTAACTTCATTATGCTCTATGTATACAATAGCGGAAACAACAACGGCCAGAGGTATAATATGACCTTTGACATGTAGCTAAATTAACTGCCTCATTAAAAGAGAATAAAATGAGCTGTAATTTATGCCATTGTTACAGTCTGTGATATCTCACTGTCAGGTTCATTTCAACAAAACCTGAACAATACATCTCGTGGTATAACAACGTGCTGCAAATTTAAATTTCATTAAATCACACTGCACAATGCATGAAAATGCTTTCCCACAGGGCTTTGTAACAAAATAAACTGGCTCTTAAAAATTTACAAAAGAAAATGTAATTATTTCTTTATTTATAAAGCATCAACATATTCCCAATCCTGTACAATAGATTAAACTTTTCTCATACAAATATGACTCTCCTTGGAACCGCCGGCAATGTATGTTTCACCTAATGGGACAACCAATCACAGAGCAGCTAGGCTGATAACTGCAATGGGATGTTGGTTGTCATCGACAACTGAGCAGAGTGATTACTGAGAGTTAATTAAACAAAGGATCATAGAAACTCTGCACTCAACAAATGCAAAGTATTTCCGGTTTGGTCAGTCATACACTGTCACTCAGAACTTTAAGCATGATCATTGCCAGGGCCGGACTGACCATCGGGCACTTCTGGCAAATGCCAGAAGAGCCGATGGCTGCGTGGGCCGGTCTGTCCGTCTACATGGTTACAGTACTATTGAAATTGTCTCTCCCAAAATGGCCGCCGCCTCATAGGAGACATCGTAGCACATTGACATTTGAGAGGTCTTCATTTGCCATGTTCTGGTGCCAGACGCTAGAGGACCAGCTGTACCTCTAGTAACAGGGAGCGGCTAGTTCAGCAAAATCCTTGGCAAGACCTGCATGCTGCCTCCCCTGCCTTTCAGGTAAGTGTTTTTTTTTTCATTATGTGTGTGTCTACGGGGGGGTGGCACTACTGTGGGGGGATTACTACTAGTATACTACTACTACAAGGGGGGGACAACTACTAGGGACACTGCATCAGGGGTGCTACTACTGTGGGGGGATTACTACTAGGTGGACTACTATTACAAGGGAGGGGACAACTACTAGGTGTACTACTGTGGGGAGATTACTACTAGGGGGACTACTACTACAAGGGGGGGCTACTAGAAGGGGCACTGCATCGGGGGACCACTACTGGGGGCACTGCATATGGGGGACTACTAATAGGGGCACTACAAGGGGGGGACTACTACTAGGGGAACCACAAGGGCTACAAGGGGGGACTACTACTAGGGGCACTACAAGGGGAGGGGACTACTACTAGTGGCACAACAAGGGGAGGGGACTACTACTAGGGGCACTGCATATGGGGGAGACTACCACTGGGATCACAGCTCCACTACTGGGAGCTCTATATAAAGGGCAATACTGGGGGCACTACATCGGGGGATCACTTCTGGGGGCTCTATATAAAAGGCAATACTGGGGGTACTGCATTTGGGGTGACTACCACTGGGGGAACTGCATCGTGGGACCACTACTGGGGGCTCTATATAAAGGGCAATACTGGGGATACTGCATGGGGGGTGGAGAATACAACTGGGGCCACTATTTAAAGGGCACTGCATAAGGGGTACCACTATTGGGTGCACTGCATGTGGGGACTACCACTGGGGGCACTGCATAGGGTGTACCACTACTGGGGAACTGCATAGGGGGCACTACTACTGGGGACACTATATAAGGGGCTTACTACTGGGGGCACAAGGGGCACTGCACAGGGGGGACCACTACTGGGGCACTGTATAAGGGGCACTGCATAGGGGGGATCACTACTGGGGGCACTACTGGAGGCCTGCATAAGGGGGACCTCTCCTGGGGCACAAGAGGCACTGCATAAGGGGGACCACTACTGGGGGCACTGAATAGGGAGGACCACTACAGGGGGTGCTGTATAAACGGTACTGCATAGTGGGGACCACTACTGGGGGCACTGCATAGGGAGGGACTACTACTGGGGGCACTATATAAGGGGCACTACTGGGAGACTGCATGAGGGGGACCACTCCTGGGGCACTGCATTGCACAGGAGTGGGACAACTACTGGGAGCACAGTATAACGGGGGATCACTACTGGGGGACTGCATAGGGTGACCAATACTGGGGACATTGCATACTGGGAGTACTGTATAATGGGAACTACTGGGGGGACTGCATTAAGGTACATATGGAAAGGACTGTTCCCAGAGTGACGAGAAAGGGGTATGTGTAATGATTATGGCTTTTTCCATGAGACCACGGCCTCTTAATTTGTTTGGGAACGCACAATAATATGCCTGGGGGCACCAAAAAATATATTTGCTTACCAAAAAATTGGGGCTTTGGCCGCCCCTGTCTATATTACTGGGATTCTACAAGCTGCTGGTGACTGCGCAGGATAGAGGGGGAGGCTTGTGTACTGTACCATGTGCTTATTTATATAACCACAACATGTTCTATTGGATTGCTGCAACAGCCCTCTCTGAGTGTTGGTTACTGTGTGCCTTGGACACATTACAGGTAGTGTGAACTATACAGTCAGGTCCATAAATAGTGGGACATTGACATAATTTTCAGATTTTGGCCTCTATTCATCACCACAATGGTTTTGAAATGAAACAAACAAGATGTGCTTTAACTGCAGACTTTCAGATGTAATTTGAGGGTAATTACATCCAAATCGGTTGAACGGTGTAGGAATTACAACAGTTTCAATATGTGCCTCCCACTTTTTAAGGGGCCAAAAGTAATGGGACTATCAACTCAAAAGCTATTTCATGGACAGGTGTGGGCTATTCCCTCATTATTTCATTATCAATTAAGCAGGTAAAAGGTCTGGAGTTGATTCTAGGTGTGACATTTGCATTTGGAATCAGTTGCTATCAACTCTCAATATGAGATCCAAAGAGCTGTCACTATCAGTGAAGCAATCCATCATTAGGCTGAAAAATCAAAACAAACCCATCAGAGAGATAGCAAAAACATTAGGTGTGGCCAAATCAACTGTTTGGAACATTCTTAAAAAGAAAGAACGCACCGGAGAGCTCAGCAACACCAAAAGACCCGGAAGACCACGGAAAACAACTGTGGTGGATGACAAAAGAATTATTTCCCTGGTGAAGAAAAACCCCTTCACAACAGTTGGCCAAATCAAGAACACTCTCCAGGAGGTAGATGTATATGTGTCAAAGTCAACAATCAAGAGAAGACTTCAGTAGAGTGAATATAGAGGGTTCACCGCAAGATGCAAACCATTGGTGAGCCACAAAAACAGGAAGACCAGATTAGAGTTTGCCAAACAACATCTAAAAAAGCTATTACAGTTCTGGAACAACATCCCATGGACAGATGAGACAAAGATCAACTTGTACCAGAGTGATGGGAAGAGAAGAGAAGGAAAGGAACTGCTCATGATCCAAAACATACCACCTCATCAGTGAAGCATGGTGGTGGTAGTGTCATGGCATGGGCATGTATGGTTGCCAATGGAACTGGTTCCCTTGTATTTATTGATGATGTGACTGCTGACAAAAGCAACAGAATGAATTCTGAAGTGTTCCGGGCAATATTATATACTCATATTCAGTCAAATACTTCAGAACTCATTGGACGGTGCTTCACAGTGCAGATGGACAATGACCCGAAGCATACTGCAAAAGGAAACAAAGAGTTTTTTAAGGCTAAAAAGTGGAATGTTATGCAATGGCCAAGTCAATCCCCTGACGTGAATCCGATTGAGCATGCATTTCACTTGATGAAGACAAAACTGAAGGGAAAATGCCCCAAGAACAAGCAGGAACTGAAGACATTTGCAGTAGAGGCCTGGCAGAGCATCACCAGGGATGAAACCCAGCGTCTGGTGATGTCTATGCGTTCCTGACTTCAGGCTGTAATTGCCTGCAAAGGATTTGCAACAAAGTATTAAAAAGTGAAAGTTAGATTTAGGATTGTTTAGTTTGTCCCATTACTTTTGGCCCCTTAAAATGTGGGAGGCACATATAGAAACCGTTGTATTTTTTACACCGTTCACCTGATTTTAATGTAATTACCCTCAAATTAAATCTGAAAGTCTGCAGTTAAATCACATCTTGTTTGTTTCATTTCAAAGCCATTGTGGAGGTGAATAGAGGCCAAAATCTGAAAATTATGTCAATGTCCCAATATTTATGGACCTGACTGTATATACACATATTGTTCCCATATTTTTCTCACTTTTCATCAAATTTCTTTGTTTGTTAAAAACTGAGCTTTTCATACTTACCCTCCCCCCTTTTCCCACTAACCCTCCCCATTAGTGCCTAAACCTAACCCTCACCCCCCCTTCATGCCTAGACCTAACCCTCCACCCTTCGTACCTAAACCTAACCCACCCCCTATTTCTGTACTCATTCTGCTCTCCAGCTCCATTATGCCCCGTTCCCCTCTCCCCATGTGTGTACATGTTCTGCTCTCCCCTCCCACCTGTGTCCCCTGTTCCCCTCTCCCCATGTCTCTACATGTTCTGCTCTCCCGTGTATTCTGCCCTCCCACCTCTGTGACCCCTGTTCCCCTCTACCCATGTCTGTACCCCTTCTGCTTTTCTGTGTACTAAGTGCCCCCTATTCTCCTCATGTCTGTACCCCTTCTGCTGTTCTGTGCTTTTTTATGTGCTACACGCAGTGAGGCATAAATTGTCATAGGACCCAGACACTATGGAGTAGGACCTCATTTTTTTTAAAGTGAGGGGTCCCTGGGACCCACACTTTTCTTCATTTAGCGCGATCACTGGGTGTAAGGGGCATTACTGTGTGTAACTTGAATGAGGGGCACTACTCTGCAGTGTAATGTGACAAAGGGGCACTATGGTATGGAATAATTTGAATTGGGGGTACTATTGTGTACTCACGCCCCTTCTCAGCGAACACACAACTGTTTTTTTCGATGCGCGCCTACGGTGCGCATACTACCATATTCTTTTGTGTCGGGGGAAACCAAAGCTCTTTATGTCTACAGGGCATCAAAATGTGTAGTAATAGCTCTGCTTTGGTGGCACAGACGTATCCTCCTCTGCTCAGCTCCCCTGCCCTAAAAAATTCCTACAGTGAACACCATCTAATCCTCTACAACTGCTAGGCTAAGCCTTGGTCAATTGGGAAAATGCCTTTCCTTTACTTTGTATGTAACCCCCCTTCAGTGTGCGGTGTGGTACATAGGTGCATTTGGAGTGATAAATCTCCTATTGCCTCAGGCTAGCTCTCCAGGGTGTGGGCAATACCTGAGAAGGGGGTCCTTGACCATGCAGGCTTTATAACAGTCACACATATAGATAGACACATGCAGCAACAGTTCTTTTGAATAACTTGGGCGCCAGACCTTCTCTTATAAAAATAAACCAATTTATGTCTCTCCTCCTGCACATGACTTTACAGTACAAGAATATGGTTACAGCAGCTTCTCCTCTCCCTCCAGCTCACATACTTGGCATGTCAGATGGTATATGACAATCTTATGGATATGGTTACATTAATTCACCCTCTTCTTCACCAGCACAGTCTTTAAGCACAGTCACAATGAATGCTTTGCATTTTACCCACACAGGTCCACCTGGCCCTTTGCTGGCTGGTGCCTGTAGTTCTCCACTTCATATGTGCAGGTCCACCTAGCCCTTTGCTGGCTGGTGCCTGTAGTTCTCCACTTCATACGTGCAGGTCCACCTAGCCCTTTGCTGGCTGGTGCCTGTAGTTCTCCACTTCCTATGTGCAGGTCCACCTAGCCCTTTGCTGGCTGGTGCCTGTAGTTCTCCACTTCATACATGCAGGTCCACCTGGCCCTATGCTGGCTGGTGCCTGTAGTTCCACAGCTTCACACACATCTCACATAACTTCTTTTGCATTCTACCTCTCCTTTGTCTCTTCTAAGACAATATACAGAGTGTCTCATAGCCAGTCTGCCTCTCTCTGCTCCCCTTCTCTTTCAGATGGGACAGGAATATACAGACTTTTCTATTGCAGCTATCAGACTCTCAGCTGCCGTCCATCCCTATCCTACAGAAATGGCTCCTATAACCACACTGCTACCACAGTGACCCCCCCTTTAATGGCTGCTGGGGGGCTTTTATGCATATGGGACTCCTCTGGTACCTTAACAGTAAAGCTCCTGGGAAATTCCTCTTCCCCATCTCTTCAACACATATACTTGCGTCTCTTACCCTTCATGGGTGCTAAACACTTCACTGAGCGGCTCACACTGCAACCTTCCAGCTCTTTCTCTGTGGACTCTCATAGACTTTATCTCAGTGGTCTCACGCCAGACCTATTTCTCCTTTGGCATTAGATGGGCATCGTGGCAGTCACCATGGCCCCGCCAATCTCCCCCTGCCAGGGGAGCACGAGGGCTACATTTCTGCTGCCAGCTCTGAAGCTTCCCAAAGATGTCTCCTCTCTCCCAAATTCTTCTTCCCAACTCCCTTTGTTCTCTCCACCTCCTCTGCCAGCTACACACCCAGTCTTCCCACCCCTGCGTGTCTATCTCTCCAGCCCCTCCTTTACCGAAAACTGATCCGGGTCTCAGGCATGTAATATCTACAACAGGAAGCAAGCTCTAACACTGAGAGGGGTGAATTTACAAATACCATCCTTTAGAGGGTGTTACATGTGTGTGACATATACCAATATAGCACCAGCTTTACCTAACAGAACTAACCAAATACCAAATGTTTAAATATGGCACATGTTTAAATCCCCTGCAGGATGTGCTCTTTTGTGTGTATTTTAATACAGAGAATGATGTACACTGTTATGTTCTAATATTAATTATATGTGTAAGCGCATAGACTAAGAAGTGGGAGGAGTCAGGATTAGTAAGGGGAGGAGTCTATGCCAGGAGCCAGGTGCTGATGCGAGGTGGGCCTGTGTGCTTTAAAATGCCAGGACCTATTTTTAGTCCCTGTCCGGCCCTGATCATTGCTATACACGACCATTGCTTTCTCCTTACTGCACTCGCTGTTTGAACATTGCAAGTTCTCCCCTGTCTGCGTGTTGCTCTTGTTGATGGATCTTTGTTGTTCAAAACATTTCTGACTGGATCGGCTCTGTACATTGTAATTTTTGCCTTCATACTACTGAACATCCTGTTTGTACTGTATTGCCCTTTTCCATTGCATCGCATCTGTCCACTTAAAACATTCTTTATTTTAATAACTAATTTCTGCACCCACTACTCACATATCTCTCTTTATATATCACTTTTGGAGCCGCGCTCATACATTAATTGCGCTGTTCTTTTTCCTGTATTTTTGAACATTTAACATTTTTTTCCACACTGTCTCTATATCACACAGCCTCCACATCACACTGTCTCTATATCATACTGTCTCTATATCACACTTTCTCTGTATCACACTGTCTCTATATCACACTGTCTCTATATCACACTGTCTCCACATCACACAGCCTCCACATCACACAGCCTCCACATCACATTGTCTCTATATCACACTGTCTCTATATCACACTTTCTCTATATCACACTGTCTCTATATCACACTGTCTCTACATCACACTGTCTCTATATCACACTGTCTCCATATCACACTGTCTCCACATCACACAGCCTCCACATCACACAGCCTCCACATCACACTGTCTCTATATCACACTGTCTCTATATCACACTGTCTCTACATCACACTGTTTCTACATCACACTGTCTCTACATCACACTGTCTCTATATCACACTTTCTCTATATCACACTGTCTATATATCACACTGTCTCTATATCACACAGCCTCCACATCACACTGTCTCTATATCACACTGTCTCTATATCACACTGTCTCTACACCACACTGTCTCTACATCACACTGTCTCTACATCACACTCTCTATATCACACTGTCTCTATATCACACTATCTCTGTATCACACTGTCTCTATATCACACAGCTTCCACTCCAGTTTTCATCTCACTTATTACTTTGTCCACAGCATGGACATCTTTACTTCAAACACCCCCCTTATTCAGTGCCCACATAATCCTCTACTTTATCCATCCCCATCCTCCCCCTCTTGTCTTCTCCACTTGCTGTTCCCCCTATTTTCTCTCATCAGTCTGCTTTCCAACCCTCTGCTTCTTTCCCCCGCCTTCCCTGTTCCTCCACTCTCATTCACCTCCCTCCCTCCATGGCCTTGCTACCCCACCACTATATCACACTGTATCTATATCACACTGTCTCTACATCACACTGTCTCTACATCACACTGTCTCTATATCACACTTTCTCTATATCACACTGTCTATATATCACACTGTCTCTATATCACACAGCCTCCACATCACACTGTCTCTGTATCACACTGTCTCTATATCACACTGTCTCTACATCACACTGTCTCTACATCACACTGTCTCTACATCACACTGTCTCTATATCACACTGTCTCTATATCACACTGTCTCCACATCACATAGCCTCCACATCACATAGCCTCCACATCACATTGTCTCTATATCACACTGTCTCTATATCACACTTTCTCTATATCACACTGTCTCTATATCAGACTGTCTCTACATCACACTGTCTCTATATCACACTGTCTCCATATCACACTGTCTCCACATCACACAGCCTCCACATCACACAGCCTCCACATCACACTGTCTCTATATCACACTGTCTCTACATCACACTGTCTCTACATCACACTGTCTCTATATCACACTGTCTCTATATCACACTGTCTCTATATCAGACTGTCTCTACATCACACTGTCTCTATATCACACTGTCTCCATATCACACTGTCTCCACATCACACAGCCTCCACATCACACAGCCTCCACATCACACTGTCTCTATATCACACTGTCTCTACATCACACTGTCTCTACATCACACTGTCTCTATATCACACTGTCTCTATATCACACAGCCTCCACATCACACTGTCTCTATATCACACTGTCTCTATATCACACTGTCTCTACATCTCACTGTGTCTACATCACACTGTCTCTACATCACACTGTCTCTACATCACACTGTCTCTATATCACACTGTCTCTACATCACACTGTCTCTATATCACACTGTCTCTATATCACACAGCTTCCACTCCAGTTTTCATCTCACTTATTACTTTGTCCACAGCATGGACATCTTTACTTCAAACACCCCCCATATTCAGTGCCCACATAATCCTCTACATTATCCACCTCCATCCCCCCCTCTTGTCTTCTCCACTTGCTGTTCCCCCTATTTTCTCTGATCAGTCTGCTTTCCAACCCTCTGCTTCTTTCCCCTGCCTTCCCTGTTCCTCCACTCTCATTCACCTCCCTCCCTCCATGGCCTTGCTACCCCACCACTATGCCCACCTGGTTCTGCCTGTCACCTCCAGGGCTGCCAAGAGAAAATCTGGGCCCAGATACAGCAACATCCTGTGGGACCACAGCATGTTGGGCATGGCTGCACCCTTTTGAGGGTGGGTATAGCATGTGAGATGCACCCACTCACAGGAGCATGGCATAGCACCCAGCAGCTGGGACTAACGTAGTCACTACTGTATTAGGATGGCGGGATAGTCCCATAGTAGCTGCATTTTTGCAGGAAGTATGTAGATGCTAAAGTGGAACACACAATAATTAAAGCACTACAGCTTTATTTTATACATCTCTCATGTAAATAAGACAAACACAAATCTATTTTCTGTCATAGGGATAAATCTATGAAGAATTTAAGTTTGACATAACATCAGGTCATCTTATCATCTTATACACACACATTCCGCAGCACATATCCTAACCCACTGCTCCATGCTCCTTTCTCTCTATCTACCCCATCTGTGTCGCCCCTGTCTGTTTGTCCCTCCCCTCTAGAATGTAAGCTCTCATCAGTGGCAAACGCAAGATTTCCAGAGGGGGGTTTCCAAATGCTTAATTTTAGAGCGAGTGTGGCCTGTCAATGAAGGGGCAGAATTAGTACTTAACCAGCTTTAATAAGCATCATACAAAGTGTATTGTGTGTAATAATTCCAGCATATACAGGATCAGTGATCACAGAAAGCCATTAGATGTGTCAGTAGGGCCATCTTGCCTGAGCTGAATGTATTTATTTTAGATGTGAGCACCATTCCAGACAATTGGAGCAAGTCCGAGAGCCTGGAGGAGCAGTAGAAGAACCTAGCACTGCCCTGGACATATATGTACATATTGGGCTCTATAGCAGTGCATCTCTAACAGGGCATGCTTTCCAGATCTTCTAGTTGGTGCACAGGTTATTTATTACTGGCTGATACATGTTAAAAGATCCACAGGTGGTGCTAATTATTTCATTTGTGATACTGAGAAGAACATGCAGCACTAGTAACAATCTATTATATTACTATTTCTATTGTGGTCATGGTGTGGGCTGGGGAGGGGGTTTCCAGGCAGATGACCCTGAGAGTCCTCACGTGCTTCTCCTCCCCTACTTTGGTTAATGCCTTGGATAGTTAGTGTATTTGTAGCAAGTTTGTCTCAATCTGTAGTAGACTACGGTATATGTGTAACAAGTTTGTATTGTAGTCTGGTAAAGGCTGTGTTAACATGTAATAATGATGTGAATTTGTAACAGTAGTTAGCCTATATGGGTATCTGTAGCTAGGTTTGTGTTAACCTGTTCTTAGATTATATAGATGGTATGTAATAAGTTTGTAGTTTGGTAAGGGAATTCATAAGTCTGTGTTAGCATACAGTGGATGATATAATGTGATCTAGTCTGTAATGTTACATCTACACTGTAGTGTACAATAGTCTGTTCATACTGGTTGTATTATCAGCATGCAGGAAAGGGATTGATTATGGAGTCTTTGTAATATGTGAAACAGACCTATGGTATTTATAATGATTGGTGCTGGTTGATATAATTGTTTGAGATCAGCTGGTGAGCTGTGTTAGGGCCTTACCATGTGCTTGAACAATAGCACTGCTTGGGAGAGATAGGCTTAGTATGTATTGTATACTAGTATTTTAGCTACTATATGATGCTTACTATCTGAATAAGTTTGTATAGTATCATGAATGTAATCATAGGCTGGTATCAGTGTTATATCATGGAAGTTGAATTAATTACAGCTTTGAATGGTAATAAGTAATTACCGTGTGGAAAGTAGTCTGCAGTTTGTTAAAGATGGCCACCTCCATGTGGTGTGAACAAAGGAAATTCCATGTGCTCCACGCTTCCCCATTGAATCGTGTGCTTGATTCAATGGAAGTTGTGAATTACTAGTCTTGTGATCATAGTTATAATTCTACCCAGTTTTGGTGTGGTACAGTTCAGATAGGTTTATTATAGTTATTATAAGTATGATCATTAATGGATATATGATTTACAGAGTTACAACATTATGTGAGTTTTCTTACATTCAAAATGGAGTATATTATGTGAGTTTCCTGACATTCAAAATGGAGTTTGTGTTCAGAGACCATGCGGTTTGAACAATAGGACATGGGCCCTAACAACCCCCACACACACTCTAACCAGGCCTTCTCAGTAGCCACCTTGAATATGTGGCCTCAACATCCTCCTTTATAACTCTCTCTCTCTCTCTCTCTCTCTCTCTCTCTCATTCTCTCATTGTATTTTGTCTAGTATTGTTAAGTTTAAACACTGTTTTAAGAGGATTGATTTGATGAATATAAAAACATTTTACATATAACATTTTGTGTGCGAACTTCATATATTTATGTTAATTATAACCTGATGTTAGTTATTATATGAAAAATAGAATATTTGCTTCAGATATATTGGGATTAGACAAGCTGGCAATGGCCTGTGTGTACAAAAAGAAAGAAGGAAAAACACCCCTCATCACACCCTTACTTCAAAACACCCCCCATATTCAATGTCCACATAATCCTCTACATTATCCATCCCTATCTTTCCCCTCTTGTCTCCCCCACTTGCTGTTCCCCCTATTTTCTCTCATCAGTCTGCTTTCCAACCCCTAATAATAATAAAACAATAATAATAATAGTAAAGCCCAGCAGTATTTAAGGGGGTGATGTATCAGGCAGCGAGAAGAGCGGAGAAGTGAACCAGTGGAAATGTTGCCCATAACAGCCAATCAGCTTTGACGTAGCATGTATTAAATACACTCTATAAAACGATAGGTAAACCTGATTGGTCGCTATGGGAACTTCTTTACTATCCCACTTTTCCACTCTTTTCACTGCTTAATACATCACCCAGTTTGCCTGCAGAAGTCATTCCAATAGGATCAGAGGTAGCGACCACCGCTAGATATATATATTTAGGAATGTTACCTAAGATTATTATTAGTATTATTATTATTATTTGTGTTAGTATTAATAATAATTAAAATAATAATCCTAATCAAAAGGTAATCACTGACAAATTAAGAAAATAACAAGCACTAGATAAATATGTCAAAAGGTCAAAAAAATAAATAAAAAAAATCATTTCAGGTTACTACAACGGGAGGCAATCGGGAAGCCGACTGCCTAAATACCGGCACCCGGCCTCCCGACTGTCTTATCCCGGCAAGGGTGAAATACTGGGCATCTAGATGTAGACGCCCGCATTTCCCCGACGCCGGGAAACCAGCGCCCGGCATCACGATCGTAGTGATGCCGGGCGCCGCGTGCAGACAGCCACGGGGGGAGGGTTAGGTTTAGGGCTCCGGGGGGGGACTTAGGGTTAGGCATCCCCCCCCGGGAGGGTTAGGGTTAGGCTAGGGGGAGGGAGGGTTAGGGTTAGGCACCCCCGGGGGGGACTTAGGGTTAGGCATCCCCCTGGGGGACTTAGGTTTAGGCAGCGGGGAAGGGGGTGGTTAGGGTTAGGCACTTAGAGGGGGGATTAGGGTTAGGCACTTGGGGGGGAAGTTAGGGTTAGGCACCCCTAAGGAGGGTTAGGGTTAGGGGGCTTAGGTTAGGTTAGTGGATACTTACCTATCCACGATCAGGATTTCCAGCGCTGTCGGGCTTCCGCTGCATCGCACTCTGCTTCTGTCGGGCTGCCGCTGACGGGAATCGAACCGCCGGCCATGCAGCCGACGGTATTTCATACCAATTCCACTACAACAAACATTTTAATAAGTGACATTAAGAAATATAGATATAATATAAACAACCCCAGTGATAAGCAAGAAGTGGCGGAAATACCATGGGTGCAGAGAGCACAGCATACCCACCTCCATGGTATCTGTTACTTCCGCAGGCTGCTCATTCTGCTCTGATAAAAGCAGAGTGGAGTCATCTTCTGAGCAATGCATGTGCCATGGGTGCATAGCTCTCTGGAGCTTGACCTTGATAACTACTTCCATATTTAAATAGAATTAGCCATTGTAGCCTATTAGCTACAATATCACAAATTGGCCCAAAGAGCGATTATTTTCCAATAGTAGCTACTAGTGGATGAACCGCCTAATGGCTGCACATGCACATTACATTATCTGGAAGTGAAGACTTCACAAGGTCAGTTGGATATTGTGGCGTTGTCCCAAGAGATTTTGATGCACCATACTAGTAGAGATTTGCGCCGACCTTCGTGTTTTGGTTTTGGATCTGGATTTGGTTTTGCCAAAAACCACCATTGTGTGTTTTGTTTTTCTGGTTTTGGATCAGTATTTTTGTTTTAGAAATCACAAAAACAGCTAAAATCACATAATTTAGCCCTTTTGTTCCTACAGTATTAATAACCTCAAAAACATTTCTTTCCAGTCATTTCCAGTCAATTATGACCACCTCACAGCTTATAATATAGATTTCATCCAGTTTAGGCCAAAAGGTTGCATCGTGCTAGCTGGCCGACTAATCTAAGCGACAGCAGTGGGCGGCAAATGTAGCTGTTCAACTTTTAACATGCCACGGTGTCATTGCAGTGGTAGACAGGACAGCAGTTTAATAAACTATACGACCCCTTAGGAAGTTTAAAAACCAAGAATGTTTTCATTAATCAAGAACTAGGTAAGAGGCCTGAGGGAGTTGAAATATATTTATGGACTGAAGACAGGGAAAGGATGGAAGGATTGATTCGTATTTAATTTATTTATTTTAATGTTTTGATTCTTAAGAAAATTTATGAGTGAGGATCAATGTAATATCAAGTTCTTCAGTTCCTAAAAGAAATCTTTGATCTGGAGGAGGTTTTTTTTATACATGATAGAAATGCAATGGCATTGCTTTTGGAGGTGCTGCTAAATAGTACACATTGTAAACAGATGTTTACTTTGTGCTCAGGGAGTTTGTTAGGGATAATGGTACCAAGACTTGCTATTTACATCAGTGGAAAGCAGCCTGTAGCTCTCCAGCTGAACTACAACTCCCAGCATCCATGATGTTTGCTGGGTCTGCTGGAAGTTGTTTGTCAACAATGGGTGGCGTGCCTTAGGTTGCCTCAGCCTGCTTTACACACTGTATGTAACATGTATATATGTGTGTATGTGACCAACATACATGACTGTTTTTTGTATTAAAAGTACTTGAACATTATTGCACACATCCTGGTAAGAAGATGCTCTGTGCTGCTGCTCATATTTCTGGTCTCTCGCATGACACCCACCATCTGCAACATCCAGGTATTCTGCTTTGAGTCACCTACATACAAAGGAGGTAGGTGTTTATTGAGCTGTACTGTTATTTATAATAACAGCCAATCAATTCACCAGGGTCCTGGGGCAACCAGTTGGGGTTGGAAGGGGAGCAATTATTAAAGAGGACATGCACAATTTATTACCAATCACTTCAGCGACAGGGACTGCCAATTGTGGATGAAGCAACTGTTTTGTTTGGGCCCCCACAAAACAAGCTACAAATGGGCAGCTGACATTGCCATCATCATCACCCTCATCAGTGTTTACCTGATCTTCACACAATATTAATTTGTCCCAGCTGGAATCCACCATTGCAGGTGCCTTTGTAATTTTTGGATGTAATTGGCGGTAAAGGTCTTCCTCGTGGAATTTGTAATTTATTTTGATGAACATCATCTTTTCCACATTCTAAGGAAGTAGCCTCCTTTGCCTATTGCTGCAAAGGGTTCTGGCTGTGCTGAAAACTCTTTCTGAGTACACACTGAAGGGTGGGCAGCTCAAGTAAAGCAAAGCAAGTTTGTGCAAGGGCCTCAAAATTGCCTTTTTTCCTGCCAGTAGTCAAACGGACTCTCTGACTTGTCTATTTGGATGCTATCATTAAAATAGTCCTCAACCATTCTTTGAATGGTGACCGTATCATATGGAGTCACGGTATAGGTCTCATTAATTGTAGGCAATTCTTTTAGACCCAACCAGATGTCAAAACTTGGTTGTGTTGACTCATCTGCATCACTAGTTCATCTTTGGGAAAGTTTAGTTTTTTCTTGGCAGCCGTACTTTGGAGAAACTGAAGGAGGAGCCATTGCTGTATTACGTGCCACTTGAGCTGACAAGTTTCTTACCAACAGATCTTTGCATCTCTTCAGATCTGTGTCCATTGGGAAGACAGACACAACATATGACTTAAACCTAGTATAGACCACGGTTGACAACATTTATTGATCCGATTGTAAGGTCCTGATAACTCTAGGATCCTGGCAAAGCGAATAAAGGACTTGATCCACAAGTATGACATACTTAGCGTAATCGCTTTCTTTCAGCTCCTCCTTCAGTTTCTCAAGCTGCTTTTTCAACAGTCTAATTACGGGAATTATCTGGCTGAAGCTGGCAGTGTCTGAACTCACTTCATAGGTGACTACTACGAAGGGTTTCAGCACTTTGCATAACATGGAAAGTATTTTCCACTGAGTTTAAGTAAGGTGCATAGTTCAGTGTGTAGCTTTGGATGGCTTTTTGCTATTCCATCAGCTAAAGCATATAGAGGGTGTAGTTCCACCTTGTAACTACCTCTTGCATCAGTTGGTGACAGGGAAAATTCTACTTTTTTGCAGTTGCTGCATACCTCCTCATGCACCTGCTGAATGGTGAAAATGTCCAGAAATTTAGCGGGCCACAGAGAGCATGGCCCAGTCATTTTTTAAACATTTTTGCACCACAAAATTGATTGTGTGATCAAAACATGGGACGTGTTGGAATTCACCCTGCTGTAATGTTCTCACAATATTGGTGGCATTGTCACAAATCACAAATCCCAAGGAGAGTCCAAGTGGGGTATGCCATTTTGCAATGACTTCCCTAAGTTTTTCTAAAAGGTTGTCAGCAGTATTCCTCTTAGTGAAACCTGTGATAGAAAGAGTAGCCTGTCTTTGAATGAGCTGTTGTTCTTTGGATGCTGTTGCTATTTGTATCACTGAAGGCTGGGCTGTTACAGTCATGTAATTTTGCATTTGCCCTGTTCCACTTGTCTACATATCTGTGGTTAAGTGGAAAGTCAGTACAACAGCATTTTGGAGGACATTAATTAAGTTAACATCCCTTTACAGGCTGGGAATTGCTTTTCTAATGAAGTGGAATATAGATGGGATTTGGTAGCAGGGAAAAAGGACCTTAATAAACTGTCTAACATCCACTGCATTAATGATGAATATTGGATGTACATTCAATACCAGCATGTTATGGCATCAATATCCACTGTATAACTGGGTGACTGCTGTCATACTTGCTTCAACCTTGCAAAAGATTGTTTTGACAGTCAATTTTTTTAGAACTACTACTAGTAGTCTTTATGGTCCCCTTCTGGGATGAATATTCACTCCCAGCAGCAGGCGTAGCACTCAAGGATTCTTCTGAGGAATCCTGGATAGGGGAGGACTGAGGTCGCCTAAACAAATTGGATGCAGGACTACTTCTGATCATGATTGAGGATATTGTTGATGAAGGTGTTGATGGTGAAGATAACAGGTGCTTGGATCTTGCAGAGAGAAGGGAACTAAATGATACTGGACTGCTTGGTGTTACTTTTTTAGCCAAAGCTTCTGAATTTGGTAAAACTTTGCATGCATGCACTGCAGATTATGTAACAGGGAGGAGGTTCCTAGATGGTCGAGGTCCCTACCTCTACTTACTTTACAAACAGTACAGATGGCTTGACATTTGTTTTCCGGATTTGGGTAGAAATGATTCCACACATAAGAAGTGGATTTTTGTCTTATGCCCAGGCATGACAATGGGCTTTTCCTTATCATGGGTAACAACTATTTCCACTGGTGCCTGATTTACATAAACAACATCCTCATCAGCAACATCCTGATGATCATTAACATCCTTTTTAGCATCAGCTACACAAATATCCTCCTCATCCTGGTGCAATTTCACAGCAGCATCCTCGATTTCTATGTCAGCACGTTGACTTGTGCAACTCATCCCCACATTTGCAGAGGGCTCACAAATGGTGGAAGGAGGATCCTCTTTGAGTATACTATTGAAAAGGTCAGGCTCACACATGGCACCTACAGACACACTTAGACTCTCCTCAGGGATTTGTGACATTTTTGAGCACACACTTCGTTCCTGAGTTTCATTTTTTTTTTACTTTTACAGGGAGAAGAGCTTACATCATCATAAGTGGTAGAACCATCAGTAATAAATAAAGGCCAAAGCCTTGCCACTTCGTGTGGTGAAAGGCATACTGCCAATTTTATGTGTTTCTGCAGCTAACTTTCCCTTTGATTTTTTTTGCTTTACCACTGTAAAATATTGTTTCTTTTATTTTAGATGCGATTACTTAAGCCCTCCTTGCCCTTGGGTATCAGCTTTAGTAGATGATGTTGACGGACTAGTATTGTCACTGGTGGCAGCAGCTCCAGCACTAGTATGCTAGTATGTGGTTATTGCTTTCCTTGCAACTGATCGTTCTCCATCAACAAACACGAACATAGTGGGGTACAGTACACATGTCAATTTGTACCAAAAATGTTTATTTTTAACTTTGTTCACAAATGATATGGCGTAGTCACACCACTTATGTGATTGCACTGGGATAAAACCTACAGTTTCACAATACTTTTATAAATATTATACTGCGGTATTACTGACCGACAGCACCACAATACTTTTATGAATATTAGACTGTGGTATGAATGATCGAAAGCGTCACAATACTTTTATGAATATTACACTGCGATACGGACGACAGCATCACAATATTTTTATGAATATTACATTGCGGTACGGATGGCAGCGTCACAAAACTTATATGAATATTACACTGTGATATGGCCAGCAGCTTATATATGGATACACTGGGAAGGGGGAGTACGGCATACAGCGTCACAGTGCTTATATGGATACACTAGGGTACAGCACAAAAAAAATCTTCTAAAAGTACTATATTTTACTTATTATTTTTTTTATTCTATTTAACTTTTTGTTACTTTTTTTTTATAGCCCATGGAAGGACAGCACACCCATGTTTTGGACAACAGACGCCTGGACAGAGCACAGTGACAGCACACCCCTAGATTGGACATACAGCCCCCCTGGACAGAGCACAGCACACCCCTGTTTTGGACAACAGCCAGAGCACAGTGACAACACATCCCGTTATTTGTATGTACAGTATGTGTGTATATATATATATATATATATATATGTCAGTGGTGGATTTTGCCTAGGGGCTGCGAGGCTGAAGTCCCCCCAGTAAAATCCGCCACCTCAGTGTAGTCAGTGCAGTCCGTGACTGCACTGGCTACACTGTGTGACTTGAGATGGCTTCCTATTGGAAGCGCTACCTGCCAGTCACATACACAACCGGCAGCCCCAGGGGGATGCGTCTCCTCCCTCTGGGACTGCCAGTCCGGGCTGCTATTAGCAGAGAGCGGTTTCCAGTGTGTGTATATATATATATATATATATATATATATATACATATACATATACTGTATATACACATCCTAAAGTGTTTTAGCTGTATAAAACTAATTTCTCCAATAACGTCCCCAAAATTCTGTATTTGTTAAATGCTCAAATTTTTTAAATAAGAGCTATTTGACCCTGTTTCAGTGTAATTTTATTAACAAATCTATATTTATTAATAACGTTATTCTGAATCTGGTTAAGCCATAAGAATTGATCCTATATTGCCAACTTTCATTTACATGTGCCTAAAGGTTAACAAACAAACACTGTCTATCATATTTGTTAAACAAGTCAACACACAAAGAAAACTACTGTACACAAAGACTACCTATAATAAAGTTTTAAATGATCAACACTATGACCAGCAAATAAAAAATTTAATTTATGGTAGTTTTTTGTTTTATTTGAGTTCAGTAAATAAATCTCCTAGACAAGTTACAATGTAGTGGAAATGGGTTACATTAAATGTTTGTGAGTAGTTGGAAACTCTAAACGTCTAAACATTTCTCAGCCCACGTACTAAAATCAACACTGCAATTCTAGAGCTTTTAAAACATATTATCATTCAAAACATAATCTACACTGAAAAGATAATGAGCAGTATGTTAAAGAGATGTGTAGTCTGCACATGACAAACAAAACAGGTTCCTGTAGGAAGTTTTCTTATGTCTTTTTGTACCCTGGTATATTTCAGAGTTTAACAAAATCATTGTTTGTTTTTCCATAGCTGCAAAAATCTTGTCCAGGGTCTTCTGGTTTGCTGATAAGTAGTTTCATTATTATTTGGTCTATAATATTCTACTTTATTGTTAGATATCATTTATTTGAAGCAATTGCATGACATATGATTTTATTTATGTGATTTAGAGGATTATAGAGTAAACTAAAAAAAATCCAGCTTTATAGCTGCAGAAAGCTATACTTTTCTCTACTCTATATTTAGAAAACTAAAAGTGTAGAGAAGTCACTGATTCCCCTGCCTTCCATTTTTCCATTCATGATCCTGCACTCCCCATTGAATTTAGTGGTGGCTGTGCAGGAACCAGTGGCGGATCCAGGAGAGGATCATTCAAGGCTGAGCAGCAGCAGTCTCCTCTGCCTGATTGGGGGGGGGGGGGAGCAATCAGCACCCCCTCCCCTGGATTCGACCCTGGCTGAAAGGCTCACAAGGAACCCTTCCACTTCATCTGCAAATAATTGTTTTACTTTGTTTAAGGGGTGTGGCCATGCCTCCCGCAATTAGGCCACACCCCTTGAGCGTTTCGAGGGCTGGGACGGATCTTTTTGGACCTGCATAACAGTATTTATATGGTTGAGCTTATTTCCCCTTCATTGTAAGCACCTGGAAGTGATGTTAGGTGAGGGTGGAAGTGCAGTTCATGGCCATAAAGTAAACCAAAAGAAGAAACTTGTCCGCGTGCGGGCTCGCTTTGCTCGCCACACTTCTGGCTTGGTGACTTGCTTCACTCGCTAATATTCCCTCTCTGGGCAATATTCAATTAGGTGCGTAAAGTCAGTTTCTGCGGAAAAGTATTGCCGGTTATGTCATTTCACCATGTGAAAAATTTTCCCCGTATTCAATTCCGGAGACTTGTCGCCGGTGTGGAAAGGCAATGCAATGGACCCGGCGAAAAAGTTTCACCTATGAATAGGTGAGTGCAGAATTGGGGTTTTTGGGGTGCAAATGTCCAGAAACCACCCAGCACCCTTTGGACAGCCCCCCACAGGTAAACTGTGTAAAAAAAAGTTTTAAAAATCTCAAGGACACCCCAAAGAAGCACTTTCATTTTGTGGGCGAAAAATATCAAAGTTGGGGGACAAACTTAAAAACTAACAAAATAGACTCCAAGGGGGTCCCCAAGTATGCCCCAGGTGTTTTTAAGTTTGCAGGTGCGTGCGGCAGTTGGATTTTTAAAATTTTTAAAAACTTCTTTTTAGCAACTTTAAAATATGCTAGCACTCATTTTCGTGTACCCCAAATTTGTTGGGACTACATATTTTCTGCAAAAAAATCTGCTAAATGCCATTCTTCACCACTCCTGCAAAGACGCTAATTAGAAGCTATTGAGATCATTAAAGTATCCCAAATACCTTCAGCAGTCCTATTCGGGGGTATCTATAGTGATCCCCAATGTCAGTGCATCTTTTGGTGGGTGTCAGACTGATTCGCCAAATCTGACAGCACATTTCCCCATGTCCGAATTCGCCGGGACCCGTTTTCGTAGATTTCTAATTGAATATGGGGATAAGTGGGGATGAGCGCGATACTTTTTCACATGGAAAACCAGCGATGTCGGCGAAAAGTTTGGCATGCGAAAAGCACGGGACTTTTTGCACCTAATTAAATATGGACCTTTGTGTCCACGTGGATTGTAGGGAATGAAGTTGGACAGTAACTGATGACGACAGGGTCTGCTCCGTGAAGGGCATCTAGATACTACAGTAGTTATATAGATAAGAAAAGTGAAGCTTCTCTCAACTTTTTTGACAAGCAATGCAGACACCCCCAGGCCGGGTCACCGTTTCCCTGGTTCTCTCTCTCTCGTCTCCGCTTCTTTGGCTGGCTCCCTGTTCCCCTTCGACGCTGACCAGCTCCTGCTCAGTGGATGCAGACATCTTTCACAGGTGCAGAATATATAAAGAAGCTCCTTACTGGGAGAACCCATTGCCACATTACTGGGAGAACGCATCGCCACATTACTGGGAGAGCCCATCACCACATGGTCTTCCCCTGGCACCTCTCCATTTTCAGTCTGCTGATGATCATTTGTTGTTAAGCAGTGTTCATCATGTTCTTTTATGTAACTGTGTGTCCAATCCTTTCAGTAGTCTGCTGCTAAATATTCATCATCAGATTACTTCATTATCTTATATACTGTACACTGTCCTATAACTTTTATATAGGTTTGTCCTTCTCTCTCTCTTTCTGTACCTTTTAGACATTTACAGTATATGATCAGAAAGACTTGTTCATAGTTCAAAATTGTATACACAGAGCAGCCTTGTGTCATATCCAAGGGCAATACCTATTGCACAATTTGCTAACTCTGCCTGATTCTATAAAATATGGTTAGAAACAGAGAGAATAAAGAAAAAAAATGCCTCTAAATAAATGTTGCAGGAGAGCATGCACAAGCAAATAAGTAAAAAACAACAGATGGTGTAAAAAACTTTAAAAGAAACTAAAAATTGCCTGAACCATTTATAAAAGGAACATTTAGTAAAATTTTTTTTTTTACATCATTCCCATTGTAAATAATGCGCTTTATATATACTTAATGTAGTACAAAATATTACTATGATCCTGATTTGGAGTTGCATATACTGTACTTATATGTACATTTGCTTGATGTAATCTTGGTGCACAATTGACCCACCATGAGGGACAGAACCTGTGTCAGGTACAGTATATGTGTTGTGTATATTTTGCACAAGTAGACCCTTGTGCTTGGAGAGGAGGATCAGAGACGTGAATGCACCAAGGACCTAATTCAGAGCCGCTCACTAGCACTGTGCGTTCACATGCTGCCTGATGGTTTGCGAATGCGCATGCGCACGCTTCGTTCTGCGCATACGAGAGCTACTCTGTGCGATCGCAGGCCACTTGCTTGCCCAGCAAAGACAGCCCAGTGAAATGAGTGACAGGAGAGGTCGTTTGTGGGTGGTAAACTGGGCAGGGCACTAATAACAGGGTAGTGGAATTGCGAACGCAGGCGTGCCTCGGTGTTTCAACGCCATTTTTAAGGCGTGCATAATTAACAGACAACGTCATAGTACACGTCGCATGCTTGTTTTTTACACTGAATTCCTCACAGTGCTTGCGGCAGGGTAAGGCAATCACAAGCGCTGTGATCGCTACCGATGGTGCTCGATGTACCAATGTTTTAATACACTTCCTGGAGATGACGTGCGCCAGTGGGCGTCTCTCTACATAGGCTAATGGGTGTCAGCATACACAGAGTGATCATTCACACAGCCAAAGTGGGCGTGCTTATGCCTTGGCGAGCGATCGCTTCCCATGGCGTCACTTTGAAAAATTTGCATATGGCCCAATGGTTTGCGAACGCGCATGCGCACGCTTCGTTTGGCGCATGCGCGAACTACTCTGTGCGATCGCAGGCTGCTCGCTCGCCCAGCAAAGACAGCCCAGTGAAATGAGTGACAGGAGAGGCCGTTCTCGGAGATGACGTGTGCTGGTGGGCATCTCTACATAGGCTAGTGTCAGCATACACAGAGCGATCGCTCGCACAGCCATCGCTTCCCATGGCGTCACTTTGAAAAATTTGCATACGCTGGATGCGAGCGATCGCATCTAGCGAGTGGCTCTGAATCAGGTCCCAAGTGTATTACAGTAAATATACCGGATAGAGGGCTGGATTCGGCTATGTGCGCATGTGCAGGCTCCGTTTTCTGGGTGTGGAGAGGGAGGCCACTGTCTTTGTCTTCCTACGCAGATTTGCTAGCCTCGGCTACGTAGCTATGACAGCCATTCTGCGTAGCCTTAGGCTCACTCAGAGGACTGATGCTGCGACCGACGGTTACGATGGTATTCCGATGCTGTATCTTCGAATGCAGCAATCAGAACTCCAATGAGGCCAAAGATGCAGCAAGGATTGTAAATAGCGTTCACACATCTGAATCATGTCCAGGGATAAAGCAGAGCCAGAGCTATAAGTACAGTAATAAAGAAACTATCACCTTTCCTTACATATGGAAGATATTTGGAGTTCTATATTTCAAAATGAAAAATCTGGTGGTTTGAGGAGAGGAAATATGTTGTATTTAAATGCTACCAGTCCTTAAAACCAATAAGATCTGCACCATAATTCATGTCACACGAGCTGAGTTACGTCTGTTCAAGTTTGAGGAGATGATAAAATAAAAGAATAAAACGATTTATCTAAGATTTATTTTAGATTTCTAAGAACCACAGATGGAGGACACATTATTGCAACATTCTGACGTTGCTATGAGACCAAAAACATTACAGACGTTACATGGGAGTAAAAGGTACTCCTATAACTTAAATAAATACCATATTTTCATTCATACTTTATCATATTTAGCAGCATAGTATTGGAAAACAAACAAACAGATGTTCCGTTTATCCTTTGATCCCATCTGCCGAGTACCAAATCAATTATTTTGCAAGACAATCCCACTTCCTCTTAGTATGTATGTCCTCGAAGGCAGGGCCCTCCTCCCTCCTGTTCTTTGAACCATCCTTTATCACCAGTGCTCTGGTCTCCTTTAGCGACTGTGACACTGGGTCTTATTCACTACGGATCGCAATTCTGCTTATACGCACGCACCCCAGTTGCTAATATCAGCGGTGCTATTTAAATATTTGCATTAACATTGCGATCGCAGCCTAAAATAAGGATGCCCACTTACTCACATCCGTATACTAGGGCAACATAGTGACACAATTGGTAACATCGAGTTGCATCGGACCGATATGCACACTAGCGCAAGCCCTGACCTTATGCGATTTCGGGCCTATTGCCCTACTTTCGACGCATCCTACAATGAATCGTGTCAAAATCGTGTAACATTTAGGTAGGATACGATCCGATGCACGTTCCCACCGCTCTTAAAACATATCGTATGATCAGATGTGCAGCCCATCATACCCTGGGCCGGTGCTAGACTTCTAGGCACCCTAGGCAACACAATCTCAGCGGGCCGGGCCCCCTCTAGTGGTCGGCTCCCCAAGGAAGCTGCCTAAGCTTGCCTAGTGGAAGCGCCGGCCCTGATCATACCTATCGTATTTCTATGTTGAAAAGCACCAAATTGCGCCGTCGGGACTGCCTCCCCGGCATTGTACGTTCAAGGGAAAACGTACAATGAATCGTATCGTATTACATCGTACTAGTGTATGGCCAGCTTTACTCAGAAATTGCTTACATGCACGCACGCTATCAATGCTTTAGCTGCTTATGGCCCCGCAGTGGATAATTTCTGCACGCCCCTGCAATGGCGTAGAAACGCACTGGCACGCCTGCGTTCGCCCGCTGACCCCCCCCCCACACCACCCACAAACGGCACTTCCTGTCAATCACTCTGCCATGGGTCTGTGTAGCCTCTGCAATTGCAGTTCGGATCGCAATTGCTAGTTTGCGCAGAATGCAACAATTGACTGACTGCGTGCATATTAGTAACTGCGTTCCTTGCAGAATCAGGCCTTCTGTTTGCTCGCCTATATGCATAGGCAAAACTATAGATCTGGTATTGGGTGGTCCCAGTATTAGCACCATGTCAGATATTGGAAAAAAAACACCAGGTGTCTTTCCCGATGGTGTCACCCGGTGTAGGGAGGTATGTTGTGCACGCGGCGTAGCCGCCCGCCGCTAGAAAAGGGGGAGCGGCCTGGTGAACAGGGGGCATGGTCACTTGAGAAGGGGGAATGGCCTCACAGCCCGAACCCCAGTGGTCTGGTGTGTGGAAGAAATACGGGTGAGCACTGTGCAGTGCCGGCTCCCTCACACTGTCAGGAGCCAAGTGCTGCATTTAATGCTACAGTGCAGCACCCGGCTCCTGTCACCTTGGTGTCACCCCTAGGTGGGTTTTTGGGACCCCAGTCAGTTTGAAAGTCTTTTCTTACCTATATGGTGGTTTCTCTGCAACGGGGAACCTCTGAGGAATTTGAGCCTCACTGGGCAGCGTCTTCAGCCGGTATTCACTATTCATGTAGGAGATAACATTGTCTGGAAGATGCCTGTTTACGTAGAAATATAACCCATGTCATCATCTAACCAGATAATATATACTGTAGTAACAGGAGCTTTTGTGCAGGAAAAATTTGAATTTTCCTGATCAAACTTATGTGTCTCTCCAGGCTCCCCTGTGTTACTCCAGACCCCCCAATAACTCCTTCCCCAGGCCCCTCTGTGGTTCTCCAGGCTGTTTGTGTCTCTTTATCTCCAGGCCCCCATGTCTTTCTATCTCCAGGCCCCAACCCCAGTGGGAGTCTCTCTGCCCCAGTGTGTCTCCCAGCCCCATTCCCCCGGCCCCAGTGTGCATCAGCGTCATTCCCCAGCCCATGTCAACCCATCCCTGTGTTAAATACAACCCCCCATCCCTTTGCAGTCAGCTCCAACCTCCCCCCCAACCCCCTGTGCAGTCAGCTCCAATCCCCCACAGCCGCGTGCAGTCAGATCCAACCATACCCCCCAGCCCGCTCTGCAGTAAGCTACAATCCCCCCTCAGCCCTGTGCAGTCAGGTCCAATCCCCCCGAGCCCTGTGCAGTTAGCTCCAATCCCCCCTCAGCACTGTGCACAGCTCCAATACCCCCCTCAGCACTGTGCACAGCTTAAATTCCTCCCCACTCAGCACTGTGCACAGCTCCAATTCCCCCTCAGCACTGTGCACATCACCAGTCACCCCCTCAGCACTGTGCACAGCTCCAACAATCCCCCCTCCCCCCTCAGGACTGTGCACAGCTCCAACAATCCCCCCTCAGCACTGTGCATAGCTCCAACAATCCCCCCTCCCCCCTCAGCACTGTGCACAGCTCCAATCCGCCCTCAGCACTGTGCACATCACCAGTCACCCCCTCAGCACTGTGCACAGCTCCAACAATCCCCCCTCCCCCCTCAGGACTGTGCACAGCTCCAACAATCCCCCCTCAGCACTGTGCATAGCTCCAACAATCCCCCCTCCCCCCTCAGCACTGTGCACAGCTCTAATTCCCCCCACCCCCCATCCTGCAGTCACCGCCAGCACTTACCTGCTGCTCGTCTGTTTTGCTGCTTGTGGGCATGCGCAGCAGCTCCCCTGGTGCCCATTTGTTTTTAAAGCGAACTGGGCTAATGGGTGGTCCTGTGCACCTCCGGACCACCCCCCAGTTTCGCCTATGCCTATATGTTAGGTACAGGATCTCTGAGTACTGCTAGCTTCAGAAAATTATCCTTTCCTCTGTTATCTCTCTTTCTCTATCTGTGGTGTTACTGTAATGATTGGTACTTATGGCATGTACTTATACTATGGTCAGCCATTATGTATTGTACTTATGCTCTAATACTAGTCTTGTGAAAAGTTTATTTGATACCCTGTCTGGTGCTGCGGACACTTTCTGTTGCCATATGAATAAAAGCTAAATTTTCATCATCATCATCATAGCTTGAAAGGTACAGTGGTTCAGTAGTTTACTGTATTAGAGTCAGGGGTGGGCTGGCATGGGTGAATGAAGAGCAACTTCTCCCTGGGTCACTCCTAGTACAAACTTTAAGGACTACTGACCCTGCTATTTTTTGTCTTCTGCTGCAGAGCAGGAGTGGAAAGGAGAAGGAGGGTTGGAGTTCTAGAAGTGGAGTGGTGTTACATGTTACTGGGCTACTGATGCTACTGCATGCACCAAGTGAGGGAGTGGAGCTGCTTCAGTGCTAGTGATGGCCATGGGAGGATTTACCATTGGTGGTCTAAATCAATGGTTCTATCACTACAAAGCATCGATGGTATGAAACCATTAAGGAAAGCAATGGATGGTTCACACAGTGATGGATGTCGCTGTTTGTGATGCGCATGGGTGTCAGTAATGGGGTGGGGGCTAAATGGTATTTTAGTAGGGCAGGACAGGACAGGGGCAGATTCAGAAAGTGAGGGGGGCAATCAGAATGATCTACCCCTGTAACATTTTTTCCCTGCCCACTAGTGCTGACCATTGAAAAGCAGTGCAGCAGCACATCGGGCAGGGAGGGAGCAGGGACTGCTGCTGCTCAGTGGCATCAGCATTCCTGTACTCTCCCCAGCCCAGCAGACACCAGCGTGTGCTGGGCTGGAGAGCGAGGGAGTTGCCCTCCTCTTGGATCCGCCACTGGGGAGGAGTTATTCTCAGTGCCCCCCCCCCAAAAAAAAATAATTGCTGAACCTCTACCATACATGTCTTTGAATAAATGATGGCCATCCCTATGCAATGCCCAGAAGGAGAACTACATGGCTTGCAAGATGAAAGAGAATGGCGACTAAAGGGGAAATTCTATCTTGTAAGCCATAGTCTGTTCTTATTGTGTACCCTAGTTTGTGGCTCTCTCTATGTGCTCCAGTCTGGGCTTCTCACAGTATGACCCAGTCTGTGCCTCTATCTGTACCCTGTTGGATGAGGAGTGCTCTGCACTGAGTCATCCATGTTAGTCAGAGCCAGCGGTCTCTAGGACCCACCACGGCTTTGTCAGGAGATCTGACCTCTGACTTGTGCTACTGAGCTTATTCTCAGTACGTCTTTCTCCCTGGTGTCCATGTTAGACGGATATGCTCTGCTACTCTCCCCAGAGTTACAGCCCCACAGGTGTCCCAAACACCCTGTACCACCACCACACCCTAGTGGAGCACAGCAACACACCACTAGGGTGTATATGCTCTGATTCCATCTGGCACACTACAGCACTCAGCATACCCAATCGCTCCAGGCTGCATCTAATACCCAGTTATAATGTACCTGCTTTATCACTGTGTCTGCCTAGTTAATAAACCTAAGAACTGGTTAAAATGTTTGACAGGTGTATTATCCACCACCAGCACCTTTGCTGAGCACTTCACAAATTCATCATGCACCATGATTACTCCCAGGGGTCAAGGTACTGCTAACAGCCTAGACTCTGCTAATAGTCTTTGTGTCTTAACAGTTTCACAAACTCTGGATCGGCTTCCACCCTCTGCAGCTTGGTCAGCCGGCGTTCATGTTGGATGAAATCCATCAACTCCTGCAGCATCGGGCTCTCCCTCTGCTCTTGTTCCTAATCTGATTCAGATGTGTTGGGCTGAGTACTATTAGATTTTGGGTTGGCAGTGGTAGACACAGGGTCAGAGGTGTTTGTTTCTCGGCCTCTTGAACAAGGGAGTCTCAACATCTTCGGCCCAATCTCTATCTTCTTCTGAGACATCCAGAGTGGGTAGGCGGGTTAAGGCGTCGGTATTTCCATTCAACTTACCACTTCTGTAGGTAACAGTATAATGGAAATTGGCCAGGCGAGACATCGACCTTTGCTCAAGTGCTCCCAGGCGAGCGGTGATGTGCCATGGGATTGTTGTCAGTGACAATTACAAACAGTGGGACAGCCAGATAATTCTTAAATTTCTCAGTGATGGCCCAGACAAGAGCAAGGAGTTCAAGTTTAAAGGTGCTGTAATTCTCATTATTTCTCTCGGTCTTTTGTAGGTTCGGCTGGCATACGCTATCACTCTCTCGTGTCCATCTTGTACTTGTGACAATACAGCACCCAGATCACGGTGGCTGGCATCTGTGTAAACTTAAAATGCATTTATCAGCGATGACTTTGGTTGCTTGAAGGAGTTTTGTAGTTCCTCAGCCCATGCAACCAAGGAAGTGCTCCGTCTCTCTTGACCCGACTTGCCTCGCAGGAGCTCATGCAGTGGTGTGGCCACTCTTGCAAAGTTCTCAATGAATCGTCTGTAGTAGCCAATGAAACCTAGGAAGCTTCGGACCTCTTTTACTGTTCTCGGTACGGGCCAGTCTCACACTACCTGAATTTTTTCTGGATCCGGCTTTACCCCTTCAGCACTGATGATGTGTCCTAGGTACTGTACCCAGGGCTTTAACAGATGACATTTTGATGGTTTTAGCTTCAAGCCACACTTGGTCAGTTGTACAAATAACTCATCTAGGTGTTTCAAGTGCTCTTCATAGCTTCTGGAATAAATGATGACATTGTCCAAGTACAGGAGAACCATTTCAAAGTTGTTTTGGCCAAGGCAGAGCTCCATGACCCTTTGGAAGGTGGCTGGTGCATTGCAGAGTTTAAACAGCATCCGGTCAAATTCAAAGAGGCCCATCGGGGTAGTGAAGGCCGTCTTCTCCCGATCCTCCAGGGCCATCGGGATTTGCCAGTACCCACTCGTTAGATCAAGAGTGGAAAAGTAGGTAGCTGTCTTCAGCGCCGTTAATGACTCCTCAATACTGGGTAGCGGGTAGGCATCTTTATGTGTCACTGCGTTCAGGTTCCTGTAATCATCGCAAAACCGGAGGCTGCCGTCCTTTTTCCTGACAATCACCAGCAGTGCCGCCCATGGGCTGTGGCTCTCGCAAATTACACCAGCTTCCTTAATCTTACTGATCATATTCTTCACAGGTTGGTACATGGCCGGTGGTAGAGGTCTGTGTCTTTCCTTAATTGGGGGGGTTACTCCCATTGGGGATGTAGGGATGGACACCTTCAGCTTTCCCGAAGTCGGATGGATATTGACTGAATGCCTCAGCATTCTTCCACACTACCTGGAGCGCTCCTTGGCGTTTCTCCTCAGGGGTGTCTGAGTCTCCAATCTCTATCTCATTCCACTACAGAGCCTCGCCGTTAGTAACCATTTGCTGTTCAGTTACTGTTCTCTGTTTAGCTGCTGGCACATTCTCTCTGAACACATCTTGGAAGTCAATTTGAATAATCTTCGCCACCGGGCAATGTCTGAAAAGTCTGGGTAGTTATGTGGGTTCAATACGCGGACTGGTACCTTCCCCTTCTCCACTCTTGCCAGGGTTCTAGCCACCACGAATGGATGTCATCCATCAGAGTCACAAGATTCAATAATAGCCTCGTAGTCCCACCCACCGGGTCCAATTCTGGCTTTGCACCAAACTACGTGTTCCAAATTGGGTTCAAGAGTATAGGCTGGCGATCAGCAAACCTGGCTTTACCGACTTCTCCCCTTGCATTTGTAAATTTATTTTGCCCCTCAAGCAGCCGCACCGTTTGCTGTAGAGTTCTTAGTTCCCTAGGGGCTGCTATCTGCATTTCCATCCTAAGAGCCCCCACCAATTCGTCAGGACAATTCTTTAAGGCATTCATCCAGAGGATCACTGGAGGTAGATGATCATTCTGCACTGTGGTAACCAGGCACCCTTGTCTTGTGAGATCCGCTTTGCCAATTTTCAAGTCAGCCTCCCAATAGCCGCTATACGTATTCTGCTGCCCATTACCGGCCAATAGTTGTAAACAGGTCGTTGGTGGGGTCACAATCTCTTGTTTATCCCAGTGTTTTAAAAACTCGGGCAGCTGTATTGTGGTCACCTGTGAGCCGGTATCCAAGAGAGCTGACATCTCCACAACATTGACCCGGATCCTCAGATGGGGGCAGTCACCAATATATCGAGGCCACCACTCCTGCGACGATGGACCTATTGGTGTAGCTCTTCCTGAGGGTCGGTCCCTCGCCTCGGGATATCGTAGTTTAAATCTTCATTTGAACAATTTTGTTCCACATGCCCACCTTGTTTGCAGTGCCGACATATAGGCCTTCCTTGAGAGTCGAACTGGTCTGTTGGGCGTCGACCTGACTCCCTTGGGATGTCCCAGCATGGCCGGTTCCTCCTACTATGATCCTAATGCCATTCCTTGCATTTGGTCTCCGACTGTTCCTGTCGAAGTTCCCTTAACTCCCGTCCCATCTCGGATAGGTTCTGTGACAATTTTGTTATTAATGGCTCCGATTGGATCATGAGCAGACTGTCCCTGTATCTGCTGTGTGACTGTTCCCTTAGGTACCAGAGGTTCCAGGCTCATGTGCTGATTGGCCTCTCCAAAGTTTATATCTTCTAACTGCTGCGCAGATGTACTGTACTCTGTGTCAACGATTCGATTAAGTCCAAGAATCTTTAGCATTGTTTCTTTGAACTCAGAGAATGAACACCTTGGGTGATTATATTTCCACATCCTTAGTTGCGTGCATATTGCCTCTCCTCATGCCCCCTCGATAAACAAGTTAATAAGGGTTTCGTCTTCTTGTTGTACTTCTTGCAGATCTAGGGTTTGGATTGCCCACAGCGCCTCTTACAAACCTAGAGCAAACTCCCTCAGTGACTTGTGGGTTGCTGTTTCCTGGCATAAAGACGGCCTTTCAGTTCTGAAATAGTCCGCGAATCAAAGATGTCTAATTTTTTTCAAATGTTTTCGACCGTCTTCCACTGATCATTCTTCCACGCCTTAACTTCTCGTAATGCTGGAACTTTTAGCTGTCCAATCAGAATTTCTACCTTCTGCGCGTCAGTAAGTGGGTATAGCCGAAACATTGACGGTAGCTTGTCTTTGAATTCTCTAAAGGTACTCGTGCCCACGTGCGTGTATCTCCAGAATATGTTGGTAGCCATGGGGCCCCCGAAATAGTATGGCATCGTGATTGGGGAAGCGTTCGCCATGGGCGAAATTCCTTGGGTGGGATCTCCTCCTTGATTTGGAGCTGCTACAGAAGGCTGGGGTTCTGACATCCTGCAAAATCTGCTTTGATCTTGTTCGTAGACGCCAAGTTGTAATAAGTCACTAGTGGTTGGGTGTTGGTAGGTGAGTCGTACCTGTTTCCCTGCAGAAGTCGTCAATCCCGGCCTTTCAAATATTCTTTGACCTGCTGCAGGTCTTGGATTCTGTAGTGGTTAGGCAGAGAGATGGGAACCCCCCAAAAAACCCTGACAAGTCACTACACGTGTGGACAGTGACAAAATGTTTTATTTTGCCTGAATGGTAGATCACTGTAATGTTAATTCAATATAAATACACAGTTTAGCAATATGACTTTGATAACAGTAAACTCAGTTTCACACACAATATAAGTTTAACCTTTCAGAATAAGTTACAGCAATTTTACAAAGAACAATACAATGATGATAAACGCTCTAATATCTCACACAGAATCAAACAATCTGGCATTACCATTAGGAAATAACAGGAAGTTCTGCAACAGATAGTTTTCCCTTAATGTAGTCTCCCTCAATAACACATATTGCACTAAAGTCTTAGGGCCTGATTCAGACCCACTCGCGAGCGGCTGTCCACTCGCAAGTGGGTCGATGGTGCGCATGCGCCAGACGCGACTAGCGAAGGACTTTCCTTCGCTCGTTGTGTCTGATCAAAGGGGGCGTGCTGTCGATTTTGATTGACAGCACGCCCCCTTTGGTGGGCGTGCCGGGGGCGTGCCTGCCACACGGAGGCGTTCCAAGGGAACACCTACCGTCAGAAACCGGCCCCACTGACATCACTCGTGATGTCAGTGGGAGTGATTTTGGCTCTGATAGAGCCAAAATCACTCCAGGGCTTGTGGTCGAAAACCCCAACCACAGGCTTCTGGTCGCACTGGCGATGGTCGCAATGGTCAAGACCATCGCGACCATCATCCTGCACGCTCGAATGTGCTGTGGGTGGTGACCCACAGCTATACGAGCGTCCAGGAGGACACTCCATTTTTATGGAGGACGGCCCTCATTCAGAGCGAGCGCTCTGCTCAGAGCGTCCGGCTCTGAATGAGGGCCTTAATGGCTACCGGCAGAAAGCAAAATAGTTCTCTCCACACTTTGGACTGGGAATGTCAATGTAATATTACCATTATCCACAAGGCGGTGGCATTGAGCTGATATCTTAACTGTATCCAGACTAATGGTCACGTTGCTTTCAATGACTTCCGGATGGTAGAATATATATATATATATTAGGGATGTGCAGGCTCGGTTCTACTCGGTTCCGTTCGGTTCTTTTTACCGAATCTTATTGGCTATCCAAAACTCGTGACAGCTGAAACCCAATAAGATCCGGTAAAAAGAACCGAACGGAACCGAGTAGAACCGAGCCTGCACATCCCTAATATATATATATATATATATATATATATATATATATGTATAACTTCTGTCCATGATAACTGTATGCAAAGGGAGTAACACCCTGTTCTCTTTGGTTGTCTGCTAACAGAATATATATCACACAGTTCTGTTCTTGGATTGAGTTCAAAGGGGTAAAGTATTTCAGTTAGGTTAACTGTGTACTATGCAGGCTGTTATTCTGACCAGTTCTGACCAGTTCATTAGACAGCATGAATCCCAAGTCACATACAATGCACACCACTGGTTACTATAGACTGGTAGCTGGTTGCTTTGCTTTCTTAAGGTAAATATCCCTTGGTAGCAAAGGGAAGGAAAAGAAAGCTTGGATAGAGTTCAGTTTACAGTGCTGCAAGGGTTGTTACTCACTGGGGTAGATGTATGATAGCGGCACTTAACATGCCGCTATACCGCTTCCTGCTTTGCCTCTTTACTGAGGCGAAGCAGGAAGCACTACCGATGAGATGTAAGAACATCTCATCGGCCAGAGAGGGGGAGCATTAACCCCCCCTCCGGTGCTACCCATTAGAGACAGCAGCGCATCAGCCTAGTGCTGATGCGCTGTATCTCTGTCCCGGCCGGCTCCACTGAGCATGCACGGGATCTCGCAAGTATCACGAGATCCCAGAGTGGAGCCCTGGAGCCGTCTGCCTGCCGCTCGGCGCTGCTATCTTGTAGCATAGCGCCCCTGTCATTTACCACCCAGAGCCCCGATCATACATCGGGGAGAAGCGGTAACAGTGCACCTAACGTGTGCTGATACCGTTTCTGGGCTTCATACATCTCCCCCACTATGCCTTACTGAGTCTTTCATAATAGATAATGGGAGCCACAGTACACTTTAGGATATCACTGTGCCTGTGAACACTGCACCTGCTCCTTCTTTCTCTGTCTCACTGGGAGTCTCTTACTTCATATTGCTGGCTACTTGCTGCCCACTGTGTCCTCTGACCTAGCAGTGCAGCTTCCTCACTCCACGGCTTGGCTTCTGGTCACAGCCCTGCAAACAATCTCAGGTGCTGCACTCCTCACAGCCTACTTTTCAGTCCCCTCACACACCAGACATGTGCTTTCTCAGCCAGTTTCAGGGTCCTTCTCACTCCTCCCCTTTTAGTTCCAGTTTTTATTCTGAGCTCACTAGAGAAGCACACTCTGCCAGATTTCCTGGGTCCTAGTGCACCTCCTCACTTCAGTTCCAGAACATCCTCCAGCTCAGGGCAACATATAAATGTCCACAAATAAGAGGGTCTTTACAGGGTATCACATATGAAGGGGATCCTGATGAAGGGGCTAGTTCCCCGAAACGTTGATGATGAGCAAGATATTTTAATAAATCCGTTACCTGTTTATGGAAGTCTCTGAGTGCCGCCTGTTGGTTTGGTTCATATATATATATATATATATATATATATATATATATATATATATATATATTAGGGGTGTGCACCAGCCACTTTTCGTGTTTTGGTTTTGGATCTGGATCTTTCTTCATGTTTTGGATCTGGATTGGTTTTGCCAAAACCACCCTTCCGTGTTTTGGGTTCTGGGTGTTGTGTTTTGGATCTGGATTTTTTCTTAAAAAATAAAAAAAACCGCTAAAATCACATAAAATTGGCCTTTTTTTGTTCCTAGGCTATTAATAACCCAATAACATTAATTTCCACTCATTTTCACTCTATTCTGAACACCTCACACCTCACAATATTGTTTTTAGGTCAAAAGGTTGCACCGAGGTAGCTGGATGACTATGGTAAGCGACACAAGAGGGCGGCACAAACACGTGGCACTGCAGTGGCAGACAGGAAGCCGATCAGCGTTATGGTGCCCATTTGCATGTAGCACGGACCCAGGAGATCCGTGCTACATGCATCTGTGTGATTGACACAGAGCAATGACAGGTCCATGAGACCCGTCTGTGCTGCTGTGGTAAAAAAAAAAAAAACCTGTGTAAAAAAAGAAAAAAATGGCGTGCACCCCCCCAAAAAAGAGCAACCATCCCCGGGCATTAGTAACCCAGTGCTGGGTGTGCTTAAATACAGGGGACAAATGACATAGGGGTCCCCTGTACTTAAGCACGACCAGCACCGGGCTAGCCAGAACCAGTGCTGATTGCCAAAATACTGGGGACAAACGACGTAGGGGTCCCCCGTATTCTGCGCAACCAGCTCTGGGCTCTGATCCGGTCCTGGTTCTGGAAATACAGGGGAAAAAAATTTGTAGGGTTCCCCTGTATGTTCCAGAACCAGCACTGGACTTTTTCTAGCGGGGGGCTGATGCCACAGCCAGGGGAGCCCTTTCACCGGGCCCCCCAGCCGCAGCATCAGCCCTGACAGCTAGTCAGCCCAGGCCGGGGATCCCTGGAGAGCTGGGGACCCCCCCAATAAAGGGGTCACCCTCTCCAGGGCACTCAAGGCCCAGGCTGATAGCCCGGGGCTATCCCCGCCACCCCTGGTAGCGGTGGGTGGCGGGTTGATTGTGTGGTGTGGTGTACATAAAGAATATCAAACATTGTCTTTACAAGTAGAACTGCAAGTCCCAGCTAGCCTGCCCCGCATGCTGGTACTTGGAGAACCACAAGTACCAGCATGCAGGGCATTAAGGGCCCACTAGTACCTGTAGTTCACCTGTAAAAAAAAATGTTTAAAAAAACACAGGACACACACATCGTGCCAGTATACGTTTATTAAACATACATACACACACACACACACACACACACACATGTACACATACTCACCTATGTAACCTGTAGCATCGGTCCACTTGTCCGGTAAAGTATCCCTAGGGGACCTGTGAAAAAAAACATACTCGCCATCTCCTATGCGAGGTTCTGTCCTCTTCGTTCCAAAGTAGGCATCCCCGGACTTGGCAAAAAAAAACAACGAAAACCCGATCCACGAACTTAGTACCGTTCTATAGAACGGTACTTCCCGAATGAGAGCTTAGCGTCGGGGTATCACCATGGAAACCCCGCTGCTAAGCGTTCATTGGCTGAGAGAGGTCATCTCCCATCTCTCAGCCAATGAACGGCTCCCTCCATTGTAGTCAATGGTGGGAACTGCAGGAGATGGCCTCTCAGCCAATGAACGCTTAGCAGCGGGGTTTCCATGGTGATACCCCGCCGCTAAGCTCTCATTGACACATATGCAAGTAGCACGGATCTCCTGGTCCGTGCGTGCATCTGTGTCATTGAAATACACAGCAGCACAGACGGGTCTCACTGACCCATCTGTGCTCTGTGTCACTGTCAATCACACAGATGCATGTAGCACGGATCTCACGAGTCCGTGCTACATGCAAATGAGCACCATAATGCTGATTGGCTGAGAGCCATGACAGACGGCTCTGTCAGCCAATCAGCACTTTGCCCATTAAAGGCAATGGCATTTTTTAAAATGGCCGCTCGAGGCAAAACCTCGAGATCCTACAGCAGATCTCGAGGTTTTGACTCGGGAGAGGGATCCGGGGCAGACAGGGAGATCCGAGCTTGGGCTCGGATCGCCCCGGATCCCTGAAGTTCGGGTGGGTTCGGTTCTCAGGGAACCGAACCCGCTCATCCCTAATATATATATATATATATATATATATATATATATATATATATTAGGGGTGAGCGGGTTCGGATTCCTGAAATCCGAACCCCCCCGATCCGAGGCCAATCCGAGTCAGGCTCGACTTTTCACGCCTGACTCGGATCTGAAATCGAGGCAAAACATCATCATCCCGCCTTCCGGGTCTCGTGGGTTTTGGATCCTATATAAGGTGCCCGCGTCGGCGCCATTTTCTCACTCGGCTGTGGACAGTGAAGAGGGAGGGTGGGAGTTAGGGCTGGCTGGGCTGTGTAGTGTAGTGAAGTGCAGAGTAGTGTTGTGCTGTGCTGTGCTGTGCTGCGCTGTGCTGCTGTTGTCCATAGGGGCTGCGTCCACTACTTCAAAGTCCATAGGGGCTGGCTGTGTTGTGCTGTGCTGCTGTTGTTAATAGGGGCTGTGTCCACTACTTCAAAGTCCATAGGGGCTGGCTGGACTGTGTTGTGCAGTCAGTTGTCCATAGGGGCTGTGTCCACTCCAAAGTCCTGTGCAGTATCCCAGTCCTAAAGGGGTGCTGTAGTGTTGTTCAGGGGGTGCTCTGTCTGTCAGGGGTGCTCCCCCCAAGTGCTAAAAAAAAAAATATTTTTTCTGTTTGTGAATTGTGTGCGCAGTAGCCGCACATGCATCAACAAAGTAGTGCCAAGCGTGCGCCTGTGTCATAAGTAAAGGGCCGGCTGGCTTGACCGTTAAAGGGTGCTGTAACCCCCAAAGTACACTCCAGTCCAAACCAAAAAAATATATATTTTCTGTGTTTGTGAATTGTGTGCGCAGTAGCCGCACGTGCATCAACAAAGTAGTGCCAAGCGTGCGCCTGTGTCATAAGTAAAGGGCCGGCTGGCTTGACCGTTAAAGGGTGCTGTAACCCCCAAAGTACACTCCAGTCCAAACCAAATAAAAAAATATTTTCTGTGTTTGTGAATTGTGTGCGCAGTAGCCGCACGTGCATCAACAAAGTAGTGCCAAGCGTGCGCCTGTGTCATAAGTAAAGGGCCGGCTGGCTTGACCGTTAAAGGGTGCTGTAACCCCCAAAGTACACTCCAGGCCAAACCAAATAAAAAAATTTTTTCTGTGTTTGTGAATTGTGTGCGCAGTAGCCACACGTGCATCAACAAAGGAGCAGCACCAAGCGTGCGCCTGTGTCCCATAAGTAAAGAGCCGGCTGGCTCATTTCTTAAAGGGTGGTGTAACCCGCAAAGTGCACTACTCTCCAGCAAAAATAAAAAAATAATTTCTGTGTTTGTGTGCGCCTTAGCCGCACGTATATATCAAATCGATATAACATAAATGAAGGACCAAACTTTCTCCGATAAAAATAAATTAGAGAAAGATCAAGAACCACTTCCTCTTAGTGCTGAAGCTGCTGCCACTAGTCATGACATAGACAATAACATGCCATCAACGTCGTCTGCCAAGGCCGATGCCCAATGTCATAGTAGAGGGCACATACAATCCCAAATGGCAAAGTTCAGGAAAATGACCTTGAAAAAAACATTTAAATCATCTGAAGAGAAACGTAAACTTGCCAATATGCCATTTACGACACGGAGTGGCAAGGAATGGCTAAGGTCTTTCCCTATGTTCATGACTAGTGGTTCAGCTTCACAAGACGATGGAAGCCCTCCTCCCACTAAAAAAATCAAAAGAGTTAAGCTGGCAAAAGCACAGCGAAGAACTGTGCGTTCTAAGAAGATATCACAAATCCCCAAGGAGAGTCCAAGTGTGGTGGTGGTTGCGATGCCTGACCTTCCCATCACTGGACGGGAAGAGGTGGCTCTTTCCACCATTTGCACGCCCCCTGCAAGTGCTGAAAGGAGCACCCACAGTCTACTTGCTGATATGCAAATTGAAGATGTCACTGTTGAAGTACAACAGAATGAGGATACTGGTGTAGCTGGCGCTGAGGAGGAAGTTGGCGAGGAGGATTCTGATGGTGATGTGGTTTGTTTAAATCAGGCTCCGGGGGAGACAGTTGTTGTCTGTGGGATGAAAAAGCCCATCACGGTCATGCCTGGGCAGAAGACCAAACATTCCACTTCTTTGGTCAGGCAATATTTCTACCCAAATCCGGACAATAACTGTCTTGCCATATGTACCATATGTAAAGGTGAAATAAGTAGGGGTAGGGACGTTAACCACCTAGGAACATCCTCCCTTATACGGCACCTGCAGCGCGTTCATAAAAAGTTACTGTCAAGTTCAGAAACTTTGGCTAAGACCGTAAGCAGTCCAGGACACCTAAATCCCGTTGTCCTGTTGTATCCAAGCGCCTGCAAACCACACCGTCAACTCCCTCCTCGTCAATTTCCTCCTTAGTCAGGATCGGAAGTAGTCCTGCAGGCCATGTCACTGGCATGACTAACTCTCCTATCCGGGATTCCTCCGGAGGATCCTGCATTGCTACGCCTCCTGCTGCTGCTGCTGCTGTTGCTGCTGCTGAGAGTCGTTCATCATCCCAGAGAGGAAGTAGGAACACCACTACTTTTACTAAACAATTGACCCTCCAACAGTCCTTAGCGAGGAGGATGAAGTACGACAGCAGTCATCCTGAAGCAAAACGTATAACTGAGGCCTTGACTGCTATGTTGGTGTTAGACGTGCGTCCGGTATCCGCCATTAGTGCAGTGGGATTTAGACAATTGATGGAGGTAGTGTGTCCCCGGTTCCAAATCCCGTCTAGATTCCACTTCACTAGGCAGGCGATACCGAGACTGTACAGAAACGTCAGAAAAAGTGTCCTCAGTGTCCTGAAAAATGCCGTTGTACCCAATGTCCACTTAACCACGGACATGTGGACAAGTGGAACAGGGCAGACTAAGGACTATATGACTGTGACAGCCCACTGGGTAGATGTATCACCTTACGCAGCAACAGCAGCAGCGTCACCAGTAGCAGCATCTCAGAAACGCCAGCTCGTTCCAAGGCAGGCTACGCTGTGTATCACCGGTTTCAGTAAGAGGCACACCGCCGACAACCTCTTAGAGAAACTGAGGGAAATCATCGCCCAGTGGCTTACCCCACTTAGACTCTCCTGGGGATTTGTGATATCTGACAATGCCACCAATATTGTGCGTGCATTACATCTGGGCAAATTCCAGCACGTCCCATGTTTTGCTCACACAATAAACTTGGTGGTGCAGAATTTTCTGAAAAGCGACAGGGGCGTGCAGGAGACGCTTTGGGTGGCCCGAAAAATTTCTGGCCACTTTCACCATTTAGCGACTGCGTGCCGAAGACTGGAGCGCCAGCAAACACTCTTGAACCTGCCCTGCCATCACCTGAAGCAAGAGGTTGTGATGCGGTGGAACTCAACCCTCAATATGCTTCAGAGGATGGAGGAGCAGCAAAAAGCCATACAAGCCTATACATCCACCTATGACATAGGCAAAGGAGGGGGTATGCACCTGACTCAAGCACAGTGGAGAATCATTTCCTTGTTGTGCAAGGTTCTCCAGCCCTTCGAACTTGCCACACGTGAAGTCAGTTCAGACACTGCCAGCTTGAGTCAGGTCATTCCCCTCATCAGGCTTTTGCAGAAGCAGATGGAGAAAGTGAAGGAGGAGCTAAGACGGAGCGATTCCGCTCGGCATGTGGGACTTGTGGATGAAGCCCTTCATTCGCTTTGCCAGGATTCCAGGGTGGTCAATCTGTTGAAATCAGACCACTACATTTTGGCCACCGTGCTCGATCCTAGTTTTAAAGCATATGTGGTGTCTCTCTTTCCGGCCGACACAAGCCTGCAGAGGTGCAAAGACCTGCTGGTGAACACACTGTCAGCTGAAGCGGAACGTGACACGTCAACAGCTCCTTCTTCATTTTCTCCCGCAACTTGGGCTGCCAGGAAAAAACTTAGCTATCCTAAGCAACCCGCTGGCGGTAATGCAGGGCAGGCAGGACCAAGTTTTGACATCTGGTCCAGACTGAAAGACCTGGCAACAATTTCTGACATGTCTACTGTCACTACATATGATACTGTCACCATTGACAGAATGGTGGAGGATTACATCGGTGACAGCATCCAAGTAGGCATGTCAGACAGTCCATACCTGTACTGGCAGGAAAAAGAGGCAATTTGGAGGCCCCTGTACAAACTGGCTCTATTTTACCTGAGTTGCCCCCCCTCCAGTGTGTACTCCGAAAGAGTGTTTAGTGCAGCCGGGAACCTTGTCAGCGAAAGGCGTAGGAGGTTGCTTCCACAAAATGTGGAGAAGATGATGTTCATCAAAATGAATTATCAACTCTTCCAGGGAGACCAGCCTCCAGAACGTACAGAGGGACCTGTGGTGGTGGATTCCAGTGGGGACAAGTTAATACTCTGTGAGGATGAGGATGTACACAACACTGAAGAGGGTGAGGAATCGGTGGATGAGGAGGATGAGGACGACATCTTGCCTCCGTAGAGCCAGTTTGTGCAGGGACAGATTAATTGCCAGCTTGTTTTGTGGGGGCCCAAATGAACCAATCATTGCAGCCACAGCCATGTGGCAGACCCTGGCGCTGAAATGATTGCTTTGTTAAAGTGTGCATGTCCTGTTTATACAACATAAGCGTGGGTGGGAGGGCCCAAGGACAATTCCACCTGTTTTTTTTCTTTGCATTATGTACAGTTTGGGGCCTAGTTTTTCAAACTGCCATCCTGTCTGCCTCTGCAGTGTCACTCCTAGATGGGTCACGTGTTTGTGCCTCCCACTCGTGTCGCTTAGCATAGTCATCCTGCTACCTTCGGTGCAACCTTTTGGACATAAAAACACTATTGTGAGGAGTGAGGTGTTCAGAATAGACTGGAAATTAGTGGAAATTAAGGTTATTGAGGTTAATAATAGCATAGGAGCAGAAAAACCAACACATTCTGTGATTTTAGCTGTTTTTATGCTTTTTTTAAAAAACACAAAACACAGAACCCAAAACACGGAAGGGTGGTTTTGGCAAAACCAATCCAGATCCAAAACACGAAGAAAGATCCAGATCCAAAACCAAAACACAAAACACGAAAAGGGGCCGGTGCACACCCCTAATACATATATATATATATATATATATATAAATATATATATATACTTTTTTTTGAAGCACTAGCTCCAACTATGAGTCAATAATCTTGTTTTGCTTTTAGTAAATTGCTCCATTATTCTCGTTATGAAGAGGAGTGCAATGAATAAAGTATAGAACTTCATATGTTAAATAAATATCAATTATATTTCATACAAAATTAATTAAAACAAGTTGGATTGTTGGCGGTAGCACAGAAAACTAGGAGACATTGTTTATGTTGATTATTATTCTGATACACTCTGCAGATGTTTTCTTTACATCTTGAAGAAGGCAGGTAGAGAATGTGTGTCTATTGTAATTACATTCACTATACTTCAGTTAAATGGTTTTGTTTTGTGGCTGGCTGCTTTTCTCCTTGAAGACATGTTACAGAGATTGTATTAAATGTGACCTTGATATTACCAGGAAAGATATTCAAACTGCATTCAAAAACTTGGGACTTGCAAGCACATTTAAACAATGGCATTAATATAGTGAGATTTATTAAAAGTTGTTTATATCGCACCTACATATGTCTTACAGATAATATTTAACAATTTGCAGCCGTCCCTGTACTAGGGGAGCTTACCATATATATTACCTAGCATACAGAGTAAGGTTCATTTCATCGGCCATTTAACCTGCCAATGGTTCCTTGGACTGTGGATGGAATCTGTAATAGTGGAAGCACACACAAACATGAGGATAACATAGAAACTCACACAGATAGAGCGCTGGTTGGAATGGAACCCATTATCTCAATGCTATTAGTATTGGTGTCACTGGGGTCAGTGACACCCAGTGTGCTAACCAACTCCTTCTGTCTGAAAGGGGGTGTGGCTTCATGGGGAAGGGGTGTGGCTCTGTGCCAGTCCCCCGGTTTATCATTCTGGGGGCATGCCCAGCACTCCCAGAGATGTCTTGATGCCCCCAGAGACTTTCCCTGCACTGCTGTCTATTCTTCTGTGACCAGATGTTTGCTGTATAATAACACCACAGTGCAGTGTCCAGCTCCAAGTCAATAAGGAGGAGCAGTCAGTTTAGTGTCACCACCTAGGAGGGTGACACCTGATGTAGTCCGCACCCCCCTAGTGACGCCCCTGGCTATTAGGCATCTATGCTAACCATGATGCTCCCACTCAGCCATACTATACACTACAATCATACTATATTATGAGTAGTGTTTATCTTTGACGATCAATATGAATTTAAGGCCTGATTCAGATGTGAGGCTTCGACCGGACACCAATTGGTTTGCAGTCACGCACACACAGAGGATTCACTCAAAAAGTGAGTGACATTCAGCTTTTGGGGGAAAGTATTGGGGGGTGGGCAGAGAAATGTTGGTGTGTCTGGCAATTTAAACTCTGTTTTCAGGGCGTGCATACATTAGCAACTGCATCCTTGCTCGCAGCAGGGGAGACCTCTGCATGTCAGGAGACCAGCTATGTTTGCGGCTCCTTAAACTTACTCAGAAGGCTGATGGCCGCCTGATCTGCGTTCAATGTTTCCAGTTTTGTAAAGGAGTGGCAGATGTGAGATTCAGTGGGCGTCTCTAAGCACTGGACAGCGGGTGAGTCACTGGCACACTTTCGCAACTGTGATCCGTGATATTTTGCAGATGCAATGGCATTGGTGTGCGGATCTAAATCTGGCTCTTAGGGGTATATTTACTAAAGTGACAGTTTTTAGAAATGAGAAATTAAGATTCTACTTAATTTTAACTAGCACCCTCTAGAAGATAATAGCTAGAATCTGATTGGTTGCTATGGGCAACATCTCCACTTGTGAAAACTCTCACTGTATATACACCTTAGTGTCTAATTCAAATGCTTACACACATCTCCAATTTTTTCTGATCTGCACATGTGTAGAAGCCGCACTATGCATGTACAGATCTGGGGTTGTGATGTCGCTGGCATTTGGGGGTGGCGACTGGGCTGTGTCACAGAGCATTCCAGAAAACGGGGGCGCGTTGTCCCCGTTTTCTGTGAGTGCCAAATCCAGTGGCTATTTCCTTGGATGCTGATTTTCCCAGATGCTAAAGGTTACCCAGATGTCCAATATTTATCCAGTTCATCCGATGGCTGCATCCTCGAAAAGTAGCATCGGATCAGAGAAGCCATCGGGGGACGTCTTTTTACTTAAGACACCACCGGTGGCTTTTGCATACTGCAGATCAGCCGCTGCTTACTAAGGGTGTGCTACAGTGTCCATCTCTGTATCAGGCCCTTAGTTTATTAATTTGTTATAATATTTTATATCCTGAAAATTAGCTTTGTGACACTGTATTTTCTCAACCAGATTCCTTTATTAATTCTGAATTCCTTTCAAAGTAATACTTCAATATTGGTTTGGTTCATAGAGTATTTTTACATTTAGTCCTAAGAAATCAAAGCTGAATTTCTCAGGATGCTTTATTGTTGGCATGACACAGGACTGATTTTAGCGCTCACCTTTCCTTCTCCACACAAGTTTTCCAGATGCCCCAAGCAATCTGAAAGGGGATTCATCAGAGAAAATAACTTTACTCCAATCCTCAGCAGTCCAATCCCTCTACATTTTGGGGAACAAAACATTGGAATTTTGGGTCCATGTCCAGGAAACTCCCCAGACCTTAATATGAATGAGAACTTGTGGCCAATCCTCAAGAGACGGATGGACAAACAAAAACCCACAAATTCTGACAAACTCCAAGCACTGATTAGGCAAGAATGGCCGGCCATCTGTCACTATGAGGCCCAGAAGCTGATTGACAGCATGCCAGGGCGAATTGCAGAGGTCTTGAAAAAGAAGGGTCAACACTGCAAATATTGACTCTTTGCATAAACTTAATGTAATTGTCAATAAAAGCCTTTGTCACTTATGAAATGCTTTAATTTTACTTTAGACTATCATAGAAACATCTGACAAAAAGGTCTAAAAACAGTGAAGCAGCAAACTTTGTGAAAACTAATACTTGTGTCATACACAAAACTGTTGGCTATGGCTGTATGCATCTCCATTTTTCAAATTTTTTTCTTATTTATTTTTTCTTTTTGTGATAATTTTTTCTTGTATTTTGTTTTACATCATACTATAGAATGAATGTAAATTTATTAGGGAAGTCTTGCCCCAAAATGGGATTTTGGTACTTACCGGTAAATCCTTTTCTCTGATTCCACAGGGGACACTGGAGGTGCTTACGCTGGGGTATAGAGTCGTGGATAGCTGTAACTGGGCACTTTAATTAATCTAGAAGTGTGAAGCTCCTCCCCCTCTATTCCCCAGCAGCCCTCAGTTTAGAAAATGAAGACCGAGAGGAGATGGAGAACAACAGGAGTAAAGAGAAGATCACACAACAACAAAATCATACAACATATGGAAAAAACTGAACAAGCAGGCAAAGAGCGCTAAGGTGGGCATCCAGTGTCCCCTGTGGAATCAGAGAAAAGGATTTACCGGTAAGTACCAAAATCCCATTTTCTCTTTCATCCACTAGGGGACACTGGAGGTGCTTACGCTGGGGACGGCCCAAAGTTTTCCCCACGGGGGGTGAGAGCTCTGAGGAACCTGCAGAACAAAACGGCCAATACTGGAAGTTGAAGCCGCAAACGAATCAAATCTGTAAAACTTCACAATGCTGTGAACAGAAGACGCACCCACAGTACGTGTGGAATAAGTTGAAATGGACAAAAGAGACTGATGACCAAAGCTGAAATAAGCTTGATGGATAGCCAGCCTAATCCATCCTGCCAACATCTGCTTGGACCCTGGCCAATTCCTTCGAACAGCATCATAGAGGACAAAAAATGACTCAGACTTACAAAGGGTGCCTTCCTAGCAATGGAGATGCGGAGGGCTCGAACCACATCTAGGGTAGAAGAAACACTCGAGTCCTCTACCAGAGAAGGTATCAAAATAGGCTGATTTATGTGGAAAGCCGACAACCTAGGAAATAAGATGGGTACTGTCCTGAGTACCGCCCTATCACAAAACACACGGTAAGGCTTATAGGACAGAGCCCCCCTTCCAAAACTCTATGAGCCAAAGCCAGGAGGACAGTCTTCCAAGACAAATACTGAATATCAAGAGGTTCAAACATAGAAGACAGAATAAACAAAAATACCAACTTCAAGTCCCAGGGAGCTATAGATGGTACGAAAGGAGACTGCAACCACAACCCCCCATACGAAACGTCTGCACCTCAGGTATGAGGGTCAACGTGCGTTGAAAGAAAATAGAAAGAGCAGAGCCTGCACTATCAAAGATCCTAGGCGAAAACCTAATCTAATCCCGTCTGCAGAAAAAAACATAAAACTGAAAAACCGAAAAAAGTCCCAGATGATACCCCCGACTGGAAACCTTGTCACATCAGAGCACCATATGCGATGATAAAGCACAGCTGACTCCAGATTCCGGGCCTGAAGCATGGTGGGAATAACCGAGTCTGGGATGCCTCTGGGTCTAAAGATATCGGTATAAGGTATTAAACGCAGGAGCACTAAGTTGGGGTGCACGACTACAGAGGGTCTGAGTGAAGAGAAAGGGGCCACGGGTTGGCTACAAGAGGGACCAAAAGTCAGAGAGCCAACTTCTCTGAGGCCAGTTTGGAGCTATGAAAATGACCGAGGTTGACTCGTGTATTATTCTGTTTTGTAGACGAGGAATTAGTGGAATCAAAGGAAATAGATAAACCATGTCGTAGGTCCATGGAAATGTTAGTGTGTCACCTGCCTCCGCCTGCAGATCCAAAGAGCTTGACACGGATGTTGGGAGCTGATGAAGCAATCAAGACATCAGGAGGTCTATCTGAGGACGACCCTATCAATGCACACTAGTGCGTGGAACACGTCTAGGTGAAGCTTCCATTCTCCGGGATAGATATCCTGGTGACTGAGGTAATTCACTTCCTAGTTGTCTACTCCCAGGATGAATACTGCCGACAGGATTACAGACTGCCTCTCGGCCCACCCCGGAGAATCTGAGTTACTGCTCGCATGTGACTTCGAATCCCGTCCCGGCGGTTGATGTAAGCAACGGCCGTCACGTTGTCTGACTGAACTCTTACTGGAAAAGACCTTAGAAACTGCGATGCTTCTAGCAGAGCATTGTAAAGTTCTCCGAGTTCCAACACATACATGGGCCACCGTCTTTCCTGTGGGGACCAACGACCCTGAAAATGATAGTCCAGGACCACTGCTCCCCATCCTCGGAGGCTGGCATACGTTGTCACTATTATCCAATCCCACACTCTGAATAGTCGTGCCAAGAGATTGTTCGATTGTATCCACCAGAGGAGAGCCAACCTGGTAACCATGGCCAAACGGATCAATCAATGTAGGTGATACCCTGACCGCTGAGAAAGCAGATTTAACTGGAAAAGTCGGGACTGGAATTGTCCCAAAAGCAGCTACCATCTTCCCCAATAGACGGAGACAAAGAAACTTGGACCCCTCATCGTTCTGAGGCTTAGCTGACCTAGCAACCGGATATCCTGGGCTTTGTCTTCCGGAAGGAAAATTCTCTATTATGCATAGTCAGGACCATCCCCAGAACTGGAGTCTCTGGGACGGATTCAGATTGGATTTCTTGAAATTGATTATCCAACTGAGCTGTGTTAGAGTCTTGTATGTCAGTGAGGCGTGGGTCCAAGAGAAGAGAATCTGATGGAGCCTAGATTAACAGGTCGTCCAAGAAAGGAATTATGTTCACTCTTTATGACCGACATAATTTTGGTGAAAAAACACGGGGAGCAGAGGATAACAATGTCCGAAACAGATAATTTTTTTTTTTTTAATAATGCCAAACTCAGGAAGGCCTGATGCGGTTCCCAAATGGGGACATGGAGACAGGCATCTTTGATATCCAGAGAAAGGAGGAACTCCGCTGGTTTCAAACTCGCAATGACAGACTGAAGTGACTCTATTCTGAAATGATATATCTTCAGATACTGGTTTAAAGATTTCAGGTTTAGGATGGGCCTGACCGAACCATCCGGCTTTCTGGAAGTACTAGAGTCCAAGCCCGTAATCAGGGGCAGAACTATGGGAGACAATGGAGGCGCCTTCCGCCGGGCTCCAGCTATGAAGGGGGCACCTCCTCCACTGTCCACAACATATTCACCTCACTTAGGGCCGTAACTGTGTACCCGGAGTGTACCGTCACAGCCGCCCAATACATTGCACCCCTTCCCGGCACCTGAGAAGCCACCATACACTAGTGGAGAGCTCCATGTCAGACCATCAGCTGCTCCCTTCGTCTATCTATAGTCTGTCTGCATGAGAATTGCTACATTACAGTGTCAGCGGCTGTGATGGGGGGCACCAAATTATAACTTGCCTCCGGGCATCTGGGATGAACTTACGCCACTGCCCGTAATCAACTGGTCTGCCCAGCCAGTCACGGCCTTGTTAACCCAGGCACTAAGAGCATAGGTCTAAGTTGACCCCCCGCTGTAGTATAAATAGATTGCAGTGTTGTCTCCAACTTACGATCCGACGGGTCCATAAGTACCATATCACCCGATACCGTAAGCGTTGTATTCTTAGAAGACAAGAACAGACGCATCTACAGGAGGAGGTGTATCCCACTTGTCCATCACAGATGATGGAAATGGATAGCTGGATGGGAACGACGTGGAATCTAGAACCTCATATCCGGTTGTTTCCAGGTCACTGAAAGCTGTTCTTGAAGCTGTTGCGAGAAAGGAAAAACAGCCGATCTTTTTGTTGGTCATCAAATAATTCAAACGCCTGGGTTTCTTCAGGTAGATGAACAATCTGCCTGACTGCCAGAATTTTTTTTTTGCTCCTCCCCATGTTATTCCAATACACCCTCCCCCGTGTCTTTTTGTGCGAGGAATTCCTCGTTCGGCTCCTCTGACTGGAGGACTTTGGTTAACCCAGCCACCAAGGGGGGTTGAGACCTATGAGCCTCAGCCAATGCTGACATTAAATCCACCATTACACCTACCATGTGAGCGGCCCATGGAGGAGTGGGTGAGGCAGTAATAGCCACAGGGGGATCTATTACTAAACAAGAAACACATAACGTGGATCCATTAGCATGTGACTTAGAATGTTTGTTGTTACATTTGGAACAACAAACATCTTTTGAGAAGCCTTAGTCCTATTTGTCATTTATATAACACAGTCACTCAGAGAGTTTAAGCAGAAATGTAAGGCACTGCAGACCACTTGTGGCGCCTCACAAATAAAATGCAATAATAATAATAATAGTATACACATACAGATATATATAGTATGCTGAGACAGAAGGCTGATATTGGGAACAGAGGAGGAGAAACACCACTCACTTTCCCACAGATAAGAATATTGCTCACTATATACACCTCACACACAGCCCCCTTGACAAGGATCCTGCAGTATAGGTATAGGAGCAGTCCAGCCTTTTGTAATTATGCTGCACACTACATGAATAAGGGAGAGATGCAGGCATTAGTACATTAAAAATGACAGCCACGCTGTTTAATACAGCCACTTGCCGCTTACAGGAGAGAGCGCCCGCTGTGGCTAATCTCCGCCCCCTTTTCATGCCCCAAGGGCTCCAAAGATGGCTGCTAGCAGATCCATTACCTCCCCCTCCGCGCTACACTGTGTGTATCAGCGGGGAGAGGGGAGAAGCAGGGAGACGCGCTGTAGCGCTATGTCTGCCTGACACAGCGCAGACAAGCTGTATAGCGCCGTCAGCGGTGCGGGAGCCGGGGGTTGATGAGCTGTAGCGCTATTTCTGCTTGACACAGCACAGACATTCTGTGAAGTGCCAGACAGAGGGGCGGGAACCAGGGGATGCGCAGCCTGTTACTCACTGCGTGTCCCCTGAAGTCTCTCTCGGCAGTGCAGCAGTCTTCTCTTCTTAGTGTGAAGACTTGCTGTGGCGATAAAGGAGCTGTCAGGTGCTTTTAGCATAAGCCCTGTGCACTCCTTCCTGATTTTCCATGGAAAATCAGGGCGCCAGGTACCCGGACCCCACCTTTTATAGAGGTGGCGAAGGGTACCATTAGTAGTGTAAAAGATGTTATAAAATAATAAAAATAATATAAAAGAAATCAGTAGCATTGCTGGAGCACAGCCTGTAGTGAACAGCTCCTAGGGCACATTTTCTAAACTGAGGGCTGCTGGGGAATAGAGGGGGAGGAGCTTCACACTTCTAGATTAATTAAAGTGCCCAGCTCCAGCTATCCACGCCTCTATACCCCAGGGTAAGCACCTCCAGTGTCCCCTAGGGATGAAAGAGAAAATATGTTGTAATGTCAAGTGGAAATGGAAAAACAACCCATATAAAACTGTGTTGTTGTTTTTTTAAATTGCAGATAAAAGACAATAATCGATTGCATAAGTATTCATTCCATGGATTTGTTTTGATTTACATAAGCAATTTTTGCACTGTTACTCCAGTTCCAACAGTTTGGATGTTGACAATTGGTGGTCATCCGTTTTGAAGTCATTGAACACTTTCTCAATGTGTCTTAGGCCTGGGCTTTGAATGTTTCAATCCAATGGCGCTTCTGATCGCGTTTATGCTAAATATTTAAAAAGACAATGCTTTTACTAGCAAGACAAGGCTAGTAAAAGTATTGCCCTTTCATATTTTGGCCATTAACATGATAAGAAGCACCGAGTTCTATAACCCAGCGTGTCCTACTTAAACCCCCAGGACTGTTTCAATGAGAAAACTCCACAGCTAAGAAGAAATCTCAATCACTTTTGTTTTAAGGAGATTCATGTATTGCTTTCCAGTAGCAACCAAGTGGTTGCTGGTAACTGTAGCAACCAAGTGGTTGCTGGTAACTGTAGCAACCAGTACTGTGTAAACAAATGTTGCATCTGCATATTGATACTACAGTGTACATTGAATTATAGGTACCAATTAAAGTTGTATAAAGATACATGGCATGCTGTCAGGAATTGCTTGAGATCAGTGGCAAATGTGTACAGGATACAGGACATGCGGTGTACTTAGGCCCCCGATGCGCCAAATGGTATTACACCTCCTAAAGACGCTCATAGTGGGAGTCTGAGCCCTTGCACGCGCAGACGCACGGATGTACCCCAGGGTAGGGATTGTAGTGATATTTGCATAAAATCGTCGACATGCAACTGGTATAAGACGCACACACAAGTGAGCCGCTACAGCCAACTCGGAATTCACCCCAATGGTCAATTGTTTGAATATGTTGCTATAAAGTCAGAGCAAAACTTAACATGTAAGTTAGAAAATGTCTATTAATGACAGATATCGTATAAGAAATGTTTGGGAATACAGATTTGCACCATTACCATAGATATAGTTTTTTTGTTCAAAAATGTCCAATTAGATAAAATATTATCATGACTGTATTTTGCTTACAACAAATTTATATTAAGCTTTTTATTGTTATATTTGCTCACACTGCTGACACATATCATGGTAATTGCAAGGCATAAAAATAGATGTAAATGAAAGTATAATAATATGATGGTGAATATAACACTACCAGTATATGAGATGTGTTTCACATACAGTGACATGTGGCATTATAATTAATGGGAACAGGTATTTTTAAAGATGTAGAAATGTATTTGGAAATGCTTTCTCACTCCACACAATTCTCATTATTCCATTATTTGACATATTTAAGCTTCACGTCTAGCATTTTTGAACATTAGGAGAAGTGTATGGAAGTAAAATATATCACAATGATAATATTATTTAAAAATAATACATCTATATCATTTGTCAGTTCATATATTTTGCTACTGGTTTCCTTGTGTTTCTTTTAGATATAGTCTAATTACATGACCACTACCTCCTCCATCTGACTCCAGCTCTACTTACCCAGGTAGTATGCTATTACTGTGCTGACAGTGCAGTAGCTAGGACAGTATGGGAAATTATTACCTCTATCTCTGCCATCCATTTATAGGAGTATGTGACAAAGTGGACAATTCCAATGCTCCAAAATTCTTTGATAATGCTGAAATAGGATGTTATAATTTTATAGAATAGTGTTTAGGTCATCAGATGTATCAAGCCTTGGAGAGGAGATGTAGTTATGCGGCCGCCGGTTTCAATCCCGACAGCGTAATCCTGGCAAGGGATTTAACATAGGCGTCGAAATACCGACGCCTATGTTAATCCTGACGCCGGACACCGAGGACGCTGGATCAATCGTCCTCTCTGCCGGGTAAGTATACGCTTAGGGCCTGAATCAGACCCATTCGCAAGCAGCCGCTCGCTCGTTCCTGGCCAATGTTATGCAATTGCGCATGCGTATACATCAGTGAGCGTGCGCAAACTAGTCCGAGCGAACGGAAAGAGCTAATTCGCCCAGCAAAGACAGCCGAATGGAATGATTGACAGGAGAGGCCGTTTGTGGGTGGTAACAGGGGCAGGCCAGTGGTAACGTGAGAGTGGAGGTGCGAACGAAGGCGTGCCTGAGTGTTTCAATGCTATTTCAGTGGCGTGCATAAGTAACAGGCAGCGTCATAATACACGTCACCTGGCTGGTTTTTTACACTGAAGTGATCGCAGTGCTTGCTGTAGGGTACAGTCAACCTCAAGTGCTGCGATCAGTTCCGATGGAACTCGATGTACCGATAGTTGCAAACACTTACTGGAGATGACGTATGCTAGTGGGCGTCTAAAGACAGGCTGGTTGGCATCTGCATACACAAAGTGATCGCTTGCCAAGACATAGTGGGCGTGCCTTGCCGTGCAATCGCCTGCCTTGACGTCACTTAGTGGAATTTGCATACGCTGGGAGCGAGCGGCCACATCTAGCGAGCGGGTCTGAATTAGGCCCTTAGCCCGGGATGGGGTGGTTAGGTTTAGGGACCCCTGGGGGAACTTAGGGTTAGGCACCTCCCCCGGGGAAGGTTAGGGTTAGGCTAGGGGAAGGGGGAGTAAGGGTTTGGCACTAGAGGGGAGATTAGGGTTAGGCACCCCTAAGGGAGGGTTAGGGTTATGGGGGAAAGGGGAGAGAAATAAAGTACCAACCAATCTGCTCCTAACTTTTACAGGTTGTGTTTGAAATATGACAGTTAGGAGCTGATTTGGTTGGTACTTTATCTTTCTCCACTTTATCTCTCTCCAAAACTTGATACATCTCCACCTTAGTTTTAGTATTATTTCTTTTTTAAACCTGTTAGTCTTCCCCTTCCATGATATATGTTCGGGTTTTCTTAATTTACTGTGTATGTGTTTGTATTACTCATTAATATCTATTTGTATTAAGAAAAGTACTCAGACCCACATTATCTTTTAATCAATACTAGCGACCCGCCCCGGCCTTGTGGGGGAGCAATTTAGAATTTACGGCAATAGTCCATTTTCTAATTGAGGTCTTATATGATTGCCTTGTACTGTAGGTGACATTAGTCGTTTTTCCTCCTGACAATCAACATGAAAAGAATTTGTTTTGACGAAACATGCAAAAGGGCCACGTAAAGTTATCCATGAACAAAACAGTCTCCACTTAGGTCACCTTCAGCCACGTTAAGTGTCTGTCCCTGTGCTGTATTTATGGTCATGCCGAAGCAGACTCTTACCTGGGAATTGGACTCGTTAGAAATTAAAGAATAATTTTCCACATAAATAAAAGCGGAACAGTAAAATAAAGGGAAAAACTGAAAGATTGTATCAGTAATCAGGTCTTACATCAATTTTCCTGGAGAAACCGGCTAATATGTATTAATCTCTGCATGGTATAAAATAATGTCCATCGTTGTGATATATCTTAAACGGTTTAGGCAGCGTGAGCCAAGAAAGCCTGCCTATTGTCATATGCTAATGTTTCATAAACCTAAACTTTCCTCAACTAATAGTCTAGAATAGCGAAAACTGCATCAAAATCCGTCCAGTGGTTCCCGAGATTAGCCCGGATTAAGACAGGTGCCTACCAGGGGCTTTATTTTATACTATGTATAGATTTAATAAAAGTTACATTTGAACAATATGGATCCATCAAAGAGTGCCCCACAAAGGAGTTTTCATTTCCCCCTTTTGTCCTACTGCCTACTTCTACTATTATTGATGTCCCATTTTTGGGGGGAGTCTAGGGCCTGATTCAGCAGCGGACTCAGTTTTGGATATTCACGCAGATTCCTGATAATCTGCACATGCACAGGGCCTGTTCTGTGCATGTGCAGAATGGGTGCTGCGAGATTGCATGCAGGCCTCTCTATGCCAGGCAGAGGTGTTTGTAGGGGCACGGGGTTGGCCTGCATTCCCAGAAATTATTCATTATTCATTAGGTCTGTGAGACAGCTGCAGTAACTATAAGTGTTGGTGGTGAGAGGTAATTTTATACCATGTAAAATGAATGTGGGGGGTAGGGGGCAATGTTTATTATAAGGGGCACTTGGCCTCTGTGACGACATTTGTAAATCCTAGTCTGGATGGCCTAATTTTCCATCTTCACTCCCTCTCATGTCAAAAGCTGGCTATAAACCATGAGATAGGCTTGTCACCTAGCACAAAAGTGACACGTCTTTAAATGACCCCTACCATGAGCTTCTCATAGGAGAACAACAGAGTGACCTGCTTTGCACAATACCTGCCAGCACACAGTGACTCCACATAACATACAGGGCAAATACTAATCAATGTTAGGATTATACAATTACATATTTAGAAATATGAAGATGTATGGCATCCCATACAATACTTGCCGATTTCAGCAAGTTCCTCTCTGGAAGGTCCATGGAATTGGAGGTCCAGGTGGGTGGAATGTGGCTGGGCACTGCAAATCATATGATTGCAGCTACATGATGCTTTGCAGGGATTACCCCCTTTGCATCACTGGAGGCGGACCATGATGCCATGATTCTTAGGAAATCATGTCATCATGCCCTTTGCCCCACCCACTTTCCCTAAGAAGTTATCACGGCCTACGAGTAGTGGTAGAATTGCTCACTTTCCCATGAGTCTGCAGACTCTCCCCAAATTCACGAGTCTCCTGCAAGATCCAAGAAAGTGGACAAGTTTGCCCCATAAATTGAAGAAAGTTGTCAGTGACACAGGAAATTAGATGAAATGAGTTTCTGCTCAACTACCCAACTTCAAATACTTCTGTTTGATATCTATATGTTGCTAAAGCCAAACTGGGTTTGTAGGACACACAAGAAAATAGATAGTATATGTAACCCTGACCATATTCTCTATATCTGTTTTTTTTCTTCTTTTTATCAATAGTCCTATTATATTAATTAGCTTGTAATTTAGGCTTAATCTTACAGCCTGTTGCATATTGTCAAATCTAATGTAATAACAGACTTCACTTTTCCACTCAGCGTCCCAGTGGACAGGTTATCATGTCATTGTTTTACATTGCCAAGCAGTAACTTTTAAACTGTCAAATGTATGGGAAGACTCAGCAATAACTTAATTTGTGCAGACTGATGTCATACTTGAAATAGTATACTTGTAGTTAATAAATGAGTCTGATATTACTTTCAATGTTTCAGTTTAACGTACCCCTAATGGCTATCTTGTTTTACAGGTTTTTTTTTTACCAATATAAGAAAAAATTAGTCTACCTTTAGACTAGCCGGCATCGGCTGCTTCGCAAAGGGCAGCTCTTATCGCAAGAGCTGTCCTTTGCGAAACTAATCGCATATGTTAGTACATATGCGATTAGTCATTTTGCGGTGACTGGCGGGATGTACACCACAAGGTTAGTACATCCTGCCAATTACCTAGTGGAAAATATATGGTTTTGTACCTATTTCAATTTTAAATTCCTAAAGCAAAATAATCCATTTACAAATCTACATTTTTGAAAACAGTTAATTCCTGAAACTATCAACTGGTATGTGAGCTCTGACACTTGTACATCAAATACAGTATATTAACCTTTCTATCACAGCGAAGTATGTACAAATCCCTCTGCTGAGATCACCCATACCGTCTCTGTATATGACATAGGGATGTGCGCCGGACCATTTTTGCCGGATTTGGATTTGGTTCTAATTCGTCGTCCGGCTTTGGATTTGGATTTGCCAAACTGCGGTGACTGGATTTGGATTTGGATTTGGATTTTTTTACAAAAATTGACAAAAAAAGCTAAAATCACATAATTGGTCTTTTTTTTCTTCCTAGAGTATTATTAACCTCAATAACATTAATTTCCAGTCAATTTAGACCATATCACATCTTATAATATTGTTTTCAACATTATTGGCCAAAGGTTGCAGTGAGCTGACTGGTTACTAAGCGACAAAGCAGCGGCACAACGACACAGACACCACAGTATAAAGCACATCTATGACATATTGCCTCACAGCAGTGGCAGAAATGAAAAGTAGTGCACCCACCCAGTGGGGTACGGCCAGCAGAATCACAGTACTTGTTTACATAGTGGGCTACGGCCCAAGGAGTCACAGTGCAAAATCTTATTCACATTACACCGCACATAGGGCCTGATTCACATTACACCATAAAGTAGTGTCTCTTATTTATGTTACGACACACAGTAGTGCCCCTTTTACACAATGCCCACAGTAGTGACCCTTTTACACAATGCCCACAGTAGTGCACCTTTTACACAATGCCCACAGTAGCGGTGTCCCTTACACAATGCCCCCAGCAGTGGTGCCCCCTATGCACTCCCCTTAGTAGTAGGGTCCCCTATGCAGTGCCCCCAGTAGAATGCCCCCCAGTAGAATGCCCCCCATTAGCAGGCCCCCCCAGTAGTATGCCCCCCCAGTAGTATGCCACCCAGTAGTATGCCCCCCATTAGCAGGCCCCCCCAGTAGTATGCCCCCCATTAGCAGCCGCTCCAGTAGTATGGCCCCCCCAGTAGTATGGCCCCCCCAGTAGTAGGCTGCCCCAGTAGCAGGCTCCCCCCAGTAGTAGCCACCCCTCTATTATGGCCCCCCCTGTAGTATGGCCCCCCAGTAGTAGTAAGCCCCCCCAGTAGTATGACCCCCCAGTAGTATGGCCCCCCCAGTAGTAGTAAGCCCCCCCAGTAGTATGCCTCCCCACCAGTAGTATGCCCCCCCAGTAGAAGACCCCCCCCAGTAGCAGACCCACCCCATTAGTATAGCCCCCCAGTAGCAGGCCCCTCAGTAGTATGGACCCCCAGTAGCAGACCCCCCCAATAGTATAGCCCCCAGCAGTAGCAGACCCCCCCCCAGTAGAAGGCCCCCCCAGTAGTATGGCCCCCCCCGCACCCCCAGTAGCAGACCCCCCCAGTAGCAGACCCCCAAAATAAAAATAAAAACTTACCCGAATCCCCGCTCCGGCGCCGTCCGCTCTGCTGTCACACGCTGAGGAGGGAGCCGGAAGACGGAGCTCATGTGTGAGCTCCAGCCGGCTCCCTCCGTACAGCAGCCAATGAGAGTCTGTGTGACTCTCATTGGCTGCTGTAACAAACACACAGCTGCCGCTGGCGGCTGTGTGTTTGTTCTGTGTAGGGCAGACCGCTATCACAGCGGTCTGCCCTACACAATAGGAGCCCTGATGTCGGATTCTCTAGTGAGAATCCGACATCAGGCGGCCGCCGTTCGGCCCCGAACGGGGATCCGAGTCAGGCGGTGAACACCCGAACAGGGTTCGGGTGGACTCGGATCCCCAATGTTCGGAGCGGTTCGGATTCCACAGAATCCGAACCGCTCATCTCTAATATGACATATGCTGTATTTTACAACCAGCTGAAACAGTTTCCGTGGGGCCGGTCGTGGGCAATCGTATTGCAGTAAGCCTTCTATAAATATTATTTACTAAACAATTTTGGAAAGTTAAGCAAGTACTGTATCTGCCTTGCAGTCAGTGGTCAGGATCTCACTGTAAAACAATGCAGCTTACATTAATATCAATAGCCAGGTATAGTGTATAAAATACTGAATATATTCAATTATTGAATGAAACATTTCATCCAAAAGTAATAATAATGTGCAAGGGAGTTAATGATGTGTCAGTGTCTGCTCTGATGTGTGGTGGCTGTGCAATGCAGGCTGGGGTATTCCAAATACAGTGTAACAGAGGTACCTTGAGATATTCCCCCATGGCTTATTTACAGACATGTATATATACTTATAGTGTTTCTGAGCTAGTAATCAGAAATCAACTCCCTCACCCTAATCCTGACCAGTCTGCTTCCTGCCTGGCACAACTAATAAAACGGAAATCGCATGTCTAAATATTGAAAGCCCTCATGCATCTAGCGAGTATATCATAATACAAAGTTGTCTGGTCTCTAACATTCCATTTATTTTCCTATCCACCACACACAACTTACAACTCTCGGCCAGCCAGTTAGCCCTATAAAGCTAATACACTGAAATCTTGTTTCTAAGGGCTCTATATACTATCATTATTTTTAGTAAAATAAAGTAAAATAAAGGTGTTTTCACACCCTTTTCACATTATTTTAGTTTCACCTAAAGTTACTACTGGCAATTGGAGTAGAATTCGTAAAATTCTTCTCCAAGCCCTAATTATCACTTATTTTTAGTAATCAGATTGCATTTCCTATCATTGTAATGGAAAATGCGATCTGCCTGGTAGTTACTAAAAATAATTTGTGAAAAAAATACCGGGGGAAGCCCTGTGACAATAACGCCACCTGGAGGTGGCGTTATCCAGGGTCTCCCCCAGTTACCGGACTCCTGCTCTGCTCTAACAGGCAGAGCAGAGCCCGGAGCCGGCCCCAGTGATCAGCTGTGTGATCTAAACAGACCACACACTGACCACTGGTTAAAAAAGAAAAAATGGTAAAAAAAAAAATAACTTACCAGAGTCCAGGGACCAGAGATCGGTACTCCGGTGATGTCCTCCCTCCGGTCAGCTGGTCTTCCATCCTGCACTGGGAACGGGTCGCAGTGCAGGATGGGATGTCAGCTAACCGGAGCCATGGAGGACATCACCGGAGCCCCGATCACTGCAGGTAAATGCAATTAAGTGAGGGGGGTCATGGGGGGAGACGCAGGGGGAAGTCACGATCACAGGGCGGGGCTTAGCGATGGGGCGGGGCATAACAGCGGTCGGTCGGCGCTTGCATGGGCACTTGTCACTGTATTTTTTTGCAAAAATGCATACCGTGAAAAGTGTGCGGAGGGGATTCGCAGGGACAGAGCTTTATCGCAAGCTCTGTCCCTGCAAGGGATTTTTAGTAAATCCCTATGATATTGGCTGAATTCGCAATGCAAATTCAGTCGGTATTGTCACACTACAATCTGCATTCAAAATGCGGATTGTAGTAAATAGAGCCCTAACAGTGGAACAATGAGCAATCATTTTGCAAAGCATAGAAAAAGTGAGGGAGCACTAAATGAATGTGGGTAAGTTTTATTATAAAATCAATGCAAAAAAATGCCTCAATATAAATGCACCAATCAAAATAACATCAATATAAACAATAGGGCACATACTGTATATACGCATATGTACTAGACAAAAACAATAAAAGTAATTGAGGGAAACAAAAAGACTATAAATGAAGTTTGAAATAAAAGATAAAACCTCATACATGAAGATTCCCCGGTGATTATATAAAATGCGCTATTCAAACGCGGACAATGGTTTGAGAAAACATTCCACTAAGACATGTCGTATAGTAGTAGTTAGTGATTAGTAGGTTCCCCTGGTGGCACTGGTCTTTTGGCCGCCTATTCATGGTCCAAAGTGCCCACGGCTTTCTAGTACACCATCAAATTCATCTGCACCGGATATGCCGGCTCTGATACACACAGGGGAGACATGTTTTTTTGTTTATATAAGAGGGTCAACATCTCTATTCTGGTAGCAGCAGTTGACTGTGGGTTTTAATCAGTATTGTTACATATTTTGATTTAACATACTTTAACACCTTTTATTGTGTTGTTTCAATTGGCAAAGCACTTTGGGTAACATTTACAAAGAGGGATGATGCTCAAAACCACCGAATTTACTAAAGTTTGATTCGACCTTCTAAACTCAATCTATTTTTGAACCCTGATCCCCGATACAAACCCACTGTAAAAACTATACTGATTAGTAGTGCTGCTCAGATCCTTAGGATCCATGCAGCCTTTTCTATATGATTTGGTGTAAAAGGTGGAGAACAAAATAAAAAATAAATGTGGGGTTCTCACAAAATTGCTAAACAGCACTAGACTTCTAAGTTAGGAGGGGAAGGGATGGGGTGTTGGGAGTATGGGGTCCCCCTGGATTCTCCTCTAATCAGCACTAGGCAATACCAGGCAGGGCTGTTAGCACTATAGCAGGGGCAGGCACAAGGTCTGTGGTCCCCATACCATAGTAGTGCCAAGTAGCCCTAAGCCAGTCAGCTGTGCTTTGTCAAAATGACCAGGGGGGCAAACATTCAGGGATCTCCTTATTTTTCCATTTCCATCCTACAGTTAATAGTCTAGTGCTAGTTAGAAATTTGCGGGATAGGACTCCCAGACATTTTTTTTCTGTTTTTTAAATAAAATCCTGTAGAGAAGGCGTAATTTACCAAAAACATCTCTCAGAGCAAATAATTTCTCTGTGTGTCTTTTTGTGGCAGGTTCTAAACAGATAGCTTTTTCAATTTTGAGCTTTGTAAATCAGAAGGATGAAGCCCTGCCAGCAAAATGCTGCAATGGGGATGTAGTTACTAGGGATGGGCGCCGACCCCCATGTTTCGGTTTTGGTTTTAGATCTGGATTTGGTTTTGCCAAACCACCCTCAAGTGTTTTGGTTTTTGATCTGGATTTTTTAAATAAGAAATAGATAGAAAGTTTAAAAACATCTAAAATCATGTAATTTATGCAATCCAAAACCCGAAATTCAGATTTAACCCTGCGTCAGGCGCACCTCTGGGTCTCCCAGGTTCAGACGCAGTGCGCCTGACAGGCGCCTGTTATAAAATCATCATTAGCACCTAATTAACTCAATTCTAACATTCTTAAAGTAATCAGTGACCTTCATTAGGATGTACAAAGAGAGAATATATGGAAATATGATTCACAAAACCACATTTATTAACCTTAAAGCAAGTAAAACAAAAATACTAAATTTTAAGAGGAGCAGTGTGCCTAAGAGGCCGCCCTGGACAAACCTACATATTTCCGCAAAATACCCACAATCTTTGTAATTTACATTCATAAAATGAGTAAAATATACACAAAATTGTGAGAAAATAAATAGAAATACGTCCTTTCAAAAGTCGGATGAGTTCGGGTGCAATGAGCCTGAGAGGCCAGGAAGGTCACTACTGCACTCTACGCAGGCGGCGGGAAAGCTGACTAGGGGGGTTTCAAACAACACCTAGAGATAGGAAGGTACTAGGAGGGGCAGGCCCCTGTGCCCCCTTGCGGTGGAGAGGTGAGCGAGAACAGCTTTGCGGCATCTGTCGGGCCAGCTGCGCCTGATCCAAGGTTAAAATCCGAATTCCAAACCGCAAAAAGATCAGAACCGCGACCCGGATTTACACAGATCTCCTTATGAGATTAGAATTGCGACTCGGATTTACCCGCATTCACGAAATTCGTGTGGATTCGGATTTCTGGAGAACCGAACCACATATCTCTAGTAATAACCTGCCGACAGACTGGATGCCGGATGTTGAAATCTCGGCGTCGGAATCCCGACCCGGGACTAAACGTAAGCGTCTAAATCCCAACGCCATTTTAGATATCGACGCCGGAATCCCAACAGATGGCATACCAAACGTACTGTAAGGTTATCAGGGCCGTGTTAGGTGTTAGCTGCAGAGGGGATGGTTACGTTTATGCACCACAGGGGAGTTAGGGTTAGGCTCCCTTGTCGGGATACTGAGCATCAGGATGCACTGTCAGTATACTGTATTGCCAGCTGGCATCCTGACTCCCGGTATTTCATACCCAACCCGCTACAATGACGTTGGAATTTTAAACCCAACATTTAGTAAGTTTCCCCCCCTATTAACCACTACGGTACAGTATTCATATTGGAAAAAAAAGACTTGTCTGGTTTAAAAGCCATCTTTAACTTTTTAAACCTCAATTTCTGCAAATAACTCTGGCAAGAAATTAGGAACACATGGCACTGCAGAGGAAACGGGCCCATGGAGCAACTGCATCTCAGTTGGCATGTATCTATAATTGGTGCAGGTTGTGCAGGGCATACAGGCGCCGGCGTCTTAAGAACAATTGTTTAAGACTATTGGACCCACCTGCCACTCTTTAGCGCTCAGGAGGGCAGAGCCAGATTACGGCTTTTGGGGTCCTCTGGCACTTAAGACAGGGGGAACCTAATAGTCTAAAACAGACATTCTCAAATCCAGGCCTCAAGTACCCCAAACAAGCCATGTTATCTGTATTTATTGAATCATGCACAGGTGAGTTTGCTTGGTCATTCATTTTAACACCTGTTTACACAGATAGAAATCCTGAAATGAAGTCCCATTAGGTTTACTTGAGGGCTCTTGTTGAGAACCACTGCTGTAAAATGAAGAGCATAGTGTCATCGATCATGATAGACATAAAGGGAGTTACTAGGAGCTGGTAAATATTAAAGAATATATATAGTATATATATATATATATATATATATATATATATATATATATGATGTGCACAGACCACCGTGTCTTAGTTTTGGATCCAGATTAATCCTCATGTTTTGGCTTTGGATCTGTATTAAAATTACTTAGTTTTGACCTATTAGCATCCAATCTAAAACCCAAGTTCCGTAGCACAGGAAGAGGCGAGCTGAGACTCGGTTCGACATGGTACCCTAAAGTGATTTTGAATTCGGACTTGGTTTGCCTCGGAACCCCTAAATTTGGTTGTTGTTGGTTCTCTGAGAACCGGACCCACACATCTCTAGTATATATAAAATGTAATAAGATAAAGTGTGGTGGGTTTACATTGCAGCTTACTGTGGATGTTTGTTATGAAACACCCTTGTATATTTATAAGACCCCCTAGAGCTTCCTACTGAGATCTTCTGCCTATAATAACCACAGAGTTGAATACACTCACCGGTACTTAGGAGGCCGCCAGGACTCAGGCAGCAGGGGCTCATACAATATAAGGGTGATCACAGGATATTGGCAGGAATAGATGCAGATACTTTACAAGGTCTGGGTAAATGCAGAATCAGCATCCACAGGGTTAATTGCAGAACAGATAGTCTGGATAGCAAACAGGTGAATTAGCATACAGCCACAATAATCCAAATAGCAAGACTTGCAGGTGTAGCAGCAGATCACTCCCAATTTTGCCTAAGAACACAGCCATGAATAAAGAATGGTACCAAAACATCCTCCAAGAGCAACTTTTCCCAACTATCCAAGAACAGTTTGGTGATGAACAATGCCTTTTCCAGCATGATGGAGCACCTTGCCATAAGGAAAAAGTGATAACTAAGTGGCTTCGGGGAACAAAATATTGAAATTTTGAGTCCATGGCCAGGAAACTCACAAGACCTTAATCCCATTGAGAACTTGTGGTCAATCCTCAAGAAGCAGGCGGACAAACAAAACCCACAAATTCTCCAAGCATTGATTAGGCAAACAGCACTAGACTTCTAAGTTAGGAGGGGAAGGGATGGGGTGTTGGGAATTATGTGGCCCAGAATTCAATTGACAAAATGCCAGGATGAATTGCAGAGGTCTTGAAAAAGAAGGGTCAACACTGCAAATATTGACTCTTTGCATAAACTTAATGTAATTATCAATAAAAGCCTTTGACACTTATGAAATGCTTGTAATATTACTTCAGTAGTATACCATAGTAACATCTGACAAAAAGGTCTAAAAACACTGAAGCAGCATACTTTGTGAAAACCAATACTTGTGTCATTTTCAAAACTCTTGGCCATGGCTATACTGTATATATACTGTGTATATATATATATATATATATATATATATATATATACACACACACTTGTGCAAGGCAGATATTTGTATTAGCAGAAACACTACAGCAGAGATGATATTCACTGTGCCAGCACAGGTGTGTTCAGCAGATATTCTGTTCACCACCTTGAACTCCCTCCTCTGCTGACCCCTTCCTCACCTTCTCTCCTTTCTCTCTGCCCTTGACTTTGCTACCTACTTTACATCTAAAATTTACTACATACAGTCAGTCAGGACATCATATCCCACCAGTCCCCCAGCACTACACCTCCTCCTTTCCCGGATCATCCCTCCCCTTCCATTTCACCTACCCTGACATCCTTCTTCCCTGTATCTGGAGAGGAAGTCATGGCCCTCATCTGGTTCTCTCGGGCCCTTCCACCTCCCCCCTTGACCTATCCCTTCATGTTTTCTATGCTACCTCTCTCCTTGTGCCTGTTCCCATCTTGCCCACCTCCTCAATCTCTCCCTCTCATCTGGCACTGTCTCTTCTGCATTCAAACATGCCCTTGTCTCCCCAATTCTTAAAAAACCTACCCTTGATCCTAACACTCTCGCCAACAACCAGCCCATCTCTCTCCTCCCTTTTGCCTCCAAACTCCTTGAGCGTATTGTTTACATCCGCCTTACCACCTTCCTTTCCTCCCACTCCCTCCTTGACTCATTTCAATCTGGCTTCTGTTCTCTCTACTCCACTGAAACTGGCCTCACAAAAGTCAGCAACGACCTGCTTGCAGCCAAATCCAAAGGCCATTACTCTCTGCTCACTCTCCTTGACCTCTCTGTTGCTTTCGACACTGTTGACCACCCTCTCCTGCTGCAAATCCTCGCACACACAAAAAAATGGTGTTTATTTTTTCACTGGTGGTGTGGCAGGCTAACACACACTCACCAAAAATTGTTTCTATTTTCACACCGGTGGTGTGGCTAATATGCAATTACGCACACACAATTTGTTTTTTTTTTCACTGGTGGTGTACACACAAAAAATTGTTTTTGTTTTTTCACTAGTGGTGTGCCTAACACGCACATACAAAAAATTGTTTTTCTTTTTTTTACACTGGGGTGAAGAAGAGCACCCCTGATGGACAGAGTACCCCCTAGACAACACAGAAGAACAGCCAGCCAGCCCCTATGGACAGGACAACAGCCAGCCAGCTCCTATATGGATTAATATGGACAACAGCCAGCCCCTATGGATCCAAACCCGCTCATCTCTAGTGTGTACCCATCTTAACTCTTGCTCTATTCCCAATATTCTCCTCATATCATCTCCCCTTTCTATTCACTCTTACCTACTCTCTGTTTATGCTTCTCACTCCTTTTTAGTCTTTTCCCCACTTCTCGGTCACTGCTCTCTGTTCTTCCTCTATTCGTCTTCATCACAGCGGCATAGACATGACACCACCAGGCCCAGTACACAAATTTGGGGCAGGGCCCGGCAATGTCGGTTCACCCTCCCAAGGCCTCTGCTCTTCTCTGTGAAGCCCTGCCATTCCCAAACAGATGCCTTTGTCTAAAGATATGCAGAACTCCATGAGTGAGGCCAAAATTTAATCAAACACATCACCGTTAAGTTGCCAAAACCGAATCACTGCTTTCTATACAGATCCTAATAATCCATCAGATAATTTTTTTATACTAGAATTCAAAGAACATCATGTTTTATGCAGAAAGCTTACAGACTATTAGAGGGCAGTGATATACTGCAGACACGAAACCCGCTGGGAACCGTAATACATCAGAATGCCAGGGGCTATTTCTCTTACACTACATACTGTAAGGTCTCATACTTTGTCCAATAGAATATTTATTCTCTCCCCCCTCATGCTAATGCTCCCTATGTCCTTTGCTGTATTTTCATGTTTTACATTAGACAAATCAACAGCATTTATTTTGCTTAAAACTTTCTCCTACACTGTAGGGGCACAAGTTTGGACACCAACTATTGAGGTATCCCTCTCCATAATAGGTCCCTTGCACATGCACATGCCGCTGGCATGTGGATTTCAAAACCACAGGTCAGGAACCCAAAAATCAGTGCATCACCGGGACAGTATCACAGGGCTGTGCCGGCATGAAGAACAAGCTATATATCATGCTAGGACCGCAAACTAGAAACACTAATCCAACTCAGATTGCTTAATCACCAAACTGACCCACTACCATGGGAATCACTGTATACACTATATATACACATACGGTATACATTTTTGACTCATCAAAGTAGTAGAGATGCGCGGGTCTGGATTTCTGAGAAATCCGAACACATACGAATTTATTGGTTTCCGAGTAGGACAGGGTCAAAGTTCGGATTCACTTTTGTGTCCTGGTTTGAACCAAGCCCTGGTTCGGATTTGTTGCCGGTTCGGAACTCGAATTTAGAAATCTAACTCTGGTTTTGGATTCAGACATTTTAGGTGGTTTTATCAATTTTTATAGATTTTTAATGGATGTTTATCAATTTTTATCCGAATCCAGGGCCGGATTAACAATGGGGCAGATGGAGCTTCAGCTCCAGGCCTCCCATCAGAATAGGCCCACAGCAACTGCTCTATTGTTTCTGCTGCTGTACACAGAAAAAATAAATCCTGCTACAGCAGCTTCAGTGGAAGTTTCTTGCCTTGCCCCCCAGCCGCGACCCCCGCCCCCACCCTGGCACCTGTGGCTCAAACTCCGGAGCCGACTTAGCTTGGATAAACATGGTGGCGCAGTGGGAGGCTTCACTAGCCCTCACTGTGCTGCACACCCACACACACTGACCTGGCGCCTCCTCTGCCTCACGTGATGTCTGGACATGTGACATCGCTAAGGTTCCGCCCCACCATCACCGTGCCCTGAAAGAAGCAGCAGCACAGCAATCGCAGGCAGATCCGTGAAGGCAGCCACCTGAGGTGAGGTGTCAGTCCTTCTGACTGCTAGCCTGGATGCTGCTGAAACAGCAAGCATTTCAGTATTATGCACTGCTGAGGCTGTATATATATATATATATATATATATATATATATATACATATATATTGCACTTTATGTTGCCTGTGTATATAATGAGTTTTCTTCAATTAATCCGATGAATGCCTGGACCCTGGACTGGCTATGTGTGTGTATATAACTACATATATATGTATATCTATCTATCTATCTATCTATATATATATGTATGTATAGATATATAATATATATATATTTATAAAATATATAGAGAGCATTTTCTTATATGTAAATAAAATAAATGTGTAAAATATATACCGAGAACATGTATGATTTTTCATATGTATTTCTCTCTCTCTCCTCAGTATGAGAGAATATCCAAACATTGCAGGCACCCTCTTAAGCTGACAACCCCACCGGGAGGTCAGTGTATAGTATAAGTGAACACGGGGACACTCAATGCATAAAAAATAGACTGTAGCTTTTGTGATCCTACGTTTCAATTAGGGGTGTGCACCGGCCACTTTTCGTGTTTTGTGTTTTGGTTTTGGATCTGGATCTTTCTTCGTGTTTTGGATCTGGATTGGTTTTGCCAAAACCACCCTTCCGTGTTTTGGGTTCTGGGTTTTGTGTTTTGGATCTGTATTTTTTTGAAAAAAAGCATAAAAACAGCTAAAATCACAGAATTTGTAGGTTTTTCTGCTCCTATGCTATTAACCTCAATAACCTTAATTTCCACTCATTTCCAGTCTATTCTGAACACCTCACACCTCACAATAGTGTTTTTATGTCCAAAAGGTTGCACCGAGGTAGCTGGATGACTATGCTAAGCGACACGAGTGGGCGGCACAAACACGTGACCCATCTAGGAGTGACACTGCAGTGGCAGACAGGATGGCAGTTAGAAAAACTAGGCCCCAAACTGTACATAATGCAAAGAAAAAAAAGAGGTGCAAGATGGAATTGTCCTTGGGCCCTCCCACCCACCCTTATGTTGTATAAACAGGACATGCACACTTTAACAAATCAATCATTTCAGCGCCAGGGTCTGCCACACAACTGTGGCTGAAATGATTGGTTCGTTTGGGCCCCAACAAAACAAGCTGGCAATTAATGTGTCCCTGCACAAACTGGCTCTACGGAGGCAAGATGTCATCCTCATCCTCCTCATCCACCGATTCCTCACCCTCTTCAGTGTGTACATCCTCATCCTCACAAAGTATTAACTCGTCCCCACTTGAATCCACCACCACAGGTCCCTCTGTACGTTCTGGAGGCTGGTCTCCCTGGAAGAGCAGATAATTCATTTTGATGAACATCATCTTCTCCACATTCTGTGGAAGCAACCTCCTACGCCATTCTGTCAATGGTGACAGTATCATATGCAGTGACAGTAGACATGTCAGAAATTGTTGCCAGGTCCTTCAGTCCGGACCAGATGTCCAAACTTGGTCCTGCCTGCCCTGCATCACTGCCAGCGGGTTGCTTAGGATACCTAAGTTTTTTCCTGGCAGCCCCAGTTGCTGGAGAAAATGAAGAAGGAGCCGTTGACATGTCACGTTCCGCTTCAGCTGACAGTGTGTTCACCAGCAGGTCTTTGCACCTCTGCAGGCTTGTGTCGGCCGGAAAGAGAGACACCACATAGGCTTTAAACCTAGGATCGAGCACGGTGGCCAAAATGTAGTGGTCTGATTTCAACAGATTGACCACCCTGGAATCCTGGCAAAGCGAATGAAGGGCTTCATCCACAAGTCCCACATGCCGAGCGGAATCGCTCCGTCTTAGCTCCTCCTTCACTTTCTCCAGCTGCTTCTGCAAAAGCCTGATGAGGGGAATGACCTGACTCAAGCTGGCAGTGTCTGAACTGATTTCACGTGTGGCAAGTTCGAAGGGCTGGAGAACCTTGCACAACAAGGAAATCATTCTCCACTGCGCTTGAGTCAGGTGCATACCCCCTCCTTTGCCTATGTCATAGGTGGATGTATAGGCTTGTATGGCCTTTTGCTGCTCCTCCATCCTCTGAAGCATATAGAGGGTTGAGTTCCACCGCGTCACAACCTCTTGCTTCAGGTGATGGCAGGGCAGGTTCAAGAGTGTTTACTGGTGCTCCAGTCTTCGGCACGCAGTCGCTGAATGGCGAAAGTGGCTAGAAATTTTTCGGGCCACCCAAAGCGTCTCCTGCACGCCCCTGTCGCTTTTCAGAAAATTCTGCACCACCAAGTTTATTGTGTGAGCAAAACATGGGACGTGCTGGAATTTGCCCAGATGTAATGCCCGCACAATATTGGTGGCGTTGTCAGATATCACAAATCCCCAGGAGAGTCTAAGTGGGGTAAGCCACTTGGCGAAGATTTCCCTCAGTTTCTCTAAGAGGTTGTCGGCGGTGTGCCTCTTACTGAAACCGGTGATACACAGCGTAGCCTGCCTTGGAACGAGCTGGCGTTTCTGAGATGCTGCTACTGGTGACGCTGCTGCTGTTGCTGCGTAAGGTGATACATCTACCCAGTGGGCTGTCACAGTCATATAGTCCTTAGTCTGCCCTGTTCCACTTGTCCACATGTCCGTGGTTAAGTGGACATTGTGTACAACTGCATTTTTCAGGACACTGAGGACACTTTTTCTGACGTTTCTGTACAGTCTCGGTATCGCCTGCCTAGTGAAGTGGAATCTAGATGGGATTTGGAACCGGGGACACACTACCTCCATCAATTGTCTAAATCCCACTGCACTAATGGCGGATACCGGACGCACGTCTAACACCAACATAGCAGTCAAGGCCTCAGTTATACGTTTTGCTTCAGCATGACTGCTGTCGTACTTCATCCTCCTCGCTAAGGACTGTTGGAGGGTCAACTGTTTAGTAAATGTAGTGGTGTTCCTACTTCCTCTCTGGGATGATGAACGACTCCCAGCAGGAGCAACAGCAGCAGCGGCAGCAGTAGGAGTAGCAATGCAGGATCCTCCGGAGGAATCCCGGATAGGAGAGTCAGTCATGCCAGTGACATGGCCTGCAGGACTACTTCCGATCCTGACTAAGGAGGAAATTGATGAGGAGGGAGTTGACGGTGTGGTTTGCAGGCGCTTGGATACAACAGGACAACGGGATTTAGGTGTCCCTGGACTGCTTACGGTCTTAGCCAAAGTTTCTGAACTTGACAGTAACTTTTTATGAACGCGCTGCAGGTGCCGTATAAGGGAGGATGTTCCTAGGTGGTTGACGTCCCTACCCCTACTTATTTCACCTTTACATATGGCACATATGGCAAGACAGTTGTTGTCCGGATTTGGATAGAAATATTGCCAGACTAAAGAGATGGAATGTTTGGTCTTCTGCCCAGGCATGACCGTGATGGGCTTTTTCATCCCACGGACAACAACTGTCTCCCCCGGAGCCTGATTTAAACAAACCACATCACCATCAGAATCCTCCTCGCCAACTTCCTCCTCAGCGCCAGCTACACCAGTATCCTCATCCTGTTGTACTTCAACAGTGACATCTTCAATTTGCATATCAGCAAGTGGACTGTGGGTGCTCCTTTCAGCACTTGCAGGGGGCGTGCAAATGGTGGAAAGAGCCACCTCTTCCCGTCCAGTGCTGGGAAGGACAGGCATCGCAACCACCACCACACTTGGACTCTCCTTGGGGATTTGTGATATCTTCTTAGAAAGCACAGTTCTTCGCTGTGCTTTTGCCAGCTTAACTCTTTTGATTTTTTTAGTGGGAGGAGGGCTTCCATCGTCATGTGAAGCTGAACCATTAGTCATGAACATACTAGGGATCGACCTTAGCCGTTCCTTGCCACTCCGTGTCGTAAATGGCATATTGGCAAGTTTACGTTTCTCTTCAGCTGATTTAAATGTCTTTTTCAAGGTCATTTTCCTGAACTTTGCCATTTGGGATTGTATGTGCCCTCTACTATGACATTGGGCATCGGCCTTAGCAGACGACGTTGATGGCATGTTATCGTCTATGTCATGACTAGTGGCTGCAGCTTCAGCACTAGGAGGAAGTGGCTCTTGATCTTTCTCTATTTTATTTTTATCGGAGAAAGTTTGGTCCTCCATTTATGTTATATCGATTTGATATATACGTGCGGCTAAACACAGAAAATAATTTTTTTTTTGGTTTGGACTGGAGTGTACTTTCGGGGGTTACAGCACCCTTAACGGTCAAGCCAGCCGGCCCTTTACTTATGACACAGGCGCACGCTTGGCACTACTTTGTTGATGCACGTGCGGCTACTGCGCACACAATTCACAAACACAGAAAATATATAATTTTTTTTTTGGTTTGGACTGGAGTGTACTTTCGGGGGTTACAGCACCCTTAACGGTCAAGCCAGCTGGCCCTTTACTTATGACACAGGCGCACGCTTGGCACTACTTTGTTGATGCACGTGCGGCTACTGCACACACAATTCACAAACACAGAAAATAATTTTTTTTTTGGTTTGGACTGTAGTGTAATTTCGGGGGTTACAGCACCCTTAACGGTCAAGCCAGCCGGCCCTTTACTTATGACACAGGCGCACGCTTGGCACTACTTTGTTGATGCACGTGCTTCTACTGCGCACACAATTCACAAAAACAGAAAATAATTTTTTTTTTGGTTTGGACTGGAGTGTACTTTCGGGGGTTACAGCACCCTTTAACGGTCAAGCCAGCCGGCCCTTTACTTATGACACAGGCGCACGCTTGGCACTACTTTGTTGATGCACGTGCGGCTACTGCGCACACAATTCACAAACACAGAAAATAATTATTTTTTTGGTTTGGACTGGAGTGTACTTTCGGGGGTTACAGCACCCTTAACGGTCAAGCCAGCCGGCCCTTTACTTATGACACAGGCGCACGCTTGGCACTACTTTGTTGATGCACGTGCGGCTACTGCGCACACAATTCACAAACACAGAGCACCCCCTGGACAACACTGCAGCACCCCTTTAGGACTGGGACACTGCACAGGACTTTGGAGTGGACACAGCCCCTATGGAGAACTGACTGCATAACACAGTCCAGCCAGCCCCTATGGACTTTGAAGTACTGGACACAGCCCCTATTAACAACAGCAGCACAGCACAACACAGCCAGCCCCTATGGACTTTGAAGTAGTGGACAACAGCAGCACTACACTACACTACACTACACAGCCCTAACTCCCACCCTCCCTCTTCACTGTCCACAGCCGAGTGAGAAAATGGCGCCGACGTGGGTACCTTATATAGGATCCAAAACCCGCGAGACTCGGAAGGCGGGATGATGACGTTTTGCCTCGATTTCAGATCCGAGTCAGGCGGGAAAAGTCGAGCCTGATTCGGATCGGACTCGGATCGGGGGGGCTCGGGGGGGTTCGGATTTCAGAAATCCGAACCCGCTCACCCCTGACTCGGATCTGAAATCGAGGCAAAACATCATCATCCCGCCTTCCGAGTCTCGCAGGTTTTGGATCCTATATAAGGTACCCGCGTCGGCGCCATTTTCTCACTCGGCTGTGGACAGTGAAGAGGGAGGGTGGGAGTTAGGGATGGCTGGGCTGTGTAGTGTAGTGTAGTGTAGTGCTGCTGTTGTCCACTACTTCAAAGTCCATAGGGGCTGGCTGTGTTGTGCTGTGCTGCTGTTGTTAATAGGGGCTGTGTCCACTACTTCAAAGTCCCTAGGGGCTGGCTGGACTGTGTTTTGCAGTCAGTTCTCCATAGGGGCTGTGTCCACTCCAAAGTCCTGTGCAGTGTCCCAGTCCTAAAGGGGTGCTGTAGTGTTGTCCAGGGGGTGCTCTGTCCATCAGGGGTGCTCCCCCCAAGTGCTAAAAAAATAATATATTTTCTGTGTTTGTGAATTGTGTGCGCAGTAGCCGCACGTGCATCAACAAAGTAGTGCCAAGCGTGCGCCTGTGTCATAAGTAAAGGGCCGGCTGGCTTGACTGTTAAAGGGTGCTGTAACCCCCAAAGTACACTCCAGTCCAAACCAAAAAATAAATTATTTTCTGTGTTTGTGAATTGTGTGCGCAGTAGCCGCACATGCATCAACAAAGTAGTGCCAAGCGTGCGCCTGTGTCATAAGTAAAGGGCCGGCTGGCTTGACCGTTAAAGGGTGCTGTAACCCCCAAAGTACACTCCAGTCCAAACCAAAAAAAAAAATATTTTCTGTGTTTGTGAATTGTGTGCGCAGTAGCCGCACGTGCATCAACAAAGTAGTGCCAAGCGTGCGCCTGTGTCATAAATAAAGGGCCGGCTGGCTTGACCATTAAAGGGTGCTGTAACCCCCAAAGTACACTCCAGTCCAAACCAAAAAAAAAATTATTTTCTGTGTTTGTGAATTGTGTGCGCAGTAGCCTCACGTGCATCAACAAAGTAGTGCCAAGCGTGCGCCTGTGTCATAAGTAAAGGGCCGGCTGGCTTGACTGTTAAAGGGTGCTGTAACCCCCAAAGTACATTCCAGTCCAAACCAAAAAAAAAATTATTTTCTGTGTTTGTGAATTGTGTGCGCAGTAGCTGCACGTGCATCAACAAAGTAGTGCCAAGCGTGCGCCTGTGTCATAAGTAAAGGGCAGGCTGGCTTGACCGTTAGAGGGTGCTGTAACCCCCAAAGTACACTCCAGTCCAAACCAAAAAAATAATATATTTTCAGTGTTTGTGAAATGTGTGCGCAGTAGCCGCACGTGCATCAACAAAGTAGTGCCAAGCGTGCGCCTGTGTCATAAGTAAAGGGCCGGCTGGCTTGACTGTTAAAGGGTGCTGTAACCCCCAAAGTACACTCCAGTCCAAACCAAAATAAAATTATTTTCTGTGTTTGTGAATTGTGTGCGCAGTAGCCGCACGTGCATCAACAAAGTAGTGCCAAGCGTGCGCCTGTGTCATAAGTAAAGGGCCGGCTGGCTTGACCATTAAAGGGTGCTGTAACCCCCAAAGTACACTCCAGTCCAAACCAAAAAAAAATATATTTTCTGTGTTTGTGAATTGTGTGCGCAGTAGCCGCACGTGCATCAACAAAGTAGTGCCAAGCGTGCGCCTGTGTCTTAAGTAAAGGGCCGGCTGGCTTGACTGTTAAAGTGTGCTGTAACCCCCAAAGTACACTCCAGTCCAAACCAAAAAAATATATATTTTCTGTGTTTGTGAATTGTGTGCGCAGTAGCCGCACGTGCATCAACAAAGTAGTGCCAAGCGTGCGCCTGTGTCATAAATAAAGGGCCAGCTGGCTTGACCATTAAAGGGTGCTGTAACCTCCAAAGTACACTCCAGTCCAAACCAAAAAAAAAATTATATATTTTCTGTGTTTGTGAATTGTGTGCGCAGTAGCCGCACGTGCATCAACAAAGTAGTGCCAAGCATGCGCCTGTGTCATAAGTAAAGGGCCGGCTGGCTTGACCGTTAAGGGTGCTGTAACCCCCAAAGCACACTCCAGTCCAATCCAAAAAAAAAATTATTTTCTGTGTTTGTGAATTGTGTGCGCAGTTGCTGCACGTGCATCAACAAAGTAGTGCCAAGCGTGCGCCTGTGTCATAAGTAAAGGGCCAGCTGGCTTGACCGTTAGAGGGTGCTGTAGCCCCCAAAGTACACTCCAGTCCAAACCAAAAAAAAAATTATTTTCTGTGTTTGTGAATTGTGTGCGCAGTAGCCGCACGTGCATCAACAAAGTAGTGCCAAGCGTGTGCCTGTGTCATAAGTAAAGGGCCGGCTGGCTTGACCGTTAAAGGGTGCTGTAACCCCCAAACTACACTCCAAACCAAACCTAAAAAATTATATATTTTCTGTGTTTGTGACTTGTGTGCACTGTGGCTGCACGTGCATCAACAAAGGAGCAGCGCGAATCGTGCTCCTGTGTCCCATAAGTAAAGAGCCGGCTGGCTCATTTCTTAAAGGGTGGTGTAACCCACAAAGTGCACTACTTTCCAGCAAAAATAAAAAAAATATTTTGTGTGTTTGTGTGCGCTTTAGCCGCACGTATATATCAATATAACATAAATGGAGGTCCAAACTTTCTCCGATAAAAATAAAATAGGGAAAGATCAAGAACCACTTCCTCCTAGTGCTGTTGCTGCTGCTGGGAGTTGTTCATCATCCCAGAGAGGAAGTAGGAACATCACTACTTTTACTAAACAATTGACCCTGCAACAGTCCCTAGCAATGAGGATGAAGTACGACAGCAGTCATCCTGAAGCAAAACGTATAACTGAGGCCTTGACTGCTATGTTGGTGTTAGACGTGCGTCCGGTATCCGCCATTAGTGCTGTGGGATTTAGACAATTGATGGAGGTAGTGTGTCCTCGGTTCCAAATCCCGTCTAGATTCCACCTGCATCCTCAAAGCAGCAGCGACAAGCGTGCGCCTGTCTGTTAAAGAGTGGTGACACCCTCAAAGTGTGCTACACAAACAATAAAAATATTGTTCTTTTTTTTTCGGTCTTTGTGAAATGTGTGGGCTGTAGCCGCACCTGCATCCTTAAAGCAGCAGCGACAAGCGTGCGTCTGTCTGTTAAAGGGTGGTGACACCCTCAAAGTGTGCTACACAAACAATAAAAATATTGTTCTTTTTTTTCTGTCTTTGTGAAATGTGTGGGCTGTAGCCGCACCTGCATCCTTAAAGCAGCAGCGACAAGCGTGCGTCTGTCTGTTAAAGGGTGGTGACACCCTCAAAGTGTGCTACACAAACAATAAAAATATTGTTCTTTTTTTTCTGTCTTTGTGAAATGTGTGGGCTGTAGCCGCACCTGCATCCTTAAAGCAGCAGCAACAAGCGTGCGTCTGTCTGTTAAAGGGTGTTGACACCCTCAAAGTGTGCTTAACAAACAATAAAAATATTGTTCTTTTTTTTTCTGTCTTTGTGAATTGTGTGGGCTGTAGCCGCACTTGCATCCTCAAAGCAGCAGCGACAAGCGTGCGTCTGTCTGTTAAAGGGTGGTAACACCCTCAAAGTGTGCTACACAAACAATAAAAATATTCTTCTTTTTTCTGTCTTTGTGAATTGTGTGGGCTGTAGCCGCACTTGCATCCTCAAAGCAGCAGCGACAAGCGTGCGTCTGTCTGTTAAAGGGTGGTGTAACCCTCAAAGTGCTCCAAAAAAAACAAAACTATTTTTTTAATGTGTTTGTGACTTGTGTGCGATGTAGCCGCACGTGCATCAACATAGTAGCAGCGCCAAGCGTGCGCCTGTGTCTTAAGTCAAGGGCTGGTTTGGACATCTGGTCCGGACTGAAGGACGTGCCAACAATTTCTGACAAGTCTACTGTCACTGCATATGATACTGTCCTCAAAGCAGCAGCGACAAGCGTGCGTCTGTCTGTTAAAGGGTGGTGACACCCTCAAAGTGTGCTACACAAACAATAAAAATATTGTTCTTTTTTTTCTGTCTTTGTGAATTGTGTGGGCTGTAGCTGCACTTGCATCCTCAAAGCAGCAGTGACAAGCGTGCATCTGTCTGTTAAAGGGTGGTGTAACTCTCAAAGTGCTCCAAAAAATAAAAAACTATTTTTTTAATGTGTTTTTGACTTGTGTGCGATGTAACCGCACTTGCATCTTCAAAGCAGCAGCGACAAGCGTGCGTCTGTCTGTTAAAGGGTGGTGACACCCTCAAAGTGTGCTACACAAACAATAAAAATATTGCTCTTTTTTTCTGTCTTTGTGAATTGTGTGGGCTGTAGCCGCACTTGCATCCTCAAAGCAGCAGCGACAAGCGTGTGTCTATCTGTTAAAGGGTGTTGTAACTCTCAAAGTGCTCCAAAAAATAAAAAACTATTTTTTAATGTGTTTGTGACTTGTGTGCGATGTAGCCGCACTTGCATCTTCAAAGCAGCAGCGACAAGCGTGCGTCTGTCTGTTAAAGGGTGGTGACACCCTCAAAGTGTGCTACACAAACAATAAAAATATTCTTCTTCTTTTTTCTGTCTTTGTGAATTGTGTGGGCTGTAGCCGCACTTGCATCCTCAAGCGTGCGTCTGTCTGTTAAAGGGTGGTGTAACCCTCAAAGTGCGCTCCACAAACAATAAAAATATTCTTCTTTTTTTTTCTGTCTTTGTGAATTGTGTGGGCTGTAGCCGCACTTGCATCCTCAAAGCAGCAGCGACAAGCGTGCGTCTGTCTGTTAAAGGATTACATCGGTGACAGCATCCAAGTAGGCATGTCAGACAGTCCGTACCTGTACTGGCAGGAAAAAGAAGCAATTTGGAGGTCCCTGTACAAACTGGCTCTATTTTACCTGAGTTGCCCCCCCTCCAGTGTGTACTCCGAAAGAGTGTTTAGTGCAGCCGGGAACCTTGTCAGCGAAAGGTGTAGGAGGTTGCTTCCACAAAATGTGGCGAAGATGATGTTCATAAAATGAATTATCAACTCTTCCAGGGAGACCAGCCTCCAGAACGTACAGAGGGACCTGTGGTGGTGGATTCCAGCGGGGACGAATTAATACTCTGTGAGGATGAGGATGTACACACTGAAGAGGGTGAGGAATCGGTGGATGAGGAGGATGAGGATGACATCTTGCCTCCGTAGAGCCAGTTTGTGCAGGGACAGATTAATTGCCAGCTTGTTTTGTGGGGGCCCAAACGAACCAATAATTTCAGCCACAGTTGTGTGGCAGACCCTGGCGCTGAAATGATTGCTTTGTTAAAGTGTGCATGTCCTGTTTATACAACATAAGGGTGGGTGGGAGGGCCCAAGGACAATTCCATCTTGCACCTCTTTTTTTTCTTTGCATTATGTACAGTTTGGGGCCTAGTTTTTCTAACTGCCATCCTGTCTGCCACTGCAGTTTCACGCCTAGATGGGTCACGTGTTTGTGCCGCCCACTCGTGTCGCTTAGCATAGTCATCCAGCTACCTCGGTGCAACCTTTTGGACATAAAAACACTATTGTGAGGTGTGAGGTGTTCAGAATAGCCTGGAAATGAGTGGAAATTAAGGTTATTGAGGCTAATAATAGCATAGGAGCAGAAAAACCAACAAATTCTGTGATTTTAGCTGTTTTTATGCTTTTTTTCAAAAAAATACAGATCCAAAACACAAAACCCAGAACCCAAAACACGGAAGGGTGGTTTTGGCAAAACCCATCCAGATCCAAAACACGAAGAAAGATCCAGATCCAAAACCAAAACACAAAACACGAAAAGTGGCCGGTGCACACCCCTAATATATATATATATATATATATATATATATATATATATATATATATGTGGGTGGTATGTTTTGTGATTCACATTTTAGAATCTATATGTGGCACCATGTTTATTTGCTATTATCTTTATTTTTATAGGGATTATAGATGCAAGTTGTAAATTATACTGAAAAGAATATATTTTGAAATTATTGAGTGTATGTTTTTTTTTATATGTGCAATATGTTTTTGTAGCTGTCCACAATCCGAATAATGTGCATCTATTTATATTAATAATGCTATTGTTGATTTATATGAGGAAGTTTCGGTCTTCTATCAGATAAATGCATAAATGGTCACTTGAGCCGGCAGAAGATCACGCAGATGTCCCAATGCTGGGTCCATGGATGCAGCTCAAAACAGTAATGCAGCAGGAGGTGTGGTAGCAGCTGCGATATCAGAACTGTCGGCCCTAGAATCACCCTCTAAGTACAGAATTGTATTAGTGGTCACGCACCGGATGGGTGTGTATGTTTTCCTATAGTCTCCATTGTAAATAATTCCTGGTTATTAGGCATCAATGGATGAAGGTAGCGGCCACTGAGAAGTGAACTATTTCTTATCCCCAGTACGGTTACAGTTGGCTGATATTTATGTGTAATACACGTGGATATAATGCACTATGGGCCTGATTCAGAGTTATATGCAAAGCCGATGTTCATGTCGCTGAGCAATTTTCCCCTGTTAACCTGTACGGTGCTTGTGTTACATTGTGTGTACACACAAAGGTGCTATGTGAATGAGCTATTAGAAATGTCATGAAAAAGTGATGGGCATTCCTGGGCAGAGAATAGGAAGTGGCTTTTAATGTGGGCAAAAATGGTCCATCTCATGGGCGTGTTATGGGGATGTCGCCAAAATGTTTTCATATTCAGACGCCGCAGCATTCATGCTTCAACTTGCACATATATATATATTTTTTATTCATTTTTTTTGCTCAATAATATAACAGGTGGTGTGTGCTTTATATCAGAAAAGAGAGGAGGGAGAGTGAAGTTGTTGAAGGTAGGCGGTAGCTATGCCCTCCATGGTGCTGACTACACCCCCATAGCATTGGCCCCAACATCACAAGACACACCCCCAGCCCCACATCACTAGTCACACCTCCGCCATGTTGGTTACACCTCCTGCGACAGCACAAAATAGGCCCTTCTTAAATGTCAGCTCCAGGCCCATGTGGACCTTAATCTGGCACTGTCTGAATCCAAAACTACAACATTGAGGGTGGTTTAGCAAAACCAAAACCAAAACACAAAGATTAATCCATGTCCAAAGACAAAACCTTAACATGGCAGCCCGCGCATATCTCTACAGTAGACGCTTTTTGCACATATAACCACCAAACACACTTGTACAGTAGCATTCTTTCTATAATGGAAATCAAATATTGTTTGGGAAGTCCTTCCTAACACTGTTGCAGAAGTTTCCACAACATGTAAGCTGCTTTGCATTCAACATTCTGTCCAGTTTGATAAATAAGTTCATGAGAACCTGCGCTCACTTTAGTGATGATCAGCTGCTGGTATCCAGGGGTCTATCCCAGTTCCCCTATTTTAGGCTATGGATAATATAAATCATGAATACCTGCGCTCAGGGGCATATCTTCCTATTGGCCCTTGCCAGGTGCGCCGGCTGAGGGGAGGGCGCTGTTTCAGCCCAACATCACTAGCACATGATCTCCTGTCTTCTCTGCCGTTAGCAGTGTCCCGCAGTCAGCTGCAGCAAAGATTGCTGGTTTCCTTCTGTCTCCTCTGCTCTTACCAGTGTTCTCCATTGATTGTTACTCTGTATTAGCCTTCTTATATGTCCCTTTATATCAGAAACATTTAAAATTAGGGAGAGTCATTTTTTTTTATTTTTATCCCTAATATATCTCTTCCTCCACAATACCCAACACATACCAATCACTACTCACTAATTCCAATATATCAACTGTGCAGGAACAGAGTGCAAGCACCACATCAATCACAAGTCTCTATTTGAAGGTAATTTGCATATATGCAAATTATCTTGCCCACAATGCAGCTTGTTTGTTATTGATGCCCTATTTTCCTGTGTTGTTGACATTTAAAAATTAATAAACAGTGCTTTGCATGTAGTAAGTGTTATAACTGAAAAAAAAATAATATATATATATATATATATATATATATATATTGTCTCTCTATTTCTACAGGCATGTAAATTGAACTACCCCCAGTGTAAGTGTAATAAATTTATGTTTTCCTCATTTTGGGGGACTGGCTATGATCTATTTAGGTGGTGGCTAATCCTGTGTTGGGAATAAGACATGATCCATTTGAACTGTCTTCATTGTTATGTGGGAATTTATAAAAGATCTATCATCCCAGTAAATTAAAGGTAGAGTGTGGGTATCAGTTGTTAAAAAGCCTAATGCAGTATAGATAGCCCAATTCAAATATATGTAAATTATGTCACCCATAATGCATTTTGTTTGTTTTTGATTCAATGTTTTTAAGCTTTTCCTGTGTTTTTTTGCATAAATAAATGTATATATAGTGGTTTGCAATGAAGTTCTATAAAAGATATATATATTACAAAGAGAAATAAAAATTATACTCTCCCTATTTCTTCACATGTGTAAGTTAAACTACCCCCAGTGTGTGCTATTTTTTTTTTAGTAGAAGCAGTCATTGGAGGGGGGCACCAGTCCCTTAGTTTGCCAGGGGGACTTGGACCCCTAGATACACCCCTGCCTGCGCTAGATATAATGGTTTTGTAAAGAAAGTTCAAGTGAACAAAACATTGCCCATAATGAATTATAGACTAGTACCAAGGTGATATAAAGGTATTTAAGTGTAAATATAAATCAGGTATATATTTTGGAGCAGATAAGTTTAGGTTCTCAGGATAGACACAGTGCTAACCTAATTCCTAATGTACCTGCATTGTTGTGGGGTATTGCGAAAGGGAATGAGGGGGGTGGGAGGGGGGGGTGTAAGGGTAAATAGGATAACACTTAAAAATTACCTTCCTGATCGTAAGGTGGTGAACTTGTCCAGGGGTAGTGCGTTAAGGCACTGGTGATGTCTGCTAATAGATTGGAATTGGCTGTCAACAATTCCTAATTAAAGGTAACTGTCTCGAATGGATGTGAAAAAACTGGTCAGTGCAGATACAAATGTTCCGAGTGCTGCTCACTGGAGCATGCCCCCTGTTCCGACAACTTACCCTATCCTCCTGATGCTTCTGTCCTGTTCATCCTAAATCAACTATGCAGGCAGTGCTGGTCATTCAATGATCTGTAGCCTATCGTCTTGTTCTTTTCCTCAAAGATAGCTCTAAGCTAGCATAGCCTGGGGGTATCCTTTGGGTCATTATCTTGCTGTAGGATAAACCCTTGACCAACCAGGCGTAGAACAGAGGGTATTGCATGGCGCTGTAAAATGCTGTGGTACAGTAGCCCATTTGGTTCAGGATGCCAGATCCCGCAAAAGAGCTCCAGACCATCACACTTAAGGTGGGTACAAGTGATCTGCAGATATATCTGTAGATGATGGTCATTTATATACACTGAACGATCATCGACTTCCAGGCAGCCACGGGTCCCACTGACCGGGGGTCGCTCCGCAACCCCATCCCCGTGGCTGCCACTGCATGTGCATGGGCAATCGGCTGATCGCCCGTACACACTTGTTGATCGACAGATAGGGATGCAGATATATCCGACATCGGCTGTGCAGTAGAGCCGATGCGATATGTCTGTGAACAACGTCGTTCACAGACATATCACTGGTACACACTGGCCGACGGGCACCAGATATATTGGTCGATCAATTGATCAGCCAATATATCTGTCAGTGTGTGCCTAGCTTTACTCCTCCAAGTTTGATAGTTGGTGTCACAGGAGTATATTTGATTTATTGGTGTATAAGACCTTCTTCCAGTCTTCAGTAGACCATTGATGGTGCTTCAAGGCCCAGGCAGGCCTGCTGTATATTTTTAAACCAATACCTGTTCCCTGAAAAGGCCTTATTTATAACTCTGAAATTGACATTATCTTTCAGTGTTTGCTAAACAAATTAATTATTTTTAGCCCCCAGCAGTTTACCTCGTACCTTTGTACAATTACACTGGATTTCAATTGCTTAAATTAAATGGGGGTGTTCTACTGTATAAGTTTGACTACTGGTCAAAAGTTTTAGAACACTCCCGTTTATGCGCACACACGTACTGTACAGATAGATACAGGTCGAAGTAGAAGTAGGCAGTATGGAATATACATTAGTGAATGGAGTTTAAACGCGTTGGTACTAGAGATGTGCGGTTCGGTTCTCAAGAAATCCAAATCCACACGAATTTCGTGAATCCGGGTAAATCCGAGTCGTGGTTCTGATCTTTTTGTGGTTCGGAAATCGGATTTTAAATCCGAATTTCAGGTTTTGGATTGCATAAATTACATGATTTTAGCTGTTTTTAAAACTTTTTATCTATTTTTTATTTAAAAAATCCAGATCCAAAACCAAAACCAAAACACTTGAGGGTGGTTTGCAAAACCAAATCCAGATCCAAAACCTTGAAAGACATACAGATCCAAAAGCAAAACCAAAACACGGGGGTCGGTGCAAATCCCTAGTTTGTACAGAATAATATGGTATATCGCCATACAGAGCCATAACTAGGGTAGTGCGACCAGTGCCATGGCACAGGGCACTGCAGGGCAGGGAGCGCTGTTTGGGCCTATCAATTTTTTGTTTATTATCATTCTCACTTGTAGCTTCCTCTTCTTTTATCCCCAGCATCTCCTGGCCTCCCCTATCTCTTCCCTGGCCCTTCCCCATGAGGCCATGGCCCTTTTTCAGGTGCCCTATTTTATGTTCTTATTTAAAAATTGGGGGGTGGAGGGGGCGCCAATGCTCTCTCTGGCACAGGGCACCAAAATGTCTAGTCATGGCTCTGTCGCCATATAACTGTCCACATCGAGCACTGTATGTATTTATTTACAATCTACTCCCATTTGCAAGTAGCTACACTCGATACGTAAGAGGCTGAAATGTAACAAGACGATTTGGGTTATAATCCACAACCAAATAACTCTTTATTACTTATATGAATGATGTTGGCAGTGATTATCAGTATACCTTCCATGCCATCATCCTGGAACCAGAAGTTGGGACCCTGGCACACATGCAAAATGGGCATTTCCTGTCAAACTGGGGACATGCCCAGTGCTACCTAGCTGATGGATTGCTCCCAGGCTCTCATGGCACTATTTCGATGTTGTGCACGCATAGCATCTATTCATTTGCTAAGCAGAGGTGAGAGAGTGACACCCCCCATACCCTCCTGAAACCCTCCCCTGGGAAACTGTGGTCAGTGGGTGGGACCGCTGGACAGTTCCATGAAAAGTTGGACTGTCCAGCCAAAATCGGGCTGCTTGGGGGGCACAGTACATTATCATTCACATCTATGTGTCAAAAATACCTAACTAATTTATAAAGTCAATTTTAAACCCTTGCCCGCAACACTGGTATTTATGGAAACAGAATGTATTGCTCATCTCCACTATTGCTGATCTGTATGACCTCACATATTGTACACGCAACATGAAACAATGTTCTATCTTATTGCATTTAATCTTTAGTGACCCTATAAGTGCATAGAGTCAGAATACATTGCACCCGAAGAATGGAATATACACTCATACAGTACTATCCTATTTTGATCTCTCACTTCAAAAATTCTGATGTGTCTGTTGTCACCTATGAACATTTATAAAGCAATAGTGTTTATTTCCTACAAAGCAGTTCAATAAGGCAATGATCCAGTGCAGATGTAATTACACATAGATGATTTGCCATTTCTGCCAATATCCCCGTAATACCGCAGTGTGACTTAATTTTCCAGATGGCCTAATAATTTTTTGTATACCGTACTCTGTATTTCATTTACTTAAGCCCTGTCTCTGATTCAGAAGACAGCTGTGGACACTTAAATATGAAATGTTGCTCGCAGAATATCTTTACACATTACCACAGCTAAGAACACATGTTCCAATTGCATTGTGTCAATTCAGCTAACGAATGATTATATGAAAGTATTCAATCATTGCCGGAGCATCACTCTGTTACAAGGGATGACTACATGACTGGTTGATGTCATCTATACATTTAAGGTCACTAGTCCTGTATTAATGCACTTATGGACCTGTGATTTAAAAGGGAAGAATCATGTTAAATTGCTTATGATCAGCAGGCTCCTGCTTCCGATTATATTCATCTCTGTAGCCTTTGTAGTTTTTGATTGCAACTACTCAATGTGCCTCTAAGCATATTCCATACAGTGGAAGTCAAACAGCTACTTTTATTGGACTGGCTTAGTATATAAGGAGCTGCTACTGAGCTGAGTGTGGTTAAACCTCCGAAAATGCCGTTTTCAGGTTTGGCCACAAACACATTATGCACCAAGATGGCATTGCCTAATAGAAGCCAATGGGCTTCTTATCTGAGTTTTTCCTGTGAGGGAACCAATAGAATCCCTCCGGGTGGAGGCAGCCAGGTCGGCAGAAAGGGGACATGGTGGCCAGGAAAGTGGGTGGCGCAGGGAGCGTGGCAGGACAATTACATCATTGTGGCCCCGACCCCGCTCTACAAGGGGGCAGTGCAAGCCAGGGCCGGATTTCCCACTATGGAACCTAGGCGCTCGCCTAGGGCCTGGTGGGATCCAAGGGGCCCGTGGATGGGCTCCTTTGCCCCAAGAAATCCGGCCAGTCAAAATGCTCCCAGAGGAGCACTGCATGAGTATGCATGACATCATGACGTCACATGGTCCTGCCGACATTTCCAGAGAGTCCCGCCGTCTGCTCAGTGCACTGTCACAAACTCAGAGTGACTGTGCATAGCAGTAGGAAGGAGGGTCACTGGGTCCGCTTCACAGCCCCAGCTAGCTTCCCACCTACACTGGCCGCAATGGGGGCGGAGCCAATACGTCAAGGTGTCTGCCCCCATTACCAGCCTGTCCTGTACCTGCCCTGTACCTGTAGCAGCTGCTGCATCAAGTGTAAGGGGTCTATTTACTAAGCAGTGTTAAGAGACAGAATGAAAAGTGATAAGAAAGTAATAAGGTGCCAGCCAATCAGCTCTCAACTGTCATCTCACAGACTGTGTTTGAAAAATGACAGTTGGGAGCTGATTGGCTGGCACCTTATCACTTTTCACTCTGTCTCCTAATACTACTTAGTAAATAGACCTAAGTATGTTATGTTTAGGTACTGTTTTAGTGTGTATGTATGTATGTATACATAAGTACAGTCAGGTCCATAAATATTGGGACATAGACAGAATTTTCATATTTTGGCCTCTATTCACCACCACAATGGCTTTGAAATGAAACAAACAAGATGTGCTTTAACTGCAGACTTTCAGATTTAATTTGAGGGTAATTACATCCAAATCAGGTGAACGGTGTAGGAATTACAACGGTTTCTATATGTGCCTCCCACTTTATAAGGGGCCAAAAGTAATGGGACAAACTAAACAATCCTAAATCTAACTTTCACATTTTAACACTTTGTTGCAAATCCTTTGCAGGCAATTACAGCCTGAAGTCTGGAACGCATAGACATCACCAGATGCTGGGTTTCATCCCTGGTGATGCTCTGCCAGGCCTCTACTTCAAATGTCTTCAGTTCCTGCTTGTTCTTGGGGCATTTCCCCTTCAGTTTTGTCATCATCAAGTGAATTTCATTCTCAATCGGATTCAGGTTGAGGGATTGACTTGGCCAATGCATAACATTCCACTTTTTAACCTTAAAAAACTCTTTGGTTGCTTTTGCAGTATGCTTCAGGTCATTGTCCATCTGCACTGTGAAGCGCCGTACAATGAGTTCTGAAGCATTTGACTGAATATGGGCATATAATATGCCCGAAACACTAGAGAATGAATTCTGCTGTTTTTTACAGCAGTCACATCATCAATAAATACAAGGGAACCAGTTCCATTGGCAGCCATACAAGCCCACACCATGACACTACCACCACCATGCTTCACTGATGAGGTGGTTTGTTTTGGATCATGAACAGTTCCTTTCCTTCTCCATACTCTTCTTTTCCCATCACTCTGGTACAAGTTGATCTTTGTCTCATCTGTCCATAGGATGTTGTTCCAGAACTGTAATGGCTTTTTTAGATGTTGTTTGGCAAACTCTAATCTGGTCTTCCTGTTTTTGTGGCTCACCAATGGTTTACATCTTGTGGTGAACTCTCTATGTTCAGTCTTCTCTTGATTGTTGACTTTGACACATATACACCTACTTCCTGGAGAGTGTTCTTGATTTGGCCAACTGTTGTGAAGGGGTTTTTCTTCACCAGGGAAATAATTCTTCTATCATCCACCACAGTTGTTTTCCGTGGTCTTCCGGGTCTTTTGGTGTTGCTGAGCTCTCCGGTGCATTCTTTCTTTTTAAGAATGTTCCAAACAGTTGATTTGGCCACACCTAATGTTTTTGCTATCTCTCTGATGGGTTTGTTTTGATTTTTCAGCCTAATGATGGCTTGCTTCACTGATAGTGACAGCTGTTTGGATCTCATATTGAGAGTCGACAGCAACTGATTCCAAATGCAAATGTCACACGTAGAATCAACTCCAGACCTTTTACCTGCTTAATTGATAATGAAATAATGAGGGAATAGCCCACACCTGTCCATGAAACAGCTTTTGAGTTGACAGTCCCATTACTTTTGGCCTCTTAAAAAGTGGGAGGCACATATAGAAACCGTTGTAATTCCTACACCGTTCACCTGATTTGGATGTAATTACCTTCAAATTAAATCTGAAAGTCTGCAGTTAAAGCACATTCTGTCAATGTCCCAATATTTATGCACCTGACTGTATATATACACATATACATAAATATATATATACACATATACATATATATATAAATATATATATATATCTGAGTATATATATATATATATATATATATATATATAGAGAGAGAGAGAGAGAGAGAGAGAGAGAGAGATAGAGAGAGAGAGAGAGAGAGAGAGAGAGAGGGAAAAGAACAGTAATCTAGGCACCTGGCGCTTCCTGATACTTAATGAAAATGGTTATACTCAAATATATCCATTGATTAGTTCATAGGTGTCCCAAGGAGACAAACACTCGTTCTCCGTATATAAGAGGTGGCAGCTTTCTCCTCAATATGCTGGTTTAGGCAAGACGGCTGTGTAGACCTAGAAGATGTTATAGAGGAAAATGTGCCTAATAGTGTAATATTTTCAGTAATTTGGGGTAGACACACAACAGGTATCCCTCTTGTATGTGTACCAGATAGTTTCTTGATAAGTGGATGTTAAAGCAGGTAAGTGTGATCCAGGTTCTCAGTGTTCAGTGTTTTCCAAAAAATAAATATACATCCAGTGGTGTGTCTGTGATAATTAGAACTAATTTAACAAGGGATTTATAATAATTAGGGGTGAGCGGGTTCGGATTTCTGAAATCCGAACCCCCCCGAGCCCCCCCGATCCGAGTCCGATCCGAATCAGGCTCGACTTTTCCCGCCTGACTCGGATCTGAAATCGAGGCAAAACGTCATCATCCCGCCTTCCGAGTCTCGCGGGTTTTGGATCCTATATAAGGTACCCGCGTCGGCGCCATTTTCTCACTCGGCTGTGGACAGTGAAGAGGGAGGGTGGGAGTTAGGGCTGTGTAGTGTAGTGTAGTGCTGCTGTTGTCCACTACTTCAAAGTCCATAGGGGCTGGCTGTGTTGTGCTGTGCTGCTGTTGTTAATAGGGGCTGTGTCCACTACTTCAAAGTCCATAGGGGCTGGCTGGACTGTGTTGTGCAGTCAGTTCTCCATAGGGGCTGTGTCCACTCCAAAGTCCTGTGCAGTGTCCCAGTCCTAAAGGAGTGCTGTAGTGTTGTCCAGGGGGTGCTCTGTCCATCAGGGGTGCTCCCCCCAAGTGCTAAAAAAATAATATATTTTCTGTGTTTGTGAATTGTGTGCGCAGTAGCCGCACGTGCATCAACAAAGTAGTGCCAAGCGTGCGCCTGTGTCATAAGTAAAGGGCCGGCTGGCTTGACCGTTAAAGGGTGCTGTAACCCCCGAAAGTACACTCCAGTCCAAACCAAAAAAAAAATTATTTTCTGTGTTTGTGAATTGTGTGCGCAGTAGCCGCACGTGCATCAACAAAGTAGTGCCAAGCGTGCGCCTGTGTCATAAGTAAAGGGCCGGCTGGCTTGACCGTTAAGGGTGCTGTAACCCCCGAAAGTACACTCCAGTCCAAACCAAAAAAAAAATTATTTTCTGTGTTTGTGAATTGTGTGCGCAGTAGCCGCACGTGCATCAACAAAGTAGTGCCAAGCGTGCGCCTGTGTCATAAGTAAAGGGCCGGCTGGCTTGACCGTTAAGGGTGCTGTAACCCCCGAAAGTACACTCCAGTCCAAACCAAAAAAAAAATTATTTTCTGTGTTTGTGAATTGTGTGCGCAGTAGCCGCACGTGCATCAACAAAGTAGTGCCAAGCGTGCGCCTGTGTCATAAGTAAAGGGCCGGCTGGCTTGACCGTTAAGGGTGCTGTAACCCCCGAAACTACACTCCAGTCCAAACCAAAAAAAAAATTATTTTCTGTGTTTGTGAATTGTGTGCGCAGTAGCCGCACGTGCATCAACAAAGTAGTGCCAAGCGTGCGCCTGTGTCATAAGTAAAGGGCCGGCTGGCTTGACCGTTAAGGGTGCTGTAACCCCCGAAAGTACACTCGAGTCCAAACCAAAAAAAAAATTATTTTCTGTGTTTGTGAATTGTGTGCGCAGTAGCCGCACGTGCATCAACAAAGTAGTGCCAAGCGTGCGCCTGTGTCATAAGTAAAGGGCCGGCTGGCTTGACCGTTAAGGGTGCTGTAACCCCCGAAAGTACACTCCAGTCCAAACCTAAAAAAAAATTATTTTCTGTGTTTGTGAATTGTGTGCGCAGTAGCCGCACGTGCATCAACAAAGTAGTGCCAAGCGTGCGCCTGTGTCATAAGTAAAGGGCCGGCTGGCTTGACCGTTAAAGGGTGCTGTAACCCCCGAAAGTACACTCCAGTCCAAACCAAAAAAAAATTATTTTCTGTGTTTGTGAATTGTGTGCGCAGTAGCCGCACATGCATCAACAAAGTAGTGCCAAGCGTGCGCCTGTGTCATAAGTAAAGGGCCGGCTGGCTTGACCGTTAAGGGTGCTGTAACCCCCGAAAGTACACTCCAGTCCAAACCTAAAAAAAAAAAATTTTCTGTGTTTGTGAATTGTGTGCACTGTGGCTGCACGTGCATCAACAAAGGAGCAGCGCCAAGCGTGCGCCTGTGTCCCATAAGTAAAGAGCCGGCTGGCTCATTTCTTAAAGGGTGGTGTAACCCACAAAGTGCACTACTCTCCAGCAAAAATAAAATAATATTTTCTGTGTTTGTGTGCGCTTTAGCCGCACGTATATATATCAATATAACATAAATGGAGGACCAAACTTTCTCCGATAAAAATAAAATAGGGAAAGATCAAGAACCTCTTCCTCCTAGTGCTGTTGCTGCTGCTGGGAGTTGTTCATCATCCCAGAGAGGAAGTAGGAACATCACTACTTTTACTAAACAATTGACCCTCCAACAGTCCCTAGCGATGAGGATGAAGTACGACAGCAGTCATCCTGAAGCAAAACGTATAACTGAGGCCTTGACTGCTATGTTGGTGTTAGACGTGCGTCCGGTATCCGACATTAGTGCAGTGGGATTTAGACAATTGATGGAGGTAGTGTGTCCTCGGTTCCAAATCCTGTCTAGATTCCACCTGCATCCTCAAAGCAGCAGCGACAAGCGTGCGTCTGTCTGTTAAAGGGTGGTGACACCCTCAAAGTGTTCTACACAAACAATTAAAATATTGTTCTTTTTTTTTCGGTCTTTGTGAAATGTGTGGGCTGTAGCCTCACCTGCATCCTTAAAGCAGCAGCGACAAGCGTGCGTCTGTCTGTTAAAGGGTGGTGTAACTCTCAAAGTGTTCCAAAAAATAAAAAACTATTTTTTTAATGTGTTTGTGACTTGTGTGCGATGTAGCCACACTTGCATCCTCAAAGCAGCAGCGACAAGCGTGCGTCTGTCTGTTAAAGGGTGGTGACACCCTCAAAGTGTGCTACACAAACAATTAAAATATTGTTCTTTTTTTTTTGGTCTTTGTGAAATGTGTGGGCTGTAGCCACACCTGCATCCTTAAAGCAGCAGCGACAAGCGTGCGTCTGTCTGTTAAAGGGTGGTGACACCCTCAAAGTGTGCTACACAAACAATTAAAATATTGTTCTTTTTTCTGTCTTTGTGAATTGTGTGGGCTGTAGCCGCACCTGCATCCTTAAAGCAGCAGCGACAAGCGTGCGTCTGTCTGTTAAAGGGTGGTGACACCCTCAAAGTGTGCTACACAAACAATTAAAATATTGTTCTTTTTTCTGTCTTTGTGAATTGTGTGGGCTGTAGCCGCACCTGCATCCTTAAAGCAGCAGCGACAAGCGTGCATCTGTCTGTTAAAGGGTGGTGACACCCTCAAAGTGTGCTACACAAACAATTAAAATATTGTTCTTTTTTTTTTGGTCTTTGTGAAATGTGTGGGCTGTAGCCGCACCTGCATCCTTAAAGCAGCAGCGACAAGCGTGCGTCTGTCTGTTAAAGGGTGGTGACACCCTCAAAGTGTTCTACACAAACAATTAAAATATTGTTCTTTTTTTTTCGGTCTTTGTGAAATGTGTGGGCTGTAGCCGCACCTGCATCCTTAAAGCAGCAGCGACAAGCGTGCGTCTGTCTGTTAAAGGGTGGTGTAACTCTCAAAGTGTTCCAAAAAATAAAAAACTATTTTTTTAATGTGTTTGTGACTTGTGTGCGATGTAGCCACACTTGCATCCTCAAAGCAGCAGCGACAAGCGTGCGTCTGTCTGTTAAAGGGTGGTGACACCCTCAAAGTGTGCTACAGAAACAATTAAAATATTGTTCTTTTTTTTTCTGTCTATGTGAATTGTGTGGGCTGTAGCCGCACCTGCATCCTTAAAGCAGCAGCGACAAGCGTGCGTCTGTCTGTTAAAGGGTGATGACACCTCAAAGTGTTCTACACAAACAATTAAAATATTGTTCTTTTTTTTTTCGGTCTTTGTGAAATGTGTGGGCTGTAGCCGCACCTGCATCCTTAAAGCAGCAGCGACAAGCGTGCGTCTGTCTGTTAAAGGGTGGTGACACCTCAAAGTGTTCTACACAAACAATTAAAATATTCTTCTTCTTTTTTCTGTCTTTGTGAATTGTGTGGGCTGTAGCCGCACTTGCATCCTCAAAGCAGCAGCGACAAGCGTGCGTCTGTCTGTTAAAGGGTGGTGTAACCCTCAAAGTGTGCTCCACAAACAATAAAAATATTCTTTTTTTTTTTCTGTCTTTGTGAATTGTGTGGGCTGTAGCCGCACTTGAATCCTCAAAGCAGCAGCGACAAGCGTGCGTCTGTCTGTTAAAGGATTACATCAGTGACAGCATCCAAGTAGGCATGTCAGACAGTCCGTACCTGTACTGGCAGGAAAAAGAAGCAATTTGGAGGTCCCTATACAAACTGGCTCTATTTTACCTGAGTTGCCCCCCCTCCAGTGTGTACTCCGAAAGAGTGTTTAGTGCAGCCGGGAACCTTGTCAGCGAAAGGCGTAGGAGGTTGCTTCCACAAAATGTGGAGAAGATGATGTTCATAAAATGAATTATCAACTCTTCCAGGGAGACCAGCCTCCAGAACGTACAGAGGGACCTGTGGTTCCAGCAGGGACGAATTAATACTCTGTGAGGATGAGGATGTACACACTGATGAGGGTGAGGAATCGGTGGATGAGGAGGATGAGGATGACATCTTGCCTCCGTAGAGCCAGTTTGTGCAGGGACACATTAATTGCCAGCTTGTTTTGTGGGGGCCCAAACGAACCAATCATTTCAGCCACAGTTGTGTTGCAGACCCTGGCGCTGAAATGATTGATTTGTTAAAGTGTGCATGTCCTGTTTATACAACATAAGGGTGGGTGGGAGGGCCCAAGGACAATTCCATCTTGCACTTCTTTTTTTTCTTTGCATTATGTACAGTTTGGGGCCTAGTTTTTCTAACTGCCATCCTGTCTGCCACTGCAGTGTCACTCCTAGATGGGTCACGTGTTTGTGCCGCCCACTCGAGTCGCTTAGCATAGTCATCCAGCTACCTCGGTGCAACCTTTTGGACATGAAAACACTATTGTGAGGTGTGAGGTGTTCAGAATAGACTGGAAATGAGTGGAAATTAAGGTTATTGAGGTTAATAATAGCATAGGAGCAGAGAAACCAACAAATTCTGTGATTTTAGCTGTTTTTATGCTTTTTTAAAAAAAAATACAGATCCAAAACACAAAACCCAGAACCCAAAACACGGAAGGGTGGTTTTGGCAAAACCAATCCAGATCCAAAACACGAAGAAAGATCCAGATCCAAAACCAAAACACAAAACACGAAAAGTGGCCGGTGCACACCCCTAATAATAATCACCCCTTTTTAAAGATATATGAATAATTAAATAACAAACATATTCTCATATGTTTTTAGACAAAAAAAGTGGGATACATTTATAAAAAAATGCAGCACGATAGAGGGGTATACACAGAATCAATTAAAAATCCAATAAAAAAGAGGACACATTACAGAAAAATTAAAAACAGAAGCAAAAAGTAAAAAAGAAATATTCACAGGAGAAAAAAAAATGACAATATGCAAAAATAAATATATCTATAATTTAATTATGGGCTGAGCGACACGCACCGCAACCGCACTGCACTCACGCCAAGGTATAGTGCTATGGATTATTTGAGGGAGGGGGGCCTCAAACTGGTATCAAACTGGTATCTTGCCTAGGGCTCCATGAGGTCTAAATTCAGCTCTGGTGGAAACGGGTGGGGGGGCGGCACGGGGGTGTGGGCGGTGGAGCAGGGTGTGGGGGACTTCGCCTACTTCTCTGGGTGGCTGGGAGCGCCATGCGATTTTCAGGAGCCAGAATTCCGGGAGAGTAGGCAAGTCTGGCAGAGACATCCATATCTTTCTTACCGTCTCACATCACTAGTACTTAGGGGCCTATTCATCAACACTAAAATAAAGTTTTTAAGGACATTTTCCTTAATTAACGTTATTTTAGTATTCATGAACACACTTAGCAGGAGGCGCTGCAGCGGGCAGGTAAGTGCGGGGACGGGGGGAGGTGAGCTTGGAGGACACAAAATTACCGCCACTGTAGGCAGTGCTGCGCATGCGCTGGCTTTACGAATGTAACAGTGCATGCGAAGAACGGATTCCAGCTGCGGTCAGTTATTGTAGAGATAACTATCTATTTCCCGAAAAGCTGTAATCGCAAAAATGACAGCTTTTCGAAATAGATAGTTATGGTGAGGACGAACGATGAATTCCTCCGGTAATTAGGTAGAACTCCATGCAAGTTCTAAACCTAATTACATTCAGAGAGTTTTAAGGTAAAATGAATAGGCCCCTAAAGCTGATGATAACTAGGTGCAGTGATCATAAAAGACAATACCTCATATATATATTAGAGAGAGACACAAACTTTGCATTTGTTTATATGCTGTTTGAACAATACCTACAGTTTAACTGTTTCATTCTTCTCAATTTGAAACAGAAGTAGAAATTAAAATGTTCTCATTAAACTTAAGAAAATACTTAAAATTATTCAAAAACAAGAAGTATATTAAAGCATCAGTTATAGTAATGCACTAGTAAATAAAATGCTTAATAGAAGCTATGTTGAAGTTCTGCAATCTCTATAAAAGAAGTCAATGGTATGTAGTCAATTTACCGGCGGCCGGGATGTCAGCCGTCAGAATCCCAGCGTTAGAATCCCAACACGTGACTAAAGATAGGTGTCGAAATACCAATGCGTATCTTTAGCCTGATGACTCAGTCCCGACAGCCGGCATCCCGGCCGTAGGTAAGCTGGGCTTTCTAGCTGTTAGCCGTGCTGGGAGGGGGATTTAGGGTTAGGCTCCCCCCAGGAAGATTAGGGTTAGGCACCCCCCTGGAGGGTTAAGGTCAGGCTAGGGGAAGGGGTTACGGTTAGGCACTCCCCAGGGGGAGGTTAGGGCTTGGCACCCCTCGGGAGGGTTAGGTTTAGGGTGCGGTAAGGGGGAGTTAGGGTTAGGCACTCCCCCAGGGGAAGGTTAGGGTTAGGTCCTAGAGGGGGAGGTTAGGGTTAGGCACTACTAAGGGATGGTTTGGGGGGGAGAGGGGTATGGATAGGGTACTTACCTCCCCTGTCAGCATCTTCTCCCTTCGGGCTTCTGGCCGGGACTTCATACCCATTCCGAAGTCGGCATGCTGCCCTTTACGTGGTCATGGAACTGTTCACTGACTCCTAAATCCATAATAATAATATTATTATTATTATTATTATCATCAAACTCATTCCTTTGTTTCTTGTGACTAATACTGTATGCTGGGATTCTATAATCTCACTCAAGTAATAATGCACAATTCAATATGTCCCTTCTATGGGGTCTATTCATCAACACATAAAATTATTCAGAGATAATTAGGTTTAGAACTTGCATGGACTTTTACCTAATTACCGCAGCCTCCCCTGTCATACTCTTGAGATTTGATATAATATGATTAGAATAATACAAATAATATTAATAATACAACAAAAACATCTTCTTTGTTTATTTGAATCATTTTTATAGGTAACACTCACGAGTTCCCTGGAGACTGCAGGGATTCAAGAGATGAGGCAGCAATAGCTCAGCCTTACTTCTGTAAAGTAAGACACTGCTTGCACAGCTGGGGGCGAGGACACACCACCGGCAGTAAGTTGCACAGAAATAATAGAGGCATGCCTCAGCGTATGGGGAGCATGTCTTGAGCACTGATGGACACCTTGGATGTGTCATGTGACCAGGAAGTGCCCTAAAGTGTTTAGAGAGTGGAGCTGAGTCAGCAGCAGCAAGAGAAGACACAGTGATGCAGGTAGGTGAGTCAATGGACACTGATAATGAAGTGTAATGAGGGGAGAGTAACAGTGAGAAGGGGGTGAGACAAGCGCCCAGCAATCAGACCCATATCCACGTGTGCCTCCCCAGTCATTGACTTCACCACGTGTCACTGATTGCTGGCCAGGCACCGCTTCCATTCACAGTAACGGCACATGTGCAGCACTTATTAAAGCTGCGGCCAGTGTTAGCAATACTAAATTTAAATATCATTTTTTTTTCTAGAGTTCTCCCCGCTGGGCTCTATACGCCATCTGAAGATGGCGTACAGTAGCACCATCAAATTCCAAAAATACAGAATTTTCAAAATGTGATGATTTGGACTGTAACCAGGAGATATCAGTGATGTCTCCAGCATAGAAAGGTACATGAATAGGAATCTTACTTAAAATTTACTAAACTAAGGAAAATGGGGGGGGGGGGGGGGTAAAAACAATAAATATAGGATCTCAAATAGACTCCTATAGCTCTATAATCAGAAACTCCAGCAAATCATCTATTTAACAAGGGGTAATTATGTATTAGATTTACCTAGATGCATTCGTTCTTAGCTCTGACTTCCACAGAACAAATGAAGATATAACAAGCATCTGAGCTTCATGTCTGGACTCAAGAAGACATTTGTGGATACAAAATTAATTAGTATTGTAAAATAATATTTATAACTCAGCAGCTGATGCAGCAGAAGAACAGAAATGAGCAAATGTCAAACAATAACCTTTAAAATATCATTAAATTTAAAAGATAGTTTTGCTTTTATTACAGTGTTGCACCGTTACATTCAGAGTTATATTTCAAAAGGTATTCACTCACTGGGAACAAAAATAAAGACACATAATCTTCCATTATACCAAACACATTCAAAATTGAACTGAATGTTTGAGGTTAAAAAGTACAATGTATTCTGGGGTCTGTGCATTGTATAATACACCTCCTACTGTGTAAAATAAAGATAGGAGAGATCACCAAGCAGTTCAGTGACCACACAAGAGTGAGAGGCTGCAATACAAGCAATAGCTTCCCAGCAGGGGTCCATAATCCCTTATAATACAGGAGACGTAGCTGTGTCTCACAGCTGTGTCCTGGAGAGGTACAGTAAATCTGATAGACATAACCAAGAGCTGTAAGTATTGTTCCAACACAATGAATATATGAGCACCTGAGAAGTATTTTATCTTTGGCACTTTGGCATGGACGAGGTACAGTACGTGGTAAAATGGAGCCAGTAGAGGAGAATATTGTTATTGTTAATGAAAAGCAATGTCAGAGGGTGTTAAGGGGCTGATTCAATATGGATCGCAACTGCGATTGCAATAGGGATTACGCACCCAGAGCTCGATTCAGACCCGCTCGCTATATGCGTACGCTCGCTCAAAGTGTATGCGAATTCGGCAAAGTGACAGCAAGGCAGGCGATCGCACGGCAAGGCATAAGCACGCCCATGTCTTGGCGTGCGATCGCTTTGTGTATGCAGATGCCCACCAGCCTGTCTTAAGATGCCCACTTGCTCACTTCATCTCCAGGAAGTGTATGCAACCATCGGTAACATCGAGTACCATCGGAAGCGAACGCAGCGCTTGTGGTTGACCATACCCTGCCGCAATCACTGCGAGCACTTCAGTCTGAAATACAAACAGGTGACATGTACTATGACGCCGCCTCTAAATTATGCATGCCTGTGAAATGGCGTTAAGGCACTCAGGCACGCCTGTGTTCGCACCTCCACCCCCCCGTTTCTAGTGGCCTGCCCCTGTCACCACCCACAAACGGCTTCTCTTGTCACTCACTCTGCTGGGCTGTCTATGCGCAGCGAGCGTCCGCTTCCCGATTTCTCGCACTGGTTCAATCACACGCACTGTGATGCATACACATGCGCATAATGCGAATATCGGCCAGCTATGAGCGAACGTATCCTAGCGAGCGGGCCTGAATCAGGTCCTCAGTTCAACTGCAATAGTATGCTAAGCCATTGCAATCACTATACCCTCGCAGCACTACACAAGGACGCCCACCTTACCTTACACACATCCATAATGTTCAGCAAGACTGCAAAACCATCGGTACCATCGCAGCCTCACGCACATTAGCACAAAGTCAGATCTTACTTAGAAATTGCTAACTTTAGCGCATGCTATCAAGCCTTAGGCTGCGTATGGCATCACAGTGGATAACTTATGCACGCCCCTGCAACAGCGATCAAACGCACTGGCACGCCCAAGGTTTGTTGACCACCCCCCTGTCACCACCCACAAACAGCACTTCCTGTCAATCACTGTGATGGGTTTGCGTAGTCACTGCGATCGTATGTCCTGACCGCAGTGGCAAGTTCGTGCACACGCACTGCGATGTCTACGCCGATCGCAACAATCGTCCGATTGCGTGCGTAATCTCAGTTGCAATCTGTAATGTATCAGGCACTAAGATAAGAGTGACCTGTTTCTCCTTCTCTTTTCTAGGTTTGATATTCTGCTATTGGGACTGATTCTGAGTCAGACATAGACAGAGCCGCATCTACTGTACGTCTTTTATCGCAGTTGCATTGTGCAAAGCCCTTCCATGGTGTAGATTTGTGCATCTGAGTGAGACGCCTGCTGTCAGTGTCCGTAGATCCTGTAGATTGCACCATCAAAGCCTACACCATCCCTACGGCGGGCTCAGTTTCTCTGTCCGTGTTTGGCCTCCTATGTGAGCTATCCAGCATCTTTGAATCAACCGCTATCCATGCCACACCCCTGGCTAGCCACAGCCGCTGCCTGAACAGCTGTGGCTGGCTGCGCAGCGGCATAAAAGGAGTCAGTGGGACTCATTGTAATTCACTGGCGCACAAGTTCATTAATGACTGGCCGGGGACGGCAGGAGGGAGAGGAGTGGCCACTCTCTTCTCCTCCCCTCAGCTCTTCCCCTCCAGAGTGACTCAGCTTACAGGAGTCTTTGCCTGGCTGGAGAGGGAGGAGGGGCCTCGCTCTCCCCTCTCCTTAGCTCCTGCCCTCCATCCACAGCTTCCTCTTCTCTCTGTGCTACTGCTTGGACGCCGGGGATCTGACATCACGATCTCCGTCCCCAGCGTTTAGTGAGAACTCCAGGGTTAGGAAGGGGAAGAGCCATCCACGCGCTGCAGCTCTGGCCCCAGGTAAGTCAATTTAATTACTTTCTATTTGTCATGCAATGGCTGTCACCCTCTCCCTGTCACCTAGTGCTGTCACCCTGTCACCTAATGCTGTCACCCTCTCCCTGTCGTCACCCTCTCCCTGTCACCCTCTCCTGTCATCACCCACTCCCTGTCACCTAGTGCGGTCACCCTCTCCCTGTCACCCTCTCCCTGTCATCCTCTCCCTGTCACCTAGTGCAGTCACCCTCTCCCTGTCACCCACTCCCTGTCACCCTCTCCCTGTCACCCACTCCCTGTCACCCTATCCCTGTCGTCACCCTCTCCCTGTCACCCTCTCCCTGTCGTCAACCTCTCCCTGTCACCCTCTCCCTGTTGTCACCCTCTCCCTGTCACCCTCTCCCTGTTGTCACCCTCTCCCTGTCGTCACCCTCTCCCTGTCACCCTCTCCCTGTCACCGTCTCCCTGTTGTCACCCTCTCCCTGTCGTCACCCTCTCCCTGTCACCCTCTCCCTGTCACCGTCTCCCTGTCGTCACCCTCTCCGTCACCTAGTGTTGTCACCCTCTCCCTGTCACCCTCTCCCTGTCGTCACCCTCTCCCTGTCACCCTCTCTCTGTCGTCACCCTCTCCCTGTCACCGTCTCCCTGTTGTCACCCTCTCCCTGTCACCGTCTCCCTGTCATCACCCTCTCCGTCACCTAGTGTTGTCACCCTCTCCCTGTCGTCACCCTCTCCCTGTCGTCACCCTCTCCCTGTCACCCTCTCTCTGTCGTCACCCTCTCCCTGTCACCGTCTCCCTGTTGTCACCCTCTCCCTGTCACCGTCTCCCTGTCGTCACCCTCTCCGTCACCTAGTGTTGTCACCCTCTCCCTGTCGTCACCCTCTCCCTGTCGTCACCCTCTCCCTGTCACCCTCTCCCTGTCGTCACCCTCTCCCTGTCACCCTCACTCTGTCCACCCTCTCCCTGTCACCGTCTCCCTGTTGTCACCCTCTCCCTGTCACCGTCTCCCTGTCGTCACCCTCTCCATCACCTAGTGTTGTCACCCTCTCCCTGTCACCTTCTCCCTGTCGTCACCCTCTCCCTGTCGTCACCCTCTCCCTGTCACCCTCTCCCTGTCGTCACCCTCTCCCTGTCACCCTCTCCCTGTCACCTAGTGCGGTCACCCTCTCCCTGTCACCCTCTCCCTGTCGTCACCCTTTCCCTGTCACCCTCTCCCTGTCGTCACCCTCTACCTATCACGCTCTTCCTGTTGTCATCCTCTCCCTATCACCCTCTCCCTGTCGTCACCCTCTCCCTATCACCCTCTCCCTGTTGTCACCCTCTCCCTATCACCCTCTCCCTGTCGTCACCCTCTCCGTCACCTAGTATTGTCACCCTCTCCCTGTCATCATCCTCTCCCTGTCACCCTCTCTCTATCATCACCCTCTCTCTATCGTCACCCTCTCCCTGTCACCTAGTGTTGTCACCCTCTCCCTGTCGTCATCCTCTCCCTGTCACCCTCTCCCTGTCGTCACCCTCTCCGTCATCACCCTCTCCCTGTCATCACCCTCTACCGGGCGTCACCCTCTCCCTGTCATCACCCTCTCCCTGTCGTCACCCTCTCCCTGTCACCTAGTGCTGTCACCCTCTCCCTGTCGTCACCATCTCCCTGTCACCTAGTGCTGTCAGGGTCGGTTCTACCATTACGCATGGTACGCAGCTGAGTAGGGCGCCACATAGTGGAGGGCATCTCAGCTGCGTACCATGCGGGCTGCGGGCAGTCTGTGTCTATGTGACACAGCTGCACCGCGTGTGTAGCGCTGACCAGACGGAGTTCGGTCAGCACTACACAGTGCCAAACACACTGCCGCCAGTGCCGGCAGCTGTGTGTTTGTTTTGATTAGCAGCCAATGAGAGTCTGTCATGACGTCTCTCCCATGATGCAAAGCGGCCCGGCCCTGGAGGATGGACAGAGGAGTTGATAGCGGCGGCGGGAGCAGGAGCGGGGTTTCAGGTAAGTGTTTTTTTTTTTTTATCAAGTGTGTCTCTACTGGGGGGGGGACTACTACTGGGGGCACTACAAGGGGGGCTACTACTGGGGGCACTACAAGGGGGGCTACTACTGGTAGCACTACAAGGGGGGGAACCTCCACTGGTGGGACTACTACAGGGAGGGACTACTACTAGGGGCACTACAAGGGGGGGACCACTACTGGGGGCACTATATAAAGGGCAATACTGGGGGTACTGCATGGGGGGAACTACAACTGGGGCCACTGTTTAAAGGGCACTGCATAAGGGGTGCCGCTATTGGGAGCACTGCATGGGGGGACTACTACCGGTGGGCACTATATAAGGGGCACTGCATAGGGGGTACCACTACCGGGGACACTGTAAAAGGGGCATTGCATAGGGGGGCTCCAAAAAATATACTCGCTTACCAAAAAAATTTGGGCTAGGGCCGGCTCTGCACTGGCATGCCACCCCCTTGTTACCTGCCACTCACTGTCCAGTTGCGCCCCTTATATTTCAGCTATCCTGTCAGGGGCCTAACTAGGTACTTGAAGGCCCCATAGAAAAAGTTTGTAAGGGCCCCTATGTAACACCCAATGGTGAAAATGTATATCACATGTAGCTTTGACAAGGAAGATCACCCCCCCCTCAGCTCTGCCCCCCATAGCAGCTTGCACCTATGATAGTTATGCCCATGTACCCTGTATCCATATCTGTACTGCGCCAGACTCAGCATCAGCTTCATTGTCTCCTTGTTGTCGCAAATTAAACTGGATACACACTGGAGCGATGTTGAGCCAATTTGCTGTTTCGTAAAGACAAATCGCCTACATCGCTCAGTGTGTATGGGTGATTGCGCTCTCCCGTGGTCGCTAGTGACAGTCGCTAGGTTTGATGTGCTGCACATTAAACCTAGCAATATCGCTAGGGACTTGTGGTGAGTTAATGAAGGACAGAACAGTGGGCCTGATTCAGTGCCGGACGCTCTTTCAGAGCGCTCGCTCTGAATCAGTGCCCTCCTCTTTTTTAAAGTGGCCTCCTGGCCGCTCGCATAGCTGTGGATGACCACCCACAGCTATAGCGAGCGGCCAAAAAGATGGTCGTGGTGGTCAAGACCATCGCGACCATTGGGCTTGCAACGAGACCCTTGTGGTAGGGTCTTGTTGCCGCAAGCCCTGGAGTGCTTTCAGCTCTATCAGAGCAGAAGGCACTCCCACTGACATCACTTGTGTTGTCAGTGGGGCCGGCCCCAGATGGTAGGCGTTCCCATAGTCCACGCCCCCGGCACGCCCACCAAAGGGGGCGTGCTGTCACTCACAATCGACAGCACGCCCCCTTTGTAGCGAGACCCATAGTGACGGCTTGCCCATCGCTATCCGGGTCTCGCGCATGCGAACGACGGAGCCGCTTCCGTCGTGCACATGCGAACTGGGCCAACATTGACCCGCTTGCGAGCGCCCAGCGCTCACGAGTGGGTCTGAATTAGGCCCGGTGTTCGTTCCGTCGTTCATGTACTCATTCAAGTGTGTTCAGGGAATTCCCATTTAAGGGCATTTGCTCTGATGTCGGAACAAATGCCCGTCGCACCAGTGTGTACCCGGATTTAGAGTAGGGAGCAATATATTGCCTTTCTTCTTTGACAGATGTTTAACTGAAACATTTGATTGTCATGTGACCTGCTCCCTGTAAACTGCAGTCCACCTATTGGGACATTTCTTAGGGGGCGAGTTAGCATTGGACGTGAAAATGCCCTTTAGTGTGTGCACGAATGTGTGACCGCATGCTTTCTAACATCTGTATGTGTCCTCTAATGATATATGTAACCTGCCATATAGCAGTGGTGCCCCTCTACTGGGTGACACGATGCGCTTCTCCTGTAAAAAAGGTGCCGTGGTCTTGCTGTAAAGGGGTGTGGCCTTGTGGTTAGTGGGCTTAGCCGCGCAGCCCGAATTTCTCATTTTAATCTCTCCAGGGGGGTCCCAGAGGTGCGGACTGCCCCCGGGAACCAGTGTTTTTGCAGTGACGGCAACCTTCACATTTGTCAGGGGCCAGGTGCTGCACGTAATGTTCAGTGCAGCACATTGGTGTCATCCCTCGATGTGTGACACCCGGGTGTGACTGGCACCCCCAGCACCCTACTTGTGATGGTACGTCATATAGTGCATAATTGTGGGCTGTGGAAGATACATAACGCTCTCTATCCCAATCTTGTGTAGTACAAAATTGTATTCTTTGCAAGTTACATATCTCCTCTTTAAGGTGCATACAATCCTAAATACTGGTGCTTGTCAAAGGGTGTGAACTCCCCTGATCTTTCTTTAGAAGTTCATAGGTCTACAAGTGTCAGTTACATGTGGAAGAAAACTTGTGCGCATACAACAACACATCATTTTATCACTTAAACGCACTTGTGTCCAGTGTGTAACATCTACAAGTATGGTCATAAAGTGTAACAGATTTTAGTGCAATCTGCCATCTCCATGACTGTAATTAAGTACGTAGATTTGTGGTTTGGCGCTCACAGCTGTAATGTTTACAAATGTCACTGTGCATTAATAACTATAGATAAGAAGAAATAAGTTTATGTTGTACTCAGCTGTCATAGAAGACCACATAAATTAGTTTAATCTTTGGGGAAGAAAATCTAATATACAAAAGGGTTTATTGCAGATAATAATGCTGAAAATTACATTCACTGTGCATTATATTGTTTGGCAAAGTATTAGGGGTTTATTAAATTTCCTCTAGTTTAATAATTGACCTAATTATAACTAGAGATGTGTGCAGACCTCGTTGTTTTGGCTGTTTTGGCAAAACTACCCTCAAATGTTATGGTTTTGGCAAACCCACTCTCAAAAATGTTGTTTTGGTTTCAGTTTTGGTTTTGGTTTTAGATTTTTTTTAAATTGATAAAAACAGCAAAAAACATGTAATTTGGACCTGTTAACATACAATTCAAAACTCGAGATACGGTTTTTTAGATCGGAGATCCGAACTTATGGGTAGACCTGAACCGGGACTCAGTTCTAGGAACCCCAAAAGTGATCCCAGGCGGGACAAAGGCCCTGATTCAGAGCTGAATGCTCTGAGCAGAACGCTCGCTCTGAATCAGGGCCTTCCTATTTAAATGTGGAGGGCCTTATGGACGCTCGCATAGCTGTGGGTTACCACCCACAGCTTATGCGAGCGTCCATGATGATGGTCGCGATGGTCAAGACCATCGTGACCATCGGGCTTGCGACGAGACCCTTGTGGTAGGGTCTCGCTGCCGCAAGCCCAGGAGTGATTTTGGCTCTATCAGAGCCAAAGTCACTCCCACTGACATCATTACTGATGTCAGTGGGGCAGGACTCAGACGGTAGGCGTTCCCATGTGAACGCCTCCTTCTGGCCACCACGCCCTCGGCACGCCCACCAAAGGGGGCGTGCTGTCAGTCACCATCGACAACACGCCCCCTTTGGTGCGAGACCACGAGCGACGTATTTCTCATTGCTCGCCGGGTCTCGCGCATGCGCACGACGGAGCTCCCTCCGTCGTGCGCATGCGCATTCTCACAACATCGACCCGCTTGCGAGCGAACTTTGCTCGCGAGCGGGTCTGAATGACCCCCAAAGTTCATGTGTGTTTGGTTTGCAGCAAACCCAAACCGCTCATCTCTAATTATAACATGCTTTGTAAAATTTGCCATATAAAAAGAACACATATTTCCAATGCATTGAGCAAAACTTAAACACAGGGCCTGATTCAGAGCTGTACTCTAATAGCATTGCCGCTACGTCTTTAATCGCAGCGGTGATACAAAATTATGCTAATGCAGCAGGAGACGTCTTGTGTAAATAGACGTCTCCTGCTGGATTCTATGATCTGACGCAGCATCTATTACTTGAGCGAACATCGGCTATATAAGAAACCCCCAGGGTCGGCAAACCCCTGTTTTCATGGACACTGGCTGTCACCGCCCCTTCCCCGCCACAAGAGAAGATCCTGCGCATGCGCCGATTGACCGCTAGCTGCATTGTATGCAAATCATCGGGATTGCGAAACACCCTGAATCAGGCCCATAGTTACATTCTGCTAACTTTTTATACACATTTTATGTGATTAAGGGGCCTATTCATCATCACTTCATTTTTAAAAAAGCAGGTGAAATGTACTTGTAAAAATTATTCATCACGAAGGTAAAGCAGGAGATATCTCCTGCTTACCTTTCACTCCCGGAATGGCCCGCTTTCCCCATACACTAGTATCACAGATATCTCCTGCTTACCTTCCTCTCCCGGAATGGCCCTCTGTCCCCATACACTAGTATCACAGATATCTCCTGCTTACCTTCCTCTCCCGGAATGGCCCTCTGTCCCCATACACTAGTATCACAGATATCTCCTGCTTACCTTTCCCTCCCGGATTGGCCCGCTGTCCCCATACACTAGTATCACAGATATCTCCTGCTTAGCTTCCTCTGGCGGAATGGCACACTGTCCCCATACACTAGTATCACAGGTATCTCCTGCTTACCTTCCTCTGGCAGAATGGCCCGCTGTCCCCATATACTAGTATCACAGATATCTCCTGTTTACCTTCCTCTGGTGGAATGGCCCGCTGTCCCCATACACTAGTATCACAGATATCTCCTACTTACCTTCCTCTGGCGGAATGGCCCGCTGTCCCCATACACTAGTATCACAGATATCTCCTACTTATTTTCCTCTGGCGGAATGGCACACTGTCCCCATACATTAGTATCACAGGTATCTCCTGCTTACCTTCCTCTGGCAGAATGGCCTGCTGTCCCCATACACTAGTATCACAGATATCTCCTGTTTACCTTCCTCTGGCGGAATGGCCCGCTGTCCCCATACACTAGTTTCACAGATATCTCCTACTTACCTTCCTCTGGCGGAATGGCCTGCTGTCCCCATACACTAGTATCACAGATATCTCCTGCTTACCTTCCTCTCCTGGAATGGCCCATTGTCCCCATACATTAGTATCACAGATATTTCCTGCTTACCTTCCTCTGACGGAACGGCCCTCTGTCCCCATACACTAGTATCACAGATATCTCCTGCTTAGCTTCCTCTGGCAGAATGGCCCGCTGTCCCCATACACTAGTATCACAGTATCTCCTGCTTACCTTCCTCTGGCGGAATGGCCCGCTAACCCCATACACTAGTATCACAGATATCTCCTGCTTGCCTTCCTCTGGCGGAATTGCCCGCTGTCCCCATACACTAGTATTGGGACAGAATTCATCAAGCTCCGAAAATATTATATATTTTCGGAACTTGAGTGCGGGGGCATTTGCCATTTTCAGATGACGAATGCTCCCGATACACGCTTCTTCCCGAAGGGAAGGAGTCCCGGGTCGCGAAGAAGGATCCTTCCGCCGGACGTCGGGGCTCTTGTGCGCATGCGTGAACTGTAGGTCGCGCATGCGCACTCCCGGCACTGCTCCGAAAGATTCGCTGCTCCAAAAGGGAGCAGTGAAGCTGCTCGCAGGATAGCTAATTTTCAGATCAGCTGTCATCGCGTCGGAGCAATGATGAATTGCTTCGGAAACCGCAGTGAGTTAGATTGGTAATTATCGGTGTCTGAACAGCCCCCGATAATTAACATCGTGAATAGGCCCTTAATAATTGAATACATCTATCATATTATATTTGCAGGTTGCCTGTCTGAATCAGGGTGTAGTAGAGATAGTACTATTTTTCTAAACCTGTTTCATAGTTGCATCTGGAAGGAGGATGTAAATCTAGCATGCATACTATGCATTACATACAACTGCCTGAATAAAGACTTTTATTATGATCCATAAGCTATGTCACTAAGCCAGCAATGGAATATATCTGATCTACTAAACAGATGATGTGAAGTAAAACAAGTTGCCTTTAAGAGGGCATTATACAGGTTGAGTCTCCCATATCCAAATATTCCGAAATACGGAATTTTCCGATATACGGAATATTTTTGGTATGACTGAGATAATAAAACCTTTGATTTTTGATGGTTCAATGTATACAAACTTTGTCTAAGGCACAAATTATTAAAAATATGGTATAAAATTACCTTCAGGCTGTGTGTATAAGGTGTATATGAAACATAAATGAATTTCATGTATGTACACAAACTTTGCTTGAGCCACAAATTATTGAAAATATTGTATAAAATGACCTGCAGGCTATGTGTATAAGGTGTATATAACACATAAATGCATTCTGTGTGTATATCGGGGTCCCATTCCCAAGATATTTCATTATGATATGCAAACATTCCAAAATACGGAATATTCCGTTATCCAAAATACCCCTGGTCCCAATCATTTTGGATATGGGAGACTCAACCTGAAGCACCATGACAGTTTCACTTATAGAACAAAATGATTGGTGTAACAGAAGTGAGGTAGCCTTCATACTAAGTACATGTATATTTGGGATCGGTGTGAAATACTGCATGCGGTTCAAATCCCGACGCTGGAAGACCGGCAGTGAAGATCCCGACAGGTAAGTATTTTAAGTATTCACTAACCTTACCCCACCCCCGTAACCCTAATCCTCCATTAGGGGTGCCTAACCCTAACCTCCTCCCCAAGTACCTAACTGTAACCCCATCTTCCCCGCAGCCTAAACCTAAGTCTCCTGGGGGGTGTCTAGCCCTAACCTCCACCCGAGGGTGCCTAACCCTAACCCCCCCTTCCCCTAGCCTGACCCTAACCCTCCCGGGGGGGTGCCTAACCCTAAGTCCCCCCCTGGAGCCCCTAACCTAATCCTCCCCCCTCCCCTCCCGCGGTTGTCTGCGCCTGGCGTCCGGCTTACATTCGATCGGTATGCCGGGCATCGGGCAACTGCCGTAGGTTAAATGTTGGGATTTCTACGCCTGTCACTAGACCCTTGCCGGCATTAGACAGTCGGGAAGTCGGCGGTCAGCATTTCGACCGTCGGCTTCCAGACTGCATCCCGTGTATTTTGCGAGCACATCACATGCAATGCATTAGACGCAACTGAAAAACAAATAATAACATTAATTTGTTGAATTTATAAGCATAAAATCATAGAATCACACATCAATGATTCCAATATTTTGTTTGTATGTCTAGGAATTGTTGTAAGTGATCCTGGGAGAATTTAAATTGTACTTTAATAAGTAACTTTGCCAAGTGAAGCAATATCATAATGTAATGGATCAGTCATTCCGATTTTTCAAATCGATGTCTGGCTTTAGATTTCTTGCAGAGATACTGGTATGTTTACGGTATTTCCACTAAGAAATGCTGACGGCCCAGGCTGACAGAAGCAGCCCTTTTTTATACAAAGAAAGGCACGATGGAGCACTGGTTTCATGGCATTTTGACAAATGGTCAACAGTAACCATGTCGGAATGTTGACATGGTCAAATTGTCGACAGACAAGATGTCGTCATCTGCAGAATATCGACAGGTTCACATGTCGACATCTGAACTGTTGACAAACTGTTGGTGAAATGTTGACGTTCTGAGAATGCCGACATCTATTTAAAGCTTATCAACACGATTTTAATAAAAAAATATATATATTTTTTTCTATTGAAACACACATTAATATTGATTCTTTTAAAATATCGAATGACGATATATCAGACGATCGATCAATTGGGGCATGGAGCTGGTTCATTTACTTTTTCCCCGGCAGCAGCTCCTCTCTGCAGCTGCCAGGTGGGGGGTACTGCCGAGGCTGCCCGATTAGCAGTGATTGGCAGCACAGCAGACACTGGGGGAGGGAGCAAGGATGCAGAGGGGCCGGAAGGTCCTTCTGCCATTGGAAGATTGTCTCCATCAGCCACCCAGTGGGCATTGCGACATGTCGCATTGTTTGCCACCACATCAGGTAATGCACAACCTGGTGTGGTGGCAAATGGTGCAATCACAGAGAAAAAAATGGGTGGCTGGGCTGCACATCCTAATCTTAAACATAAAAAGAGCTGCTGGCATTCTGAGGCCTGTAGTTCTATAGCAGAAAAAATGGGGGGGGGGGGGGGGGGGAGATGCAGGTGCACACTATAAACACTAAGGGGTAAATTTACTAAAGTGAGAGTTTTTAGAGGTGAGGTTTAAAAGTGATGTTGCCCATAGCAACCAATCAGATTTTACTTAACATTTAACTAGCACCTTCTAGAAGATACTAGCTAGAATCTGATTGGTTGCTATGGGCAACATCACTTTTAAAACTCACTTCTAAAAACTCTCACTTTAGTAAATTTACCCCTAAGAATTCTAATGATCAAAATATTTATAATAAACTGCAACAATTAACATGGTAAGTAAGGTTTCTTAGTACATGTTTGCCCATCTACCACGTCACGGAAAACTTTATAAGGTGGGTCCCTAATATCCCTAATACTGACACATTAAATACATTTATCTAGGATTTACTTTTAATAGAGCCCATTAAATGTGTGTACACCAATGTAATGGACCCATACCAATTAAAATTACCTGGGGCAGGTAGGAGGAGTGCCATCCCAAGAGAAGGGGTCTCACCTTCAAATGTACCTTAAAATTAACCAATAAAGTGGTTTGCTGGTCAGGACACAACACTAGCATTGGTAGAAAGGCAGAATATCAAGCTGTCACCTGTAACCTATTCATTTGATCCATAGGTATTATTTAGTGCAGATCATGTTGCTGCTGGGACGGGGTGAGGGTGACAGACCATCAATACATAGTTATAAATTTGGTGAGAGAAACTATTTTAGACCTTACAAAATTAATAAAAAGAAGGTGAAATGCAAAATCATCATATTTCTTATGAATTCCAGACGTGAACTTTGTATTACATTTCTAGCATTCCACAACTTTTTTTCCCGCAGACATTCAGTGTTATTGCTGGAAATGTTTATTTCAATCAGACGGGTATTTTTAGTACCTTTCTCCAAATGAAGTGATTTCTCAGGCTTTAAAATGGAACATACTGTATGTTTTCAAATGGCAGTAACTTAATGTTCACCAGCAAATTAGACGTTAGTAGAGATCGTATGTGACAACTGACAACTGACGGTAAGGCACGGGTAACGTAATGCTTTGATATATACTGTACGTGATGTTTTTATGCACATTTATGTATGCAATAGCAGATCTCAATTAGTTTGGCATAATAGATGGGAATTAAAGGTTTACTTGTGATAAAGAGGGCTTTTATATCAAAGACTAAACAATCCCACTTAAAATCTTTAAATAGCTTATAACCACAAAATCTGAGGGAAAAAGACTTTGAAAGACAATAACAAAGCTGAACCAGGTGGGAGAAGGTCGAAAGGCTGGAGGGCTTAGAGTCTGCAAGAGACAGTAGTACATCACAGTGCATAACACAGTGGTGAATGCTACTCTTTAGTGTTTTGTAACATCCAACAAAGTGTAATAGTTATGTAATACATTAGAGATGTGCTTGGACCCCCGTGTTTTGGTTTTGGCAAAACCACCAACAAATGTTATGATGTTATAAATAGAAATGAGAGGGTCCCTGAGAACCGGACCCACTTGAATATTGCAAATACGGACTGGATCTGAGTCGGGCTCGAGTCTTTCAGCCTGACTCGCATATGAAAACTAGGCAAAACATAATCGTTCTCGCGTCGTATTCTCACGGGTTTTGGATTGCATATACAGTAAGTCCCTCTACGGGGTTGATCAGCGCTATTTGCTTCACTAGGGTTGTGCTGTATGGGTTGTGCTAAGTCCATCCAGGGGCTGTGCTGTCCATCCAGGGGCTGTGCTGTCCGTCCAGGGGCTGTGCTGTCCATCCAGGGGCTGTGCTGTCCGTCCAGGGGCTGTGCTGTCCGTCCAGGGGCTGTGCTGTCCATCCATACACTCCAGTGGCTACTCCTTTGCTCAGTGCTGTACTGTGTTCATCCACTCCTGTGCAGTGGTTTAGAGAGGCCGGCCGGGCCCAGGAGAAGGGGGCATAGCCTAATCGCGGGATGCGTGGCCATGCCATCTTACATTTTTGTTTTTAGTCTTCTAGAAGCGGCGCTGCACGCTGGGGAGGGGGGAGCTGTGAGTCCCTCAGTCTGGCGCAAATCCAGAGGGGGGCACGGTCAGTGTGATCACTCGCTCCCACAAGCATAGGAGACTGCTGTCTCCCACTACAGCTCAGCACACAGTAGCATGTGCTGGGCTGCTGTGGTATAAGAGGAAGAGGGGGGGGGGGGCGGTGCTGGGCCCCTCCAGCAGCCAGGGTAATTAGTACCCGCTCCCCACCTTTCTTGGCTCCCCTGCTCCTGTGCTGCCAATGCACCTGTCCAGTGTCCATCCTCTCCAGTGTTGCCGACACACTTGTCAGATGTCCATCCGCTCAAGTGTTCACGACGCACATGCAAGGTGTCCATCCACTCCAGTACTGCCGACACACCTGTCCAATATCCATCTGCTCCAGTACTGCCGACGCACCTGTCTGGTGTCCATCTGCTGCAGTGCTGCCGACGTACTTGTCCGGTGTTCATCTGCTCCAGTGCTGCTGACTCACCTGTCTGGTGTCCATCTACTCTAGTGTTGCCGACGCTCCTGCCTGATGTCCATCTGCACCAGTGTTAAAAAAAAAAGTTTAAAGAAATGTTACATTTTTTTTTAAAAAAGTAAAAAAAAACACTTTTAAAAAGTCAAGAAAAGTTTAAAAAAAAATAAGTAAGAAAAGTAATTTTTTTGTGCTGCCCTCAGTGTATACATATAAGTACTGTGATGCTTCTGTCCATACCTCAGTATATCTTTACAAGTAGAGATGAGCGGTTCGGATTCTGTGGAATCTGAACCGCTCCGAACATCGGGGATCCAAGTCCACCCGAACGCTGTTTGGGTGTTCCCCGCCTGACTAGTGTAGGGCAGAACGCACTGATAGCGGTCTCCCCTACACAGAAACAAACACACAGCAGCCAGCAGTGGCTGTGTGTTTGTTATAGCAGCCAATGAGAGTCAGACAGACTCTCATTGGCTGCTGCGTCCCTGGAGGGAGCCGGCTGGAGCTCACTCATGAGTTCCGCCTTCCGGCTCCCCCCGCTGCGGGTGATGGGAGAGTCGTCATGATGTCTCTCCCATTGTGCAGAGAGGAGCGGACGGCTGCGGTCACAGCAGGAGTGGGGATTCAGGTAAGTTTTTTTTTCTGTGTGTGTAAGGCGGCGCTACTGGGGGTACTACTAATGGGGGCATACTACTAGAGGCACTACTACTACTACTGGGGGCACTACTACTGGGGGCATACTACTGGGGGCACTACTAGTGGGGGCATATTACTAGGGGTACTACTAATGGGGGCACAACTACTAGGGGTACTTCTACTGGGGGCATACTACTGGGGGCACTACTAATGGAGGCATACTACTAGGGACACAACTACTGGTGGCATACTACTGGGGGCACTACTAGTGGGGCCATACTACTGGTGGCACTACTAGTGGTGGGATACTACTAGGGGCACTACTAATGGGGGAACAACTGCTCAGGGCATACTACTGGGGGCATTCTACTAGGAGCATACTACTGGGAGCACTACCAATGGGGGCATACTACTAGGGACACTACTACTGGGGGCATGCTACGAGGGACAATACTACTAGGGGCATACTACTGGGGACACTACTACTGGGGCATACTACTGGGGGCATACTACTAGGGGTACTACTACTGCTGCATACTACTAGGGACACTACTACTGGGGGCATACTACTATGGACACTCTAATGGGGGCATACTACTGATGGAATTGTGTAAGGGATACCACTGCTGGGGGCATTGTGTAAGGGACACTATTGTTGTGGGCATTGTATAAGGGGCATTACTACTGTGGGCTATGTGTATAAGGGTAACTAATGTGGATATTGTGTAAAAGGGGCACTACTGTGAACATTGTGTAAAAGGGGCACTACTGTGTGTCGTAACATAAATCAGAGACACTACTCTATGGTGTAATGTGAATCAGGGCGTGTTTTTTTTTTTTTTTCTCCAGCCCGCTCGCAAAGCTGTGGGTGACCACCCACAGCTTGTGCGAGCATCCTGGAGTCCGTTGCGATTATCAAGACCATCGGGCTTGTGACGAGACCCTGTGGTAGTGTCTCGGCTCCCGCAAACCCGAGTGGACTTCCTGCTCTAATAGAGCAGGAAGTCCACTACTGACATCACAAGTGACGTCAGTAAGGCCGCCCACAAAAGCCAGGCGTTCCTAAAGGAACGCCTGCGTATGTGCAGCCACCCCCCTCCCCGCCTACAAAACGGGGCAAGCTGTCACTCACCATTGACAGCCGTCCCGTCTTGTAGCGATACCCGTTGCGACTGAGCTGGACAGGTATTGCGCATGCGCACACCGGAGGTGGCGCATGCACAGTGGGTTAACATCGAGCCACTTGCGAGCACTGTGCGCTTGCGAGCGGCTCTGAATCAGCCCCTATGTGCAATGTACTGTGAATAAGATTGTACAATGTGACTCCTTGGCCCGTAGCCCACTGTGTAAACAAGTACTGTGACTCTGCTGGCCGTACCCCACTCCCAGGGACCATTTCATGTTGCACTAACTTTCATTTATGCCACTGCTGTGTGGCAGTGTTTCATAGATGTGCTTTAAACTAGGGATGAGCGGGTTCGGTTCTCAGAGGACCGAGCCCACCCGAATTCTGCAGATCCGAGTCAGATCCAAGCAGGCTCGGAGTTTCCCGCCTGACTCGGATCTCGAAACTGAGGCAAAACCATAGAGTCGGAAATCTTGCGGTTCGCGAGCTTACGTCTCTATGATCAATGTAGTATATAGGGACCACGCGGCGGACGACAATTCACTCTGGCTGTGGAGACTGAACAGGGAGGGTGGGTAGTGTAGGGCTGGGAGAGTGGTACTGTTTGCTGTGCTGTCTGCTGTGTCCTGGGCTGGTGCTGCTGAGTGCTGATCCATTCTGGGCTGGTGCTCTGCTGTCTGCTGTGTCCTGGGGTGCTGCAGTACTGATCCATTCCTCGCTGGTGCTCTGCTGTCTGCTGTGTGCAGAATACATCTAGGCTGGTGCAGAATACATCTAGGCTGGTGCTGCGTCCATCTGGGCCCAAGTTCTGGACTCCCAAATATATATATATATATTGTAAAAAAGAAAGAAAAAAAAAGGGTATTTTAGTGTAATATTTTTCTGTGTTTGTGTGTGTGTGGGTGTTAGGCTTAACCGCACAAGATCCAGCCAGCAACGCAAGTTGCAACCTTGTGCTGCCCGACTCCAGTCATGATCAATCGCTGCTGTGGGCCCAAGTTCTGGAGTTGAAAAAAAAATAAAAATCAATTGTTTTTTTTTTAAATAATTGTCTGTGTCTGTACGTGTTAGGTTTAGCCACACAAGATCAAGCAAGTCGGCAACGCAACCTAGTGCTGCCCGACTACAGTCGTCATCAATCTGTGCTCTGGGCAGTTTTTGTCGTTTTTGTCAATTTATTTTTCTGTGTGCGCATGACTGCACGTGTGTGATTTTTGTAATCGCACCTTGGCTACACTATTGGTGCTTGTGACACTGCTTCAAGACTGCAGAAAATATGGAGGGCTGTAACATGACAGGAGAGCAAGGCCAAGAACCACATGTTGTAGCTGCCGCCAGCAGTGCAAGGCCATCAAATTCCTCGTCCTCTATGAAGGCCCATGCCCAGGGCTTAAGTCACGCCATCGATATGGTAAAGCCACTTTTACTGAAGTTAAGAAAAGAAAATTGAAAGGAAATTTGCCTTTAGATAAACAAAAAATTGGCAATATGCCATTCACTACACGAAGTGGCAAGGAAAGGATAAGGCCTTGGACTTTCATTATGAAGATTCTGATTCTGATAGTCCTTCGGAAAAAACAACTGTGTTACCTGAGAAATCGCAATCACAAATCCCCAAGGAGATTGCAAGTGTGTCCGCGGTTGCCATGTGTGAGCCACTACTACTAGCCTCCACTAGTATACTGGAGGATCCTCCAAGTTCCAACATTTATGTGCCCTCTGTAAATGTGGGGAAGGGCAGTCAACATCTTGCAGACGTAGTCAGTGAGGATGCTTCTGGGGAATTGCACATGGAGAAGGAGGATATTTTGGTAGTTGAAGGTGCTAAGGATGATGAGGATGTTGATGATGAAGATGTTGGTGATGAGGATGTTGATGCTGAAGATGTCCTTTGTGTAAGTGAGGCAACAGCTCTGGCCCATGGATTGAAAAAGCCAAAGCCCATTGTTGTCATGCCGAAGCAAAAGATAAAAAAATCCACTTCACACGTGTGGAATTATTTCCACCACAATCCAGACAACGGTTGTCAAGCCATATGTAACCATTGCAAGGCAAGTGCAAATATCAAAGTGTATGTCGCCAAGTTCCAAAACTCAAAACGTAACAAGTCCAGTGTCACCTACCTGCTCCCTCTCTGTGGGATCCAAGCGCCTTCGATCTCAAACACCAACACCTGCATCATCATCAACATCCTCATTCGTGATCGGGAGTAATTTAAAAAAACAATTGACTATTAAACAGTCCTTGATAGAGGAAGTAAGCATAACAGCTGTCACCCAGTTTCACAGTGGATCACTGACGCCATGACGGCTGTGCTAGTATTAGAGGGTGAAATAATAAAAAATGAGGATGATAGTGTGGAGGAAGTGCAAAAGGAGGATGAGGGGGAAATTTGTGTCCTATCTGACGCTAATGTGGATGTTGATGATAAGGATGTGGTTTGCGTAAATAATCCACCAGTGGCAGCAGTTCTTGCTCATTGTAAACAGAAAGCCAGAAAAGCAACGTCTTGGGTGTGAAATTATTTTAATCTCAATTCTGACAACAGTTGTGAAGGCATCTGTTCCATTTGTAAAACCAAAGTTAGCAGAGGAAGGGACGTTAACCATCTAGGCACCTCCTCCCTGTTATGCCATTTGCAGCGAGTTCATGCAATTTGTTTAACAAAATTATAATTTGTAAATGAATAACAAGCAGTCCAGTATCAGCTACCAGCAGTTTGGACCAGCACATGCAATCTCCACCACCAACACTCTCATCATCAACCTCCTCCTTAATAGTTGAAGGTAGTCCTTCCAAAAAATGTTTTGTGGGGCCCAAACACATCAAGGAGTTCAGCCACAAAAGTGTCAGTTCTAGTGGCTAAAGTGCTTGGTTTGTTAAACTGTGCATGTCCTTTTTAATATCCCACGTAAGAGTAGGTGGGAGGGACAAATCCATCTTGCACCTCTTTCCTTTACATTTGGCACAATTTGGGGCATTGCCGACTGACATTATCATAGTTTATTAAACTGCCATCCTGTCTGCCACTGCTGTGTGGCAATGTTTCACAGATGTCTGATATTATTTTAAACTGTCGTGCGTTTGTGCTGCTGCTCAGTTGCTTACTTTAGCCAGCCAGCTCGCTGCAGCCTTTGGCCTGTATCGGTGAAAAATAGTGAAATCAATATTGTGAGCTATGAGGTGGTTAAAAATGCCTAGAAATGCCTGAAAATGATTGATATTAAGGTTAATAATACTGTAGGAACAAAACCAAGCCCACATTATATTGGTTTAGCTGTATATCTAATTTTTTGGAAAAAATACAGATCCAAAACCAAAACTTAAAAATAAAACACCAAGAAAAAAAATCCAAAACCAGATTCAGATCCAAAACCAGGGGTGATCCAGATCCAAAAAGAAAACCAAAACACTGAGGTCAGCGCACATCTCTACTTTAAACTGTGGTGTCTGTGCCGCTGCTCTGTCGCTTAGTAACCAATCAGCTCACTGCAACCTTTGGCCAATAACGGTGAAAACAATATTATAAGCCGTGAGGTGGTCTAAATTAACTGCAAATGACTGGAAATTAATGTTATTGAAGTTAATAATACGTTAGGGAAAAAAAAAGCCAAATTTATGTGATTTTTGTCAATTTTTCTAAAAAATCCAAATCCAAAGCCAGTCACAGCAGTTTGGCCAATCCAAAGCTGGACGACAAATTAGAACCAAATCCAAATCTGGCAAAAATGGTCTGGCGTACATCCCTACTTACAAGTACTGTGACGCTGCAGGTCGTACTCCATTGTACCCATTTAAGTACTGTTACACTGCAGGCCGTACCCCAGTGTATCCACAGAAGTACTGTGCGCTGTTTGGGGTATTGCTAGCTGTCTTTTTGAGTAACCAACAAACATTTTTAAAGTTTATTAAACTGCCATCCTGTCTGCCACTGCAGTGCCACTCTTGTTTCCCAGATGTGCCATGTTGGAAGTTGCACTGCCACAGCCACTGAAATCGCCTACATGTAGTTGATAAATCCCACAATTGTGCAGAAATTGTTATGGCTACAGACATCATCTCTTGCATGCCCCTTTCAAAAAAAAAAAAAAAAAATCTGAACCATTAAGTTGACTGGTTAGGCCACAGGTTCTCAAACTCGGTCCTCAGGACCCCAAACAGTGCATATTTCCCAGGTCTCCTCACAGAATCACAAGTGAAATAATCAGCTCCACCTGTGGATCTTTTAAAATGTGTCAGTGAGTAATGATTACACCTGTGCTCCTGCTGAGTGACCTGGAAAACGTGCTCTGTGTGGGGACCTGAGGACCAAGTTTGAGAACCACTGGGTTAGGCAAAATATAGAAGATTTTCAAATGTACCCAGTTTTTTCAGTGCTCCCCCCATCCCAACCGGTTGCACCCACACCCTTGTGAATTGATAGGCTCTTATAAAGAATGTTCAGCTCAAAAAACACCAGCCTGTTTTGTATGTAGGTGACTCTAAGCAGAATAACTGGATAATGTTGATCAGTAGTGTCAAACTCGGGCCCTCCAGCTGCAGTGGAACTACACATCCCAGCATGCACACAGTTTTGCCATTAGGGCATGCTAAAACTGTGGCAGGGCATGCTGGAATATGTAGTACCACAAAAGCTGAAGGGCCCGAGTTTGACACCAATGATGTAGATGATGGGTGTCATGCGAGAGACCAGAAATATGAGCAACAACACAGAGCATCTTCCTGCCAGGAAGTGCGCAATAAAGTGCAAATATGTTTAATACAAAAATTAGTTGTGTACTGTATATTGATCACATACATATTTACTTGGTACATACATTGTGCAAAGCAGGCTGAGGTAAGCTGAGGCTTACCTGTTGACAAACAACATCCGGCAGGCCCACCAAACAGCACGGATGCTGGGAGCTGTAGTTCAGCCAGAGAGCTACAGGCTGCATTCCTCTGATGTAAACAGCAAGTCTTGGTCCCATTATCCCCAACAGTGTGTACTATTTAGCAACTCCACAAGCAAGGTCACCACATTTCTATTAGATGTATAAAAAAATATACAGCATATATGGGCTTAATCAATATTCAATCAGGATGTGGCACAAACTGGCTGCTCTCACTGTGTATTAGCGACAGGTGCTCTGCAGATATCACTCAGGTGATCAGGTTTTAGGTGGTTGGTTCACATAATTATTGGACACAAATGGGCTTCAGTGAGCCTGCTCCCATATATGCCCCAAGCATCTCTGTGTGATGGTGCAGACACAGCATAATATCTTCTGACAAACTCCCCTCGCTCAAATTGATCTCCAGATCAAAGATGTCTTCCAGGAACTGAAGAACTTGATCCTACATTGACTCATAAATTTTATTCAGAACAAAAAAAAAAATGACAAACAAATCAATCCTTCCTTCCTTGCCCTACCTTCAATTACTCCATAAACATACTCCATCTCCTTTAGACCTCTGATCTAGTATTTAATTGTATAGTTCTTATTTGTCCTAGCGCATAGACTCCATTGTGCTTAAATGTATGCTTGACTGACTTCTTGTACACTTAGGGTGGTATCCAATTAGCGCCGAACATAGTGGATAGCTGCACATGGTGAAAAACGGGGATTATCCCCAGTTTTCGACAATGTTTTTTTTCCACCCTGTCCTATTATTTTGGTCAAAATAATAGGATAATTCTCCGGAGAACACAAAGAACCCACGATAAGCTCATGGACCTATGTGTTTTCACCATTTAGGTGGTGAAAAAACAGCACTTATCATGGATTATTTTTTGGGACACATCAGGTCCCCAAAAATATCAACGATAAGTGCCGACATTGGGCAGCACTTCAGGGCTAATAGGATAGCACTGCCTCAATTAATTAGCAGTGATTTTTTACCACTACTATATGGATACCCCCCTTAATATGGCTTCCATCACACTAAAGATGGCTATAGACATTTAGGTTGTGAGAATCTCAACAGGGGTACAGTAAGTACTCTAACCCTCCCCCCTTCACCCCCTAACCCTGCTTTCCTGTGTCCTAACCCTACCCCTCCTTACTATGCACCCTAACCCTTCTGGTTAGTGCCTAAACCTAACCTTCCCCTCTTAGTGCCTAAACATAACCCTCCCCCTTAGTGCCTAACCCTAACCTCCCTCCCCTGGTGGTGCCTAACCCACCCTGTCCTCAGCCTAACCCTAACCCCCCCATGGTCCCTAAACCTAACTCTCCCCCCGTGGCTAATAGCTAACGGCAAGCGCTATACTTACAATCAGTATGCCGGCTGTCGGGATTCCGGCATCAGCATCTCCACTCATGTCTTGATTTCGGCAGCCGGCATCCCGATTGTATGCCTATTAACTACATCCCGTGTAGCTGTATGATGGACATTTTAGAACAGTCACTAGCGGCAAATTCATTGCTTTGTCTGTTCATAGTTTTATCCAACATTGCAAAGCTAAAATGTTTTTTGTGTTCATTGCAAACTGTAGTTAAATGTATCTCAGCAGCATTTCTTTGTTGTCTTCACAGCCACAGAATCTTCACATACTGTAGTGCTTTCTGAATTGTTCCCATGGGAAAGCTGTGGTACTCTGTGTGGTCACAGACAGATGAACAAAGCATTTATAAAATCCCTCAAACCAATTTGTAGACCATGGAGCCTTGTTCAGCATATTTGTGACAAATCGGAATACAGGAAAAACATAAAACACAGCAGATATGGATAAACACTGATTTCAGAGCACACTGACCTGGTCACTGGAGTTGATTATCAAGGAGTGGGACAGACACAACATTGTCATGGGTCAGCATGAACAACATGGACACCAGTCTTGTGAAGGTTTTGTTGGACCAACTTGAAGTACAGTATTAACACAGATGGTTCATAAACCTTCTACACTGCTGGCTTCTCAAAAAGCCAAAGCCAGTCAAGTCGATGTGAATCATCCTGGTCTAATTCAGTGTCAACCAACTATAAAGTTATCTGAGGATTTCATCGTGTTACAAATGTATCTTTCTCAGTAGCCCATTACGTCAAGCCAATGATAAAAGCAGAAAGCGTAACACAATAGCATGTTCTTCGATGCTACGCTTCAGTCAGATTGAGTTATCTATAATAATAGCCCCCAGTTAGCTACTGAGACTTAACCATTCTTTTGCTTTTAAAATATAAAACTAAAGCCATAGTCATACTCTTCCACTTTAGATGCACTGAATATTCCTTGGACATTCTGTTGGTTAAACTCTTATTTTTTAGGAAAGGACTTGAATACAAATTCTGAGAGATTTTACAATACCTGGGGGTAAATTAAAGGTCAATATTGGGTTCTTGGGCGATTACATTAGGTGTTGCAAACCGACCATTTAATAAAGTCATAATCAACGACAAGGCAACCAAGAACAGGACTGTTTTGGGTTCTTGTTTTTTTTTTTTTTTTTGTGGATTCAAGAGTTTAATTAAAAGATAAACAAGTGGTTTCCGGAGTTCTGATTATAAATCGAGATTTGCGAAAACCCCTGTGTTTTGGTTTTGGTTCTAAATCATTGTCGTGCTTTAGTTTTGGCAATACCACCCTCTAATATTTTGGTTCAGCTTTGGCTTGGTTTTGGATTTCTTTAAATATTTATAAAAACCGCTAAATTCCTGGAACTTGGACCTGTTTTTTTTCCTATAGTATTATTAACATCAACAACATTTATTTCCACAAAATTTTGACCACCTCACAGCACCTGAAATCACGAGAAAGGGACAAAAATGCACTCCAAAACATGTGAGATCCATTTTTTAGATCCAAGTTTTGAACTTGGCTCGAAGACCCGAGTTGGGACTCAGGGCCTGATTCAGAGCCGCTCGCTAGGATTCGTTCGCACACAGCCTGCCGATGTTTGCATTATGCCCATGTGTATGCATCGCAATGCGTATGCGCAAACTAGTCCATGCGATCGGCAAGCGTTCGCTCACTGCGCATAGCCACCTTGCTAAAATGAGTGATAGGAGAAGCTATTTGTGGGTGGTGACAGGGGATGGTCGATGGAAACGGGGGAGTGGCGGTGCAAACGCAGGCATGCCTGAGCGTCTTAACGCCATTGTAGTCAACCACAAGTGCTGCGTTCGCTTCCAATGGTACTCGATTTTACTGATGGCTGCATACACATCCTGGAGATGACGTGCATAAGTGGGAATCTTAAGACAGGCTGGCGGGCTTCTGCATACATACCACGATCGCACGCCAAGACATAGTGGGTGTGCTAATGCCTTGCCGTGCGATCGCGGATTTGCATACTTTCGCTGCGTGCGAACGCTTCTAGCGAGCGGGTCTGAATTGAGCCCTCGGTTCTACTCGGGACCCCAAACTGATACGAGCTGGGATTCGGTTCAACTTGGAACCCCGAAGTTCAAGTGTGTTAGGTTTTCAGCAAAACCGAATGGCTCACCTCTAAATTTAAATAAATATAATACTTTTTATGAAACACTAGTATTATAAATGTCAGATTACTTTACATGTTTGTTAAAAGGATAAATAGTGTAAATGTGCAGGGAGAAGGAGTAATAAACTCTGTGATAACAATACCTCAGCCAGTTTATATTTACAGCAGCAGAGAACATGAGATAACTTGCTGCATATGGAAAAACAGTAGTATCTTAGGGGTCAATTCAATTATTGTGAGACCCCTTGCAGTGTGAGTGTGGCTATATGCTGCACTTACAGTACCTCTGGACTCATGGATTTTTGTTTGCAGCCCTATAGGCCCCATATAGAAAAATCCACATTACCCTATTTGTATACAATATAATTATGTAATTAATTGGTGTGTAAACAAATGTAATTAATTTATGTCAAAGGGTGGTTGTTATTATAACATGTCAATGTATCACATAATATATAAAAATATAGAAACACAGCTAAATAGTTGAGAAAACTGTTGTAAATTCACCCACCCATAGAAAACAAGAATCCATATAAAAATATATATGAAAAGCCGGATCCATATAAATACATTAAAAAAGCCAGATCCGGGGGCGTGGCCTGGCTGCTGAACGGAGTGGACGTGCTTCCTGCAGCTCCCTAGTCTTTCCACTAAAAAAAGACTATTTTGCTGACTCTAGCGCCTTTTGGAGGGTCTTACCCTCTTATACCGTCACCCGCTGACCTCCTGATACTTCCACCAAACTCGTGGAGTGATTAACAGCCCCGGAGCCGTTGAGGCCTACAGCACCTCCGGAAGCTCCGGCCTGGATTTAGGTGACCCGCGGATCGACGCTGAAGTGCGTGACGCCGGCTGGCGCCGCATATACCTACCTTCTCCGTGGGCTCACTGACTGGCTGGGGACCCTGGTGTATACATACTCCCGTGGAGGACACTTGAAGACGCCCGCGGCTGGAGCCGCGAATCGTGGGAGGCCGCCATCTTGAGACCCGGCGTGCAGCACAACAGTTCCCCGGCAGGTTTGAGTCTGCATGCTATACCCCCCTAGACATAGCGCTCTGTGGTAGAGAGACCTGTACCACGGTAGCCCGCTGAACATCCACCCGGGTTGTTGGGACGTCTTGCAGCCCCGGAGCTACTGAGGCCTAGTGCTCATCCAGAGGCCCCGACCTCAATTTTCAAGAGTCGCGGAGTGGGGTTGTAGCGGCAGCCACTGGACGGAGCCGCGAACCCATTACACCCTCCGGCACTGAGCGGATTGACCGGACATAAAGAGGGACCAGTTTCACTCCCTGGGGGTCGCCAGATATCCGTGAAATCACAGGAGGCCGCCACTTCGCTCATTTCACACATAGCGGTGACGCGGCGAGACGGACCTGCCACCCATCAGCACCTCTCAGACCCTCATCGTTAGAGGGGACTCCAGCTCAGGAACCCTGACACACTGTCAAAGATAACATATTTCCGCTGGAACAGCGTCTATGAAATGGATAGACTGCTTCCCAAGTAATAAATACCACTAGTCTGAAATGTTGGCTCATCTCTGCTAAACCCAACAGGACCCTCCGTCGCCCGTTCATATATTGAGTAATAGTATAAGCTTCCATACTTAATCTCTGACACCTATCAGTGGACCACCGGACCTTTTAAGATGGCACCTAAACGCTCAAAGCCTTCGACGGTTCCACAAGTGTCATTCTTCAAATCATCGCCCTCCTCACAAATCGATAAAGCGGGCCCATCATCTAATAAAAGCAGTAAAATCCCATCTGCCTTGGGAACCCCATCTGACGACCCCCCACGAGCTCCCTCAAAACAACTGGAAGTTGCAGATGATGCACCACTCACAATGGGCTCCATGAAGATGCTCCTGGCTTCCTTTAAGGACGATATTACTTCTGAATTTAAATCAGCTTTGCAATCTTGTCAACACTCGGTGGACGAGTTGGGGTCCCGCACAGACCATCTGGAGAACAAACTGGAGGAGGTCGTTAAATCACATAATGAACTGATTAACCTTCATGAGGAGTTGCAGTCTAAGGTTACCTCCCTGAGGATTAAGACCGCAGACTTGGAAGATAGGTCTAGGCGAAATAATCTTAAGATTCATGGGATTCCGGAGACAATTCCAAATTCAGAGTTGTCAGCACATGTGACGGATCTATTTACGAAACTCCTACCAACTACACAGATATCAGACTTTTTACTGGACTGTATACATAGACTGCCTAAAGCCCGTAATGCTCCTACCGATGCTCCTAGGGATGTCTTGACGCGAGTACATTTCTTTCACACTAAAGTGGCAATCCTCCGTGCAGCAAGGTCAGCAGATGCTTCCACTATGGGAAAAGTCCAAATCTTTGGTGACCTCTCTGCTGCAACGCTAGCATCAAGAAGATCATTTCTACCTGTCACCAGAGCCTTACAAAAGGCTTCCATCAATTATAGATGGGGCTTTCCCACTAAATTGATAATCAACAGGAATGGCTCTACCACAGTCATAACGGATCCAGCAGCCGGTGTCCAGCTTCTAGTGTCCTGGAATCTAGAAGACATTTCACAGAAGCTACCAAGCAACCTGCGTATAAACCGGGAATGGTCTTAGTTGTCTTCAGAATGTCTGTATCCTTCTTACAGCGGTGTACCCACCTAGTGTTGCTATATCTATCTGATTATTCATAGTATGATGCTCCTTATTTTTTTGTTTTACTCTATGACACTTTATAATTAAGACGACTAACCTAGAGGTAATAAATTATAGTATAGAGCTGCCTTTTTTAATTAAGCCGTAAAATGGAGTGTCCTATTCATATATCATTTATCTCACAGTTTGGAACACTAGGAGTGTGCCTATTGCTCATTTTTCTTTTGTTTATTTTCTTTATTTTATATGTCTGAGACCTTTTTCTGTGTTCTCTGTCTAAGTGATAGATGTAGGTCGTTGTATGTGTTTTCCATTTTTGTTATATAGAATACTCAAGTTTAATACAAAGTGTTCTGACCCCGGGCGACGGGGGTTCAATGTTCTATTGGCCACTCACCCCAATGTACCACCTAAGAAGGTGGTCCCTAATAGTTTCTTTATGGAACTATTCATTTTTTTTTATTATCAATCTGTTCTCTTATTTTTTATTTTTTTTATTACTATTATTTAGTTTTCAGGTACTTCACATAATCAGCAAGCCGTTCTTAATCTTGGTACACTTAGGTTCAGTGCAATTAATACTAATCAATGTTATAATGTTTCCAGATGGTTAAGGTAATGTCTATTAACGTTAAGGGACTCAACTCTCCCAGTAAAAGACGACTTGCACTGCGATACTTTGCTAAATGTAAGGCTCAAGTCATCGCTTTGCAAGAGACCCATTTCCAACAATCCGCCCCCGCTCAATTTTCTGATTTGAAATTTCCCATTTGCTATACCTCCAATGGCCCTTGCAAAAAAGCGGGAGTGGCAATTCTATTTTCTAAAACAAGTAATTTTATCTTAGATAAACAAATAAAGGATAAGGAGGGCAGATATCTTATACTTGTAGGTAAATTAGATAATGTTCCAGTGACCCTTACATCAATATATGCTCCAAACACGAAACAAATATCCTTTATTAGGAAATTTTGTACGGCACTCCAAACATGTAAAACAGGGATTTTACTAGTATTGGGAGATTTTAATATTGCTCCGGATCCGCTGTGGGATAAGTCCTCATCCAAATCAAAAAACAATTTGCAACCTTCTCTAAATCATTCTCAGAGCTTCAGACGTATCCTTAGTGAGTACGAGTTGTATGACGTATGGAGGGTGGGGCATCCCGGCGAGAGGGACTACACCTACTATTCTCAGGTGCACAAATCCTATTCCCGCATTGATCTGGCCTTGGCAAGTAAATGGTCTCTACCGTATATTAAACAATCCTCAATCCTACCAGTTGCCTGGTCAGACCATGCGGCAATGTCCATAGATTGGGATGTCAATAGATTGAGGTCTCCCCCGGATCCCTGGCGCTTTGGAGAATATCTTCTGACCCATACAGATTCTAAACAATTAATATCTGATACCCTGTCCCTGTTTCTTGAAACCAACAAACCAGAGGACACTTCCTCGTTTACCTTTTGGTGTTCGCTTAAAGCAGTGCTTAGGGGTTCAGCTATTCAGGCAGCAGCTCGTATCCATAAGGCATCTATTCTACAACAAGTAAATATCGAATGTCGTATAGCAAATTTAGATGCTAATCATAAACTTAATCCGAAGGAAGACGCAATTTATAGGGAACTACTTACTGCCAGAACGGAATGGAATACTTTGGCCCTTAAAAAAGTCCATCAGACAATGTTTAAGCTACGTCAAAAGTTCTATATTCAGGGGGACAGGGCAGGCCGAATGCTAGCACGAAAGTTAAGGGGGAAAAGAGCCAAAGAAAGTATAAGACTGATTACCAATATCAAAGGTACCAAAATTACAGATCCCTATGCTATAGCGGAATCCTTTGCGCAGTACTATTCCTCCCTTTACAATTTGAAAGACGACCCTATGATGCCCCAGCCCTCACTAACCCAGATAGATGATTTTCTTAGTACAGTAGACCTGCCATCCCTGGACGCTGATGCTCTGACAGCGCTAGCTGACCCATAGTCCGAGGAAGAAATTTTATCAGTTATCAAGTCCCTTCCTCTGGATAAGGCTCCGGGACCAGACGGTTATATAAATAATTTTTTTAAATGCTTTCAAGAAACTTCCCATCTTAGCACGTTTAATGATGTTTCATCAGGGGGCTCTTTTCCGAAAGAAATGCTGGAGGCGAGAATAGTAGCATTCCCCAAACCAGGTAAAAATTTGTCCTCCATGGCTAATTATAGGCCAATTGCACTGCTCAATACAGATATTAAAATATTCGCCAAACTTTTAGCAAACAGACTTAAGTCACTGCTACCGACTTTAATACATCAAGATCAGGTAGGATTTGTGGCAGGGAGGCAGGGAACTGATAATACGAGAAAGGTGATCAATATTATTGAATCTTTCTCCTGTCTTGACCAACCTCTCTTATTACTATCATTAGGCACAGAAAAAGCGTTTGACAGACTAAATTGGCAGTATTTAAAAGCAGTATTAGTTAAATTTGGCATAAAGGGCAGCTTTCTTACGTCAATATTTGCATTATATTCTTCCCCCTCGGCCAGAGTCTTCGTTAATGGCATACTCTCCACTCCATTTTTGATTACAAATGGTACGAGACAGGGATGTCCCTTGTCTCCACTGGTGTTTGCTCTGGCGATCGAACCATTGGCAGAAGCCATCAGACAAGATCATAACATAGCAGGTCCAATCCTCTTTGGCAAAATGTACAAAACAAACCTGTTTTCTGACGACATTCTGCTGACACTAACTGACCCGATCACCTCCTTAGCAGCTCTACATAGACTACTGGGAGAATTCTCTGGGGTCTCTTTCTATAAGCTAAACTGTTTTAAAACGGAGGCTCTCCCGATTAATTTCCCACAACATTTATTGGCATCCCTAAAAGCGGATTACGCATATGCATGGCAGGATCACTCTATTAAATATTTAGGAATTCATTTAACGGCTACAACTAATAGTCTAATAGCTGCTAACTATTTACCATTGATACGACAATTGTCGTTATTATTTAAGGACTGGATGATGTCCGAAATATCATGGATGGGCAGACTTTCAGCCTTAAATATGGTGGTATTACCAAAGTTATTATATTTCTTTCGAACAGTGCTCATATTACTCCCTCAATATGTGCTTATTAAAATTCAAAGACTCTTTACTTCCTATATCTGGAAGGATAGGAAACCTAGGCAAGCAAGGAAAATACTGTCCTTACCTAAGATGGAGGGAGGCATGGGACTCCCAGATCTTCGCAAGTACCAAATAGCATCCCTACTAGCACAAATAAACCCTTGGTTTTCAAAGGGGAAATTGATGCCATGGGTCCAGTTGGAAAGGGATATGGCCACCCCATTCCCACTCACAGATTGTCTCTGGTTACCATCTCACGTTAAGTTCCCATGGATCGAAAAATATACGACGATATCCACAACCAGGAAAGCGTGGTTAGAAATGGTTCATGTGTCATCAGAAGTTGGTCTTCCTTCCACGGGTTTTTCACTGGAGGGACTGGCCGCTTTAATACCAAATTTAAGCTTTGAGACTTGGAAATCCCAGGGTATTTTTTCCCTTAAAGAAATAACCACACTTGGCGCTCTTCAACCATTTTCCCAGATTAATGCACAATTCCACACCTCTTTTAGAGAGTTTTATAAATATTTACAAATAAGACATACATTATCAAAGATATCCCTAAACTTTTGACAAATCAACTAAATAAAGTTAATAACAAAGGAGCCATTACATGGTGGTATTCTCAATTAATGACCACCACGGAATTAATCAAACCTGTAACAATTGTGAAATGGGAAACAGATCTCTCTTGTGTCTTCCCTGAAGAGGACTGCCGTTTAATCTATAATACTAGTCATAAAGTTTCAAAATGTATATTGCATATGGAACAATACTATCGGTTGCTTCATCGACAATATTTTACACCTAAACTAATGCACACTATTTCGTCATCTCACTCCAATTTATGTTGGCGGAACTGTGGCCATGTCGGCTCTTTACTGCACATATTTTGGACTTGTCATTTTATCACCCCGCTATGGAAAAAAGTGTTTATTTTAATATCAAAAATAGTAAAGATCACCATTCCCCCACATCCGGTTATAGCTATCTTTCATTTGTACAAAAACGATATGACCCCTAACGACCGTTATTTAATGGGACACATCCTGATAGCCACTAAATTAATGCTGGCCCAAAACTGGAGATCTTCTATAATCCCCACTTTTGAAGATATAGAACAAAAGGTCCAAACTCATTTTGAGTATGAAACAGCTGGAGTAAACTATTCCACAGCACCATCCAATCCGTTAATTCAGTGGTTGAATTGGTCTGAATACTGGTTCTCAAAAACCAATTCCAGTGACCCAAAACATAAAATTTTGGATAAATAACGGAGCTTGAGTGGATCATTGGAGGTTTCGGGGAGAGCTGTCTTATCCCTTCGGTGGCTTTGACCATCTGGATGATATTACTATAGCTAGTAATCTATATCTAGTCAGTTCAGTTGTTTGAAATTTGAGATTACTAGATCAAAATAACGTGACTATATGTTAACTGATGAAAACAGTTGCTTGTTCCGGACTGTATTGATAGTACCTGGTTATATTTGTTAGTTTCTATGCAAATATTTTACCTAATTTTTTATTTCTGTTTCCCTGATCCCTTCCCTTTTTATTTCTGGATCCCAGACCCTACCCCTATAATTTTGAAACAATAAAAACTTTAAGTTCAAAAAAAAAAAAAGCCAGATCCACATACAGTATAATATATTAACAAAGCCAGATCCACATGCAATACATTGAAAAAGCCATATCCACATGCAGAAACGCAGGATGCATACTAAATGTTTGGCTGCCTCATTTAATTAGAGGCCATAATGTCTGATGAATTGTTTAGTGTCACTTCAGCTCCAGCTACCCCTGTATCAGTCCAACTCCCCCATGTTTCACTTTAGTTCCCCCTCCCATGTGTCACTCCAATCCCCCATGTGTTTCCAGCTCCCCACTGTCACTCTAATCCCTTATGTGTCACTCCAGCTCTCCATTGTGACACTCTTGCTTCTCACCATATCACTCCAGCTCCCCTTTGTCACTCCAGCCCCAAAGGTATCACACCAGTGCTTCATGTGTCATTCCAGCACCCCAGTGTGTCACTACAACTCCCCACTGTGTCACTCCAGCTCCCCATGTGTTACTTCAGCTCTATCACGTGTCTCAACAGCACCCCCACCAGTGTGTCACTCCATCTGTCACTCTAGCTCCCCCTCAATGTGTTACTCCAGCTCCCCATGTGTCTCTCCAGCTCCCCTTGGTATCACTCCAGTTCCCCATGTGTCACTCCAGTCCTACCATGTGTTTCTCCAGCTCCATGTGTCACTACAGCTCCCCCATATGTCACTCTAGCCCCCACCCCCCTGTGTATCATTCCAGCCTCAGCCCAAACTTACCTTCTTGGGCTTCTGTCTACTGCATCTCTTTTCTTTGCTCTACTCTGCTCTGCAACCCTCCCTGCACAGGCACCGGACAGTATCCCCCTCTCACCAGGCCTGTTTCAGAATGCCATTCCTGATTACATCATTTTTCACAAAACTTTTGGGAATGGCATTCCAGTATGTTCCACTGGAAAAATGGCCCTATATACTTATATCTATATATACAGTATATACATACAAGGAAAGACTGTCATATTCTAATATAAGTGAAACGTCGACATGACTTATTGCATGTGTTTTTTAAATGACCTATTAGAAGATGTTGAAGTGGTGATTGCCCTCTGTTCCAATGTTCTTGGATCAAGACTTAAACATATATAAATATATCTATATATATATTGTGTATGTGAAGATAAGGGAGCCAGTAACAGACAACAATCCCCCTCAGGATATAGGTGTATAGTTATAAAACATAAAGCACATATGTGAGTACAGTATTATAGAGGGAAACTGCTCTCACATCATATATCAGGGTGTCAGCTCCAACAGTGTAGATAGCAAGGAGTGAGTGCTGTGAGTAGTATAACGATTGGTGTACTGTTTAGAGCGACTGTCAAGTATCTGACAAGTGAGTTCACACGTAAATACCAATGTTATGGTATGTATCCACACACTATTAGGTTATAAAGTGCAAGTGAATAAATAATGAAATAAATAAGATATGAATGTGCAAATATAATTCTATAAAATACATTTTAATCTAAGTCATAAGGTTAAAACAGTGATGTACATTTGGCATGATAGATAATATAATACACATACAAATGTTAATATCTATAAAAACAACAAAAGTGCAGATACTAGGAGGGGTATGAATAATTGGAGGATTAGAAGCACATATGTACCACAGGAATTCATAAGGTAAACTTTCATGGCATAGAAATTTTTTAAAAAGATTCTCAGTAATCAGAAATAGGTGTTTTAAATAAATAAATAAGAATCCTGTTAAAATTTTGCAATAAAAAGGTTTCTCTTATCTGAGTAGATTTGTCAGCATTAGTTCCATGAGGCAAGAGGGATCACTCCCAACGCGTTTCATCCGTAAGACTTCTTCAAGGGGTGTCAGTGTAATGGAGTAGCTCTATATTTATTCCCTCTACCTGTGAGAGCGTATTAGCCATGTGTTGATGTCACTTTTGGTTCGCAGGATACTACATCAGTAAATAGTATTCAGAACTTGTCTGGATCTCCCTTAATCATAGTCCTGCTGTGGTCCAATATAGTATAGATGTAGTTCCTGGTAGTCAGTTTACAATAATTGCATAGGTGGCCTTGTTACGGTGCGTCACGTCAGTATAGCTGATTATTATCTTCTGTCCCTCTCTCTATAGAACTATAACTATATTACCTACTAGCCTTTGGGGCTTAAATATGGCTATCCCACAAGGAAAATGGCCACCAAGTGCAATACATAAAACCAGACAACAGGATGATGGCCGAGATACACAGTCAAGACCACGTAATGATGGTACACGTGACCGCCGATGCAGCAGAAACTCAGCCAGGTGGAAGCATTGTGTGCCAGATAAGAACACTGACAGCAGAGAAACAGAAGGTCTGGGTGGAAGTGACGGAACACATTGAGATGGAATGGCCGGGCAGAAGTGATATGATGCACCGTAACAAGGCCACCTATGCAATTATTGTAAACTGACTACCAGGAACTACATCTATACTATATTGGACCACAGCAGGACTATGATTAAGGGAGCTCCGGGCAAGTTCTGAATACTATTTACTGATGTAATATCCCGCAAACCGGAAGTGACGTCAACACATGGCTAATACGCTCTCACAGGTAGAGGGAATAAATATAGAGCTACTCCATTACACTGACACCCCTTGAAGAAGTATTATGGACAAAACGCGTTGGGGAGCGATCCCTCTGGCCTTATGGAACTAATGCTGACAAATCTACTCAGATAAGAGAAATATTTTTATTGCTAAATTTTAACAGGATTCTTATTTATTTATTTAAAACACCTATTTCTGATTTACTGAGAATCTTTTTAAAAAATTCTATGACATGATATTTTATCTTATGAATTTTGTTGTATATATGTGAGTCTTTTGTTGTTTTTATAGATATTAACATTTGTATGTATATTATATTATCTGTCATGTCAAATGTACATCACTGTTTTAACCTTATGACTTAGTTTAAAATTTATTTTATAGTATTATATTTGCACTTTCATATCTTATTTATTTCATTACTTATTCACTTGCACTTTATAGCCTAAATAGTGTGGATACATACCATAACATTGGTATTTACGTGTGAACTCACTTGTCAGAAACTTGACAGTCGCTCTAAACAGTATACCCATCGTTATACCTATATACAAAATATATATAGATATATATAGATATATATATATATATATATAATAATTATTTATGTAATACCAGTCTGCATAGTGTCTTGACAATTATTAACATATGTGAAAGTTCATATAATATGTAAATAAATGCAAACACCTTAGCAACAATTTTTACTTTACTTTTTTTCCCTGCAGTTTTCCAAATAACTATTAGCTGAAGAGGTCATTACACAAATAAGTAACCAGACATGGCTAGATGATTTTGCTGATGGTCAATTTCTAATACTGTATCTCTAGTGGTCGGGAAAGCATTTCCAGTGGGCATTCTTATGTAAACACACCCTTACTGTACTGAAGTTATGCCTGCCCACAACAGCTCCAGGCGTAGGGGAAGTCTACATCAGCACAAATCTATGTACGGATGCATTTTGCTGCATACAGTATACACTGTACAACAATGGGTATAAGTACGGCACATTAATTGATACCTCCTGGGTACTTCGAGTTCTGATTTTAATTCACCATTTCACGGAATTGCCTTTTTACTCCATATTTTGTACATATATTTGAATGTACTGTATAATTTATTGGACTAGCACAGCAAAACATAAAGTGTTAAATACAGCAGATGAAATTCATACTATCGATGGTGATATTTCTTGTTTGCTGGGCTGATCATTGTCAGGCTGTGTGCACAGCGTACAGTAATTTATCACTGTCAGTTCAGTTCAGCATAACTAAGAGCAGCTGAAATTCATTCAATTGGTCATTGGTCAGAAGAATTATTACTGGTTTTTCTATTTGTCCATTTGAATATAACTCTTTCCTTGTTCGGTGACATTTGGAAATAATACCTGTCATTATTAATTGTGCAATAGTGATTCTGTCAATATTCATTGATGCTGAAAGATTTAATAGCAACCACACTCCTCTGTTACAACACCTGAAAATCACGTGGAAACACAGATACAGTATAACTTCATGAAGATTCCCTGTTGACAGACACCAACAGATATAAAGCAAATCTCTCCAAGATTGCTACCGCATTTGGCCTTATCCCAAAACAATAGGTTTAGGACTATGTAATGTTGAAAAGCAGCTTTCAAATGTTGTAGAAATCAGAATATCCAGTTTTGTTTAGGAATGAAGTTTTCGGACTGTGCCAAGCATCTCTGTCCTGCAATATGGCAGCAAGGCCCTTACACAGCACAACCTCTGATGCCTTGTCCTTCTCTGTATAATAGAGGAGATGGGGAAGGAACGATCGTCGCACAGGACGAAATTGAATGAAACATTTTTTTTTTCATTTGTGAAATGTAAAAAAAACGCTTTTCTCTTATTGTTAAGCTATTACTAGTCAGATATTAGGGTAGCGGTGGGGCTCACTAGAGTTTGGATATTGAGGTGAGTAAGGATAAAGAAGGAAGAAAATCTGTTGGGTGAGCACTCTGAAAGATGTAATATTATTAACTTTAAAATATAACTTTTAATTAGGAGTGAGCGGGTTCGGATTTCTGAAATCCGAGCCCCCCCCGATTCGAGGCCGAGCCGAGTCAGGCTCGACTTTTTCCGCCTGACTCGGATCTGAAATCAAGGCAAAACGTCATCATCCCGCCTTCCGGGTCTCGCGGGTTTTGGATCCTATATAAGGTACCCGCGTCGGCGCCATTTTCTCACTCGGCTGTGGACAGTGAAGAGGGAGGGTGGGAGTTAGGGCTGTGTAGTGTAGTGTAGTGCAGAGTAGTGTTGTGCTGTGCTGTGCTGCGCTGTGCTGCTGTTGTCCATAGGGGCTGTGTCCACTATTTCAAAGTCCATAGGGGCTGGCTGGACTGTGTTGTGCAGTCAGTTCTCCATAGGGGCTGTGTCCACTCCAAAGTCCTGTGCAGTGTCCCAGTCCTAAAGGGGTGCTGTAGTGTTGTCCAGGGGGTGCTCTGTCCATCAGGGGTGCTCCCCCCAAGTGCTAAAAAAAAAATATTTTTTCTGTGTTTGTGAATTGTGTGTGCAGTAGCTGCACGTGCATCAACAAAGTAGTGCCAAGCGTGCGCCTGTGTCATAAGTAAAGGGCCGGCTGGCTTGACCGTTAAAGGGTGCTCTAACCCCCAAAGTACACTCAAAACCAAATAAAAAAATATTTTCTGTGTTTGTGAATTGTGTGCGCAGTAGCCGCACGTGCATCAACAAAGTAGTGCCAAGCGTGCGCCTGTGTCATAAGTAAAGGGCCGGCTGGCTTGACCGTTAAAGGGTGCTGTAACCCCCAAAGTACACTCCAAACCAAATAAAAAAATATTTTCTGTGTTTGTGAATTGTGTGCGCAGTAGCCGCACGTGCATCAACAAAGTAGTGCCAAGCGTGCGCCTGTGTCCCATAAATAAAGGGCCAGCTGGATTGACAGTTAAAGGGTGCTGTAACCCCCAAAGTACACTCCAAACAAAATAAAAAAATATTTTCTGTGTTTGTGAATTGTGTGCGCAGTAGCCGCACGTGCATCAACAACGTAGTGCCAAGCGTGCGCCTGTGTCATAAGTAAAGGGCCGGCTGGCTTGACCATTAAAGGGTGCTGTAACCCCCAAAGTACACTCCAAACAAAATAAAAATTTTTTTTCTGTGTTTGTGAATTGTGTGCACTGTGGCTGCACGTGCATCAACGAAGGAGCAGCGCCAAGCGTACGCCTGTGTCCCATATGTAAAAGGCCAGCTGGCTTGTCCGTTAAAGGGTGCTGCAACCCCCAAAGGGTACTCCAAACAAAATAAAAAAATATTTTTTTTTGTGTTTGTGAATTGTGTGCACTGTGGCTGCACGTGCATCAACGAAGGAGCAGCGCCAAGCGTGCGCCTGTGTCCCATAAGTAAAGAGCCGGCTGGCTCATTTCTTAAAGGGTGGTGTAACCCACAAAGTGCACTACTCTCCAGCAAAAATAAAAAAATATTTTCTGTGTTTGTGTGCGCCTTAGCCACACGTATATATCAATATAACATAAATGGAGGACCAAACTTTCTCCGATTAAAATAAAATAGGGAAAGATCAAGAACCACTTCCTCCTAGTGCTGAAGCTGCTGCCACTAGTCATGACATAGACGATAACATGCCATCAATGTCGTCTGCCAAGGCCGATGCCCAATGTCATAGTAGAGGGCACATACAATCCCAAATGACAAAGTTCAGGAAAATGACCTTGAAAAAACATTTAAATCATCTGAAGAGAAACGTAAACTTGCCAATATGCCATTTACGACACAGAGTGGCAAGGAACGGCTAAGGTCTTTCCCTATGTTCATGACTAGTGGTTCAGCTTCACATGACGATGGAAGCCCTCCTCCCGCTAAAAAAATCAAACGAGTTAAGCTGGCAAAAGCACAGCGAAGAACTGTGCGTTCTAAGAAGATATCACAAATCCCCAAGGAGAGTCCAAGTGTGGTGGCGGTTGCGATGCCTGACCTTCCCAGCACTGGACGGGAAGAGGTGGCTCTTTCCACCATTTGCACGCCCCCTGCAAGTGCTGAAAGGAGCACCCACAGTCCACTTGCTGATATGCAAATTGAAGATGTCACTGTTTAAGTACAACAGGATGAGGATACTGGTGTAGCTGGCACTGAGGAGGAAGTTGGCGAGGAGGATTCTGATGGTGATGTGGTTTGTTTAAATCAGGCTCCGGGGGAGACAGTTGTTGTCCGTGGGATGAAAAAGCCCATCTCGGTCATGCCTGGGCAGAAGACCAAACATTCCACCTCTTTGGTCTGGCAATATTTCTATCCAAATCCGGAAAACAACTGTCTTGCCATATGTACCATATGTAAAGGTGAAATAAGTAGGGGTAGGGACGTTAACCACCTAGGAACATCCTCCCTTATACGGCACCTGCAGCGCGTTCATAAAAAGTTACTGTCAAGTTCAGAAACTTTGGCTAAGACCGTAAGCAGTCCAGGGACACCTAAATCCCTTTTTCCTGTTTTATCCAAGGAATCGGTGGATGAGGAGGATGAGGACGACATCTTGCCTCCGTAGAGCCAGTTTGTGCAGGGACACATTAATTGCCAGCTTGTTTTGTGGGGGCCCAAACGAACCAATAATTTCAGCCCCAGTCATGTGGCAGACCCTGGCGCTGAAATGATTGGTTTGTTAAAGTGTGCATGTCCTGTTTCTACAACATAAGGGTGGGTGGGAGGGCCCAAGGACAATTCCATGTTGCACCTCTTTTTTTTCTTTGCAGTATGTACTGTTTGGGGCCTAGTTTTTCAAACTGCCAACCTGTCTGCCACTGCAGTGTCACTCCTAGATGGGCCACGTGTTTGTGCCGCCCACTCGTGTTGCTTAGCATAGTCATCCAGCTACCTTGGTGCTATCTTTTGGCCATAAAAACAATATTGTGAGGTGTTCAGAATAGACTGGAAATGAGTGGAAATGAAGGTTATTGAGGTTAATAATTGCATAGGAGCAGAAAAACCCACAAATTCTGTGATTTAAGCTGTTTTTATGATTTTTTTCAAAAAAATACAGATCCAAAACACAAAACCCAGAACCCAAAACACGGAAGAGTGGTTTTGGCAAAACCAATCCAGATTCAAAACACGAAGAAAGATCCAGATCCAAAACCAAAACACAAAACACGAAAAGTGGCCGGTGCACACCCCTACTTTTAATACATAATAATTAATATATTGCTCTACCACACTAGGCAAGTTTTAGGAGTAGAAGTTTTAAAAGTATTGTGCACACTATTCCTATCAAATACACATACCGTAAATATTCTTAATGGTGAAAATATAAATTAAAAAAAACGTAGTGCAATAGTTTAAATATATCCCTCCTGTATATCGGCACTCACATGGCCGAAACATAAATAGATAGCATATAAAATGCTGCCATAATAGATTTTTTAATTTTTACCTTTCAAATTGTCAGGCGCAAAAGTTTTCAAGGTTTATAAGAAAGACCTAGGTGTATACGAGGAGGTATGAATTCCCCCCTACCTTGCTATTTAGGGCGAAATATAAAGAAAAGTTTTTTGTAAACGTATTATGCTTCAATTGCCAGATTCCAAAAACATAAGTTTGTCCCTGTAGTTAATTAAATAAGGGAAAATAAGGATGGTCAGGGTAGAGAAGCTGCTATTTCTGATTCTAGTGCTCCTCACCTTGGCCTGAGTTTATCTATGAGTAGTGAGAGATCATTGAAAAGCAGGTAGCCCTTAGAAACAACAGTGTAACAGTGATATTCCTCAGGTTTTCATTTCTGCTGTCAGAGGTCTTACCAACCGGTAAGATCGGTTTCTTATGTGCAGAAACTCCGACGCGGACTTCAAATTTTTTGGGGGATCCGTTAGAAACAGGACCAGAAAATCAGCAAACGAAACCCTTCTTGAAAACCCCAAAACAAAAACTCAGCCCCAGTCCTATGGGTAAATAACCGTAACCAGCGCAACAAGCGACCAAGGCGTCCCCTATGCTATATAAAGGGAACACAGCGCAGAAACTCAGTACAGGTTGAGTCTCCCATATCCAAATATTCAGAAATACGGAATATTCCAATATACGGAATAATTTTGGCATGACTGAGATAATGAAACCTTTGATTTTGGATTTTTCAATGAACACAAACTTTGTCTAAGGCACAAATTATAAAAAAATATTATATAAAATTACCTTCAGGCTGTGTGTATAAGGTGTATTTGAAACATAAATGAATTTCATGTATGTATGCAAACTTTGCTTGAGCCACAAAAATATTGAAAATATTGTATAAAATTACCTGCAGGCTGTGTGTATAAGGTGTATATAACACATAAATGCATTCTGTGTGTATATTTGGGTCCCATTCCCAATATATAATATGTAATTATTCCAAAATACGGAATATTCTGTTATCCAAAATACCTCTAGTCCCAAGCATTTTGGATATGGGAGACTCAACCTGTACCAACAATTACACATATATAAAACTCATTACAAAAGCATGAATATTCAAGGTTGAACTGATACCAGTGACAAAAAATGGTAATTATATACCCATAAATATCATAACATGTGTATATATTCACAAATCAAATTTCCAATGAGAACTAGTCTGTGTAAGCTGGAGTACTGAGGGTTCTGCCCTCCACAGGAGGTCTCCCATAGTGCTTAACCAATAGCCGGAAAATATCCCAATGTAAAAAATGCTGACTGTATAAGCAACCAGTGACCGTGAGCTGGAAGTCAATAAAAGGTGAGAACTGTATATGTGCAGTAAGCTCTCACCATAGATAGAATGATCCAGTAGTTTGAAGGACTGCGTGTAAGGTCCAAATGCAGCTGTTGTGTAAGCCGCGTCCACCACCGATTGTCCGTCTAGCATGTAAACGGGAGCCGCAGATTGTCTAGCTCTGTGGTGGACAATCATGCAAAGTCCCGCTCCGGTCCACCTTCAGGCTTCTTATCGGGAAGCTCCAGGCTGAGAGGGATCCGATCGGATCCTTCCCATCACCCCCCGCGACCGGCGGCCTTGTGCAGAAGGACGCCAGAGGGACTTCTGGGTGTTAAACTCAGAAGTTCCTCTGTCTGCAGTCATCGCAAAAGATAGCTCTTATCGTTAGAGTTGTCCTTTGAGATATTCTTGGTACATACCGCGGTACAGATATCACAACAGATATCTGCTTTTCTACAGAATGTGTTAGAAAGTCCAGAGGTGAGGGGTTCTAATGTCCAGTTAACCAGCATCTGACTTCAGTAAAACCAGAGGTGGCCTCATGTGATGCGATATATACTGTAGTCTTTTTTTTTTTCAAAATGTTATGCCCTGTTGGTCTACCGTATTATTCCTACACATTGTGTGAGCTTTCCATTCAAACTAGTGCAGATTTTATTATGAAAATCATGTTTAAGAATCTGGCTATTTCGGAAAAGTGGATTAAAGCAAGACCCAAAATGTATTTCTTGGTGGCATTAACGTAAAAAAAAATTATATGTAAATAAACGCATTTGGTTTACTTCCCCGTCCTTGCAATTTCAATTAAATAAACCAACACTTGTTTGTCTATTCTTGAGTAGATTTTAAATGCCGTGTCAGGAGGAATTGCCAAACTGATGATAATTTCGGAAAATTGAAGGTCTTCCGAAACAAAACAAGGTATAATATGTTGATACTGCATTAAACAGCTACTGATATTGATTATGAAATTTGTCCATTTGAAAAAGTGCCACAATAGGCTCAGCACAGAGATGAGAAAAGCCTCAGAGACTTAGGGGAATATTTACGAAAGTGCATTGTTTTAGATGTTGAGTTGTTGCCCATAGCAACCAATCAGATTCTACTTATTATCATTTATCTTTCACCTTCTAGAATATAATAGCGAGAACCTGATTGGTTGTTATGGGCAACACCTCCCCTTTTATAAACACACACTTTAGTAAATATACCCCTTAGTAATTTCCAATGCTTTATCATGACATGTATAATAATTCTGCTAAGCAGGGAGAACGACCATGTTGATATTGATAACAGGAAATTATACTCTTTTTTTTAGTGAATTCAAACTTAGCAGAAATATGTTATCACTAGAGGTGCTCCTGCCCCCAACTTCCTTGTTATAGGTGCACGTCTGGGAGACGGAAGGGTCTGTAGCAGTGTGGACATCATTCATAACATTCCTAGGTTGCTGATTTACTGTTATATATGCAAAGGTGAGGGCCCTAGAAGTTACATGTAATAACAGCTCCGTTATTACCATAAGATGAGTTAGATGTGTCCTATAATAAATGAGGACCCCCAACAGCTGAATTATTTTCATCAGCAAGCACTGACACACATTTCCCTGTCCATCACCCATAGTGCTGCCTATGCCTCTGACCCTGGTTCCACATTGAATGTAATAATTAGGCAATATAAAAACATATTTTTCTTACCCCCGCTCCCTTCTATACTACATTCTAGCTTCCCTGTATTGTGTACGTACTTAGATTTTTAATGCTCAGTTCTCTCAGGAAGTCACATCAGTGAGATCCCAGGGAACAGCAATATAATCTTTATAGTGAGCAATGTTGCAGCAGCAGCGATTGAGTCCTCCTATGGGGTAATCATGGTTGTAATTATACCAGGTCCTGTAGAATGTATGAAAGTCTGTTTTAGTGAGACCAAATATTCACATGGTTTCCTTAACAGTGATTGCGTTCATTTGTTAAAGAAAGAAGCCCAACATTCTACAACTCCTTCCCTGCTCTCTTCTGTTTTATTTCTGACAAATGTGTGCAAGATTTATCAATGCTTGGAGAGAGATAAAGTACCAACCAATCAGCTCCTGTCATTTTTCAAACACAGCCTGTAAAATTATATTTTAGAACTAGAAGCTGATTGGTTGGTAGTTTATCTCTCTCCACTTTATCTCCAAAGCTTTGACACATATCCCGCACAGTCTACTGTACCGACCCTATTTTCTACAATGTTCCTGAAGCCTTATCTCAATGATTGAAAAATAATGCACTGCTGCCTTAAAGCACATGGGTCACAAATTTGATTTCCAACATGGATCCTATCTATGTGATGTTTGTATGTTATCCTAGAGTTTGCGTGGATTACATTACTGCTGATTAAAATGTGCACTAGTGCGTGTTTTCGTGTGTATTAAGGAAATATAGACTGTAAGCACAGTACCAATGGGGTAAGGACTGATGTGAATGACAAATATTCTCTGAACAGCACTAAATAATAGGTTGCACTATATGTATATATATATATTTTATATATATATATATATATATATATATATATATATATATATATATATATACAGGTTGAGTCACCCATATCCAAATATTCCGAAATACGGAATATTCTGAAATACGGAATTATTTTGGCATGACTGAGATAATGAAACCTTTGATTTTTGATGGTTCAATGTACACAAACTTTGTCTAAGGCACAAATTATTAAAAATATTGTATAAAATTACCTTCAGGATGTATAAGGTGTATATGAAACATAAATGAATTTAATTTCTGTACACAAACTTTGTTTGAGCCACAAAATTATTGAAAATATTGCATAAAATTATATAACACATAAATGCATTCTGTGTGTATATTGGGGTCTTATTCCCAAGATATTTCATTATGATATGCAAATATTCCAAAATACGGAATATTCCGTTATCCAAAATACCCCTGGTCTCAAGCATTTTGGATATGGGAGACTCAACCTGTAATAATAATAATAATAATAATAATAATTATAAACCCCTGTCCTGTCCACTTCATGAAAAAAGGTAGCGGTATGCGATTCGGAAGGGTTAGGAGTTTGAAGAGACTCACCAAAATTAGCCCATCTCCTATACATTCCTGCAGTGTATGCATGTATGCAGTCATCTATGTGCTCTTTACACGTTATACTATTTTTAAACATTGACATAACTAATTGCCATCAATGTCTATTTATTAGTTTATATATCTTTTAATTGTTTTAAGGTCTCTAATCAACTTGCTAGAGCAGAGGTGGGGAAGCCACTCACAGGGACTTATCATTAACTAACTTTTAATCTCACAAATATGTGTAAAAGTCCTAGTTTTGTTTGAACTAAAAATAAATGATTAAGAAATAACTTATAAGTAGGGATGTGTGCCAACCCCCGTGTTTTGTTTTTGTTCTCGGATTTGTATCTCCATCGTGTTTTGGATCTGGATTGGTTTTACCAAAACCGCCTTTGCGTGTTTTGGTTTTGTATATGCATTTTTTCTTTTAAATTGATAAAAACTGCTAAAATCACATACTGTAATTGGGTGTGTTTTCTTGTTCCTACAGTATTATTAACCTCAATAACATTAATTTCCACTCGTTTCCAGTCAGTTTTGACCACCTCAAAGCTCACAATATTGTTTTCATCCGGTTTAGGCCCAGAATTTGCACCAAGCTAGCTAGCTGACTAAGCTAAGCGGCAGCAGTGGGCGGCACAAACACATAGCAGTTCAACTTCCAACATGGCACATAAGGAAACATATGTTTTCATTAATCAAGAGGTCTGAGGGAGGCGGAGTATGTATGTAGTTGAAAGCAGGGACAGGAAGGGTTGATTGGTTGTAACTTTAATAAAAAATTTTGATTCCGAAGCAAATTTATGAGGGAGGAGGGGGGAGCATTGGTGAACAATATATCCCATGTTTTGCCCACTAAATCAACTTGGTGGCTCAGAATATTTTTTAAAATTAAAGGGGCATGCAGGAGATGCTATCTGTGGCCATAAATATTTCTAGACATTTTTGGCATTCAGCAACCGCATGTCAAAGATTGCAGCTGCAGTGGCAGTTCAACTTCCAACATGGCACATCAGGAAACAAATGTTTTTATTATTCAAGAGGCCTGAAGGAGTTGGAGTATGTATATAGTTGAAGGCACGGAAAGGAAGATTTTATTAGTAGTAAATTTAATAAAAATTTTTATTCCAAAGAAAATTTATGAGGGAGGAGGGGAGGCATTTACAAAAAATATTTTACTCATTCACATCAGTCCTTGCCCCAGAAGAATTAGTGAGCGCTATGCCTGCTGCTGCTGCTAGGAGTGTATTTTAATTAGTGGCCTCCAAAATGCCATTGTTCCCACTGTCCACTTAACCACAGATACTGTATGTGGACAAGCTGAACAGAGCAAATGCAAGATTTAAGGTTTAAGTCATACGTTGTGTCTTTCTTCCCAACGGACACAGATCTGAAGAGATGCAAAGAGCTGTTGGTAAGCAAATTGTCAGCTCAAGTGGCACATGATGCAGTGATGGCTTCTCCTTCAGTTTCTCCAGCTATTGCATCTGCCGAGAAAAAACTAAACTTTTCCAAAAGACCCACTGGTGATGCAGATGAGTCAACACAACCAAGTTTTGACTGGTTGGGTCTAAAGGAATTGTCTACATATAATGAGACCTTTACCATGACTCCATCTGATACGGTCACCATTCAAAGAATGGTTGAGGACTATTTTACAATTTTTAATGATACCGTAGCATCCAATGGCAAATAGGCATGTCAGACAGTCCATTTGACTACTTGCAGATAAAAAAGGCAATTTGGAGGCCCTTGCACAAACTGGCTTTGCTTTACTTGAGCTGCCCACCCTCCAGTGTGTACTCAGAAAGAGTTTTCAGCACAGCCAGCGATCATGGTAGGAGACTACTTCCTTAAAGTGTGGAAAAGATGATATCCATCAAAATGAACTACAAATTCTATGCCAATTACATCCAAAAATTACAGAGGCACATGTAATGGTGGATTCCAGCGGGGACTAATTAATATTGTGTGAAGATGATGTACACACTGATGAGGATGAGGAATTGGATGATGATGGCGACAACATCTTTCCTCTTTAAAGTCAGTTTGTGCATGTAGAGATCATTGCCAGCAATGTCAGCTGCCTATTAGTAGCTTGTTTTGTTGGGGCCCAAACATAACAATCACTTTATGATTGATATCATTGATGAAGGTGTTGGTGGTGAAGATGACAGGTGCTTGGATCTAGCAGAAAAAAGGGAGCTAGCTGATGCTGGACTGCTTGCTGGTACTTTTTTAGCCAAAGTTTCTGAATTTTGAAAAATCTTTTTTAATGGATGCGCTGCAGATGACGTAACAGGAAGGAGATTCCTAGATGGTTAAGGTACCTAACTCTACTTTCTCTGGCTTTACAAAAGGTACAGATTGCTTGACAATTGTTGTCTGGATTTGGGTAGAAATAATTCCACACATAAGAAGTGGATTTTTTTTGTCTCGTGCCCAGGCATGACAATGGGCTTTTGCTTATCATGGACAGTCCATCTACAGTGCAGAGTCACAATTACATGGACGATAAACTGCATTCTGGCCAGCAGTGTTGCCAAACAATAATAGCGCAGCTAAGTTGCTAATGCACATACACACAAAAAATAATCTTTTTTATATTTTTTGCAGATTAATAATATCAATTTTATTTCGCTTTTGTTTTTTTACACTGGGGAAGAGCACCCCTGAATGAGGCAGCAGCCCCTTGATGAAGAACACAGACAGCACTCTTTCTTTATGGACAACAAAGCACCCCTGGTGAGTGCGGACAGACCACCTGCAGTGCAGAATCACAAATAAGTGGAAGATAAACTACAGTCTGGCTGACAAAAAAATAAAAAGATTTTAATTTTACATTTTTTTTTTACACTGGGGAAAAGCACCCCTGGATTGACAGAGTACCCCTGGACAACACAAGCGCCCCTTTGTGATCTTCAGCCCTAGATGGACAGGACAAGACAGCAGCAGCCCTTTATGTACTGCAGCCTCTGTCCCTTGATTCAGGGCTGTCTTAACAGCAGTGTGGGTCCTGGGCAAAGCAATACACTGGGGCCCCTACCCACCCATTGTGCCCCCAGTAGTAATCCCCTTATATAGTGCCCCCAGTAGTTGTCCCCCCAATGCAATTTCCCCAGTAGTGGTACCCCCTATGCAATGCCCCATACAGTATATAGTGCCCCCAGCAGTAGACCCCCCTATGCAGTGTCCCCAATAGTGGTACCCCTTATGCAGTGCCTTTTAAATAGTGGCCCCAGTTGTAGTCTCCCCTAAGCAGTACCCCCAGTATTGCCCTTTTATAGAGCCCCCAGTAGTGGTCTCCCAATGCAGTGCCCCCAGTGGTAGTCCCCCCTATGCAGTGCCCCTAGTAGTAGTCCCCTCCCCTTGTAGTGCCTCTAGTAGAGTCCCCCCTTTGTACTGTTCCTAGTAGTTGTTCCCCCCCTTGTACTGCCCCTAGGAGTTGTTCCCCCCTTGTAGTGCCCCCAGTAGTAGACCTCCCCTTGTAGTTCCCCCAGCAGTAGTTCACCCCTTGTATTGCCCCCAGTAGTAGTCCCCCCCTTCTATTGCCCCCAGTAGTAGTCCCCGCTTGTATTGCCCCCAGTAGTATTCCCCCCCTTGTATTGCCCCCAGAAGTAGTTCCCCCCTTGTATTGCCCCCAATAGTAGTCCCCCCCTTTAATTGCCCCCAGTAGTAGTCCCCCCCTTGTATTGCCCCCAGTTATAGTTGTTCCTCCCTTGTATTGCTCCCAGTTATAGTTGTTCCTCCCTTGTATTGCTCCCAGTTATAGTTGTTCCTCCCTTGTATTGCTCCCAGTTATGGTTGTTCCCCCCTTGTATTGCTCCCAGTTATGGTTGTTCCTCCCTTGTATTGCTCCCAGTTATAGTTGTTCCCCCCTTGTATTGCCCATAGTCGTAGTTCCCCCCTTGTATTGCCCCCAGTAGATACACACATAATAAAAATAAAAAATAAACACTTACCTGAATCTCTGCCGCCGCCATCAGCTCCTCCATCCGTCCTCCTGGGCTGGGCCGCTCTGCATCATGACGTCTCTCCCATTACCCACTGCGGGAGCCAGAAGATGCCTGGCTCCGGCAGTGGGAGCAGCAGCTGATGAGAGTCTGTGTGACTCTCATCAGCTGCTAAAACAAACACACAGCTGCCGGCGCCAGCGGCTGTGTGTTTGTCACTGTGTAGCGCTGACCAAACTCCGGCCAGTCAGCGCTACATATGCGGTGCAGCTGTGTCACAGACTCTCAGACTGCCCGCTGCTGTGTACCGGAGGGGGGGGGTCGCTCGTCATGGGGGGACGGGGGGAGGAGAGGTGACAGACTAGTGCTTAGAAAAAAAAACATTTACTAACAGGCAGCGGCTGCAGGGGGCAGGAGGGCCCCTTGAAGCTTTGAGCCCTTGAGCAACTGCCCTAAAAGCCCAATGGAAGAGACGGCCCTGCCTTGATTGACAGGACAACAGTGAGTGACACAGCAGCACCCCCAACTTTATATACTGCAACCCAAGCCTGACAACACTCCACCCTTGAACAAATAGTGACAAAGACAAGTCACTGACAATTATTGATGACTCACAAGTTGACAACTACAATAAATGCACCAAGAGCAGGTCTGCTCTGTACACTAGGCCTGATTCAGAGCCGGACGGTCTGACCAGAGCGCTCTCTCTGAATCAGGGCCCTCCTACCTGAAAATGGAGCGGCCTCTTGGACGCTCGCATAGCTGTGGGTGACCACCCACAGCTAGAGCGAGCGTCCATGATGATGGTCGCAATGGTCAAGATGGTCAAGACCATCGCGACCATCGGGCTTGCTACGGAGACCCTGCGGTAGGGTCTTGCTGCCGCAAGCCCTGGAGTGATTTTGGCTCTATCAGAGCCAAAATCACTCCCACTGACATCACTACTGATGTTAGTGGGGCTGGCTTCAGATGGTAGGCGTTCCCATGGGAACACCTCCGTCTGGCAGCAACGCCCCCGGCACACCCACCAAAGAGGGCGTGCTGTCAATCAACATCGACAGCACGCCCCCTTTGACAGCACTACCCCGTCGCTAGCCGGGTCTCGCGCATGCGCACGACGGAGCTCCCTCCGTCGTGCGCATGTGCAGTAGGGCACCATCGACCCGCTTGCGAGCGTCCTGCGCTCGCGAGCGGGTCTGAATCAGGCCCACTGTTCCCAGCTGGAGTGAAAATTGTGCCGATCACCGAGACCTTTATAGAATCCAAAACCCGCGAGAATCCTACAGCGGGATAATGACGTTTTGCCTCGTATTGAGATCCAAGTCACGTAGGAAAACCCGAGCCTGACTCGGATCTCGCCTCGGAACACGAAGTTCAGGTGGGTCCGGTTCTCAGAGAACTGGACCTGCTCATCTCTACTTATAAGTTCAACAAAGTAGAAATGTTGGCCCAATTTTTAGCATAATTCTGAGAACTGAACTGCTGCACATTCACTGAACTACACCTAACTACAGAAAGTAAGGGTCATTGAAGAACCCGAGTTTCAGAAGGCCTCATGTGTTTTGTAAATCTGCAGACACGTTACAAAACTGTTTGCTAGCCATGTGCCTATTTCTATGGAAATACAGATATATTACAGTGGCTGCAGGGCTGCTTTTCCCCCTGGGACTCCCAGTTCAGGCCGTGATTAACAGAGAGAGCTTCTCATGGGAAGCCACACCTCAGCCTTGCTGACAGCCCTATCTGGCTTCTAAGGGCCGCAGCTGATGCAGTCCCTAGAAGCCGGTGTTTGTGCTCATGTGCCAGTCCCAGAGTCCTGGTGCCTGTGCAATGGATCTGGCAGGTTCTGGTCCCGGAGTGAATGCTAGTTCAATGGTGCAGGCGCTGGGACTTTGGAACCAGCATATACGCAGGAACAGCATTCAGGACACTGCTTGTGCACCACTCCCGGGTAATGCCAATTCAATTGTGCAGCCACCGGGATCGTGGACAGCAGCACTGGCAGCCCCCATGGTAGGAGCAGCCTCTGGAGATATATATGTATATATATATATAATATATATATATATATATGTATATACAGTATATATATATATATATATATATATATATATATATAATATATTGTAGACAGAATGCAGACTGAGTGCGTTTTGCTGAGGATTATGAGTAGATTAAAGCCTTTCCTTATGGCTTTGGGATTGGAGAAAGCACACTATTTTATTACACAGCACGAGATACTAAATCATCTGGCAAAGTGGAGATTGCATATATAATAAGCCATTCCTGTTTACCATTGTGCGGTTGCATGACCTATTGACGATTTGAGACTTGCTGCAAGGCCCCTGCATATTGCAATAGTCACTGATGCTCAATGTGTTCAGCAATAACCTATTACACTATATATTTTTTTGTTAACAGAATATACTCTTCATGACCTTCATGAAAGCAGCTCATTCCCATTCCTTAAGAGCGGATCCAGCAGAACTATTAAAACTTTCTTTAAAGATACTTTTTTATCCTCTAGATTTTTTTGGAGTTTTTTTCTTTGTAAATTCCATCTTTGATGTTAATTGCGGTTATTATATATCTCTCTATGACCCTCTTTCTTTGTTTGGGAAAGGATGTTACTGTGAGACATCACTGCCAAAAAATAAATCATGACAAGGTGGTCTTCTTATGACCTCTGTGTACCGAGCTGAGACATAAATCTTCTGCCAAATGTGGATACTTTGCCTGGAACAATAAGACCAACAGAGAACAAGATGATAGTTTTTGTTCTGCAAGTCCTGACTGGGTCAGAAGAAAAACACAAGGTGCTTCGGGATGATTAACAGAGACTGACTTCCATTTGTCAAGCATGACTTGAGTTACTGTATGTTCACTTGTCATACAGCAGTCTATAGAGAGGGGTTTTAAAAGTAGGACACTTCTAATCATTGTAGCTTTATTTGAACCGTACCAACATTTTCCATATTTCAGATTTCACTTTTTCTTGATATTAATTTTAGCCAAAAAACGAGACAAGTAAGGATTTTGTTGGAACGCTACAATTGTCAGGTTAAGTAATTGGATCTCGCTCAGACATTACATTGGCTTACATTACAGTTCACATTAGGTTTTGGTAGAAGCAACTGATACAATCTACAGTACTGTATGACTAATGGACAAAAGCAGAAAATAGCGGATATCAAGAAGAGAATTCTGTGTCATCAATGATCATTATACTGTTATTACAAATGTTGAAAGAACTATCTTAGTATACGTATGGCTGGTATGGCTACTAGAGGTGCCTCATTCAGGGCTTGATCTAAAGTTAAATGTAAAAAGTGACTTTTTCATGCACGTAATATCCACCTGTCCACTTACTGTAAGTGTCTAGTGTATAGATACTATCAGTGCAAAGATGTGTCCAGTATTGTAAACAACTCGGAATCTTCCACAGGCGGGTTGAGTATGGGTTTCGGTCAGAATCCCGACACCTGTAGGTAAGTATACTACCACTAACCCTAACCCTCCCTCCCTGGTGCCTAAACCTAACCTCCCCCCCTAGTGCCCAAAGCTAACCTGCCCTTCCTCATACCCTAAACCTAACCCTACCCTAACCCCCAATACTACCTGCGGGATGCCAGCAGTCGGGATACTGGAGCTGGGATCCCGATGCTGTCAACCCATGTTTAAAATTCCACAGGCTCACTAATTATAAATGTCTCAACTGGATCTACTCACAGTTTAGATCCCTGTTTGGGACTGCGACATACAGCAAAAAACGATATACTGAATATACCTGTTTCTTTTCCGGAACTTTGTTTATATATATATATATATATATATATATTAGGGGTGTGCACCGGCCACTTTTCGTGTTTTGTGTTTTGGTTTTGGATCTGGATCTTTCTTCGTGTTTTGGATCTGGATTGGTTTTGCCAAAACCACCCTTCCGTGTTTTGGGTTCTGGGTTTTGTGTTTTGGATCTGTATTTTTTTGAAAAAAAGCATAAAAACAGCTAAAATCACAGAATTTGTAGGTTTTTCTGCTCCTATGCTATTATTAACCTCAATAACCTTAATTTCCACTCATTTCCAGTCTATTCTGAACACCTCACACCACACAATAGTGTTTTTATGTCCAAAAGGTTGCACCGAGGTAGCTGGATGACTATGCTAAGCGACACGAGTGGGCGGCACAAACACGTGACCCATCTAGGAGTGACACTGCAGTGGCAGACAGGATGGCAGTTAGAAAAACTAGGCCCCAAACTGTACATAATGCAAAGAAAAAAAGAGGTGCAAGATGGAATTGTCCTTGGGCCCTCCCACCCACCCTTATGTTGTATAAACAGGACATGCACACTTTAACAAATCAATCATTTCAGCGCCAGGGTCTGCCACACAACTGTGGCTGAAATGATTGGTTCGTTTGGGCCCCCACAAAACAAGCTGGCAATTAATGTGTCCCTGCACAAACTGGCTCTACGGAGGCAAGATGTCATCCTCATCCTCCTCATCCACCGATTCCTCACCCTCTTCAGTGTGTACATCCTCATCCTCACAAAGTATTAACTCGTCCCCACTTGAATCCACCACCACAGGTCCCTCTGTACGTTCTGGAGGCTGGTCTCCCTGGAAGAGCTGATAATTCATTTTGATGAACATCATCTTCTCCACATTCTGTGGAAGCAACCTCCTACGCCTTTCGCTGACAAGGTTCCCGGCTGCACTAAACACTCTTTCGGAGTACACACTGGAGGGGGGGCAACTCAGGTAAAATAGAGCCAGTTTGTACAGGGGCCTCCAAATTGCCTCTTTTTCCTGCCAGTACAGGTATGGACTGTCTGACATGCCTACTTGGATGCTGTCACCGATGTAATCCTCCACCATTCTGTCAATGGTGACAGTATCATATGCAGTGACAGTAGACATGTCAGAAATTGTTGCCAGGTCCTTCAGTCCGGACCAGATGTCCAAACTTGGTCCTGCCTGCCCTGCATCACCGCCAGCGGGTTGCTTAGGATACCTAAGTTTTTTCCTGGCAGCCCCAGTTGCGGGAGAAAATGAAGAAGGAGCCGTTGACGTGTCACGTTCCGCTTCAGCTGACAGTGTGTTCACCAGCAGGTCTTTGCACCTCTGCAGGCTTGTGTCGGCCGGAAAGAGAGACACCACATAGGCTTTAAACCTAGGATCGAGCACGGTGGCCAAAATGTAGTGGTCTGATTTCAACAGATTGACCACCCTGGAATCCTGGCAAAGCGAATGAAGGGCTTCATCCACAAGTCCCACATGCCGAGCGGAATCGCTCCGTCTTAGCTCCTCCTTCACTTTCTCCAGCTGCTTCTGCAAAAGCCTGATGAGGGGAATGACCTGACTCAAGCTGGCAGTGTCTGAACTGACTTCACGTGTGGCAAGTTCGAAGGGCTGAAGAACCTTGGACAACACGGAAATCATTCTCCACTGCGCTTGAGTCAGGTGCATACCCCCTCCTTTGCCTATGTCATAGGTGGATGTATAGGCTTGTATGGCCTTTTGCTGCTCCTCCATCCTCTGAAGCATATAGAGGGTTGAGTTCCACCGCGTCACAACCTCTTGCTTCAGGTGATGGCGGGGCAGGTTCAAGAGTGTTTGCTGGCGCTCCAGTCTTCGGCACGCAGTCGCTGAATGGCGAAAGTGGCCAGAAATTTTTCGGGCCACCCAAAGCGTCTCCTGCACGCCCCTGTCGCTTTTCAGAAAATTCTGCACCACCAAGTTTATTGTGTGAGCAAAACATGGGACGTGCTGGAATTTGCCCAGATGTAATGCCCGCACAATATTGGTGGCGTTGTCAGATATCACAAATCCCCAGGAGAGTCTAAGTGGGGTAAGCCACTGGGCGATGATTTCCCTCAGTTTCTCTAAGAGGTTGTCGGCGGTGTGCCTCTTACTGAAACCGGTGATACACAGCGTAGCCTGCCTTGTAACGAGCTGGCGTTTCTGAGATGCTGCTACTGGTGACGCTGCTGCTGTTGCTGCGTAAGGTGATACATCTACCCAGTGGGCTGTCACAGTCATATAGTCCTTAGTCTGCCCTGTTCCACTTGTCCACATGTCCGTGGTTAAGTGGACATTGTGTACAACGGCATTTTTCAGGACACTGAGGACACTTTTTCTGACGTTTCTGTACAGTCTCGGTATCGCCTGCCTAGTGAAGTGGAATCTAGACGGGATTTGGAACCGGGGACACACTACCTCCATCAATTGTCTAAATCCCACTGCACTAATGGCGGATACCGGACGCACGTCTAACACCAACATAGCAGTCAAGGCCTCAGTTATACGTTTTGCTTCAGGATGACTGCTGTCGTACTTCATCCTCCTCGCTAAGGACTGTTGGAGGGTCAATTGTTTAGTAAAAGTAGTGGTGTTCCTACTTCCTCTCTGGGATGATGAACGACTCCCAGCAGCAGCAGCAACAGCAGCAGCGGCAGCAGTAGGCGTAGCAATGCAGGATCCTCCGGAGGAATCCCGGATAGGAGAGTCAGTCATGCCAGTGATATGGCCTGCAGGACTACTTCCGATCCTGACTAAGGAGGAAATTGACGAGGAGGGAGTTGACGGTGTGGTTTGCAGGCGCTTGGATACAACAGGACAACGGGATTTAGGTGTCCCTGGACTGCTTACGGTCTGAGCCAAAGTTTCTGAACTTGACAGTAACTTTTTATGAACGCGCTGCAGGTGCCGTATAACGGAGGATGTTCCTTGGTGGTTGACGTCCCTACCCCTACTTATTTCACCTTTACATATGGTACATATGGCAAGACAGTTGTTGTCCGGATTTGGATAGAAATATTGCCAGACCAAAGAGGTGGAATGTTTGGTCTTCTGCCCAGGCATGACCGTGATGGGCTTTTTCATCCCACGGACAACAACTGTCTCCCCCGGAGCCTGATTTAAACAAACCACATCACCATCAGAATCCTCCTCGCCAACTTCCTCCTCAGCGCCAGCTACACCAGTATCCTCATCCTGTTGTACTTCAACAGTGACATCTTCAATTTGCATATCAGCAAGTGGACTGTGGGTGCTCCTTTCAGCACTTGCAGGGGGCGTGCAAATGGTGGAAAGAGCCACCTCTTCCCGTCCAGTGCTGGGAAGGTCAGGCATCGCAACCACCACCACACTTGGACTCTCCTTGGGGATTTGTGATATCTTCTTAGAAAGCACAGTTCTTCGCTGTGCTTTTGCCAGCTTAACTCTTTTGATTTTTTTAGTGGGAGGAGTGCTTCCATCGTCATGTGAAGCTGAACCACTAGTCATGAACATACTAGGGATCGACCTTAGCCGTTCCTTGCCACTCCGTGTCGTAAATGGCATATTGGCAAGTTTACGTTTCTCTTCAGCTGATTTAAATGTCTTTTTCAAGGTCATTTTCCTGAACTTTGCCATTTGGGATTGTATGTGCCCTCTACTATGACATTGGGCATCGGCCTTGGCAGACGACGTTGATGGCATGTTATCGTCTATGTCATGACTAGTGGCAGCAGCTTCAGCACTAGGAGGAAGTGGTTCTTGATCTTTCTCTATTTTATTTTTATCGGAGAAAGTTTGGTCCTCCATTTATGTTATATCGATTTGATATATACGTGCGGCTAAACACAGAAAATAATTTTTTTTTTGGTTTGGACTGGAGTGTACTTTGTGGGTTACAGCACCCTTTAACGGTCAAGCCAGCCGGCCCTTTACTTATGACACAGGCGCACTCTTGGCACTACTTTGTTGATGCACGTGCGGCTACTGCGCACACAATTCACAAACACAGAAAATAATTTTTTTTTGGTTTGGACTGGAGTGTACTTTGGGGGTTACAGCACCCTTTAACGGTCAAGCCAGCCGGCCCTTTACTTATGACACAGGCGCACGCTTGGCACTACTTTGTTGATGCACGTGCGGCTACTGCGCACACAATTCACAAACACAGAAAATAATTTTTTTTTGGTTTGGACTGGAGTGTACTTTCGGGGGTTACAGCACCCTTTAACGGTCAAGCCAGCCGGCCCTTTACTTATGACACAGGCGCACGCTTGGCACTACTTTGTTGATGCACGTGCGGCTACTGCGCACACAATTCACAAACACAGAAAATAATTTTTTTTTGGTTTGGACTGGAGTGTACTTTCGGGGGTTACAGCACCCTTTAACGGTCAAGCCAGCCGGCCCTTTACTTATGACACAGGCGCACGCTTGGCACTACTTTGTTGATGCACGTGCGGCTACTGCGCACACAATTCACAAACACAGAAAATAATTTTTTTTTGGTTTGGACTGGAGTGTACTTTCGGGGGTTACAGCACCCTTTAACGGTCAAGCCAGCCGGCCCTTTACTTATGACACAGGCGCACGCTTGGCACTACTTTGTTGATGCACGTGCGGCTACTGCGCACACAATTCACAAACACAGAAAATAATTTTTTTTTGGTTTGGACTGGAGTGTACTTTCGGGGGTTACAGCACCCTTTAACGGTCAAGCCAGCCGGCCCTTTACTTATGACACAGGCGCACGCTTGGCACTACTTTGTTGATGCACGTGCGGCTACTGCGCACACAATTCACAAACACAGAAAATAATTTTTTTTTTGGTTTGGACTGGAGTGTACATTCGGGGGTTACAGCACCCTTAACGGTCAAGCCAGCCGGCCCTTTACTTATGACACAGGCGCACGCTTGGCACTACTTTGTTGATGCACGTGCGGCTACTGCGCACACAATTCACAAACACAGAAAATAATTTTTTTTGGGGTTTGGACTGGAGTGTACTTTCGGGGGTTACAGCACCCTTAACGGTCAAGCCAGCCGGCCCTTTACTTATGACACAGGCGCACGTTTGGCACTACTTTGTTGATGCACGTGCGGCTACTGCGCACACAATTCACAAACACAGAAAATAATTTTTTTTTTGGTTTGGACTGGAGTGTACTTTCGGGGGTTACAGCACCCTTAACGGTCAAGCCAGCCGGCCCTTTACTTATGACACAGGCGCACGCTTGGCACTACTTTGTTGATGCACGTGCGGCTACTGCGCACACAATTCACAAACACAGAAAATAATTTTTTTTTGGGTTTGGACTGGAGTGTACTTTCGGGGGTTACAGCACCCTTAACGGTCAAGCCAGCCGGCCCTTTACTTATGACACAGGCGCACGTTTGGCACTACTTTGTTGATGCACGTGCGGCTACTGCGCACACAATTCACAAACACAGAAAATAATTTTTTTTTTGGTTTGGACTGGAGTGTACTTTCGGGGGTTACAGCACCCTTAACGGTCAAGCCAGCCGGCCCTTTACTTATGACACAGGCGCACGTTTGGCACTACTTTGTTGATGCACGTGCGGCTACTGCGCACACAATTCACAAACACAGAAAATAATTTTTTTTTTGGTTTGGACTGGAGTGTACTTTCGGGGGTTACAGCACCCTTAACGATCAAGCCAGCCGGCCCTTTACTTATGACACAGGCGCACGCTTGGCACTACTTTGTTGATGCACGTGCGGCTACTGCGCACACAATTCACAAACACAGAAAATAATTTTTTTTTGGTTTGGACTGGAGTGTACTTTCGGGGGTTACAGCACCCTTTAACGGTCAAGCCAGCCGGCCCTTTACTTATGACACAGGCGCACGCTTGGCACTACTTTGTTGATGCACGTGCGGCTACTGCGCACACAATTCACAAACACAGAAAATATATTATTTTTTTAGCACTTGGGGGGAGCACCCCTGATGGACAGAGCACCCCCTGGACAACACTACAGCACCCCTTTAGGACTGGGACACTGCACAGGACTTTGGAGTGGACACAGCCCCTATGGAGAACTGACTGCACAACACAGTCCAGCCAGCCCCTATGGACTTTGAAGTAGTGGACACAGCCCCTATTAACAACAGCAGCACAGCACAACACAGCCAGCCCCTATGGACTTTGAAGTAGTGGACAACAGCAGCACTACACTACACTACACTACACAGCACTAACTCCCACCCTCCCTCTTCACTGTCCACAGCCGAGAGAGAAAATGGCGCCGACGCGGGTACCTTATATAGGATCCAAAACCCGCGAGACTCGGAAGGCGGGATGATGACGTTTTGCCTCGATGTCAGATCCGAGTCAGGCGGGAAAAGTCGAGCCTGACTCGGATCGGACTTGGATCGGGGGGGCTCGGGGGGGTTCGGATTTCAGAAATCCGAACCCGCTCACCCCTAATATATATATATATATATTCTTTTTGTGGCAAATTTTGTGCTTTTCTAAAGGATACAAATTATCCCTTCTAAATGGAACTATAACTTGATGATCTGATACTACAAACATTTATAACCAGATTTCATTTTCTGATGTGTGCTGTTAAGCAGCTTTGCTTGAAAAATTCCTTTTGGAGTTGAAGCACTTTTGTCTTTGCAGTACCATTATAACAGGAGTGGTGCAAGCTGAATTGATTGTTTATTTATATTATTGATTTATATACTCCTTTGTTTTTGTTTTATTTTTATTCTTATAATTTATTTTCATTTATTTTTACTTTTATTTTGATTTTTATTTAATTTATTTATTCAATAAATCTTTTTCTTTATTTCTACTTTTATAGTATTATTTTTAGTTAGGTTTCCTTTTCTATTGTATATCATGTGTTATGAATATGTGTCATTTTATTAAATTACACCTTTACTTGACTAGTGCCCCACTTATTTTTCTTTTTTGTATTTATCTATTTTGGGGATTATTCAGTTTTTCCCAACTGTGGTGGCTGGCTGTCAATTAGGTGGACTTTATCTTGAATATACATTATGAAATACTGTTTACGATTGTTGTACTGTATAGATGTGGCACATATATATATATTGACATCCTATAAGTATTAGCGCCTTGGGTTGTTTTGTTTTTACTAACTTCTCCACTGGTCCACTTCAATTTTTTCACTGCAGTGACGGATATATCACAAAACGGACTAGCAAGCAAATCAGCATACAGTATGCCTCTATGGGGTCTATTTACTAAGCAGTGTTAGGCGACAGAGTGAAAAGTGATAAGAAAGTGATAAGGTGCCAGACAATCAGCTCCCAACTGTCATTTTTCAAACACAGCCTGTGAGATGGCAGTTGGGAGCTGATTGGCTGGCACCTTATCACTTTCTTATTTCCTAACACTGCTTAGTAAACAGACCCCTATATTATCAATGTATCTCAACCTATGGCACAAACAGTCCCCCAAGATGCACTGTGGCTGCCTGCTTTCCCCCGGGTCAGCCGTGATGGAGTGAGCAGCATTGAGGCTCCACAATCAGTAATGCAGAATCTATTAAACCTAGAGTAGCATCACCTGTAAATAATAATTCCCTGCTTATGAAGTATTCCTCATTGCCTGAATGTTTCATGAAACACGCAGTCATTTACAACAGAGCACTGCTGTATGTGAGCTTTTTCAATAAAAAGCAACTTATCAGCTCATATATATACTGGCATTGTTAAATTTATGCTCTTTATAAATTGCTTCTCATTTATTCTTATCTACATAATGACAACCATAAGTAATGAACAAGTCATGATGGAATGCACAGATTGATTAGCAGGAACGTCTTCTGTAAACTGAACTGTAGAACATTCAGGAATGTTCCTTTGTGGTAAGATATGTGATAAACTACACCGAAGCTGTAATTAAACAGGATGGAAAATCTGTAATTTTCTGGTATGCTGGTACATATGAAAAAGTGCTACATCTGTATAAAATTAGGCTACGTTTCAGAAGATTCCCTGACAATATGGCAGCTTTTCCCATATGTGGGAGATGTATAAACCTTCGAGAGAGATGAAAAACTGAAAGATTGACATGAGAGTGAGATGGTTTAAACCTTTAAAGATGCCGGGGGCCAGCATGTTGTCAGTGGTCCTATTAGGTTTAGGGGTGTTTTTTTATTGTACTGGTAATTAAGGCTGTTGCTTGTTGGGCCAAAGAGTCTTTGTTTCTGCTGTCCCAACCTTCCTCCCTACGGGATTTATGCACTTAGCCTTGGAGAGTAATACAATGGAGAGTGATAAAATGGCAACCGACCAGCTCCTAACTGTCATTTTAGAGCCTGCGACGGAATCGGTATGAAATCCCAGCAGTCGGGATGCCTGCTGTCAATATACAGACAGCTGCATCCCGATGCTCAGGATCCTGACAAGAGCCCGGTAAGTATGGTAACCCTCCCCCCTTCACCCCCTAACCCTCTGTTCCTGCATCCTAACACTAACCCTCCCCCTCTTGATGCCTAAACCTAACCCTCCCCCCTTAGTGCCTTACCCTACCAAGTTGTGCCTAACCCCAACCCGCAACCGGGGGTACCTAATCCTAACCTCCCACTCCCCAGGCCTAAACCTAACACCCCCTCCCCTTGACATCTAAACTTAACCCCCCCCACCCCGTGGCTAAGACCTAACCAACCTAACCAGATTCCGGCTTCAGAATCTCCACTACTAACAGTATTCTGGCTGGTCTTCTAGCCAGGTAGTGGCATTCCGGTGCCTGGATGCATCCCCCTGTGACATGTCAGTTAGGAGCTGATTGGCTGGTACTTTATCTCAGTTCGCTTTATCTCCATCCAAGGCTTAGTAAATCGACCCAACAGCCTGTAAACTGACAGTTACGAGCAGATTGGTTGGTACTTTATCACTCTCCACTTATCACTCTCCAAGGCATAGTGCATCTCCTGATATGTGTTTAATTTTGGTCTGGCGGTATCGTTGTCTATCTCACAGTGGGAAATAATGGCAGGTCATCATCAGTCCTGTTTTTCAATTTGTTTAATGTTTGGGTGCACTCACAGTCATTGACTGGTTAGATGGCTATACCAGCCTAATGGGGGCAGCATTACCACCCTACCAGGAGGGTAGTCAAGATAGAAAGCTTAAGTGGGTACCTTTTTTTTATGCTATGATTGTATGAATACACCTTGGGTAGTATCCGCCTGCAATGCACTGCTTTTGGTTGTTATATTGCTGGATTGTGCTGATGCTGGCCATCCTGTCTTTGCCACCAATCCTCTTCCTTTAACATATTTATTTATTAATTATTAGTATATTACAGTTATGTTATGTGATGTTCACATATGACACCCCTCAGTCGATAGAAGCAGAGCAGTATCTAGACTTTTTGGTGCCTTGTGCGAAAACATTGGCGCCCCCTCCCTCCTATTTTCCAAACATGGACATAAGACGGTGCACTAGTGAAAAAGGTCCATAGCCTCGCCTCATGGGGAAGGGCCAGGGAAGAGATAGGGGGAGGCCAGGAAATGCTGGGTATAAAAGAAGAGGAAGCTACAAGTGAGAATGATAATAAACAGAAAATTGACAGGCCCAAACAGCGCCCCGTGCCCCGCGGTGCCCTGTGCCATGACACAAGTCGCACCACCTTAGTTACGGCCCTGGATAGAAGATATAAAGTGGAGAAGTTGAGCATAGCAATCAACCAGCTTCTAACTGACTTTTATATAGCACAGTCTATAAAATGACAGTCAGAAGCTGATTGGTTGCTATGGGCAACTACTCCACGCTATCTCTCCTAGTTTTTATACATCTCTCCCATACTATATTTGGTATGACTTATGATGACTGTAGCTTTTTGCTGTGTATGAGTTAATCTTGGCTACAATCTGCTAACACACAAAACTGTAGGGGAGCTGCCATAACTCTACCTATTTAGCGGAGTTAACAGAATCTCTCCTACTCCCTCTATATATTATTCAAGCAGGTTTTTAATCTGGCGCCTATCGGTGTTCGAAACAGAAAGACTTTTACTATTGGCACTAACAACAATATACTGCGAGGGGATGCATTTTATATGCCAGTGGACGGGATCCTGACAGTTTAAATACCAACCCTGGTATAATGCCGACGCCGAAACCCCGAAGGGTTAGGCACACCCCCAGGAGGGTTAGGGTTAGGCTACGGGAAGTGGGGGTTAGGGTTAGGCATCACGGGGGGGAGGTTATTGTTAGGCACCCCCCCAGAGGGGTTAGGTTTAGGGTGAGGAAGGTGGGGTTAGGGATAGGCACTGCCGGGGGTAGGTTATCTTTAGGCACCCACCGGGCAGGTTAGGGTTAGGCACCACTATGGGAGGGTTATGGGGGGGAGGGGAGGGTTAGGGTCCTTACCTGCGCATGTTGGGATTTTGCACCATTCGTCCTGTCGGCATCGGTATTTAAACGCATCTCATACCGATTCCACTGCAAGTCTGTGTGTATCTAGCAAGTAAAAGCATGGGGATTTTGTTCATATTGATCAAAACATTTAAGCGTGCAGCCCAAATATCTGCAAGGCTATCAGTGTTCAACCTGGAATCCCGGGCTGGCAAGAAAGAAACCCTCATTTTTGGGAGAGATGGAGGGTACTAAAAAAAGTTAGGGTCTTGAAAGTAAATAATATAGTAAATAATATTGTACTAATGATAATCTGATTGCAGCACAATTAATAGTGGACTCACAAAATGATTACCAATTGGAAAGCACAGATGCATAGTACCTGGATCTATACCATGCACAGTAATTATAATACAAAGCATTTAAGTTATTATTCTAAATATTCCCCCATGGAAAGTTAACAATACGACATAGCACATCAGCTGTAATTTTATTATAATTCACATTCATATAAACCGCCAGTATTTTAGTCACTTTGGTAAATTATAAAGAATTTAGGGGGGTATTTATCAAAGTTGGGAAAGAGATAAAATTGTAAAAAACAATTTACCAACCAATCAGCTCCTAACTACCATTTCATAAACACAGCCTACAAAATGTAAATTGGAAGCTGATTGGTTAGTACTTTACCTCTCACAATTGTATCTCTCTCTCAGCAATGATAAATACCTAAAAGGCCTATGTATCAAAGCTTGATGAGAGAGAACATTGTGAGATGTAAATCACCAACCATTTAGCTTCTAACTTTACATTTTATGTGTTTGAAAAATTACAGTTATCAGCTGATTGGTAAATACATTTTCTCTCACAATTTTATCTCTCATCAAGCTTTGATACATAGGCTCCTTAGTGCCTTATTTATCAACAAATTGTATATTTCACAACGAGTGATAAAACTCGTTTTGTGTGATAAATGGTGCTCAAGCCATTCAGTCGAGTTTTATCACTCATTGTGAAGGATAGCAGTCGGGAAGCCGACAGACATAATCCTGACCACCGGCTTCCCGACTGTCTAATCCTGGCAGGGGTCTAATGACAAGCCTCAAAATCCCGACGCCTGTCATTAGACCTATGCCGGGAGCCCTCCACCCAGCTTACCGATCGAAGGTAAACCGGGCACCGGGCGCGGTCAGCCGCGGGGGGTGGATTAGGTTAGGGGCTCCAGGGGGGTTTTAGGGTTAGGAACCCCCCCGGGAGGTTAGGGTTAGGCATGGGGAAGTGGGGGTTAGGCACCCCCGGGGGAAGGTTTGGGTTAGGCACCCCCCGGGGGTATAGGTGGCGGGGAAGGGCGGGTTAGGTTTAGGCACTTAGAGGGGGAATTAGGGTTAGGCACTTGGGGGGAGGAGGTTAGGTTAGAGGGTAGAATAGGGTTAGCAAATACTTACCTTTGGAAGATCGGGATTTTCACCCCTGCCGGGCTGCCGCTGTCGCCGGCGGTAAATCATACTGATTCCATTGTGAATGATAACACTTGATGATAAATGGCCCTTAGGGGTCTATTTACTAAACCTTGATTAGAGATAAAGTGAATTTGGATAAAGTACCAGCCATTCAGCTTCTAACTGCCATGTCACAGGCTGTGTTTGAAAAATGACAGTTAGGAGCTGGTTGGTTGGTACTTTATCTCCGTCCATTTTATCTCCATCCAAGGATTAGTAAATAGACCCTAGAATGTAAGCTCTCGCAATCAGGGACCTCTCTTCTTTTGTCTCGTCTATACAATTATGTAACTTGCTTGTTGTAATAATGTATACTTAAATAAATACATTTGTTTGCAACTCTCTAACATAATTTTGTTGTATGTTCTATCCTTAATGTTCGGCACTATAGAAACTAATTGGTACCATATTACAAAATATAATAGTAATAATAATCATAATAATAATAATAATAATAATAATAATAATAATTAAACAATTTAAAGGACGTCTGCAGTGTACATTATTTATTACTATAAAAAAATATACAGTATACTCAATGTTAAAATTTCCAATAATTAGCATTTCCCACCTCTAGGCATTACAGAAAATGGATTTATTATAGATTATGTGTCAGTGCTAGAATTAGTACTCCTATTTATCATTTGGAAATACAGACTGAGTACATAACTAATTCTGAATGCATGCATTTGTTAGTTTATTACTCATTTATGACTTTTAAAATGCAAATGTTTACCTTTATTAATGGGGAAAAAAGAGATACATGTCCTCTGAACACATAGTTCAAATGTACTAATGTACCTCCATGCCTAACAGTCATTAATGATGATCGAATCGCATGCTAATTGCGTTGACATTATACAAAGCGGTAAATGTGACAGTAATTACATTAAATGGAAATATTTGGCATGTCTTTCTTCACTATAATGTCAGGTTAGAAAGCACCTTCTGTGAACGATGAGCAGGGTTCTAAAAAACAGATTTGTGTTATGAATAATAGAGATGGGCCATTATTATGCATTGTATAATGAAAACATATGTACTACACTAATAGCTGTATTATGTGTGTGTTCACCACGGGGACAATGTTATCTTTAGCTGGCTTTGGTAGAACTGTATCTCTGGTCACTTACTATGGAATTACATTCCCATGAAAACATGTGTTGCTGGAACATGTGGTTTATATTATACAATGTAGAAATTGCTGACTAGAACCTAGTAAATACAGAACGTAAGGCTGATTGCCAGAGAAATACAGAGGTGAGTCAGATTAAGGTTAAAGGGCCACAAATTCTGATGTTCAATTTGACTGTATATGAAAACTCATCTTGTAACAATCAGAAATGTATAGACGTTCTCATACCACTAAATCAGATATTTGTAAATGTATATTATCTTCGTTCTCCGTCTGTTCCGTTTGTCCAGAATTTCCTGCAGCAAGAATGGGTGCTTGGCCATGTCTGATTGAGGTCATGGTTGGACAGATCAGTGGCACAACCTGGGCAAATCAGGATTGTGTCTACAGTCTCTCAATATTCATATAAAAAGGTGATGACTTAGGGGGTGATTCAGCTTAGAATTCTGTCCTTGTAATAGGCGACTGCAGCAGATGGTGTATGACACCCCCTGCTGCTTTTGAGATCCCAGCACTGGGATAACCATCGCGGCCGGGCCGACAGCCAGCGGAGTAGTAGGACGGAGTGCATTTCATATGCAAGGAGTTAATTAAACACCCGAGCCTGTGGGTGTCGGCCTCTGGACAAGAAGGGTCTAGTTCAGTGGTTCCCAAACTATGTGCCGCGGCTCCCTGGGGTGCCTCGGGACACTTGCAAGGGTGCCTCAGGTTGATGGTCCAGCACCAAATTTAATTTTTTATGGTCGATGTATGGAAATATGTGAACAAACAGAAGCGCAAACCTGTCCACCACCACATAACTGAGCCTAAGAATGCCAGGTAAGCACAATGTACTTCACTTTACAACATTTGTTTCTGAATTTCTCAATAACAAACTTAGGGGTGCCATGAAGACAATGCTGATACTCTAGGGCGCCGTGATTCAAAAAAGTTTTAGGAACCACTGGTCTAGTTGTTTAGTGAGGTAGTGTTGTGGGGTGGGGTTAGGTTTGGTTAGCCTATAGGATAGGCAGAGGGTGGGTCAGTGCTATTTCAGAGTTCAGAGTTTATAGAAATTTCTCTGGTCGGCTGTTTGACCAGGTGCTGTGCTAGTGACAGGTGCTGTGCTAGTAACAGGTGCTAGTGACAGGTGCTGTGCTAGTGACAGGTGCTGGGCTAGTGACAGGTGCTGTGCTAGTGACAGGTGCTGTGCTAGTGACAGGTGCTGGGCTAGTGACAGGTGCTAGTGACAGGTGCTGGGCTAGTGACAGGTGCTAGTGACAGGTGCTGTGCTAGTGACTGTTGCTGTGCTAGTGACAGGCGCTGTGCTAGTGACAGGTGCTAGTGACAGGTGCTGTGCTAGTGACTGGTGCTGTGCTAGTGACAGGTGCTAGTGACAGGTGCTGTGCTAGTGACTGGTGCTGGGCTAGTGACAGCTGCTGTGCTAGTGACAGGTGCTGGGCTAGTGACAGGTGCTGGGCTATTGACAGGTGCTGTGCTAGTGACAGGTGCTAGTGACAGGTGCTGTGCTAGTGACTGGTGCTGTGCTAGTGACAGGTGCTAGTGACAGGTGCTGTGCTAGTGACTGGTGCTGTGCTAGTGACAGGTGCTAGTGACAGGTGCTGTGCTAGTGACTGGTGCTGTGCTAGTGACAGGTGCTAGTGACAGGTGCTGTGCTAGTGACTGGTGCTAGTGACAGGTGCTGTGCTAGTGACTGGTGCTGTGCTAGTGACAGGTGCTGGGCTAGTGACTGGAATACTTCACTTTATGTGACTTATACTTCTATTTCTTCTCTCTGTATTTTCCTCTCCTTCTCTTGCCCCTCTGCCTATTTACACTGTTCTTATACTCTGTATTCTGCCTTTCTCTCTTTCCATTTATTTATATAACTGCCTGCATTTCTGTCCTGTCTTCATTCTTCCCATTGTATAAATATATTTAATTATTCTCACTGAGGTGATCACTGGTGGTAGACACACTCCTATGTATAGTAGTGCAGAGTGTACACAGTGTGTGGTGTTGGCATTTAGCTATGCACACTGCTATGTATAGTAGTGCAGAGTGTACACGGTGAGTGGTGTTGGCATTTAGCTGTACACACTGCTATGTATAGTAGTGCAAAGTGTATACAGTGTGTGGTGGTAGCATTGAGCTGTTCATGCTGCTATGTAGAGTAGTGCAGAGTGTACACAATGTGTGGTGGTAGCATTGAGCTGTACACACTGCTATGTGTAGTGGTACGGAGTATACACGGCGTATGGTGATAACATTGAGGTGTGCATACTGCTATGTATAATAGTACAGAATATACACAGTGTATAGTGATCATTGAGGTGTGCATACTTCTATGTATAATAGTGTAGAGTATACACAGTGTATAGTGATAACATTGAGGTGTGCATACTGCTATGTGTGACAGTACAGAGTATACACAGTGTATAGTGACAGCATTGAGGTGTGCATACTGCTATGTGTGACAGTACAGAGTATACACAGTGTATAGTGACAGCATTGAGGTGTGCATACTGCTATGTATAATGGTACAGAGTATACACAGTGTATAGTGATTACTTTGAGGTGTGCATACTGCTATGTATAATAGTAGAGTATATACAGTATAAATTAGGGGTGTGCACCGGCCACTTTTCGTGTTTTGTGTTTTGGTTTTGGATCTGGATCTTTCTTCGTGTTTTGGATCTGGATTGGTTTTGCCAAAACCACCCTTCCGTGTTTTGGGTTCTGGGTTTTGTGTTTTGGATCTGTATTTTTTTTTTAAAAAGCATAAAAACAGCTAAAATCACAGAATTTGTTGGTTTCTCTGCTCCTATGCTATTATTAACCTCAATAACCTTAATTTCCACTCATTTCCAGTCTATTCTGAACACCTCACACCTCACAATAGTGTTTTCATGTCCAAAAGGTTGCACCGAGGTAGCTGGATGACTATGCTAAGCGACACGAGTGGGCGGCACAAACACGTGACCCATCTAGGAGTGACACTGCAGTGGCAGACAGGATGGCAGTTAGAAAAACTAGGCCCCAAACTGTACATAATGCAAAGAAAAAAAAGAAGTGCAAGATGGAATTGTCCTTGGGCCCTCCCACCCACCCTTATGTTGTATAAACAGGACATGCACACTTTAACAAATCAATCATTTCAGCGCCAGGGTCTGCCACACAACTGTGGCTGAAATGATTGGTTCGTTTGGGCCCCCACAAAACAAGCTGGCAATTAATGTGTCCCTGCACAAACTGGCTCTACGGAGGCAAGATGTCATCCTCATCCTCCTCATCCACCGATTCCTCACCCTCTTCAGTGTGTACATCCTCATCCTCACAAAGTATTAACTCGTCCCCACTTGAATCCACCACCACAGGTCCCTCTGTACCTTCTGGAGGCTGGTCTCCCTGGAAGAGCTGATAATTCATTTTGATGAACATCATCTTCTCCACATTCTGTGGAAGCAACCTCCTACGCCTTTCGCTGACAAGGTTCCCGGCTGCACTAAACACTCTTTCGGAGTACACACTGGAGGGGGGGCAACTCAGGTAAAATAGAGCCAGCTTGTACAGGGGCCTCCAAATTGCCTCTTTTTCCTGCCATTACAGGTATGGACTGTCTGACATGCCTACTTGGATGCTGTCACCGATGTAATCCTCCACCATTCTGTCAATGGTGACAGTATCATATGCAGTGACAGTAGACATGTCAGAAATTGTTGCCAGGTCCTTCAGTCCGGACCAGATGTCCAAACTTGGTCCTGCCTGCCCTGCATCACCGCCAGCGGGTTGCTTAGGATACCTAAGTTTTTTCCTGGCAGCCCCAGTTGCGGGAGAAAATGAAGAAGGAGCCGTTGACGTGTCACGTTCCGCTTCAGCTGACAGTGTGTTCACCAGCAGGTCTTTGCACCTCTGCAGGCTTGTGTCGGCCGGAAAGAGAGACACCACATAGGCTTTAAACCTAGGATCAAGCACGGTGGCCAAAATGTAGTGGTCTGATTTCAACAGATTGACCACCCTGGAATCCTGGCAAAGCGAATGAAGGGCTTCATCCACAAGTCCCACATGCCGAGCGGAATCGCTCCGTCTTAGCTCCTCCTTCACTTTCTCCAGCTGCTTCTGCAAAAGCCTGATGAGGGGAATGACCTGACTCAAGCTGGCTGTGTCTGAACTGACTTCACGTGTGGCAAGTTCGAAGGGCTGGAGAACCTTGCACAACACGGAAATCATTCTCCACTGCGCTTGAGTCAGGTGCATACCCCCTCCTTTGCCTATGTCATAGGTGGATGTATAGGCTTGTATGGCCTTTTGCTGCTACTCCATCCTCTGAAGCATATAGAGGGTTGAGTTCCACCGCGTCACAACCTCTTGCTTCAGGTGATGGCGGGGCAGGTTCAAGAGTGTTTGCTGGCGCTCCAGTCTTCGGCACGCAGTCGCTGAATGGCGAAAGTGGCCAGAAATTTTTCGGGCCACCCAAAGCGTCTCCTGCACGCCCCTGTCGCTTTTCAGAAAATTCTGCACCACCAAGTTTATTGTGTGAGCAGAACATGGGACGTGCTGGAATTTGCCCAGATGTAATGCCCGCACAATATTGGTGGCGTTGTCAGATATCACAAATCCCCAGGAGAGTCTAAGTGGGGTAAGCCACTGGGCAATGATTTCCCTCAGTTTCTCTAAGAGGTTGTCGGCGGTGTGCCTCTTACTGAAACCGGTGATACACAGCGTAGCCTGCCTTGTAACGAGCTGGCGTTTCTGAGATGCTGCTACTGGTGACGCTGCTGCTGTTGCTGCGTAAGGTGATACATCTACCCAGTGGGCTGTCACAGTCATATAGTCCTTAGTCTGCCCTGTTCCACCTGTCCACATGTCCGTGGTTAAGTGGACATTGGGTACAACGGCATTTTTCAGGACACTGAGGACACTTTTTCTGACGTTTCTGTACAGTCTCGGTATCGCCTGCCTAGTGAAGTGGAATCTAGACGGGATTTGGAACCGGGGACACACTACCTCCATCAATTGTCTAAATCCCACTGCACTAATGGCGGATACCGGACGCACGTCTAACACCAACATAGCAGTCAAGGCCTCAGTTATACGTTTTGCTTCAGGATGACTGCTGTCGTACTTCATCCTCCTCGCTAAGGACTGTTGGAGGGTCAATTGTTTAGTAAAAGTAGTGGTGTTCCTACTTCCTCTCTGGGATGATGAACGACTCCCAGCAGCAGCAACAGCAGCAGCGGCAGCAGTAGGCGTAGCAATGCAGGATCCTCCAGAGGAATCCCGGATAGGAGAGTCAGTCATGCCAGTGACATGGCCTGCAGGACTACTTCCGATCCTGACTAAGGAGGAAATTGACGAGGAGGGAGTTGACGGTGTGGTTTGCAGGCGCTTGGATACAACAGGACAACGGGATTTAGGTGTCCCTGGACTGCTTACGGTCTTAGCCAAAGTTTCTGAACTTGACAGTAACTTTTTATGAACGCGCTGCAGGTGCCGTATAAGGGAGGATGTTCCTAGGTGGTTGACGTCCCTACCCCTACTTATTTCACCTTTACATATGGTACATATGGCAAGACAGTTGTTGTCCGGATTTGGATAGAAATATTGCCAGACCAAAGAGGTGGAATGTTTGGTCTTCTGCCCAGGCATGACCGTGATGGGCTTTTTCATCCCACGGACAACAACTGTCTCCCCCGGAGCCTGATTTAAACAAACCACATCACCATCAGAATCCTCCTCGCCAACTTCCTCCTCAGCGCCAGCTACACCAGTATCCTCATCCTGTTGTACTTCAACAGTGACATCTTCAATTTGCATATCAGCAAGTGGACTGTGGGTGCTCCTTTCAGCACTTGCAGGGGGCGTGCAAATGGTGGAAAGAGCCACCTCTTCCCGTCCAGTGCTGGGAAGGTCAGGCATCGCAACCACCACCACACTTGGACTCTCCTTGGGGATTTGTGATATCTTCTTAGAAAGCACAGTTCTTCGCTGTGCTTTTGCCAGCTTAACTCTTTTGATTTTTTTAGTGGGAGGAGGGCTTCCATCGTCATGTGAAGCTGAACCACTAGTCATGAACATACTAGGGATCGACCTTAGCCGTTCCTTGCCACTCCGTGTCGTAAATGGCATATTGGCAAGTTTACGTTTCTCTTCAGCTGATTTAAATGTCTTTTTCAAGGTCATTTTCCTGAACTTTGCCATTTGGGATTGTATGTGCCCTCTACTATGACATTGGGCATCGGCCTTGGCAGACGACGTTGATGGCATGTTATCGTCTATGTCATGACTAGTGGCAGCAGCTTCAGCACTAGGAGGAAGTGGTTCTTGATCTTTCTCTATTTTATTTTTATCGGAGAAAGTTTGGTCCTCCATTTATGTTATATCGATTTGATATATACGTGCGGCTAAACCCAGATAAAAAAAATTTTTTTGGTTTGGACTGGAGTGTACTTTGGGGGTTACAGCACCCTTTAACGGTCAAGCCAGCCGGCCCTTTACTTATGACACAGGCGCACGCTTGGCACTACTTTGTTGATGCACGTGCGGCTACTGCGCACACAATTCACAAACACAGAAAATAATTTTTTTTTGGTTTGGACTGGAGTGTACTTTCGGGGGTTACAGCACCATTTAACGGTCAAGCCAGCCGGCCCTTTACTTATGACACAGGCGCACGCTTGGCACTACTTTGTTGATGCACGTGCGGCTACTGCGCACACAATTCACAAACACAGAAAATAATTTTTTTTTTGGTTTGGACTGGAGTGTACTTTCGGGGGTTACAGCACCCTTAACGGTCAAGCCAGCCGGCCCTTTACTTATGACACAGGCGCACGCTTGGCACTACTTTGTTGATGCACGTGCGGCTACTGCGCACACAATTCACAAACACAGAAAATAATTTTTTTTTTGGTTTGGACTGGAGTGTACTTTCAGGGGTTACAGCACCCTTAATGGTCAAGCCAGCCGGCCCTTTACTTATGACACAGGCGCACGCTTGGCACTACTTTGTTGATGCACGTGCGGCTACTGCGCACACAATTCACAAACACAGAAAATAATTTTTTTTTTGGTTTGGACTGGAGTGTACTTTCGGGGGTTACTGCACCCTTAACGGTCAAGCCAGCCGGCCCTTTACTTATGACACAGGCGCACGCTTGGCACTACTTTGTTGATGCACGTGCGGCTACTGCGCACACAATTCACAAACACAGAAAATAATTTTTTTTTTGGTTTGGACTGGAGTGTACTTTCGGGGGTTACAGCACCCTTAACGGTCAAGCCAGCCGGCCCTTTACTTATGACACAGGCGCACGCTTGGCACTACTTTGTTGATGCACGTGCGGCTACTGCGCACACAATTCACAAACACAGAAAATAATTTTTTTTTTGGTTTGGACTGGAGTGTACTTTCGGGGGTTACAGCACCCTTAACGGTCAAGCCAGCCGGCCCTTTACTTATGACACAGGCGCACGCTTGGCACTACTTTGTTGATGCACGTGCGGCTACTGCGCACACAATTCACAAACACAGAAAATAATTTTTTTTTTGGTTTGGACTGGAGTGTACTTTCGGGGGTTACAGCACCCTTAACGGTCAAGCCAGCCGGCCCTTTACTTATGACACAGGCGCACGCTTGGCACTACTTTGTTGATGCACGTGCGGCTACTGCGCACACAATTCACAAACACAGAAAATATATTATTTTTTTAGCACTTGGGGGGAGCACCCCTGATGGACAGAGCACCCCCTGGACAACACTGCAGCACTCCTTTAGGACTGGGACACTGCACAGGACTTTGGAGTGGACACAGCCCCTATGGAGAACTGACTGCACAACACAGTCCAGCCAGCCCCTATGGACTTTGAAGTAGTGGACACAGCCCCTATTAACAACAGCAGCACAGCACAACACAGCCAGCCCCTATGGACTTTGAAGTAGTGGACAACAGCAGCACTACACTACACTACACTACACTACACAGCCCTAACTCCCACCCTCCCTCTTCACTGTCCACAGCCGAGTGAGAAAATGGCGCCGACGTGGGTACCTTATATAGGATCCAAAACCCGCGAGACTCGGAAGGCGGGATGATGACGTTTTGCCTCGATTTCAGATCCGAGTCAGGCGGGAAAAGTCGAGCCTGATTCGGATCGGACTCGGATCGGGGGGGCTCGGGGGGGTTCGGATTTCAGAAATCCGAACCCGCTCACCCCTAGTATAAATACACACTTGTGCACTCACACTGAAGGAAGGCTGCTTAATACCCAAGTGATAAACACCAGATCACAAGATACAAATTCTTAAAAAATAAAAAGGTCCAAGCGCACTACCTTAAAAAGAAACACCACAACCCAGATTTAACGGGTAAGGATAAATACATAGATCTCTGATATATAGTCACGTTTTTCATAGGTAGATAATTTATTTTTGGAAAAGGTACAAATCAATACAAATAGGGTAAATTTTCATTAGCTCCCCCTACTGAGCTGTACCAAAATACTGCACCTATGAGTTTCAACCTATAAGTCTTTTTCTAGGTGTGTTTATATATCAGACCAGGATCAGTTCTTTATAGGGATTCAAGTCTCCGCCCACTTCCTGTCTCGTGGGCAGATATAGGTTTCATTATAAATAAAAATAAACCTCTACACATCCACACATCCAAAGTACTAATTAGGAATGCTGTATCTTCAGCTACTGCGCTATATAGCAAGCCATAGTGCCCTTTTGTTAGTGATAATCACCGATGTGCGTTCTACTGCCAGGAACGCACCGCGTCACTTCCTTAACTCGAGGATGCTTCCCGCCTGCCAAGTACTGGAACGCACACTGCCGCCATGTGACCCCCGGACATGACGTGGTGGCGGGGGACAACGCCATGGAGCACATGACGCAAACCACATGACCACTAGGTCTAACATGATGGCAAAGTACTGGAGAAGTCAGGGTGTAGGTCTCCGTGCCAGCACTTGTCTGTCCACCGGAAATAAATCCCCTGGGAACATATTGTATAACATGAGTTCCCTATTTTGATATAAATGCAAAATAGGTTATTCTCTAATATAATTAGTATATAGCAAATGGCTTTGATATTGTAAACAATAAATATAAAACTGCATATCAATTATAATAAAAGTGCATATATGTACTAGGGGTGAGCGGGTTCGGATTTCTGAAATCCGAACCCCCCCGAGCCCCCCGATCCGAGTCAGGCTCGACTTTTCCCGCCTGACTCGGATCTGAATTCGAGGCAAAACGTCATCATCCCGCCTTCCGGGTCTCGCGGGCTTTGGATCCTATATAAGGTACACGCGTCGGTGCAATTTTTTCACTCGGCTGTGGACAGTGAAGAGGGAGGGTGGGAGTTAGGGCTGGCTGGGCTGTGTAGTGTAGTGTAGTGTTGTGTTGTGCTGTGCTGTGCTGCTGATGTCCATAGGGGCTGTGTCCACTCCTTCAAAGTCCATAGGGGCTGGCTGGACTGTGTTGTGCAGTCAGTTGTCCATAGGGGCTGTGTCCACTCCAAAGTCCTGTGCAGTGTCCCAGTCCTAAAGGGGTGCTGTAGTGTTGTCCAGGGGGTGCTCTGTCCATCAGGGGTGCTCCCCCCAAGTGCAAAAAAAATATATATTTTTTCTGTGTTCGTGAATTGTGTGCACTGTGGCTGTACGTGCATTAACAAAGGAGCAGCGCCAAGCGTGCGCCTGTGTCCCATAAGTAAAAGGTCGGCTGGCTTGTCCGTTAAAGGGTGCTGTAACCCCCAAAGGGCACTCCAAACAAAATAAAAAAATATATTTTTTTGTGTTTGTGAATTGTGTGCGCAGTAGCCGCACATGCATCAACAAAGTACTGCCAAGCGTGCGCCTGTGTCCCATAAATAATGGGCCGGCTGGATTGACCGCTAAAGGGTGCTGTAACTCCCAAAGGGCACTCCAAACAAAATAAACATTTTTTTATTGTGTTTGTGAATTGTGTGCTCTGTGGCTGCACGTGCATCAACAAAGGAGCAGCGCCAAGCGTGCGCCTGTGTCCCATAAGTAAAAGGCCGGCTGGCTTGTCCATTAAACGGTGCTGTAACCCCCAAAGGGCACTCCAAACAAAATAAAAAATAATAATTTTTTGTGTTTGTGAATTGTGTGCGCAGTAGCCGCACGTGCATCAACAAAGTAGTGCCAAGCGTGCGCCTGTGTCCCATAAATAAAGGGCTGGCTGGATTGACCGCTAAAGGGTGCTGTAACCCCCAAAGGGCACTCCAAACAAAATATAAAAATGTTTTCTGTGTTTGTGAATTGTGTGCACTGTGGCTGCACGTGCATCAACAAAGGAGCAGCGCCAAGCGTGCGCCTGTGTCCCATAAGTAAAGAGCCGGCTGGCTCATTTCTTAAAGGGTGGTGTAACCCACAAAGTGCACTACTCTCCAGCAAAAATAAAAAAATATTTTCTGTGTTTGTGTGCGCCTTAGCCGCACGTATAAATCAATAAAACATAAATGGAGGACCAAACTTTCTCCGATAAAAATAAAATAGGGAAAGATCAAGAACCACTTACTCCTAGTGCTGTTGCTGCTGCTTGGAGTTGTTCATCATCCCAGAGAGGAAGTAGGAACACCATTACTTTTACTAAACAAATGACCCTCCAACAGTCCCTAGCGAGGAGGATGAAGTACGACAGCAGTCATCCTGAAGCAAAACGTATAACTGAGGCCTTGACTGCTATGTTGGTGTTAGACGTGCGTCCGGTATCCGCCATTAGTGCAGTGGGATTTAGACAATTGATGGAGGTAGTGTGTCCCTGGTTCCTAATCCCATCTAGATTCCACCTGCATCCTCAAAGCAGCAGCGACAAGCATGCGTTTGTCTGTTAAAGGGTGGTGTAACCCTCAAAGTGCGCTCCACAAACAATAAAAAAAATCTTTTTTTTTCTGTCTTTGTGAATTGTGTGGGCTGTAGCCGCACCTGCATCCTTAAAGCAGCAGCGACAAGCGTGCGTCTGTCTGTTAAAGGGTGATGTAACCCTCAAAGTGCGCTCCACAAACAATAAAAAAATTATTTTTTTCCTGTCTTTGTGAATTGTGTGGGCTGTAGCCGCACCTGCATCGTCAAAGCAGCAGCGACAAATGTGCGTCTGTCTGTTAAAGGGTGGTGTAACCCTCAAAGTGCGCTCCACAAACAATAAAAAAATTCTTCTTTTTTTCTGTCTTTGTGAATCGTGTGGGCTGTAGCCGCGCCTGCATCCTCAAAGTAGCAGCGACAAGCGTGCGTCTGTCTGTTAAAGGGTGGTGTAACTCTCAAAGTGCGCTCCACAAACAATAAAAAAATTCTTCTTTTTTTTCTGTCTTTGTGAATTGTGTGGGCTGTAGCCGCACCTGCATCCTCAAAGCAGCAGCGACAAGCGTGCATCTGTCTGTTAAAGGGTGGTGTAACCCTCAAAGTGCTCCAAAAAATAAAAAACAATTTTTTTATGTGTTTGTGACTTGTGTGTGATGTAGCCGCATGTGCATCAACACAGTAGCAGCGCCAAGCGTGTGCCTGTGTCATAAGTCAAGGGCCGGTTTCGACATCTGGTCCGGACTGAAGGACGTGCCAACAATTTCTGACAAGTCTACTGTCACTGCATATGATACTGTCCTCAAAGCAGCAGCGACAAGCGTTCATCTGTCTGTTAAAGGGTGGTGTAACCCTCAAAGTGCGCTCCACAAACAATAAAAAAATTCTTCTTTTTTTTTCTGTCTTTGTGAAATGTGTGGGCTGTAGCCGAACCTGCATCCTCAAAGTAGCAGCGACAAGCATGCGTCTGTCTGTTAAAGGGTGGTGTAACTCTCAAAGTGCGCTCCACAAACAATAAAAAATTCTTTTTTTTCTGTCTTTGTGAATTGTGTGGGCTGTAGCCGCACCTGCATCCTCAAAGCAGCAGCGACAAGCGTGCATCTGTCTGTTAAAGGGTGGTGTAACCCTCAAAGTGCTCCAAAAAATAAAAAACATTTTTTTTATGTGTTTGTGACTTGTGTGTGATGTAGCCGCATGTGCATCAACACAGTGGCAGCGCCAAGCGTGTGCCTGTGTCATAAGTCAAGGGCCGGTTTCGACATCTGGTCCGGACTGAAGGACGTGCCAACAATTTCTGACAAGTCTACTGTCACTGCATATGATATTGTCCTCAAAGCAGCAGCGACAAGCGTTCATCTGTCTGTTAAAGGGTGGTGTAACCCTCAAAGTGCGCTCCACAAACAATAAAAAAATTCTTCTTTTTTTTTCTGTCTTTGTGAAATGTGTGGGCTGTAGCCACACCTGCATCCTTAAAGCAGCAGTGACAAGTGTGCGTCTGTCTGTTAAAGGGTGGTGTAACCCTCAAAGTGCGCTCCACAAACAATAAAAAAATTATTTTTTTCTGTCTTTGTGAAATGTGTGGGCTTTAGCCGCACCTGCATCCTCAAAGCAGCAGCGACAAGCATGCGTCTGTCTGTTAAAGGGTGGTGTAACCCTCAAAGTGCGCTCCACAAACAATAAAAAAATTCTTCTTTTTTTTCTGTCTTTGTGAAATGTGTGGGATGTAGCCGCACCTGCATCCTTAAAGCAGCAGTGACAAGTGTGCGTCTGTCTGTTAAAGGGTGGTGTAACCCTCAAAGTGTGCTCCACAAACAATAAAAAAATTCTTTTTATTTCTGTCTTTGTGAAATGTGTGGGCTGTAGCCGCACCTGCATCCTCAAAAGCAGCAGTGACAAGTGTGCGTCTGTCTGTTAAAGGGTGGTGTAACCCTCAAAGTGTGCTCCACAAACAATAAAAAAATTCTTTTTATTTCTGTCTTTGTGAAATGTGTGGGCTGTAGCCGCACCTGCATCCTCAAAGCAGCAGCGACAAGCGTGCGTCTGTCTGTGAAAGGGTGGTGTAATCCTCAAAGTTCGCTCCACAAACAATAAAAAAAACTATTTTTTTTCTGTCTTTGTGAATTGTGTGGGCTTTAGCCGCACCTGCATCCTCAAAGTAGCAGCGACAAGCGTGCGTCTGTCTGTTAAAGGGTGGTGTAACCCACAAAGTGCGCTCCACAAACAATAAAAAAAATACTCTTTGTTTTCTGTTTTTGTGAATTTGTGTGGGCTGTAGCTGCACCTGCATCCTCAAAGCAGCAGCGACAAGCGTGCGTCTGTCTGTCAAAGGGTGGAGTAACCCCCAAAGTGCGCTCCACAAAAAATGAAATAATCTTCTTTTTTTCTGTTTGTGTGTGAAATGTATGCGCAGTAGCTGCACCTGCATCCTCAAAGCAGCAGCGACAAGCGTGCGTCTGTCTGTTAAAGGGTGGTGTAACCCTCAAAGTGCGCTCCACAAACAATAAAAAATTATTTTTTTTATTGTCTTTGTGAATTGTGTGGGCTGTAGCCGAACCTGCATCCTCAAAGCAGCAGCGATAAGCGTGCGTCTGTCTGTTAAAGGATTACATCGGTGACAGCATCCAAGTAGGCATGTCAGACAGCCCGTACATGTACTGGCAGGAAAAAGAGGCAATTTGGAGGCCCCTGTACAAACTTGCTCTTTTTTACCTGAGTTGCCCCCCCTCCAGTGTGCACTCCGAAAGAGTGTTTAGTGCAGCCGGGAACCTTGTCAGCAAAAGGCGTAGGAGGTTGCTTCCACAAAATGTGGAGAAGATGATGTTCATAAAAATGAATTATCAACTCTTCCAGGGAGACCAGCCTCCAGAACGTTCAGAGGGACCTGTGGTGGTGGATTCCAGTGGGGACTAATTAATACTCTGTGAGGATGAGGATGTACACAACACTGAAGAGGGAGAGGAATCGGTGAATGAGGAGGATGAGGATGACATCTTGCCTCCGTAGAGCCAGTTTGTGCAGGGCCAGATTAATTGCCAGCTTGTTTTGTGGGGGCCCAAACGAACCAATCATTTCAGCCACAGTCGTGTGGCAAACCCTGGCGCTGAAATGATTGGTTTGCTAAAGTGTGCATGTCCTGTTTATACAACATAAGGGTGGGTGGGAGGGCCCAAGGACAATTCCATCTTGCGCCTCTTTTTTTTCTTTGCATTATGTACTGTTTGGGGCCTAGTTTTTCAAACTGCCATCCTGTCTGCCACTGCAGTGTCACTCCTAGATGGGCCACGTGTTTGTGCCGTCCACTCGTGTCGCTTAGCATAGTCATCCAGCTACCTCGGTGCAACCTTTTGGACATAAAAACACTATCGTGAGGTGTGAGGTGTTCAGAATAGACTGGAAATGAGTGGAAATTAAGGTGTTTGAGGTTAATAATAGCATAGGAGCAGAAAAATCAACACATTCTGTGATTTTAGCTGCTTTTATGCTTTTTTAAAAAAAAATACAGATCCTAAACACAAAACCCAGAACCCAAAACACCGAAGGGTGGTTTTGGCAAAACCAATCCAGATCCAAAACACGAAGAAAGATCCAGATCCAAAACCAAAACACAAAACACGAAAAGTGGCCGGTGCACACCCCTAATATGTACATAAACAGTAATAAGATCTACAGGGGAGCACAGACTGTGTAATGGTTAGCGTTACTGCCTCATAGCACTGAGGTCATGGGTTCGATTCCCACTAGGGCTCTAACTGTGTGGAGTTTGTATATTCTCCCTGTGCTTGCGTGGGTTTCCTCCGGGTACTCCGGTTTCCTCCAACACTCCAAAAAATATACTGGTAGGTTAACTGGCTCCCAACAAAATTACCCCTAGTGTGTATATGTGTGCGCATGTGATAGGGAACATAGGGCCTGATTCAGATCCACTCGTAAGCGGCCGTTCGCATGCATATGGGTCGTAATGCGCATGCACCAATCAGTCATTGCGGTCGGAAATCGAGCGCTCGCTAAATAGCGAGTGCCTGCTAATTTGAGTGACAAGATGAGGTGTTTGTGGGTGGTAACAGGGGAAGGTGCTTGAAAACGGGGAGTGGAGATCCGAACGCAGGCGTGACAAACGGTCAAAACGGGCATTTTAAGGGTGTGCATAATTAACAAAGCAGCGTCATCGACCACGTCACTTGGTTGTTTCTTAGCCTGAACTGTTCGCATGATTGCGGTAGGAAAATCCAACCACAAGCACTGCGAGCAGTTCAGACGCCTTTCGATGTACTTGATTAATCTAATAAATAGCTGAGATGACGTAGGATGCGAGCGGCCAGGGGGCGTCTTTACAAAATAGCGAGCGCATGTTTCGTTCGCTCGCTCAGACATAGAGGCGTCAACAGACCGCAAAGAGCGAGCATTTTAATTTAAATAGTCGGCCCCTTTTTCTGAACGAGCGAGCGCAAATAGTGTCCGGCTCTGAATCAGGCCCATAGATTGTAAGCTCCACTGGGGCAGGGACAGATGTGAATGGTAAGATATTCTCTGTAAAGCGCTGCGGAATATGTGTGCGCTATATAAATAACTGGTAATAATAATAATAACAATAATAATAATAATCTATAAAATAACCAGCATAAAAACACAATCTTAAAATAATATAAAATCATGTTATTATATGAATCAATACCATTTTCAAATTTTAAAAACTATAAAAACCACTTTAGTTAAAAATCTGTATTTAAACCACACGGCTGTAGTGTTTTCATTTCGTAAATGGATTTCATTTTTGCTTTCGCTAAAGAGTATCAGTACCTTTTGTACGCCAATTGCCTTCATTCTTTTCAATCCCTATAATGCTTTTAATATTTTTGATTGAGGAATTATGTTTTTCTGCAAAATGGTTTGAGAGGGAATGGTTGGCAACACCTTTTTTAATATTCCGCAGTTGTTCTGCCTATCTGTCTCAAAGTCTCCTTGTGGTTTTTCAAATATATTGGAGGCCACAAACATTCGATTAAATAAATACAATTGGTACTGTTGCATGTAATAAAATCTTGAAGTATTAAACATTTGTTTAGTGGCATAAGATGTGATTCCTTAAATTGTTCTGACTTTATTGCTATGAGAAATACATACATTACAGGACCCACAGTGGAATATCGAAATCTGTGGTAAAATGTCTCTTAAATGGGATCTTATAGAACATATCACATATAGTTTTCTATATATAGTTATTTATACAGCTATCGGTATAGTGATAACACTGATGTGAGCGCTCTGTATAAGAGCACTGAGTATACACAGTGTATTGTTGTGGCGATGGAGTGAGCACGCTGCTCTGTGTGGTAGTGCTGAGTGGACGCAGTGTATAGTTGTGGTACTGAGGTGTACTCACTGCTCCGTATGAGTATAATAATGCTGAGTGTGCACAGTGTATTGTTGCGGCACTGGGGTAGGATACACTGCTCTGTGTAATGGTGCTGAGTGTAGACGGTATAGTTGTTGCACTGATGATGAACACACTGCTCTGTATGATAGTACTGAGAATGCACTGTGTATAGTGATAACACTGATGATGAACACACTGCTCTGTATGATAGTACTGAGAATGCACTGTGTATAGTGATAACACTGATGATGAACACACTGCTCTGTATGATAGTACTGAGAATGCACAGTGTATAGTGATAACACTGATGATGAACACACTGCTCTGTATGATAGTACTGAGAATGCACAGTGTATAGTGATAACACTGATGATGAACACACTGCTCTGTATGATAGTACTGAGTATGCACTGTGTATAGTGATAACACTGATGATGAACACACTGCTCTGTATGATAGTACTGAGAATGCACAGTGTATAGTGATAACACTGATGATGAACACACTGCTCTGTATGATAGTACTGAGAATGCACAGTGTATAGTGATAACACTGATGATGAACACACTGCTCTGTATGATAGTACTGAGTATGCACTGTGTATAGTGATAACACTGATGATGAACACACTGCTCTGTATGATAGTACTGAGTATGCACTGTGTATAGTGATAACACTGATGATGAACACACTGCTCTGTATGATAGTACTGAGTATGCACAGTGTATAGTGATAACACTGATGATGAACACACTGCTCTGTATGATAGTACTGAGAATGCACAGTGTATAGTGATAACACTGATGATGAACACACTGCTCTGTATGATAGTACTGAGAATGCACAGTGTATAGTGATAACACTGATGATGAACACACTGCTCTGTATGATAGTACTGAGTATGCACTGTGTATAGTGATAACACTGATGATGAACACACTGCTCTGTATGATAGTACTGAGAATGCACTGTGTATAGTGATAACACTGATGATGAACACACTGCTCTGTATGATAGTACTGAGAATGCACAGTGTATAGTGATAACACTGATGATGAACACACTGCTCTGTATGATAGTACTGAGTATGCACAGTGTATAGTGATAACACTGATGATGAACACACTGCTCTGTATGATAGTACTGAGAATGCACAGTGTATAGTGATAACACTGATGATGAACACACTGCTCTGTATGATAGTACTGAGAATGCACAGTGTATAGTGATAACACTGATGATGAACACACTGCTCTGTATGATAGTACTGAGAATGCACAGTGTATAGTGATAACACTGATGATGAACACACTGCTCTGTATGATAGTACTGAGTATGCACTGTGTATAGTGATAACACTGATGATGAACACACTGCTCTGTATGATAGTACTGAGAATGCACTGTGTATAGTGATAACACTGATGATGAACACACTGCTCTGTATGATAGTACTGAGAATGCACAGTGTATAGTGATAACACTGATGATGAACACACTGCTCTGTATGATAGTACTGAGAATGCACAGTGTATAGTGATAACACTGATGATGAACACACTGCTCTGTATGATAGTACTGAGTATGCACTGTGATAACACTGATGAACACACCACTCTCTAGACACTGCACTCTATATAGTAGTGCTCAGTATGCACGGTTTGTAGTAAGTCACCCATAGTTTTATTATTTTAAACACCACTCTTAAGCTTAACTTAACTAAATAAATAAATGAGACATAGACAACTGTATAGAATTGGAAAAAGAGGTCACAGCCAAATTTATTTATATCAAATTAGAATTGTGCTACCTCGGTCTACAGCTCATAATTAAGTATTCGCTTTACCAAAATGGGGTGGAGTTTTCCACCCCGTGCGCAAGCCATCCTGGGTAGTACCACCTCCCCTTAACTAGCACGGTGCTGGTCCCTCCCTAGGATGAAGACCTGGTTCCCCCCTAAAATACTCAAAAAAGGAACAAGATATAGAACAGCCCATAGGTAGACACTTATCCACGTGAAACGAACTGCCTACCCGGAAACCCATGACTCGGGATGCAAAGGGAGCAACCTGAAAGCCAATTCAATGTCAATCTTTGCCAACAGAGCCTCCTTTCCAAATTCCCACACAATACCCAGTGCATCCTCAAATGACTGGTATGTGACACTACAATCAACTGGATCTAAAGCATAATTTACTGACCATCCTTCCGGGTAAGATAGGTGCTGTATTAACCTGAGCTTCCCTTGTTCCTTCTTTGGTACCACACCCAGCGGGGAAATGCAAAGATTCTCCACCTCTACCTCTATTTTCTCTAACACAAACTCTGAAAAATCACTGGCTGACTTCAAATTCCTTTTAGCTACAACTAGTATTGGATGAACCAACGGTAACCTAAAACCCTCTTTAAAGCCCTGTAATAGGAAGGCCGCTACCTCCCTAAGAGGATACCGCCTCAACCAATGCTGTAACACTTCCACCTTAATTGGCGACACAGCTTTTACTTAGAGCCTGCACGTTGATTCCCCTTTCCTGCTGCTGAACCTCCGGGATGACTGCAGTCCTTTGCTGGGTGACTTCCCCCACAAAGCGTGCATATGTGAAGGTAGTGGCAGCTAGCTCCTCTGCTACACTGGGCGTTATTAAACACGTAGCACTTTCCCTTCCCTCCGGTGTTAAACCTGGGTGGGCTGGAAAGGGATGTTTATGTCTAACAGTGGGCTCGACAACTGCTCGGGCCTGCTGCGTAACTCCCAGCCACATCTCTACATCTTTAAAACCAAAACTGAAATTTTTCTGGCCATCCTGCCTTTTCCTAAAAAGCTCATCATACTGCCTCCACATGTTGTGTCTAGCCGACACCTGCATGCCCTACACTAAATGTAAGTATTTCAGCACATTCATGCATTCAGCTGGGCGTGTCTCAATGTGGCATGTGGCAAACACATACATACCAGTAAGCCAATTTTGATAGCTCCTCCTAGCCTCCTCCGCTGCCACTCCCCCTTTCTTCGCTGTGACTATCACTTTCTTAGCGTCATGCGTGATAGCGAATATGTCGACATAACGACCTCTTCGTATCCGCTCCCTGACCTTGTACCTAACGCCCCTCAATATTGCCATGTTGGAGCAATGCACCTCATCCCCCGAAGCATCCGGGAACCGAGCTGGCCGTTACACTACCTGCTCTTTTAAGACTTTTGCCCTTACCCTTCAACTGCTGCATGAAATATTTCATGAGCTTGCCTTTCCCCTGAACTAGAGGAGTCTGAAGAGTTGTCAGAATGTGATAGCTGAGAAATGGAGGGAACTGCAATACTCATCTAATCTGATCCAGATGCTGACAGGATCGCAAGAGCATCCCTGGATGTGGAAGCATGTCCCTCATTGTGCTGTGCGCCCACCGCGCTTTGACACGACGACAATCGATCATCTGTGATGACATCCCTTGAAGTCGATTTGGACACCAACGGCTCAGCTAAGGAAACCTGTGGGCTTGAGACAATTTCATTAGGGACAGGAGCTGAAGGTACACATGTAGCAACTGGTGCGAGGGGGTCACTCTGAGGTGGGGGAGTTATTGGGGGCTGCGCATGTGAAGGAAGCGTTGGGGTTGGTGGCTGGGGTGGGACTTGCATAAGGGGAACTTGACACACCATTGGGGTTGGTGGCAGAGGCAGGGCCGTGGCTTGAGGAAGGGGGGGGTTGGAACACCAGCTGTTGTCGTGTGTGCTGACCAGGGAAGAACTGAACCTGTTGGGGCATGGGGGCAAAATTGCCCGGTACAGTTGTGAATTGGTGGTGGAAAAGCCCCGGGGCCTGTAGTAGGTGACAAAAAATTGCTGGCTTGGCCTCGTGAATGTATTCGGGAAAGCCTGCTGGTACAACCCCTGACTAAAATAAGGGGAGAAAACAATGGCAGGATTGGGGGTGGGGCCAGGGCCATAATTCCAAAACTGCTGCCCTGCATGTGTGTAGGCTGGAGCAGGTGGGGGGGTCAATACTGGTGCAATCAACCTGGGCCAAGAGCCCCCGTAAGGGGTTGCTCTATCCTGCTGTAAAAAAGGCCTGGGGGAATTGAAGTGTAGTATTTTGGTGCATTAAACTTGATGGCGTGGCTTCCTGTCTCCTAGGGGAGGCCTGCGCACTAGTCGCTGAAATAAACCCCCTATCTCCAGTCCCTAAGACAGAGAGGGGGGAGTCCGAGGAGGTTAAAACCTCCTCAGCACCTAAAATGGCCACTGGAGATAAAGGGGCATAGCTAACAGCCGGGGAAGTCTGGCGCGCAGCCCCGTCAACATTTATGTGGCTGGCCATGCGGCAGGTGCCAGGCGCACTCGCCGCACCCCTTGCTGGCAAAGCCTGGAGGCCAGATACTGAAGGAGCCAGCGGGTTGAGTAAGCAGCTAATGCCCCCGCTGCAGCCACAGCACCGGGCGAGGGACGGGGGGACTCGTGGCCTAAAATGGCTGCCGGAGGTGAGGGGGCGAGGCTAACGACCGGGGAAGCCCGGCGCGCAGCCCCACCAAGTCCCGGGGAACTTGTACAGCGGGGGGTGCCGGGTGCACTCGCCGCACCCTCGCCAACCAAGCCTGCAGGCCAGGTGGAGAAGGGGCCAGCAGAGAGATTGTAGAAGGCCAGCGGCAGGTGGGGGATGGGGGCCCACGTGCGCTGCAGACAGGCGCGCACCCCAGGCCAAAGGAGAGGCCGAGGTGAACGCTAGAGGTCTAGCCACATCAACAAGGTGGGGGAGCATTACGATGGGGACGGGGCATATTCAACAAGGGGGTGGAGTATATGAGGGTAGAATTGAGGTAAAGAAATACTGAGGTAAAAGAGAGACCGGTAGAGGGTGAAAAGAATAGAAATACAGAAAAGGAGCTGAGAAAAATGCAGTGAAATAAAGAAAACTATAAATCTAAGGTTTTTATGCTCTTTAGGCAAAAACAACAGCAATAAAGATACTGGGTACATAGCAGTCCGGGATCACAAACTGGAAAGAGGCAGTTGACTCCTCTTCCAGGCTTAATATATCAGTGCTAAACCCCGCCTCAGCGGGGCAGCTAATAGGTGAACCGATAATGACTGGAAACTGACCTCTACCAATTGCAAACTATCAACAAACACCAGCTTTAACTAGTACTGTACCAAATAAAAAACAGTGTGCTTATATCTTCTCAAGCTTATTAAAGCTTTCGAATATTTTTATAACACTGACGTGAGCACTGATGGTGAGCACACCGCTCTGTCTGGTAATACTGAGTATACATGGATAATGGTCACACACAGGGCTATGTGTGTGTTTATAATTAATTTTCTTTAGCTCCTCCCCCAGTAGCGCCACTCACAGTTCCTGAACCTACTTTTCTCAAAAAATTGTCCTGGTCACACCACACCATATAATACACTTTGACCCCGTTAGCAGTAGCGGTAACCGCAGCCCCCCTCCTCTTTATGATGGTCCATGAAGGGAACCCTAATACTGCTACAAATGTGGGCAATATTCTTACACTCCTTCATGCAAGGTCTACAATGGCTGGTCCTGTTGTTCTTTTGGTTTCTGTTTCTCTTTCAGAGTCTGCGGTTCCAGAGAATGGTGCTCCCGCTGGGGAAGGAGATATGACTGCAGTTTCTGGACATGGCGAATAGATGGTAAGCTCTGATGAGACATCTTTTGCGCTTTATGCAGATTGGGTGGCATACCTGGTCAAAGCGACGGCGAAGGCATAAGCCTTGCAGCCATAGTTCTTCAGTATTGGAGAACCTGGATGAAGCCGTACATTGTTCTAACAGTCTATTTCGGACCAGGCATGCCCCTGGTGTTAGAACATGCTTGCGTTTGCCTTGTCGCATTGTGATTAGTTGCGTTTTTGCGATTTGGCTCTGCTAGCCTTGTTAGATCAGTGATTTTTGCCCATCTGCTGTACAGCATATTATCAAGCTAGCATAGAGGGGCTAGCATATCGGTCCTTAGCTCCCAGGACCTTGCAATTTATCAGGTTGCTTGGTTGGCATGGCATTGATTTTTGGCCCATGGAGGGAGCTGAGGTAAGACCAGTAGAAAGCTTATTCATGCTTTTGCGTAGAGCTTGTTTGCATTGGGACAGGTCCAGTGCTATAGTGGTAATGATGTTAGCAGGCCTGTCCAAATGTTCTCTGTGTCTTGGGCCTGGAGGACCTTTCAAAGTGTTTCTTGGTCAAGAGAGCTTTGAAGGGGTGGGCCAAGTTGTTCCCTGCTCCTCCTGTCGGTCAGCGCCCACTCTATTTGCGTCTTCCTGCGTGGTTATTACAAGTTTTTTCTGCAGTTTTTCGAGTCCACATCAGTGCAGCTGCATTGACTGTAGGTTTTTTCCGTTGATCAGAGTTAGGCCATGAGCCGAGGGAAGTCTAGTGCTTAAAAACATACCTTAGACTTCGGTTAAATTTTTCTTACATCCTAACTTGAGGACTAGCTACTCGTCATATTTGGGGGTCCTGAGGAATTTTGTTTTACTTTACTTTATAGGCTGCATTCTGGCTGGTGGACGTTTTGTGTTTTGCCTCAGGTCAAGTTAGGATCCCCCCTCCACACACCCCCTCTCTCACTTTATTAGGCTTCTGTCTTTGCTACTCTTTTATTTTCTATTAGTGTATTTGTTGTGTATTTATTTAATACAGAATTTATTCCAGTTTTGGAGAGGGTTAGATGGTTTAGGGGTTTTGGAGTGTTCCATTTCAGCTCATTTGGAGACGATCATTGCCAAGTGCCCCCTATTGCTTAGTTCTGTGGTTTGATATTATTCCAAAGCAGGTCTGGAGAGCTGGTTTCGTCTCCTGGGGCCCTGTAGGTGGTCAGAAGATGGATAAACCTGGCTGTGAGTTGCAGTGTCCAGGGTTTTGGAGGAGTGGTCCTTTTACATGCTTTGATTAGGTCCAGTGATGTCCTCTTAAAAGGATGATGATGCATTGGAATGGAGTTATTGAGGAGTTAGTTGGAAGAAGTCAAGGTGTTGTAGATTGGGGTATGGTGGCGGTACGGTTCTTAGCTGGGAATTGCTGTTGGCGGGAAAGAACGGTAGCAGTCGCCATCTGTCTTTGGAGCTTGAGATGCTCTCCCTTCCAATACATGGCTTGGGCTGATTTTACCCTACTGGGGTCAGCGGCAACCACCTAACCAGGTGGGCCTCACGTTGTATCATTGGGATGGGAGGTGGATACCTTGGGTGTGGTAATGGGCTGGCTGCTCGCCTCCCATATAGAAGATCGATGTGAGTATGCAGTTGGTGATCTTGCATTTTGGGGCCGTTCTTTCTGCGCCACCATACTTTGTTTGTCTTTCTTCTATAAGTTAGTTCAGTTACACATTAAATAGTTTAATTAGTTTAATATTAAATAATGCTGACCTTCCTTTCCCCTTATACAAGTATCTGTGTCATTGTTTCATTATGATTATTATTGATGATTTACCCTGCACTGTTAGGAGAGAACACTCAACAGGCAATGGGGAGTTTAAGCCTCAGCTTACTCAGGCTGGCCGGCTTGTAAGGCTAGGAAACTGCATCCATGGATGCCACTTCCGGAAAATGGGGCAGACTCGTCCCCATTTCCGGGAACTCTGGCCGACCCCGCACCGCCCCTTAAATGCCTCTGCCTGTCAGTATTTACTAGGGATGAGTGGTTCGGATTCTGTGGAATCTGAACCGCTCTGAACAGCAGGGGTCCGAGTCCCACCCGAGCTGCTGCTCAGATGTTCCCGCCTGACTCGGATCCCACTTCGAGGCCGAGCATCATCCTCCTGATGTTGGATTCTCACGAGAGTTGTTTTCTACAAAAGGTGCCATGACCGGGACTTAAAGCCATTTCACTCGCACACTGCACATTGCTCTGCTGAGACTCACTTGCTGTGCTGGTAAAGTGACTGTATAGGGTGCACTGACTGCATGCTGATGTATGCTGCACGATACTCTGCTGATTAAGTGGCTGTGTCCAGCAGGGCTGCCAAGAGCTGGGCCGGGCCTGGGTGAAGGGGGCATGGCCTAATCTCGGGATGCATGGCCACGCCCCTTAAGAAAAAATAAAAAGAATAAACATTGTTGCGTGCTGGGAGGGGGGTGCTGTGAGCCCCTCAGCCCATTGCATATCCAGGGGGGGGGATGCGATCAGGATGATCGCTCCCCCCCCACAGTCAGAGGAGACTGCTGGGCTGCTCAGCTGACAGGGTGGAAGGGGGCCCCTCCAGCAAGCCCAGGTAATTAGTACCCACTGTCCCTTTCTCGGTGCCTCTGGTGTCCAGAGACTCACAAGTGGCTGTGCTGGTAAAGTGACTCTGTAAGGGGGCATGCTGCACGTGATGTATGCTGCGCTATGCTCTGCTGATTAAGTGCTGTGTCCAGAGACTTTTTGGTGCCCTTTGCCAGAAAGAGCATTGGTGCCCCCCTCATTTTCAAAGGGACATAATGCACCCAAAAAAGGGGAATGGCCTCATGGGGAACGGCCAGGGAAGAGATAGGGGAGGCCAGGAGATGCTGGGGATGAAATAAGAGGAAGCTACAAGTGAGAATGATAATAAATAGAAATTTGACAGGCCCAAACAGCACCCCCTGACCTGTGGTGCCCTGTGCGATGGCACCGACCACACTACCCTAACTACGGCCCTGCATAGTTATTACCACCTATGAGTTTAAGCTCTTCCTTTTTTCAAACCTTGGATTATTTCCGAAGAAAACCCAAAGTGAGTATGTGATTAGACCTGAATATGACACCTTTATACCTTGATTATTGCATTTATGGAGTTTGAATGAATGCAAACATGCATATAGAAGTGTCTAGAAATATATATTTTTTTCATAGTAATTGTTATTATAATAAAGAGTTAAATACTGGACCGGAGAACATATTTATTATAGGAATGTAACTGCTTATCGTTAGTCATCAACATGAATTGGTTTAAGAACCAAGATCGCTTGCTCTTAAGGTGCATACACACGGAACAATATATCATTATGATATGAATGATAACAATATTGTTCAATGATATATCGTTCATATTGTTCCATTTGTATGCAATGAACGACCAAAGATGCGCACTACTCCTCTACGATAATTATATCGTCCATTGGACATGCATGCAGGCCAAGCTGGACGATATCGTTAATTTTCTATATGGGAGAACAATCGTTCATCGTTGGTGAAATCGTTGGTGTGTGGAGGAATAATATCGTTCATCCAGCACACCTGGAATATCAAGGGAGAATGTTCAGCGATATCGTTCGCTGAACAGATCGTTCCATGTGTACCCAGCATTAAAGATGCACTCCAATGGATACGAATATTCTACAAGAGTAGCTTAAATTTTTTATATTATCTAAAGGAGAACCTTAGGCATGATAGGCTACATGTACTTCCTTCCCCTACCACATGGCAGCAGATACACTGGACTCACTGTTGCCTGGCAAACATTGAATAAAGCACTCTGGGCCTGATTCAGACCCTCTCGTGAGCGCTATACCCTTGTCTGGGATAGTTGACCCTCACAAGTTGTGATATACTTTTGGCCTAAGACAAGTGGACGCTGGATGTTTGCCGTTCTTTCTCCTGCCACCATACCTACCATTGTAACTAAATAAAGCTGACCAATTAATTTAAACGGCATAACTTGGTCTCATGTGTTTATTTTAGTTAAGTTTTAGTTTAATTTTATGGGTCACATCTATCATCTGCCGATAGAAAGTTTATAACATATGTTTGCATACATTATGGACTGTGTGGGTTTGCTGTAATCGGAAGTAAATTCCAGGTTAATGTTGCTCCAACTTGAACACAAGACAACTACCAGCCCATCCCCACCAATCAAATTTGTACATGGGAAAATTTAAATCCCATTCTCATCATTCCAACTTAAATGTGGGCCAACTGCCAGCCCATACTCACCAATCCAAATTGTATGAGGGCCAACTGCCAGCCCATTCCCACCAATCCAACTTGAACATGAAAAAATTGAAAGCCCATCCTCACTAATCCAGCTTAAATGTGGGCCAACTGCCAGCCCATCCTTACCAATCCAACTTGTACGAGGACCAACTGCCAGCCTGTTCTCACTAATCCAATTTGAACAGGCGCCAAATTCCAGACATTTCAGAAACATTAAATTCAGATGGGGCCAACTGACAGCCCATCACCAACAACTTAAGGCATCCAAACTCCCCTCCCAATGTCACAAGAAGCCCACCTGGTCATATGGTGCTGCTAACCCCAGTAGAGTGATATCAGCCTAACTCATACATTGGTGGGGAGAGCACCTCTGGGCACAAATCAATTAGCGCTACAACAGCCTTTCTTTACCGCAAAAGCAGACACTGTATCAAATATTACCAGAGGGTGGTCAACGCCTGGAAGATAGAGACCTCCCATTAGCCCTGAACACTAATATACACTAATGAAAACAGTTCCAAAACCACCCTAACAACTTTGGTAGTTCAAAACCCCATCATGCCACTAACTATTATATTCTAAAAAATTAACCCCGTTATGTTCCTAACTGTGTGCTGACCCTAGCCTGGAGGTTTATGTTACAGCAGGCATATGAAATGCCTTCCGAACCCTTTATGACAAAAGCCATGTTGCACAGCAGTCAAATTCACTTCTGGCACACAAGGCGCAGACTTTAGTAAAAAACACAAATAACATTAACAATGAGTTGCTACTAGAGAACAGTATTATTGTTTTATTTATTTATTTTGAACTATTATGTTACCCAGAGTTGTACTCTCCAAGAATGTTTAATCATTTACATTAGTCCCTGGAACAGTAGAGCTTATTCTAATTCCTTTACAACAGGCACACACAAACTAGGGCCAAATTTGTCATAAGGCATTTAACCCACCAGTATGTTCTGGGACTATTGGAAGAAATGGGAGCACCTGGTGCAAACTCAAATAAACATGGGAATATTCAGCCAGATAGCACGCTGGCCAGAATGGCATTTAAGACCCAGACAGTAATGCTATTAACTGTATAAGCATGTACTGTAGAAGTCTGCAAAGAAAAAAAAAACCTACAAAGATATGCATTTTATATCCAATAAATGAAAGTACTTAAGAATAATTTCATATATACTGTATAAGGTAAGCACCCTGGGGAAAGTGTTTGTCCAATAACATGGATATGCTGGTTTGGAGGTGTGTAATTTCTGTCATTCATTTAATGAGTACCATCGCTGTACATTTCATTTTAATGACCTGGAGGAACCTACTATATTGTAAAGTTGGGAGTGCTCCCCTCCCCATTACTGCCATGGTATCTATCTATCTATCTATCTATCTATCTATCTATCTATCTATCTATCTATCTATCTATCAATCTATCTATCTATCTATCTATCTATCTATATCAGTCTATCCCGTATATACAGACAGACAGACAAACAGATAGATAGAAAGATAGATAGATAGATAGATAGATATGAAATAGATAGATAGATAGATAGATAGATAGATAGATAGATAGATATGAGATAGATATATAGATAGATAGATATGAGATAGATAGATAGATAGATATGAGATAGATAAATAGATAGATATGAGATATATATGAGATAGATAGATAGATAGATAGATAGATAGATAGATAGATAGATAGATAGATAGATATGAGATAGATAAATAGATAGATAGATAGATAGATAGATAGATAGATATGAGATAGATAGATATGAGATAGATAGATAGATAGATAGATAGATAGATAGATAGATAGATAGATAGATAGATAGATAGATATGATATAGATAGATAGATAGATATGAGATAGATAGATATGAGATAGATAGATAGATAGATAGATAGATAGATAGATAGATATGAGATAGATAGATAGATAGACAGATATGAGATAGATATATAGATAGATAGATATGAGATAGATAGATAGATAGATAGATAGATAGATAGATATATATTAGATAGATAGATAGATAGATAGATAGATAGATGTACTTTAGGCATAGACATAGGTACAGGGATTATATAGATATAAATATTGATATACTTACTACACTGTGTATACAGGGTCTCTAATGCATTCGCAACTGTGATCCCACGAGCAGCTGGGTTCATGTAATATGGGGGTGATAAAGAGCTGTAGCAGCTCACTATTGCTAAATGATGCTAACATAGTGGGTGACGTATATGTATGCCTCCGGTATGCTTGTCTGAGCTGATGCTGTCACGCCGGAGACGAAGCAAGCATTCATGACATGGAAACGCGCATGTCACAGGCATTCAGATCAACTGCATCAGCAAAAAAGGTCATGGTGACCATGTTTTGGGACCACAAGGCGTGCTGCTTGTTTATTTCCTGAGGGAGAGATGTAATAAGCTCTGGAAAGTGATACATTGGAGAGTGATAAACTACCAGCCACTCAGCTCCTAACTGTTATGTTACAGGCTGTGTTTGAAAAATGACAGGAGCTGATTGGTTAGTAGTTTATCACTCTCCAATTTATCACTCTCCAATTTATCACTCTCCAAGGCTTAGTACATCTGCCCCAAGGGAGATAATGTGAATGCTGTCCTCTATTGTGACACATTGAGTCAGTTGCAGAGGGAAATTAATTGAAACCAACCTGAGATGTTGTGAACAGGCGTCGTATTGCAGCACGATAACGCCAGGCCACACTCAGACAGCTGCACGCGTGAGTTGTTACGGTGCTATCATAGGGAGATACTGGACCATCCTCCCTACAGCCCTGACCTGGCACCAAGTAAGTTCCATCTCTTTCGACCATTGAGAAAAAACAACTGTGTGGATGAATATTCACCAACAACGGTGAAGTTCAGCAAGCCGTCATCTCCTGGCTTCAGGCACTTGACACTGATTTCTTCTATGCCAGGATAGATGCCTTGGTGTACCGTTGGAACAAATGCTTATACAAGTATGGGGACTATGTGGAAAAATAATCTTTTGATTATACGTATATGTACGAGTTGAATAAATTTACGCAATGAGAGGTCTGGCTACCATATTTATTGAACCACCCCCGTATTATGCTGTTGTTGTATGTTTTCAGCAGGGCTCATGCATCTATGCTTGGCTAGAGTTATAGTATTGCACACCTGGAATTGGACAGATCACTTCTGTCAGCAAGCTACTCGAAGGGATTCGCTGTTTTTGGCATGAGCGTAAGCATTTTAGCAGGTTTTTGAGGTTTTGCACAGAGAAAAGTAAAAGAGGAGTTTTAAATGTGAGTATAGAGCTGTAAAGGCCCTTACAGCAATTCACAGCAGGGTCATTCTTTGGTAATTAATATTTAATATATATTCTGCCTAAGAAAACAAATGATGATATCCAAATATTTCAGGAAGTTTACAAAACTAATGTTACAATTAAATAGAGATGAGTGGTTTGGTTGCATGCAATCCGAACCCGCCCATACTTCAGACATCCGAGTCAATCCGAGTAGTGACTCAGGTCTTCCCGTCTGACTCGGATTCCACTTCGAGGCAAAACCTTGCGGCGTCAGATTATCGCAGGTTTTGGTTTCTATATAAGATGCCGCAGCCGGGACAAGGCACCATTTCCCTGTCAGGCACGCTGCTGTATGCAGCACTGTACTCTGCTGTGGAGACTATGCTATGCCCACTCCAGACTCACTGGCTGTGCTGCTCTGTATAGTCAATGTGTATAGGGAGGGTAAGCTGCTTTATGCTGCACTGTACTCTGCTGTAAATTGACTGTGCTGTGTCCATCTAAACTGGCTTTTCGCAAGCCACACTACATTGTGTATTGTCACTGTCAGTTGCGCAAATACTAGAACATTTTTTAAAAGTTATAAAAGTGTAAAATAAAGTTAAAAAATTGATTACTTTTATATTTAAGTTTGCGCAACATGTGTGCGCTGTACCCCTGTGCGTTATTATTCATGTACATAATAAAATGAATCCCCTTTGAATTGCTGCAGTGAGAGTTGAGCTACAAAGGGAAGATATTCTTCCTTCTATTGTATATACTGTTTAATGTGCTTTACCCTAGTGTGCTTTGTTCACATGCATATTTAAGCCCTGTGACTTCATGCAGTGTGAGTCATATGCCATGTTTGAAGTTGAACTGTCACATGTGTGTGCCACCCACTGCTGACTCTTAGCTTAGTCAGCCAGCTAGCTCGGTGCAACCTTTTGGCCCAAACTGGATGAAAAAAATATTATGAGCTGTGAGGTGGTCAAAATTGACTGGCAGTGAGTTGAAAATAATGTTATTGAGGTTAAAAATACTATAGGAGCAAAAAAAGCTCAAATTATGTGACTCCCAGACTCCCTCAATTTCCTCTGCCCCTTCACCTTCCCCTGCTTCCAGCCCCTGTCACCTTCTGCCCCAGCCATCATCACCTTCCGCTGCCCCAGCCTCCCTAATCTTCTTCTGCCCCCATCCTCCTTCACCTTCCATTGCATCTAGCCCCTGTCACCTTATTCTGTCCCCAGCCCCATCCCTAACGGCAGCTGCAACTCCTTACCACCGTAGTTCCACAACCTGACTGACATCCGGCCGGGAATCAGTCCACTTCCACCCGGGCAGGGAAGATGTGTGGTGACATGACCTATGATGTCACCCTGCCACATTGAAGAGTTAAAGGTCATGCCTGGCCTGGGCTGCAGCCTGGCCACCTGGAAGAGCCCAGCATTGCCCAGGCCAGGCTACAAGGGACCTGGAGCAGTGGAGCTTGGGCTGGGCAATGGCTATGGGTCTTGGCGGCCACGGCTGATACAGTGAGTCTGCTATCCGCGGCCCTGTGTTGTGCCTGTCAGGACCTCGGGCCCCTCTGGACTTCGGGGCCCATTACGGGTGTCCCTTTAGTCCCCCCATGTAGCCAGGCTAGCCCTCGGCACTGCAATCCCATTGGATTTTATGGCCGCGCAATGTTATCTCATGCAGCAAGCTCCGGAAGTCATAACTTTCCTGAACTTGTGCCCGATATGCAACACCATCAATAAGCCTACGGGCTTCTTTTCCATAAAAATCACCGGAGAGGGATCCAAAGGATCATTCAACATAATTTACCTAATCCCCACTTGTTCTATGACTTACTGCCTTGTACAGTACCATAACCTCTTTGCTGCTGTCATCATGACTTGTGCACGCTACGACACACACATTCTCATTACAGTGATGTCAGCTGCACATTTAAGGTCTCACTTAGAACTAAATATAAAGTTCATAAATTTTTGTGGCATAAGTATAGTTATTTTTGTAGTGTGTATGCAGAGCCAAATGTGTCCATATCAAGATTTGTGTGTATCCTAGACTTGCAGCCCTTTACACCTTGACAGGTGGAACACGGGAGTGAAAGCGTAAGTTGACTACAGTAAGTGCGTGTACATTTAAGTGTAGCATGCCCCTGAGTTGTGAGAGAGTTGGATGTATACTGAGATACACTTCTTTGGAGATCTGGGGTAAAGTTACACAATGTTAATGATGACACCAGCAGCTACTGATTGACTCTTGCAAATTGAACCATCCAGCTGATTCAACTTCATTCATTCTCTTTGCAGCTATATTACTGTATATTGAGTAGCCGATGTCTATTCGGTGTAGTTCCCATTTCTGTTCAGGTTATTGCAGGAAAGAATATTTTATAAAGAAATTGAGACATTCATATGTATCAATAACTCTGAAAATACTTTTCTCCCTTGTGAATTTGATAGTTCATTACATAATTATATTGTGTACAAATGGGATCAAGCAAATTTCGCACTTAATACTGACAGTATTAAACCGCATCTGTGCGCTATTGTGGAGTGTAATATGATGCTTTTATATATATGGCATGTGCCTGATGCAGTAACATTGATGTATTCTGAGTTGAGATACGTGTGGATAATCATATATATGTCAGCACACATATTTTTGCAGCTTAAGAGCCGTATTCAATTTGAGCCGAGCCGCGTTAAGTTAACGCGGCCCGGACTTAACGCCGACTTTGCCTGTTTTGGAGGCGGAAGAGTATCGCGTGTGTGCACGCTTTACCCCGTATTCAATTTGAAAGTACGCGTAAACGGGACCCGGCGATACTTTAACAAGCGGAAAGTACTGTCAGTTTTGGGGAAATCAGCCTGACACCCCCCAAATGATGCTCTGACATGGGGGTTAGCTATGGTACCCCCCGATTTGGCATCCTGAAGGTATTTGGTGTTTTTAAATGGGCTCAATAGCTGCTAAATAGCGTTTTTCTATACCTGATGCAGAATACTATTTAGAAGTATTTTTTCCAGAAAATAAGTTATCCCAGCAAATTTGGGTTACTTGAACATGGGGGTCAGCATATTTAAAGTTGAAAAAGTGAAGTTGAAAAAATTGTGAAAAATCCACCTGCCGCAAACACCTGCAATAAAAAAACACTTGGGGCATACTTGGGGACCCCCCAGAGTCAAGTTCACTAGTTTTTACATTTGTACCCCAACTTTTTTTTATTTTCGCCCCCTTTTTCAAAATCAATTTTTGGGGTGTCCTTAAGTTTTTTTTTTATTTTTAATTTGACACAGATTACCTTTGGGGGACTGCCTGAAGGCTGCACGGGGGTTCCCGCAACGTTGCACCCCAAAACCCCAATTCTGCACTTTTTTCCACCTGCCATTCATAGGCGATACTTTACCGCCTAATACATTGCATTGACTTTCCGTCTAGGCGGAAAGTCTTTCAAATTGAATACGGGGTAAAAGCCAAACAGGCGAAAATGACGTCATCGACGGAAACTTAACGCGGATCTGGACTTAACGCTTCAAATTGAATATGGGCCTAAGTTTCACACCTATGTTCGGGTGCAAAATAAGTCAAAATTTAAATGAGGCCCCCATACTGTACTGTACCATGACTTGCAAAGTGGCTATATGCAAAGCACCATTAGATAATATATTTAAAAAAAAGTGTGCAAAAACAACTTGTAGAAAGTCTGGAAAAACAGCCATCTGGCAGGTTGCGGTTTGTGAAGCTTTGTGCTCTTGTGCTTCCCCTCTTATACTTCCTAGCTTGTGTTTTCCATGAACACAACGGCAGAAATATGTGTTGGCAAAAGACACCAGAAAAAATATTCTGGCACATTCACAGCAAACTGGAACTTTTTACATGGTTTTATAAACTCAGCATAAATATTCTCAAGAGAAAAGTTAAACACTAATGCAAACAAACCAAGCAAACCATAATGCACGACATAAAGTGCACAACAATACAGATTCTTCTCTAATTAATTAGAATGGAGGCATTCATTCATATAACAAAAACTGGGCACATTAAGAAGGTCTTTACAATGTCTCCGATACCATTTCCCTTCAGATAAAGGGGCACACATTAATTCCATCTTCTCTTTGAAACATTAGATGATACGTTTGTATTCACAGCTGGTTTTCAAACAAAGTTCCTCCTATATTACCTTTAGGACATGGAGATTTACATTTGGATCAACCAAGACTTTCTATTACTCGTACATCCTGCCAACTAAATAATATAAAACCGCTAGGTAAGCGTGCACTTCACTTTACCCTGAAACATTGCTTCCCGCTCATTCTTTGCATACTATTATGTCTCTGCAATTTATAGCACTTCTTCTTGCTGTACAATAGTTTATAATTAATTGTGTCTTTTATTCCTGATAGATTAATAGTTCACATGCAATAGTCTGTTTTATATATATATATATAAATTGTAGGAGAGGACCGGCACTCGATGCTGTAGTTGTAAATATAGATGGGTGCCCACAGCACATGAAAATGCATCAAAGAAGAAAGCTGCGGCACTCCCGGATTATTGCTATAAAAAAACCTGTTTGGCAATAGTTTTGCCGACGTTTCAGAGCTAACGCTCTTTTTTCAAGGCAGCCAAATATACACAAACATCACAAACGATGAACAAGACATAAAAAAACCACTCACCTTAAATAAGGGGTGAGGGTCACTGGTCTGGCGCAGACCAGATAGAACACGCCCATGCTGCGGCCGGGTCCCGTCGCTGTGACTTCAGTCTGCCACGACTGGGTAGCCAAGCAACCGCATCCACGCTGCTGGCAAGGCCAGTCGTGATGACGTCAGTCCGCCGCGACAGGGTAACCAAGCAACCGCAGGTGGACATTAAAGCGTCTCCCCGGTCTGCAAAACAGACCTGGGTGATAACACACAGTGCATGTAGAAATCAAAAGCATAATGGCTGAACACATCTATATCCATGTTCAAACAGTGTACTGCTGTGCACGTGAATGGTACAATATATGCATACCTAATGGACGCTATATCCATAAATGCCAAGCCATTAATTTAAATGACAATACAGTGAGGTGGAGGATAACATCCTCTAACTGCTAGTCATCAAAGAAACCTATTGCACTGGAAGACACTAAACCCTGCATATAGCATAAATGTTAACATAGAAAAAACTGTATAGAAAACAAGAAACACAAGGGCACCATGACTATTGGTGTCAAAAAGCCCATAGAAGCCTGCAAAATATGGAACACATTATAAACAAGAATGGTGGACTATAAAGTATTCCAGTTAATTTTCTCGTTAAGTCCACTGGGTGCAATAGTTCCTAGTTGGTAAATCCAGCTAGCCTCTAAACGCAATAAGTTGTTGTCACGGTCGCCTCCCCTGATGGAAACGGGGACCTGGTCAATGACCATGTGTTTTAGTGACATAAATGTGTGCCCAGCTTCCAGGAAGTGTCGGGTTACTGGCTGTTCTGAAGAGCCCCTGTTCAACACTAATTTAATGGCAGATTTATGCAGTGCCATTCTTTCTCTAATGGTCCGGATTGTTTTTCCGATATAATATAGTCCACATGGACACATAATCACATAGATGGCATATGTGGACAGACAGTTTAATACAAAACGTATATGATACTTCTTATCCACATGAGGATGTTTCAAGGAGTTGCCAGTTAGCATATATTGGCAAGTAGTGCAATGCAGACACTTATAGCATCCCGGTGGTTTCTGTAAAAATGATGTCGATGGTCTGTCCAAGTGGGAGAAACCTGTGATGTCTGTTTGTACCACAATGTCTCTTATATTACGGCCTCTGGTATAACTTGCCATTGGTTTTTTGTTTCCTAGGCTTGGTAGATCTTTATCAGTGGCAATAATAGGCCAGAGAGCCTGACAGGCTCGTTGGACCACTGGGCTGGAAGTTTGGAATCGTTGTTTCCAGGGTATAATGTCTCTGTGGGGTTTAGTTGATGGATGTAATAATTCCTCTCTAGAAATTTGCAGAACCTCTTCTTTCTGATGCTTCAGCATCCCGAGATCATATCCTCTGATTACAAACTTATCTATAATTTTATCGAGTTCAAGATGTGTATTTGAAAGATCACTTGAAATCCTGGAGACCCTGAGCATCTGTGATTTGGGGAGGCCCTGTTTCAGTGGTTTAGGGTGATGGCTACTGGCCAAAAGCAGTGTATTTCTGTTGGTGGGTTTACTGAATACACCTGTGTGGATTCGACCATGGTCAATTGTAACTTGTACATCAAGGTAAGTGATGGTATGGCTACTATTTTGGTAAGATAGCTTTATAAGAGAGTCCCGATTATTGATCCAGGCAATTAAGTCCTTAAATCGATTCACACCTCCCATCCACAATAGGAACAAGTCATCGATATATCTGCAGTACATCAAAATCTTTCCCGAAATAGCTGTATCATCAAAAAACATGTGTTGTTCCTCTTCAAACATGAAGATGTTTGCATATGATGGGGCGACATTACTGCCCATGGCGCAGCCCCGTAGTTGTTGGTAAAAAGATCCATCATATAAAAAATAATTGCGGGTAAGTGTAAGTTGTAAGAGGGTCATAAAGAGATCAATATCAATGCTGGAGACTTGTTCCTTGAGTAGAAAATTATGTTTTGCTGCCAGGCCTTCCTGGTGGGGGATAGACGTGTATAAGCTAGTGACATCCAAAATGCACAGAAGTGTGTTCTCTGGAATGTCACTCATGGATTGAAGTGCCAGTAAGAAGCTCGTGGTATCTTTAATAAAAGTTGATTGTTTCATCACCAAAGGCTGCAAGCTTGAGTCTAGGAACATAGACACTGGCTGGTAAATTGAGTTCCTGGCCGAGATGATAGGCCGTCCAGGCGGTCGCGCCGGGTCTTTATGTATTTTGGGTACCAAGTAGTACACTGGCACAATAGGATGATCTTGGCTCAGTGCTCTCTTTTTCTGATATTAAACCTTTGTGAGTAGCTGAAAGAAGTATGGTGTCAAGTTTTTTTTTAATTCCAATGTAGGGTCTGTCGACATAGGCCGATAAGTAAGTTCATCACTTAGCTGGCGAATACATTCCTGTTGATACATGGATAAGTCTTGTTCCACAATCGCACCCCCTTTGTCCGCCGGGCGGATAATGATGTCTCAATAGGCTCCTAGTTTTTTAAGGGCCTGATGTTCAGATTTGGATAAATTAGGGTGTTGTTTTGTGGGGGTGTGTGTGTATCGGGATACTGATTCATCAACAAGTCTAGTGAAGGTTTTTAATGAGGCGTTAGAGGATTGGGGATCAAACTTAGAACAACTGCGTGTTGTAATGAAATTATTATGAGGCTCCGAAGTGCTGATGGAAGGTTTATCTTGGAAAAATTCCTGCAAACGTAGTTTGCAAGAGAATTTGTGGGCATCCAATTGCCAAGTGACTTCATCATGATAGGAGGTGGGAACAAATGACAGACCTTTGTTTAAGACTTGGATTTCCACTGGTGATAGACTACGAGATGAGAGGTTATGAATCAGATTTTCTTTCTGGAGGGTTGCCCTTTTCTGCCTTTGGTTTTGATGTCCCCTGCGGGTGGGCGGCCTCTTGTCACCGATTCTACTGGAGGGTTGGTGGCCTCATCTACAGGGACCGGTGTAGGTTCAGAAATGTCGTCCGAATCTCTGATGGCAAAATCGCTATCACTGTTGGAGGTGTTAATATCTCTCGTTTGATTTTCCCTACGTTGTCTCCAACTGGCCCTCTGTCGATAAAGCCCTTGTGTACCCGGTCGAGCATCAGATCCCATAAGCCACTGATATACACGGTTTTCCTCATAGTCGTTCAAGACAAGATATTGTTTATTTTTCTTGAATTTAATAAGATCTTGGCGATAATTATCGCACTGTTGTTGTATTTTTTTAATCCAATCTCTACTGCCCTCTTGTTCCAAAGTGGCTTTATGTTGTAATTCAAATGCCATGATCTTATCTTTGGTAAATTTAAGTTCCTTACCGGCTTCAGCAATTACTAAAAGCATTAAGTCCATGCTACATTTATTTAATATGCCAATCCATTTCTGGCAGAAATTCGGATTGTATCACCCAATGGTAAGCATGTTACGGACCCTAAAGCCACGTGGAATCATTTGATCTCTAAAATATTCAGAAAGAGAAATGCCATGGAGAAGGAAGTCAATTTCACGCTTCTTCAATTTTAAATATGGTTGTGTCAGTTCATCCAGGCCCTGGGCTTTGTCATCAACCGGCCATTGATCCTTGAACAAAATAGATTGGGCTTCAGCATCTGTGTAGCTGTGTGTGTTGCCTTTAGTGAAGAAAATACCCCTGCATCCAACAGGGTTAGTTGTGGTGTCTGAAGGTGACACATGATCCATCTTTGAGAACACTGCGATCACCGCTAATGGTGTCTCTCCCCTTCTTAGGTAAGGTAGAGTGTTATATAATTGGAAACAAAGTGGTGCGCCGTCCCGGGTGGGAACAAGTCCCGATAAAATAAATTGTAGGAGAGGGCTGGCACTCCATGCTGTAGTTGTAAATATAGATGGGTGCCCTCAGCACATGAAAATGCACCAAAGAAGAAAGCTGCGGCACTCCCGGAATGTTGCTATAAAAAAATCTGTATTTGGCAATAGTTTTGCCGATGTTTCAGAGCTAACGCTCTTTTTTCAAGGCAGCCAAATATACACAAACAACACAAACGACGAACAAGACATAAAAAAAAATTAACTGGAATACTTTATAGTCCACCATTCTTGTTTATAATGTGTTCCATATTTTGCAGGCTTCTATGGGCTTTTTGACACCAATAGTCATGTTGCCCTTGTGTTTCTTGTTTTCTATACAGTTTTTTCTATGTTAACATTTATGCTATATGCAGGGTTTAGTGTCTTCCAGTGCAATAGGTTTCTTTGATGACTAGCAGTTAGAGGATGTTATCCTCCACTTCACTGTATTGTCATTTAAATTAATGGCTTGGCATTTATGGATATAGCGGCCATTAGGTATGCATATATTGTACCATTCACGTGCACAGCAGTACACTGTTTGAACATGGATATAGATGTGTTCAGCCATTATGCTTTTGATTTCTACATGCACTGTGTGTTATCACCCAGGTCTGTTTTGCAGACCGGGGAGACGATTTAATGTCCACCTGCGGTTGCTTGGTTACCCTGTCGCGGCGGACAGACGTCATCACGACGGGCCTTGCCAGCAGCGTGGATGCGGTTGCTTGGCTACCCAGTCGCAGGAGACTGACGTCACAGCGATGGGACCCGGCCGCAGCATGGGCGCGTTTTACCCGGTCTGCGCCAGACCAGTGTCCCTCACCCCTTATTTAAGATGAGTGTCTTTTCTATGTCTTGTTCGTCATTTGTGATGTTTGTGTATATTTGGCTGCCTTGAAAAAAGAGCGTTAGCTGTGATACGTTGGCAAAACTATACAGATTTTTTTATAGCAACAATCCGGGAGTGCACAGCTTTCTTCTTTGGTATATATATATATATATATATATATATATATAGTGACACAGTTAGTTTAGGGGGTCCCTCTCCTGGGTAGAGGACTCCTTCCTTACACACACACACAGCAGCAGGGAAGCAGCACACCAGTCTGGATGCAAGTACAAGCTGGTCGGCGCCAGTCTTTATTGTACAATACCAGAAACAACATAAAGAAAACATAAATATAAATTCTAGCCCTGTCGGGGCACTAACTTCACAGGTAGTTCCCTCACTACCAGAACCTGGCAGGGCCTAATGCCCTCACCAGCAACAAAAGCACAGCACAACACTCACGGATAGGTTTTCAAGTGTCTCTGAGCAAACTCCCTGTCTGCTCTCCCAGGTGAGACAATCAGCCCTAAACACACTAGGCTTATATTGGCCACTCTCAGGTGGAAACCCTAACAAGCCTGTTACCAGGCTAAGAGAACCAAAACCTGGAGTGGCCGTGGGTGGAGCCCTCCCTCTCCTCTCACCCACAACCCCCAGGTCCTGAACCGGCTTTTCAAAAAGCCGAGACTCAAGCCTGCTACAGTGCAGACTTTCTCCTGGGGGTTTAGAACACATAAGACAGGAATCTGGGACCAATGTACCTGCCACAGACCACTTTACCAGTGATCCTATCACATATCCCCCCCTTTGTTTCGACCTGTGGGGCGGAACAACTGAAGCCCCCAAACAATGAACGCGTGAAAACGCGTCTGTATTGGCCAGCTGGCTTCCTGGCCTGTGTTCCACTGAAAATTTAAATGTTTGTAATGCCAAGAACCATCTCGTAATTCTCGCATTACTGTCCTTATTTTCAGACATCCACTTCAGAGGGGCATGGTCAGTGATCAATTTGAACTTTCTTCTGACCAAGTAGTACCTGAGAGCCTCTAACGCCCACTTTATGGCCAACACCTCCTTCTCCACTGTGGCATAGTTTCTCTCATGTACATTCAACTTTCTGTAAAGATAGAAAATAGGGTGTTCCTCACCCTCCTTGTTCTGGGACAGGACCGCTCCTATACCTACTTCTGATGCATCTGTTTGTACTATGAATTCCCTTTCAAAATTTTGAGTCATCAGGACTGGTTGGGAACACAACGCTACTTTCAACTCCTGAAAAGCTTTCTCTGCCTCAGGACTCCATTCTACCATCAACTACTTTTACATTTTCCCTGGCTTTTACCAAAGTATGGTCATTCAACTGCTCCACGGCAAAGACCTCTCTTCTGACCTCTAAATCAGGCAGACGATCACCTGGCCCAACAACACTTCCCACCTCAATGGGAGGCACATCAGTTGGCGGGCCATCGTCACGCTCCGCATTCTCTAGTTCGCCAATCATAGTAGAAAAAGGGAATAACTCTGGCTCAGAAGAAACTCCCTCCTCCACTACATCGACAACCTTCTCAAATGGATCGGGGTTGTTCACCTCTGGAACAAAACGGCTTTCCCACAACTTCCAGAAGTGAGCAAAGTCTCTCCCCAATATTGCATCGTACATCAGACCATGTACCAAACCTACAGAAACTATAGCAGAACCACATGGTGTCTCGATGTTCACCTCGGCAGTAACATAATATCGAGTATCCCCATGTATGCAGGTCACACCAACAGTTTTCCCCTCACGTCGCAAGGGGTTCACCAGCTCAGCTTTTATAAGTGTCACCAAGCTACCAGAGTCTAACAGTGCCTCTACTCGGTTGCCATCTACAGTGAGTACACACATGTGCTTATCAGTCACAGCCTGCCGGTCAGCCGTACAGGCTATCTGTGCAAAGAAAGACCCCCTGTGGTAGACATGAGCAGTATCACATTGCATAGGTTCAGTTGTAAGTGCACAATTAGCGGCAATATGGCCGAAGCCACCACATCGGTAACACTGAGTCATATTAATGTCTAGTCGTTTATGAGGCAAGAACCTTCCCGGCCTGGCAGGCCTGTCTCCAGGTTCTACACCCTCAGTCTTAGGTACATTCCACCGTCCAGCACCCTTCTCCCCTGGAACAGTCTTACCAGTGTCTGTGGGAGATCGCCGGTGCGCCATTGGGGCTCGGTGGGGCATACTCATCAGCTCCTCAGCCGCCACGTACCTCTCCACCAGCTCGACCAACTGGTCCGCGGACTTAGGGTCTGCATGGCTCACCCACTTGCGCAGAGTCACAGGTAATGATCGCAGGTACCGGTCCATCATGACCCTTTCCACGATCTGTGGTCCCGTCAGCGTCTCGGGCTGTAGCCATTTTGATGACAGATGGACGAGGTCATGCATCTGTGAACGTGGAGGCTTGTCCTTATGGAACTCCCAGCGGTGGACCCATTGGGCACGAACAAAGGTGGTGACTCCCAAGCGAGTTAGGATCTCCTGTTTTAGTTTTTTATAGTCCTTGGCATCAGCCAGGCATAAGTCAAAATATGCTTTTTGTGGCTCCCCAGACAAAAAAGGTGCCACCAGACTTGCCCATTGCTCCTTGGGCCAACTCTCCCTTTCGGCCGTTCTTTCAAATGCGGCGAGATAGGCCTCCACATCATCGCCCGAAGTCATCTTTTGGAGGAAGTGACTGGCTCGTATGGAGTGAATGGTGGTGGGAGGACCAGTAGTAACATCTCTGGGCCGGGTGACCAGGTGCTGTAACACCTCTTTTATGGCCTGGCTGTTTTCCGCTAAGGCCTGGCAGGTTTCCTCAATGGCGACCTGTTGAAGTCTGTTAGTCTCCTGCTGAGCTGCTGTAGCTTGGAGCAAGGCCTTAATAATGTCCTCCATTTTGTCCCGGGGTGTAGGTTGGAAGCTTAACCTTGCCTCTCTGAGCATTAGCTGACGCCTCCTCTATGGGACTCCAAGAACACAGTGTTATTTCCACACTCACAAATTTGGTGTCTGTCCCTTTAATTTTTAAATGGAAAGTTTTCCTCTTGCTGCAACTTCAGTGTGTGTGGGTGCCCGCATTCTCCACCATATTGTGACACAGTTAGGTTAGGGGGTCCCTCTCCTGGGTAGAGGACTCCTTCCTTACACACACACACAGCAGCAGGGAAGCAGCACACCAGTCTGGATGCAAGTACAAGCTGGTCGGTGCCAGTCTTTATTGTACAATACCAGAAACAACATAAAGAAAACATAAACATAAATCCTAGCCCTGTCGGGGCACTAACTTCACAGGTAGTTCCCTCACTACCAGAACCTGGCAGGGCCTAATGCCCTCACCAGCAACAAAAGCACAACACAACACTCACGGATAGGTTTTCAAGTGTCTCTGAGCAAACTCCCTGTCTGCTCTCCCAGGTGAGACAATCAGCCCTAAACACACTAGGCTTATATTGGCCACTCTCAGGTGGAAACCCTAACAAGCCTGTTACCAGGCTAAGAGAACCAAAACCTGGAGTGGCCGTGGGTGGAGCCCTCCCTCTCCTCTCACCCACAACCCCCAGGTCCCGAACCGGCTTTTCAAAAAGCCGAGACTCAAGCCTGCTACAGTGCAGACTTTCTCCTGGGGGTTTAGAACACATAAGACAGGAATCTGGGACCAATGTACCTGCCACAGACCACTTTACCAGTGATCCTATCACAATATATATATATATATATATATATATATAACATACATAGATAGAAGGTGGCACTCCAGGACTTGAAAACACACAGTAAGTGAATGCAGAGCTTTACAAATAAGAGAGGAATAGGGGAGTGCATGAATGTATTTTATTTTAAAAACCACAGTGCACATACCAAATAGTATATATGGTATATATATACTAGCTGAAGTACCCAAGTTTAAATCTTCAAGTTATTAAGGTTTATTTTGTGATATTGTCCAAGTCTGTCCAGTGAAAGGCCCAGAATAGACTTCCTGGGTCAAAGCTGTGAGGGTTGAACGGGGACCCCAACCTCTGCATTAAGCTTCCCACACCATTCACTCTGTGAAGTTTGCATCCAAATCCATCCAATGGAAGGCCCAGAATGCTTCCCTGGTCCAAATATCTGGCCAGCATCCTCTGGTCAAAGTTCTGCCCAGCGTACACCAATGATAGTATGTTTTCTGGTATCCAATGTTACCACTCTGTGAAGTTTTCGTCCAAATCCATTAAGTAGAAGGCTCAGAACAGGCCTCCTGAGTCAAATTTTGCCATGCATACACCATATGAGGTCTGACTGGGTCCCTAACTCCTTTAAAACCTGGCCAGGAACTAACTGGGCCACCTTGCGTTGGTTTCATCCCAATCAGTGCAGGGAAGTCCTCATGCATAACAGGACAGGCAGACAAACAACAAACTGGTCAATTAATTTTAAATATAAGATCTGTCGCTTTGTCACATAGTTGTGTTGTCGCTATGTGGTTTAATAGCTTACTTTTTTATAATAAATAATAAATAACTATGTAAGATTTGTCAGCTTTAACTTGAGAGCTGTGGCTATATATATTAGAGATGAGTGGGTCTGGTTCTCTGGGAACTAGACCCACCTGAACTTCATCTATCCAAGCAGAGATCCGAGTCCGGTTCGGGTTTTCCAGCCTGACTGGTATCCAAAAATGAGGCAAAACGCGTCATCCTCCCGCTGTCGGATTCTGGCGGGTTTTGGATTGTATAAAGGTCCCGGTGATCTGTGCCATTTTCACTCCAGCTGTGGAGAGTGTACAGAACAGACATGCTGCTCTGTCTGTGCATGTGCCGCTGTGTCACTGTGTTGTCTTGTCAGGGGCTGGGGCTGCAGGCTGCTGCTGTGTTGTCCATAAAGGGGCTGGGGCTGCAGTACATATAAGTGGGCTTCAGTAATCAGTACATAAAAGGTGCTGCTGTGTCACTGTTGTGTCCTGTCAATTAAAGGACTGGTGCCGCAGTACATAAAGGGCTCTGCTGTGTTGTCCATAAAGGGGTGCTGCTGTGTTGTCCTGTCCATCAAGGGACTAGGGCTGCATTTCATAAAGGGGTGCTGTGTTGTCCAGGAGTGCTCTTCCCCAGTGTAAAAAAAAAATAAAAGTTAAAATTAATAATAATTATCACTCCTCATAACAATAAAAAATAAATATGTTTTTTGATTTTTTTCGTATGTGTGTGTTAGCTAGTAGCTATGTTATTATTGTTGGCCAGACAGCAGTTTATCGTCTGCGTATTTGTGACTCTGCAGGTGATCTGTCCGCACTCCGCAGGGGTGCTTTGTTGTCCATAAAAGGGGTGCTGTGTTGTTCATCAAGGGGCTGCTGCTTCATCCAGGGGTGCTTTCCACAGTGTAAAAAAAATAAAAGTGAAAGAAAATTATCATTCATCAAAAAATATCTGTTTTGATTTTTTTTGTGTGTTTAGTCCTAGCTAGTAGCTACGCTATTATTGTTTGGTGACACTGCCGGCCAGACTGCAGTTTATCATCCACGTATTTGTGGCTCTGCAGGTGGTCCGTCCTCACAGGGGTGCTTTGTTGTCCATAAAGGGGTGCTGTGTTGTTCATCAAGGGGCTGCTGCCAGGTTGTGAATTGCTTTTCTAGTGAAGTGGAATCTAGAAATTATTTTTATTATCGGGGAGCACATGACGTCAATTACCTGTCTAAAATCCACTGCATTATTGGCGGATATTGGACGCAGATCTAATACCAGCATAGCTGTTATGGCGTCAGTGATCCGTTGTGCAACTGGGTGATTGCTGTCATACTTGCTCTCCCTTGCAAAGGATTGTTTATCAGTCTATTGTTTTTTTAAAGTACTACTAGTAGTCTTCCTGGTCACCTCCTGGGCTGAAAATCCACTCCCAGCATCAGCAGCAGCAGCAAGCATAGCACTCAAGAATTCTTCTGGGACAAGGACTGATGTGAATAATTTAAATATTTTTTGTAAATGCCTCCCCTCCTCCCCTTCCTCATAAATTTGCTTTGGAATCAAAAAATGTAATTACATTTATGACTAATCAAATCTTCCTTTCCCTGCCTTCAACTACACTTCAGCATTTCTCCACTGTAGGTAATGGCGGTTTTACCCTCTGCCAAAACCGCCATTAGCTACAGTGAAGAAATGTGTAAGGGTCTCCCTTACATGCTACAAGCTGGTCTATATACATCGTTCCTGCCAGGTACCGGAGATCCACACATGAGACTACAATTGCAAAGCTATATCAGCTCCGTGAGTGACGAACGTGGAGCTCCGTCTGATCTCAGCAGACGGGTTGTGACACTCTCCTTAACAGCTGGCCGGCGGTAAGCAGTTACCATTTCTGACTATCTTATGAGAGCCAGTCTCAAACTCATGTGTTTTGAACGGTGTTACAAACCATCGGGGTGGAAGTATTTATCACTGAACCAATGTCACAGAATATTCTAACAGGTCAACTAATTACCTGCTACAATTTGATTGCCGGAAATTTGATGTGTGGACACTTAGTAACAAATACCATATAAAACACCCTGAGGTGTATGAACTACAAGCAGTGTCACTATCGGCGATACTATTATTTTTGACCCGGATGACAGAGACAATTTTTCATGAAACCAAAGTAATTGACGGTTACATATTACATATTGTTACAGGAGACACATTCTGCAGAGGTGGATCTCCTATGTACAGTTATGAGACATTATTAATACTTAGTACAAGCTAGTATTTTTTGTATGTGTATGTGTGTTATTGAAGAAAAAAAACAACCTGTTGAGGGACTGTTATACATTATAATGACATACATTAGCTGCATTATTATCAATCAGTTCAGGCAAAAAAATAAATAAATCCCTCAAGACTCTCATTGGCAACAGAGTCGAGTGGCAAACCCAAAGTAACATAGATGGGGGGATGAGACAAACAACCAAGACCACGATGACAATACCAGAAAAAAAAAATAACACAAAGACAACACAAACAAAAAAACACTAAAACAACATAACAAAAATGGCACCACCTGTCAGAAACTACAGGCTTAATGTAACATTTGTAACTGATCAGTTTCTATATGCCCAAAACATGATTTCAGAAACTGAAAAACCAGCAGCCACAGTAGCAGCCCTAAATCGAAATTAATGAGCGCTAAAATCCTGAGGTGAGTAGCTGTTACTGGAAACCCAATGCAACAGAACTGGTACTTAATCAATGGCATACCATCCAGATGCAAAAGCCAAGAACCAATCATGTGGGGCCTTTTTACCAAATACAGTCTTACAAGGGAAATCTGACAGACTCAACTGTCACCAGAAGGAGAAGGAACTTATGGAATCCCTACCTGTCTGATCAGTTTTGGAGCCTCTCAATCTGCACAGTAAGGACCTATCGCTGACCATAACATCCGAATAAAGAATTTTCACATCCACTCATTTGGAGGAGACAACCAACTCCAAAATCTGAAAAGTCCCATGAAAAGCCATTGAAAAAAACAATTTAAACAGATTTGCGTCAAAACTGGCCACAGTAACATCCCGCACAGCAGCAAGTCTATAGGGCACCTACTGTTTGCCATCACAGGGTCAAAACAAGCCCAATCCTTTACAACCCTGAATTAGAAAGCTTTTCTCAAATCAGGGTGACCTTTAGCTTCCAAATTTAAAGAAAGCATCAAACAATACTCACTCTTTCTTCCATATCTGCAGCGAAGGGAAAAAACTTTCCACTCTTCCCAAGATCGATGATATGCCTGCATATGCCCGCATAGTGCTCAGTGCAAGATATCATTTGACTAAGCCCTCCATGATGGCACGATCATGATGGTATAATCACCTGTCAAACATAGGAATAGCAGAGCACACTAAGTTCACCAACACCATCAGCCTCAGGAGCCAAAGATTGGAATCTAGCCCAATGAAACCAAGATAGTTCTTCAGCAACTCTCTTGTCTTCTCACAGCACATTACGAGCTATATATGTAAGATTGCACCACAAACAGGTGAAAACAAACTGCAGCTGCTGGAGCAAATGCAATACATTCAGAGACAAAGCCCTCTTCTGATTAATAGCGTGTACAACATCAGGTTGTTACAGCTCAGCAAGATACTGCGATTGTGCAACCACTTATCCTAAACTCTATGATCTTGAAAAGCTCGAGAAGCAAAAGATCTTTGTTAATCCCATCTGCTTCCAGTCGTCAGGCCAAGTAGCCATGCACCAGTATCTGGTGAGGTAGTAATTGAACTCTGTAGATCCAGCAGCATCTGCGAAGAGCTGCAACTAAATCAGCGACTGTTGCAATCCACAACTAAACACCATTCAAATCCTTGAGAAATGAAACCCCAAAAGATAGCTCACATTTAATAGATGACAAATGAAATGGTGAGGCCTAGACATCCCAGCCGTTGTCCTTTTTAGCTTTCAGCAAAAACAGCCCGTGGGTATGACAATGCAAAGCTCAGTGACCTTCTCCTAAAGAGAATGAAAAGACCCAGTATTGGTACCGTATCAATCATAATTAGACATGTGCACCGACATTCTTGTTTTGGTTTTGGATCTGGATCTCCCCTGGTTTTGGATTTGGATTGCCAAAACCTCACCTCCGTGTTTTGTTTTTGTGTTTTGGTTTTGGTTTTGGATCTGTATATTTTCTTGAAAAATAAAAAAAACAGCTAAAATCACATAAAATGGGCCTTTTTTGTTTCTACAGTATTAATAACCTCAATAACATTTATTTCCACTCGTTTCCAGTCAATTTTGACCATCTCACAGCTCACAAGGGGACCAGGAAGCGTGCTTTCCAAAAATTAACAAAAGACTTAAATAATGCTTTGCAAATCTTCTATAAACTGGCATTTCCGAACCTGTAGAGGGACATAAAAAAAAAAAATAGTCAGTTCAAACTGCCGTTGTTCCCACTGTCCACTTAACCATATGAGATATATTATGAACAAGCGGAACTGAGCAGCAAATGCAACATTTCTGACCTAAGGTTTAAGTATTACATTGTGCGGCTGCGCCATGTCTGCTTGCTGGCATTTTTTTATCATCCCAGAAGGGGACCAGGAAGCATGCTTTCCAAAAATAAATCTTCTGTACTGTAACAGAATTTTTCCAACCTGTAAAGGGACATTAAAAAAACAGAGTTAGTTAGTGGCCTTCAAATTGCCATTGTTCCCACTGTCAACTTATTCTTAGACTGGAGCAACCATGGCAACTGAATTAGTGTCAAAACTTGAGGAGGCTGCAAACTGGGTGTCATGTTATGAGTTGGCCATATGGGGTATGTTGCTGTTAAGGAATCAGGCTGGTTATATCAGTGGACACATTAATTACAGTTTTTGTTATTCTGGGTTTCCATCTCCTGAATGGTGTTTACCAACAGACAGAGACTACCTACCTATCAGCTCAGGCATAGACAGTTCCTGAGGAACAGAGCTCTTTTCTCTGGATGGAAGCCAAATAGGTGGGAGGCCATGTTCCAAGTCCACCAATTGAAGCTCTTATTCTCTCCACATCATCTATGATAGAAGACAAAAAATGTCATTGGGGACATCTAGCTCCTCTTTCTGTACCCTGCTTACCCTTTTTGGACAGTAAGTCCAGCATGGATGGTTTGGAAGAAGAAGGCCTAGCAACAGATGGGGATGGTCATTATCAAGACCTGGCCCCCCAAGTGGGTGTAGCCTGGGAGGTATTGGTTGGCATGCAGGCAGCGGAATAACAAAGGCCTCCATGTTGTCTGTGCTTACTATTCCATATTTCAGTTAGCCATTCAGGTAGGAATAAACTAGTAGGCTACAAAACAAAGTGATAGAATCACTGGATGTCTTAGTGCATTCAGGCCAAATACGATCCATGAATTCCCAGACAGATTCCGGACAGATGAATCCTTTGCTTGTAATAATCTTTGGCTATCAATAACACCCACCTTTGCCAGGAATTACCAGACACTTTGAAGGCTGTAACTTTGAACTGCTTTATAGAAAACATGTGAATGAAACCTTTCCATACTGCAGAAAATGATGGAGAAATCCCTTGAAGTTCAGCACCTAGAGCATCTTTTTTCATGTTCTCTGAGGCCTCTCCTGACTGTGAAGAAAGATTTTCCACACTGTAGTCTTCCATTGTGACTTTTTAATGGTGATTTCAATGTTGTCCACTGGCTGAGATCCATCTCATCTGAGGGTTGAGGTTGTGTTTTCCCCATGCAAATGAGACAATTCACATCCAGAAGGTGACTCTTATGTTTAGCCACGGTGTCAGTCTCTCTTATGGCTGAATTAGGCTTTAGTTTTTTACAAATATTATAAATATAGGCTTTAGTTTTTTAGAGCATATAACTTTGTAAGCTGTTAGGATAACATTTCTGCTATGTTTAAGATTAAAACAAAATAAACTTTTTGCAACCCAATAACTTAAGAAAAAAGTTTTCATTGCAATATTCATGCAGCCCCTTGCCAGACAGCAGCACAGCACCCCTGTGCAGCTATGCCGATGAGAGGTGTGGCTGACACGCACATAAAAAAATGTTTATTTATTATTTTGGCCAGCAGCCCCTCAACAGAAAGGAGCACAGCACCACTGCACAGCTACACCAATGACATAGCACCCCTGCACAGCTATCACCTTTGATAAAGCTGCGGCTTCACGCAGCGAAATGCGTCAGTACTAGGATTTGGCTTACAAGAGACCACCCTTAACGCTTGGCATTTATACACTCCCTTTACTTTGGTGGGATTACCTAATATTGGAGATTTTTGACTTTGAACCAGGATTCGTGCCCAGGGGGAGCATTCATCTGCAAGAGCTTTGAGAGCATTAAAAATAAGACCCCATTCGATCGAGGACACTGACACTAGTAACTATATCTCCTATTGGGAGTGCACATCCCTTCTCACCATAACAATTATCTGGGACTTTTTAATATTTCAAGACTATTGCGGTACAAGAGTTTTACAATACGGCTGCAGTGAGATATTGCGGAACATTCCATTGCTAAACTTACTCACCCAACGGAATATATGCAGCCCTTGTGGTGGATCACCTTCATGTTTATCTATTGCTCAGCACGCATATTTCTTTTTTAAGTAATTTCTTGTTGTGTATTGGTTTTATGATTTGTTTTTTACATGTGCATTTTATACTGCTTTTGATTAAAATATTACTCATACCTAATGCTTTACATTTGAGCGCTGGTACTATTTGTATGCTTTTCCTCTGTTTAAGGGACTAACGATCCCTATTTTCCAGCTGCTCCCAATTTACTGGAAATCCACCCAGTGCAGCGCTCCTACTTGATAACTTTGTTATCATTTGTGGTTTTTCCTTATTTCAGCAACAAGGACTGCAAATTGTGGCTATAATGATTGGTTTGTTTGGACCCCCATAAAACAAGTTGCCAAAGTGCTTTGGACATGGAAAAGAAAATAATCCCATACACAAACTGGCTTTACATTACAAGTTGTCATCATCCTCATCCTCGTCCTCCCCATCAGTGTGTACATCCTCTTCTTCACACAATATCAATATCAATTCATCCACGCTGGATTCCACCATAGGCGCCTCTCATTTTTTTATGTAATTGTTGGTTGAGGTCTTCCTCATTTTAATGACCATCATCTTTTCCACATTTTGAGGAAGTAACCTCCTACGCCGATCACTGACAAGGTTGCCAGTTGCACCAAAAACTCTTTCAGAGTACACACTGGAGGGTGGTGGGCAACTTAAGTAATGCAAAGACAGTTTATGTATGGGACTCCAAATTGCCTCTTTTTCCTGCCAGTACTGAAAGGGACTGTCTGACATGTCTGTAAGGATGTTATCTCTGAAATAGTCCTCCACCATTCTGTGAATGGAGAGCGTATCACGCATAGTCACGGTAGAAGACATGTCACTAGTAGGCAGTTCTCTCAGGCCCGACCAGATTTCATTTTTTGGTGACTGATCTGCATGACCAACAGGCATTCTGTAAGGAAAATGTAGTTTTTTCCTGGCAGCTGTTGAAACTGGAGGAGATCAAGGCGTTTCACGTGCGGCTGCAGCTGACAATTTTTTGACCAACAGCTCTTTGCATAGTTTTAGATTTTGGTCTTTTGGAAAAAAACTCAAAAGGTAGGACTTAAACCTAGGATCCAGAATGGTGGCCAAAATATATTTTTCAGAATTCAAAAGATTGAGGACTCTTGGATCCTGGTGAAGTGAATCAAGGGCTTGATCCACCAGTCCGACATACTTTGCGCAATCGCTCCGTTTCAGATCCTCCTTCAGTTTCTCCAGCTGTTTTGCAAAAGTCTGATGAGGGGAATGACCTGACTCAAGCTGGCTGTGTCTGAACTATCTTCACGTGTAGCAAGTTCAAAGGGTTTGAGAACCTTGCACAACACGGAAATTATTCTCCACTGCACTAGAGTAATGTGCATTCCCCCTCCATGGCCTATGTCAAAGTCCGCTGTATAGGCCTGGATGGCCTTTTGCTGTTCCTCCATCCGTTGAAGCATATAGAGGGTAGAATTCCACTGAGTTACTACCTCTTGCTTCAGCTGATGGAAGGTCAAATTTAAGTATACCTGCTGGTCATGCAATCTTCGACAAGCGGTCGCTGAATGTCTAAAATGTCCGGATATTTTGCGTGCCACCGAGAGCATCTCCTGCACGCCCCTGTCATTTTTAGAAAAATGTTGTACCACCAAATTAATTGTGTGAGCAAAACATGAGACGTGTTGGAATTCGGACAGATGTAATGCTCTCACAATATTGGTGGCATTGTCTGAAATCACAAATTCCGATGAGAGTCCAAGTGGGGTAAGCCATTTAGCAAAGATTTCCCTGAGTTTTTCTAAGAGGTTCTCAGCGGTATACCTCTTAGTGAAACCAGTTATACAAAGAGTAGCCTGCCGCTGTATCAGCTGTCTTTTGGGAGATGTTGCTGCTGTTGCTGTTGTAGGCAATACACCTACCCAGTGGGCTGTCACGGTCATGTAATCCTTAGTTTGCCCTGTCCCACTTGTCCACATATCAGTGGTCAAGTGGACAGTGGATACAACGGCATTTCTGAGGACATTAATAAGGTTTCTTTTTTAATGTCCTTGTACAGATTTGTAATTGCTCTTCTAGTGAAGTGGAATCTAGAAGGGAATCTGGGAGCGAGGACACAGGACATTAATTAACTGTTGAAAACCCACTGCAGTAATGGCGGATACTGGATGCACATCTAAAACCATCATAGCTGTTATGGCGTCAGTAATCCGCTGTGCAACTGTGTGATTGCTGTCATACTTGTTTGCCCTTGCAAACAATTGTTTTACAGTTAATTGCTTTTTGGAGGATATGCTACAAGTACTCTTCCTCCTGGTCCCCTTCTGGGATGAAGATCCACTGACAGCAACAGCAGCAGCAGCAGCAACAGGAATAATCGTCAAGGATCCTTCTGAGGAATCACGGATATTAGAGGAGTCAATCATGTTTGGAATACCAACATTGTATGCAGCAGGACTACTCCCGATGACGAATGAGGATGTTGATGATGCAGGTGTTGGTGTTGGAGATCGAAGGCACTTGGATCTCACAGAGAGGGAGCAGGTAGGTGACACTGGACTTGTTACATTTTGAGTTTTGGAACTTGGCGATTTACACTTTGATATTTGATGAATGCACTCCAAGTGACGTAACAAGGAGGAGGTTCCTAGGTGGTTTAGATCCCACCCTCTACTCTCTCTTGCATGGCAACGGGCACATATGGCTTGACAACTGTTGTCTGGATCGTGATGGAAATAATTCCACACATGAGAAGTAGATTTTTCTATCTTTTGTCCGGGCATGACAACAATGGGCTTTGGCTTTTTCAAACCATGGGTAAGAGCTGTTGCCTTACTTACACAGAGGACATCCTCGGCATCAACATCCTCATCATCCTTAGCACCTTCATCCACCAAAATATCCTCCTCCTCCATGTGCAATTCCACAGAACATCCTCAATGACTATGTGTGCAAGATGTTGACTGCCCTTCCCCACATTTACAGAGGGCACACAAATGTTGGAACTTGGAGGATCCTCCAGTACACTATAGTATTTAGGTCAGGCTCACACATGGCAACCGCGGACACACTTGCACTATCCTCGGGGATTTGTGATTTCAATTTCTCAGGGCACACAGTTGGTTTTTCCGGAGTTGTCTTAAAACTTTCACATTTTTAATTGGACCACCACCACTACTACTACAAGCAGAAGGGCTATCAGAATCAGCAGTCTTCTTCATAAAGTAAGAAGGCCAAGGCCTTATCCTTTCCTTGCCACTTCATGTAGTGAATGGCATATAGCCAATTTTTTGTTTATCTAAAGTCAAATATCCTTTCAATTTTTTTTTCTTAATTTCAGTAAAACCTGCTTTACTATTACTACCATATCGATGACGTGACTTAAGCCCTGGGGCATGGGCCTTCTTAGAGGTTGAGGAAGCTGACAGCCTTGCACTGCTGCTGGCAGCTACAACATGTGGTTCTTGGCCTTGCTCTCCTGTCATGTGACAGCCCTCCATATTTTTTCTGCAGTCTAGAAGCAGTGTTACAATCACCAATAGTGTAGCCAAGGTGCGGTTACAAAATTAACACACGTGCAGTTGTGCGCACACACAAAAATATTAGAAAAAACAACAAATGATGATTTATATTTTTTGTCAGCTCCAGAAGAACTTGGCCCCAGAGTAACGATTGATCACGACTGGAGTCTGGCAACACAAGGTTGCAACTTGCATTGCTGGTTGGATCTTGTCCACTAATGGGGTTAAGCCGAAAACCACCCACACAAACAAGAAAAAAATATGACACTTTAATTGTTTTTTTTTTTAAGAATGACTGGAGTCTGTCAGCACAAGGTTGCAACTTGCATTACTTTCTGGATCTTGTCCACTACTACGGTTAAGCCGAAAACCCACCCAAACAAACAAGAAAAAAATATGACACTTTAATTGTTTTTTTTTTTTGATTGAACACGATTGTACTGTAGTCGCTGGATCCTGTGCGTCCTTATGGTTAAGCCTAATACCCACGCACACACAGAAGAAAAATATATATAAGACAGTGACACTTGTATTGTTTTTTTTTTGATTGAACACGACTGTACTGTAGTCGCTGGATCTTGTGCACTAATGTGGATAAGCCTAACACCCACGCACACACAGAAGAAAAAAATATATAAGACAGTGACACTTGTATTGTTTTTTTTATTAAGAACGACTGGAGTCGGGCAGCACAAGGTTGCAAGTGCAACGTGCATTGCTGGCTGGCTCTTGTGTGCTACTGTGGTTAAGCCTAACATGCATGCACACACAGAAAAATATAAAAACTTAAAAAGACACTTTTTTTTTTTTTTTTGGAGTCCAGAACTTGGGCCCAGAGATGGACACAGCACAAGCCCAGGACACAGCAGACAGCACAGTGACAGTAACAACACCGTGACCAGAGACAGCACCGTGACCAGAGACCAGAATGGATCAGAACAGACAGCACAGTGATAGTGATTAGTGACAGCACCGTGACCAGAGACCAGAATGGATCAGCAGACAGCACAATGACAGTGACAGCACCATCACCATCACCAGAGACCAGAATGGATCAGCAGTCACCAGCCCAGGACACAGCAGATAGCACCAGCACCTCTCCCAGCCCTACACTACCCACCCTCCCTGTTCACTTTACACAGCCGGAGTGGAAATGGCGTCTATCGCGTGGTCCCTTTATATACTACATTGATCATAGAGACGAAAGCTCGCGAACCGTAAGATTTCCATCTCTATGGTTTTGGCCCGGTTTTGAGAGAACCGAGTAAGGCGGGAACCTCCGAGCCTGCTTGGATTCGACTTGGTTATGATAAATTCGGGTGGCCACGGTTCTCTGAGAACCAAACCCGCTCATCTCTAATCATAATACCCCAAAATTACATACAAAGACTCAGACCCTTGGTTTGTTATGCACAAGGGGAACTCCAAAATGAAATAACAGTCCCGGAATAGAAAACAAAAGAGTGCCACAAGGATCTGAATCAGCGGGACACATGCAAAGAAAGTCACTGAGATAATGAGCAATCCCTTGACCACCACTATAAAACTCTACACACAAATGCAAGAAGATGCTATATTCTTTCAAAATATGCACAAGACCCTGAATCTCCCATAGGCAAGCACTTGTCTATGCTCAGTGGCGTCCCTCCCCGCGGTGTCACCTGGTGCGAGGAGGGATGACATGCCACGCACCACCGGACAGGGAGTGTGGCCATGTGGGCATGGGTGGTGGGCTCGCAGCCAAATCCCCATGGTTACATTGTTACTGGGGGGCAGAGGGGGTGCCGGAGGTGTGGAGTGACCTGTGTGCAGTGCCGACCGGCTCCCACACAGTTGTCAGGAGCCGAGTGCTGCACTTTTTATATAGTGCAGCACTCAGCTCCTGTCACTGAAGGGAGCCTGCACCTTGGTGTCACCCCTCGTCTGGTGACACCCGGGTGTGACCCGCATCCACCTTGTGATGCCATTGGCTATTCTGTCTGCAGCTGAATCAGGGCCAATGTCCAAAGCAACAAAGGTCTGGTAAAACACAGAACGGAAGTGTATGTTATCTTTAACAAAGAATCTAGCCAGGTAAAACAAATGCTGAATGAGCCAAAGAACACTAGAAATGTTCTTGGGAACAACACCCACAGGGAAAATGACTAATTCTTATAAAGATGGTTCTGCAAAAGGTCCAGGTATAAACCCTAATCTAACTTCTTTCTCCACTTTCTCGCAAACAATAAATGGGAGCTGAACCGCCAACTTAAGATTCTGAGGGAAACCCATGCAAACTTTACCCACTATGCGGTCCATAAGTTGAGAATGCATGTTGCGATCTCTCCATCGATATTACCGGAATACTGTTGAGAGAGTACGCATCAATACAATACCAAACATGGCTTACTTATCACGTATAAAACCTTAGTTACGAAATAATCTTTATTTCCTAGCAATTATAATAAATGTGCATACTTGAATCTTATACCTTAAAGCTTATGGAACCGTGTATGTGAATATGTAATGTGTGAGTATGTGGAGTTTGATGTAAAGACGCTAGTTAACTTGGGGCAGATGCGTGTGCATGAAGCTAATATTCGGCGCCTTCATACAGTATCTTATACATTCGCTAATATGCGACTAGTCAACTGCGCAATTGTGCGTATTAATGTGTGTATGAGAAATGGTGAAAGATGCAATCGCATGATGCTAATAGTAATATCGCCACATGTACTAAAGTGTGAGTTTATCTAAAATGGCACTTGGGTGGCCATTCACAAAATAGCATCTTGCGATCTCATTTCCAAGATGGCATCTTGCGGCCAGTCGCAAAATGGCATTGCTGCGATCCAATTTGGAACTGATCTTGTCTCCGCCAATTATCCAGCTTCGACAACACGGAGGTGAGGTTTTAGCAAAACCAATCCAGTTCCAAAACCAGGGGAGATCCAGATCCAAAACCAAAATCAAAACATGTGGTTTGGCTCAAATCTCTAATCCTAACCTTAGCCCTAATCCCCAAACCTAACTCTAACACTAACGTCAACATTTTTACTATGTCTACATGTCGTATGTCAACATTTTGCCCATGTCATCATTTCCCAGATGGAGACATGTTAGATGTTGACATTTGTCATGTTAGAAGTCGACATCATAACAGTCAATATTCTGGCGTCGACATACAGTATTACATGTCAACATTATGACTGCATTCCCTCCCTCCTCATAGGTCCTTAATCATTCTCTTATCCAATGCTAAAGCTTTATGTTGGGTCAATGGTATAGACATATCTTACACATAGCCTGCATCTTATTCCCACTCTCTTCACCCCATACCCTGCACCTCTTCAGCATTGACCAGGCTTCTCTCATCTGTACACCGTCACTGACAGGAAAGCATGGAGTGGCCTGGCTGACTGTATTCTAAGTAGCAAAAACTGTCATTGGTGATTAATGGCTCTCTGTCTCCTCTTATCTCCAGCAAACCAATAATAGCTCAGTGAAGGAGAATGAGAAGAAGCATTTATCACCAATGACAGTGCACATTGCTATTAAAGAAACACTGAATTGAAAAAATGGACGCTTTCATATATGAAGCATAAAGGTGAAATACAGTGTTCAGTTTTCGAATGACATTAAACTGCAGCTTGGTTACAAAGTTCGGAATTACCTCCCTCAGCAAAACAGGCAGCTGGAAGCACTCCCATGTCTAAGACAGAGTCTTGATGTGAACTGGTACAGGTCAAAATCTTATTGAGTTTATGGTTATTATCATCAACATTCTCAAACTTTGTCAATTAAGGATTTTTTTTTTCACTGTGCTTTATTCGTGAACTTTTGAACTAACACATGAATAAGTTACCAAGCACAGACAAAAACACCAAACCACTATTGACATATGGGACCATCTCTTACACAGTGGTGGCTCAAGTCCAGTCCTGTTGTGTATGCAATATCTCTCTTAGCTAGAAGAAACAGAAGTAGCTGTATTTCACTGATTTTGAGGACAATATGGTCACCTGGACCCCCCCAAAAAAGCAGTTGTCAGGCAATATGGCTACTATAATAGCCACAGTCTGGAAGCAAAGTGATTTTTTTTCCCCATTAGGTTCAAAAATATCCCTTCGCCATGTTGAATTTGGGACATTTGTCAAAAGAATTGTCTGTCGTATTTTATGGAGTGTGACAGGTAGGGCTGCCGAGACCTCCAGCAGGTGCGAATGCTGGGGGAATGTGGCTATGGCCCTTCATTGTATACATGACTATGATGTGCGTCAATGCCAAGTAACGTGGGCCAGGATTATCATGAGGGGGCACAGTTTTGCCTCCCCTGCACTCCAGGGCACCTACAGAGGCCCAGGTATTTTGTAGCCCCTGCTGACAGTGGCAAAATAGAATATAGATGTATCATGTGGTTGAGACACTGTAGAAACTCCAAATCTATCTTACCAGGACTTCTTTGACAGTTGGAGAACTCAGCCTTTCCATTTTTAAAAAGAAGTGTTGTGAAATATTTTCCATTGTTTGTGAACTTTTTCTTCATCTCATCTAAATGTCCTCGTAATATGTGTAATTTATGTATTGGGGTTTATTTGAAGGTCTTGCAAACAAGGGGGGTGATTAAATTTTTTGGGGGGCGGTTATAATTAATGGGTGCCCAATGGAGTAATTCAAAATCACAGGGGTTAGCCGTGTAAAGCAGCTAAACCCATCTAAAGTCCTGATTAGGTCACCCAATCTATAGTTTGGTTGCCCAAAACACAGACTTTTCTTACATTTCTGCTCAGGAGGCTGCAAGCATAAATGTCGGTACAGAAAAATTAAATTAAAATTATGGTAGCTGCTAGGGAAGGAAGAACAGAGATCCACCTACCCTGTTGTGTGAACAACAAATAGGAAAGGGATTCCCAGCGCTCACCATAAAGCTGGCATTATACTGTTATATAGAATGTCACTGACACAATAAATTTATTTAAAACAAAATGTATTAAAAAAAAAAATTATAAAAAAAATAAATAAAAATTAAAGTAAATTTTAGTGCAGATCTCGTGCCCGAACGGAGTAACAACTGAATTGCTTCATCAGGCACCCATTAGTTAAGTGCCCAAAATTGCAATTCTGCATTCCCCCCATAAAATCAGATGTAGTGCAGAATACTCATAATGTCTTCATCCATAATCAAAGCGTAATCTGAAATATTATACATTCTGAACTGCTTCGGCAACATGCAGATACACTGTATTTGTGAATGTTGCGAGTTCTTTCAAATAAAATAATTGAAACAGATTGTTTATAACTTAACTGTATCTAAAAACAAGTAGACACACCAAGGAAAAAGTTATCTAGGAATCTACATAGACTTTATAATGTTTTTGTGATTACTTTTGACATTGGCTGGAACTCTTCATCCATCTTGTCTTAATTTCCCTATTTTTTGCACTGCCCTGTGTTTTCTTCATTTCCAAAACACTGAGGCCCTTAGAAACTGTCATCACAAATGAATTTAATTTTTGTGTTATTCCTGTGCACCCATTGTTCTCCCACAATCCAAATCTGTGGCATACTTTGGTGCTTACAATATGAAAGTCAATAATGATGACATTCTGCAAAAATTCATATTGTATGACATTATCCAGATGTTGGGTGTGACATTGTTGAGTAGGACAATTTCATACTCAAACATAACTTCAATATTATTCCTACTGCCCTTTTGAGGAGTGTACAGTATATATGTATATTTGTCAGTCTATCTATCTATCTATCTATCTATCTATCTATCTATCTATCTATCTATCTATCTATCTATCTATCTATCTATCTATCTATCTCACATCTATATGTCTATCTGTCTGTGCAATTCTAAATAAAATATTTGTATGTGCACACACACACATACACACAAGGACTATATCCAGGAAACATAGAACTTTCTGTGATGTAGCAATAAAGCGATTCTACAACTACTATATATATATATATATATATATATATATATAATCAGATTAACTTTCAATTTGCTATTACACCAGCACATGTTTGTGATCAGACCTAGAACCTCTGCCAACATCTGTGTGTATTTTTTATCCAACTTATTGAAAGGAAGAGAGCTAAATAATAATGTTAGTTATATGATGAATGCATTTGTCCTTTTTGGTTGGTTACAGTCCTGCATACCTGGCAATGAAATGTACAGTATGGGGACTAGCAGAACACAATTAGAGGACCACATCTACTAAATGTGGACATTTTGCCCTGTCTGTTAATGTCACGGACAATGGTTGAAGATTCCGGAAGCCTTACATTGTATAATAAAAACATATGAAAATATGAAAATAAAAAGTTTGTAAATGAAAATGCATCTGTTTTAACTGAAATGTACATTTTCCATGACATAACCCCTATCACGTTACAGGATAACTTAGTTGAACAAGTTTGGTGTGGCCCAATTTTTCTTCACAGCGGATGACTTTACACTTTTTTAATTTGGCACAAGATTGGAACGATCATGTTACCAGTAATGAAACTCTTGCGGTTAAAACAAACACATTGCAAACAAGCAAACCAACCAAAGAGCTAGAACTGGAGATAATGTAAGTTTGGCTGAATGACCTAAGTTCATGTAAGAGTTGGAAAACTGTGATTTGTTTGCTGGTATCCAGTTCTATGATTTTTAAAAAAATCATACCCTAAATTACGTTTTACCTTACAATCCATTCTATTCAGTAACACCAACACCATATATCCCTACGCAGTGGGCCGTGCATCCGAAGACCACCGTTATTGCCAAACTGCATCCACTCGCTGACAGTGCTGAAAGATTGGAGAGTGAATGCTGTTAGTGCCAGCAGTATTACTGGACACAGGAATAGTAGGGGCATTGGTAGGGTCAGGACATTGAGGGGGTGATTCATAGGTGGCCGCTAATGCAGTAGTGGCTGCGTATTTGTCACTGTCTCCGGTGTGAATTTGATGATATGCATACAAGGACGCACTCTCAGTGCATCATTAGCCACACAATCGGACATTGCACCTCTCCTATGCCTGGTGCAGAATGTCTGACTGAACATAGCCACCAGTATCAATGCAACTAGGTCTATAGATGCAGTCAATGATACTGAAGCGCACACAACACTCTCTCATCTGGTAGCCAACTGCCCAAATGACCATAGATGCAGTATCCATCGGTATGCATGCACAGTGTGGCACGGATGCATGCACAGAGGGAAGCCATTGGCCATTTGCGCCCTGCATCCACCTCTGAACCACCCCCTGAATGAGGGAAATGTGGGCAGGCATCCTGAACTAGCAGAGGCTTCACAAAGTGTGAAACCACTTTAAAGCCAATGCTATAAAATGTAGAGCTTAGCTAAGCTAACGCATTTCACTTATTCAAATATTTAACTTTACAGTAGTTTGAAGCATTTCACCAATGAGGTTTGAGGGAGGAGCATTAAATGATTTAAATTGCCTCTATAGGGAGAGTAGTGATCTGAGTCTTATAGTGTCTAATCTGCTATACATAGTTCTTTCTATATTGCACAAGATGTACTAACTATTTTGGTTCTACTGTAAGCAGTGTTTTTTTCTATGGAAAAAATAGGGTTGCTATAGTATCTCTTTAATCAGGGACTCGTACGATTTAAACCAATTCTGTGGCTGATTAAAATCAGGAGAAATACAGACTTTAAATTATCCAACCACAGAACCTATGTAATTCATGTGTGCCCCTGATTAAAGGGATGTTATAGCAGCTCTACTATATACCAGTACTCAGAAAAATATACCACTATTCACAATAACTGATATAGTAACTTACATACTCTGAATAAGTCTTCATGTGTTTTCAGTATTTTATAAATCTCTAAAATTATATCAGTGATTTATTTTTACTTCTAATTATATATATACAAAAAAAGATGCTGGTACAGAGTACAGTTCAGTACCATCAGGAAAAAAACAACTAAAAATATACTTGCTGACTCTTTCAATATGTCTTAGAGACTTCCAAAACAGTGGGAGATTTTCCAGACTCACAGGAGAATCTAGAAGTGCCTGAAACCTAAACATAGAGAATTAGGAAATCAGAATGCTGATGCGCTTTGAGTCACCTTGTTGCAGTACTACAGGTTGAGTCTCCCATACCCAAATATTCCGAAATACGGAATATTCCAAAATACAGAATAATTTTGGCATGGCTGAGATAATGAAACCTTTGATTTTTGATGGTTCAATGTACACAAACTTAGTCTAAGGCACAAATTATAAAAAATATTGTATAAAATTACCTTCAGGTTATTTGTATAAGGTTTATAAGAAACGTAAATTAATTTAATTTCTGTACACAAACTTTGCTTGAGCCACAAAATTATTGAAAATATTGTATCAAATTACCTGCAGACTGTGTGTATAAGGTGTATATAACATATAAATGCATTGTGTGTGTATATTGGGGTCCCATTCCCAAGAAATTTCATTATGATATGCAAATATTCCAAAATACGGAATATTCCATTATCCAAAATACCCCCGGGCCCAAGCATTTTGGATATGGGAGACTCAACCTGTAATTCAATACCCACCATTGCATGATGCTGCAAATTGCATCATCAGGCAATATATATTGTAACACAAGTTGTATCATTTAGTCCTGCACACATCTAACTTCACATATCTACCCTCTGCATGTCCACTAAGACTATAAATCTCATAGAGAGAGTACTGGGCACAGTGGTTAGTATTGCTGCTTCACAGGGCTGAGGCCCTGAGTTTAGTACTGACTAGGACATTATTTATTTGGAATTTAAATATTTTCACCATGGTCATATGGGTTGCATGGTACAGAGCCATTGAAATAAATTTAACTGGCCCTGATGGGTATTTTCCATGGATTTGATGGGGTAATTAGTAATTAGTAAGCTCATCTGGTACACATAGGCCGGTATCCATTTAGGCCATTGTCAAGGCACTAATGGATCCCCCTGGGGCTAAGCAATTAGCCCCAAAGTCTAGCCCGATGCCGGCACTTATCGGGGATTTCTTTGTTGGGACCTGATGTTTCCTGAAAAATTATCTCCAAAAAGTGCTGTTTTTTGCCAGCACAAATGGAGAAAACACATATGTCCATAAACTTATCACGGATCGTATGTGTTTTCGGGCTAATTTTTCAAATAGAATAGGGTGAAAAAAATTAGATGAAAAACGTGGATTACCGTTTCTCAACCCTGAAAAAACAACGGGCCTAATTGGATACCGCCCATAGAATTTCTCCATGCAGTATTTTAGTGGTTTTATATAAATATAATATAAGACACACTGTATTGGAACTTTTATATTCTTCATGTACAGTTCACATGTTTCCCAAGGATGATGTAAGTTGAATGATTCCCAGTCAAGTACTGATGACACCTGCAGAACGATGGCCGGCTCCCTGACAGTTGAGTTTGTGATTAATCAAAATTCAATGACATCTTTGTCAAATGTTCAGGACAGATACATATATCAGTTATCAGTGAAGAAGAAAAATTCAGAAAGTTAATGTTATTTGAGGTACAAAGACATCTATCACGGAAGATAAAAATGAGTTACTTCCAATGTAAAACCAGCTAAAACTGGTAGAACATTTTCTTTTGTGAAGATTATTTATTTTGCTTATAAAAATAAAATAAAAAAAATATCTTGTTTACAGTATATTGAATTAATAAAAAAATTATGCTAGGGTTTAGGAAAATGATGAAGACCAAATGGAAAAACTCAGATAAAGTAATACACTTTTTTTTAAGGTAATGTATTATTAAAAACAATATAACTTAATTAATAAAATAGTCATTTAAAGTCAGTGTTGGACATTGTTTACAGCGTGCGGATCCCCGTGTTTTGGTTTCATCATCGTGTTTGGTTTTAGGTAAAACCACCCTCAAATATTTTGGTTTGGTTTGGTTTGGTTTGGTTTGGATTGCGTTTCGGCTTGGTTTTGAATCCCTTAAAAATCGGTAAAAATCAATGAAGAATCTATAAAAACAGCTAAAATCATGTAATTTGGACCAGTTTCCATGCAATCCAAAACCCAAATTTGTTTTTTTATATCTGAGTTCTGAACTGACAGTCTGGACTCAGGCCCTGATTCAGAGCCGGACGCTCTGACAGAGCGCTCGCTCTGAATCAGGGCGGTCCCTCTGAATTTTAGAGCGGCCTCTTGGCCGCTCGCATAGCTGTGGGTTACCACCCACAGCTATAGTGAGCGGCCAAAAAGATGATCGCGATGGTCAAGACCATCGCGACCATCAGGCTTGCGACGAGACCCTTGTCTGCCGCAAGCCCTGGAGTGCTTTCGGCTCTATCAGAGCCGAGAGCACTCCCACTGACATCACTTATGATGTCAATGGGGCCGGCCCCAGACGGTAGACATTCCCATGGGAACACCTCCGTCTGGGCAGCCATGCCCCCAGCACGCCCACCAAAGGGGGTGTGCTGTCACTCACCATTGACAGCACGCCCCTTTGTAGCGAGACCCATAGCGACGGCTTGGCCGTCGCTATCCGGGTCTTGCGCATGCACAAAACTGAGCTGGCTCCCTCGTGCGCATGCGCACTTGGGCAACATCGACCTGCTTGCGAGCGCTCAGCGTTCACAAGCGGGTCTGAATTAGGCCCTCAATTCGATTCGGAACACTGAAGTGATTCCGATACAGCACTCAATTCGTCTCTGGTGCCCTAAGTTGGGGTGTATTCTTATTTCAGGAAACGGAACCGCACATCTCTAATAGGAATTCCAGATAAGAGCTTTTATTGTTAATCTGGTGCCCAATGGCAAAAAAATAACAATCCCTGTCTTTTTACAAAATGTCTGGGGCATTCTCCTACTCATTCATGGTCCGATTTGTAGTTGCACGGCAGTACACTCTGCAAACGGATTTTTCAGAAAATATTGTTTTTTTGTAGCTTGATGAATTCTGTCCACATACTAGTGTATGGGGACAGCGGGCCATTCTGTGAGAGGAAGGTAAGCAGGAGATATCTGTGATACTAGTGTATGGGGAGAGCGGGCCATTCCGGGAGAGGAAGGTAAGCAGGAGATATCTGTGATACTAGTGTATGGGGACAGAAGGCCATTCTGTGAGAGGAAGGTAAGCAGGAGATATCTGTGATACTAGTGTATGGGGATAGCAGGCCATTCCGGGACAGGAAGGTAAGAAGGAGATATCTGTGATACTACGTGTATGGGGCTAGCAGGCCATTCCGCCAGAGGAAGATAAGCAGGAGATATCTGTGATACTAGTGTATGGGGACGGCAGGCCATTCTGTGAGAGGAAGGTAAGCAGGAGATATCTGTGATACTAGTGTATGGGGACAGCGGGCCATTCTGCGAGAGGAAGGTAAGCAGGAGATATCTGTGATATCTCCTGCTTTACCTTCTTGATGAATTGAAATTGAAATTTTCACCTGCTTTTGTAGAAATTAAGTGATGATGAATAGTCCCCTAAATGTTTCTAAAAATATGTATTGAAATTGGAATCGGTATGTAACGCCGGCTGTCGGGATGCCTCCTGTCAAAATTCCGACAGCGGCATCCTGATGTTTGGTATCCAGACAGGGGTCAGTTAAGTATACTTACCCTCCCACCTACTCCTCCTAAAACTCCCTTCTTGTAGACGAACCCTCCCCACCCCACACCCTAATCCTAAGCCTCCCTATTAGTGCCTAAACATAAGTCTCCCCCTTCATGCATAAACCTAACCCCCCACTTAGTGCCTAACCCTACCCCCCCCCCCAGTGATGCCTAACCCTAACCCTCCCCCCTTAGGGTGCCTAACCCTAACCTCCCCCTCCAAAACCTAACGCTAACCCCGCTCTGTGTTTTGGTATTGGTTTTGGAGTCATCTTCGTGTTTTCGTTTTGGTTTTGCAAAACCACCCTCAATTGTTTTGGTTTTGGATTCGGATAAAAACCAATTAAGTATCGATAAAAATCGATAAAAATCAATAAAAACAGCTAAAATGTCAGAATCCAAAACCCCAGCTTTGTTTTTAAAACCGAGTTCCCGAACCAGCAACAGACGGGACTGGGTTCGAACTGGGTCACAAAAGTGAATCCAAACCATGACCTGGTTCTGCTCGGAACCCCTAAATTCAGGTGTGCTCGGATTTCAGAAATCCGGACCTGCACATCTCTAGTTTTCCAGATGAAGAGTGAAGGGATGACTTCAGAATTTACAGATTATAAGCAATGAAAGTAGAAGTCATTGTTTATACAGCTAATGAGTTTATTCATACAGTACGATTCATTTGTATATAATATATTTACCAAATAAATCCATGAAATGCCCTGAAAATAAATAAAAATGCTTAGTAGCGCCAAAATATATCAAACTAGAAAATGCACAGCGCTGAGAAAATGTTTATCAATTATATCAGATGAAACTGACATGTAGTCTATATATAATCAAATTTAATGATAAGTAATAAAATACACATAAAATCAATTGTTAATAATGGCAGGATACATTTGGGAGTATGTATGGTGTACAATGAAAACAGCAGAGTCCACCTACATATACTGTATTGCATATAGTAAATGGATAGTAAGCTCTGACGTAGCTGTGATATGCCTCTGACGAAGCCGTGGGTGGAGCCACGGGGAAACGTGTCAGCTCTGCCGCGATCTATGAACCTTGCAGGATCACCTTTATATATATAAGCACTTCGTGCCAGCAATTGCCTCCTATTAGCGGATCCTTCACTGCACAGTAATTGTCAACCGCTGTCAGCGTTCCAGAGCAGTCCACTGCCGAAGTAAGAGCTAATTCATTCTTACTGATTGTTGGATCTACCACTGCACAGGGTGTGCTTCAAATTTTGCCAATATCATCACCAACAGGGCCGATGCTAGGCTGTACTGCGCCCAGTGCCGTATTGAGTTTCCGCCCCTTCCCTCCTCCGCTCCCTCCCTCTGAGCTTACATATTACCTGTACCGCCGGGAGGGTGAGTGGGCGTTTCCTGCACCCTCCGGGTACAGTGGCGCTCCAGGCGACGGCCCGGCTTGCCCGTGCCGGGAGCCGTTACTGATCACCCAGATGATCTTATGTGTATTTTATTAATTATCATTATAATTGCTTATTTTTAGACTACCTGTCAGTTCCATCTGATATAATTGATATACATTTTCCCAGCACTGTGCATTTTCTAGTTTGATTCATTTTGAATACTCTCTCTCAATTAGGAGGCTTTACGCCCCTCCTCACAGCTTCGGGCCTCTTATATATAATATTTAAGTGATCATTGCAACGCATATGTAGGGTCCTTTTGTGTAACACCAAAATATATGCCTGATCTAGCAACGGCGGTAGAAGCAGATTTAGCGGTATGCGCATGCATTTTTGAGGTTTTTTAAATAACTTTAGATCCTATATATTGTTTTTTGCTTTGCTATTACCGTATATAATTTAGGTTTTTACAAGTAAATCTGTCATCTGAAGTTACTGGTATTTTTGATCTACTGTTAAGCTGGGTAGACATTAGACGATGTGTACCCAGCGCGGTATCGGCGGCGACGGGACCCAGCATGCGGCAAGTGCATACACAGTTTCCGATGCCGGGTCCGATGGGGGCAGAGGCGGGCTGGGCCGGGGGGCAGGGTGCCATGTGCCCCCCGGGCCGCAGCATCATGCGGGCCGCGGGCCGGGGCAGTCTGTGTCACTGTAACACAGACTACACCGCGTGTGTATCGCTGACCGGACGGAGTTCAGTTAGCGCTACACAAGTGACAAACACACAGCTGCTGGCTCTGGCAGCTGTGTGTTTGTTTTGATCAGCAGCCAATGCAAGTCTGTCAGACTCATTAGCTGCTGCTGCGCCCACTGCGGGAGCCGCTCCATCTTCCGGCTCCTGCAGTGGGCAATGGGAGAGGCGTCATGATGTCATGTGACGTCTCTCCCATAATGCAGAGCGGCCCGGCCCGGGAGGACAGACGGAGGAGCAGATGGCGGCGGCTGGAGCGGGGATTCAGGTAAGTGTTTTTTTTTATTTTGTTTTTTTATATTACGTGTGTCTACTGGGGGGGGGAGGGTCTGGCACTACAATGAGGAGACCACTACTGGGGGCACTACAAAGGGGGGGACTACTACTACAGGGGGCACTACAAGGGGGGTGGGGGACTACTACTACTACTACTGGGAACACTACAAGGGGGGGACTACTACTGAGGGCACTACAAGGTGGGGGACTACTACTACTGGGGGCACTACAAGGGGGGGGCTACTACTACTGGGACCACTACAAGGGGGGGACTACTACTGAGGGCACTACAAGGGGGGGACTACTACTACTGGGGGCACTACAAGGGGGGGACTACTACTACTGGGAGCACTACAAGGGGGGGACTACTACTGGGGGAACTACAAGGGGGGACTACTACTACTGGGAGCACTACAAGGGGGGACTACTACTACTGGGGGCACTACAAGGGGGGACTACTACTAGGGGCACTACAAGGGGAGGGGACTACTACTAGGGGCACTGCATAGGGGGAGGGGACTACTACTAGGGGCACTACATAGGGGGAGGGGACTACCACTGGGGGCACTGCTGGGGGCTCTATATAAAGGGCAATACTGGGGGTACTGCATAGGGGGGAGACTACAACTGGGGCCACTATTTAAGGGGCATTGCATAAGGGTTACCACTATTGGGGGCACTGCATGGGGGGTGGACTGCTACTGGGGGCACTATATAAGGGGCACTGCATAGGGGGTACCACTATTGGGGGCACTATATAAGGGGCTTACTACTGGGGGCACAAGGGGCACTGCACAGGGGGGACCACTACTGGGGGCACTATATAAGGGGCTTACTACTGGGGGCTCAAGGGGCACTGCATAGGGGGATCACTACTAGGGGCACTACTGGAGGCCTGCATAAGGGTGTTCTCTCCTGTGGCACACGGGGGCACTGCATATGGGCACTACGACAGGGGGCTGCCCCTAATCTTTATTTTTACCTTACATTAATCCCATATGGACCCGCCTCCTCCCTGAAACACTTGAGGGGGCGGCGCTGTAGCACGCACGTTCTTCGGGCACCCTGACTACACGCTACTCCTCTGCCAGGGCCGCCTGCATGCATTTGCCCCCCAGGCTAAAAGTTGCCAGCCAGCCCCTGGATGGGGGGGGTGAGACATGTATGTAGCATGAAATCGTTAGAGACATCCCCATCGGCCCTGCAGTTGGGCCGTCAGGCGATGTCGCTAACTACACGCGGGAGCGCACATATCATGGGTACACACTAGACGATGTACCCGATATGTCGCTCTGATCTGCGGGATAGGATCACCTATCGCCTAGTGTGTACCCAGCATTAAGTTAATGTTTGGCAAACAAGTTTTGCATCTACCTAATTGGCAGCGCCAAACATGTACAATTTAGTGGCATGAATGTGGCACAGATCCATTTGTGCAACTGGCCAATCCAGGACTGTAACGTGCATTGTTTATTATGTACTGTAAACACAGCGCAGCAAATAATGGTCACATTCTTCAACCAAACTACACTCTAGCGCAAGTATCCAATAAATCCACTTAATGAGTAAGCACTTAAATGAAGAGCCGAGCCTGCCAAACAGTTAACAGGAATAATTCTTCAGTTAATGGCAGAACTGTTGCCATGAGATATTAGTGTCTACTATGAATAGCTCAGCAGTCAGCATCATTGGGATTCAGCGTTTAAGCAGTCCAGCCATGTGGAATGTATTGTCTGAGAGGCAGACACCTCTGTAGGGTGTGCTGACAGGAAGAGCAAATTATATGTGCTGTTTAAATTGTATACATCCATAAAAAAAAAAAAAGACAAATGTGTTTACGAATCTCTGTGCTTTAAGATGGGCAGTGGGGGATTTAATAGGGTTATAAATGCCAACGCTTCCCTGGAGGTTTTTCTAAGATCTCATTTAAGAGTGCAAATAGCAGGAAATGAAGATGATTATAATTATTATCTATTGTAAAGCAGGATCGTGGCTGGAGGTGAAGTACGTCGTGTAGATTTATACAGCGAACCAGAAAAGTCCCTTCTATTAGCTTTGACGTTCATAGGTATAAATCTTTGTATCTATAAACCTCATGCTGAAAAAGGACTTTCCTTACCCACTTTTTACTGTTGTCTCGCTGTGGTGTATGAGAAGGATATCAGTGGGCATGTTCAATGCTGAGCGATTTAGATTTTTACAGAGTACACTATTGCATTGCCTCCTTGAATGCTTCTACATATGGAGCATTCTTCTTTACCAAGCAGGCCGCCGTTTAGTCTTCTGTACATGCGCGGCACTGCGGCACCATCATGTCACTCTATATGAGCACCACAGTGTCCAGATCACCTGGTAGGTCCCATGTTTCAGGTCACCCAGCTAGTGCCAAAGGAGAGTTCACCAACTGTCACATTTTCCAGAGCACAGCAGCGATACATTGTAAATGGCGGGCGGACGTTTTGCCACATAACTCCGAAACGAAGCAAGCAATTACAACGCCAATTCTTTTCTGCAAATCTACGGACCAAGACCTTTAATTTAGTATATGATGTGCCCTGCTCAGACAACGGCATCCTAAAAATATGTCACTCACATAACTCGTCCTTCTGCTATTAATATATGGATGGTACATTGAACTGTGGGCCTGTTTGCGAGCGCCCGCTCTGAATCAGGGCGTTTTTTTTTTTCCGGCCTCCAGGTCACTTGCACAGATGTGGGTGACCACCCACAGCTTGTGCAAGTGGCCTGGTGATGGTAGCGATTATCGTGACCATGTGGTTTGTGGTGAGACCTTGCGGAAGGGTCTTGGCTCCCGCAAACCCGAGTGGACTTCCTGCTCTAATAGAGCAGGAAGTCCACTACTGACATCACGAGTGATGTCAGTAGGGCCGCCCACAAACGGCAGGCGTTCCTAAGGGAACGCCTGCGTTTGTGCAGCAACCCCCCCCTCCCCGCCTACAAAATGGGGCAAACTGTCAATCAACATCGACAGCCGCCCCGTCTTGTAGTGAGCCCCGGAGCGATGGAGCTGCCGTCGCTCGCTGGGGCACGCACATGCGCACGCCGAAGGCAGCGCATGTGCAGTGGGGGAACATCGACCCGCTTGCGAGCGCTGTGCTGCTCGCGAGCGCTGTGCTGCTCGCGAGCGGGTCTGAATCAGGCACTGTGTCTATATGAGGACTACCTTTTCAAGAACTCAGGCACTGGTGATCTGGATTCTTGACCATCGCGACCATCATCCTGGCCGCTCGCAATAGCTGTGGGTGGTCACCCACAGCTATGCGAGCGGCCAGGAGGCCACTCTATAAAAAAAAAAAAAAAAAAATGGCCCTGATTCAGAGCGAGTGACTACCAGACCCAATACTTTAAACCCATTTTCAAACACTTTTTACATTTCCCCCCCAAAAATGACATTAAGATATTTTTCAAATAAATTTTGACCTAATTAGTTATTAGGGAGGTTTCCAAAGGGTTCTGAACTAAGGGCCTGATTCAGACCCGCTCGATAGCGCTATGCGCTCGCAAGCGGGTCGATGGTAGCCCAGTGTGCATGCGCACGACAGAGCCGGCTCCATCGTGCGCATGCGCGAGACCCGGATACCGACGGGCAAACCGTAGCTCCGGGTCTCGTACCAAAGGGGGCGTGCTGTGTATGTTAAGTGACAGCACGCCCCCTTTGGTGGGCGGGCCGGGGGTGTGGCTGTCCAGACGGAAGCGTTCCCATGGGAACGCCTACCGTCTGGGGCCGGCCCCACTGACATCACAAGTGATGTCAGTGGGAGAGCTTTCGGCACTCTGTTAGAGCCGAAAGCTCTCTAGGGCTTGCGGCAATGACCCTACCACAAGGGTCTCGTCGCAAGCCCGATGGTCGCGATGGTCTTGACCATCGCGACAATCATCATGGCCGCTCGCTATAGCTGTGGGTGGTCACCCACAGCTATGCGAGCGGCCAGGAGGCTGCTCTAAAAAAACAGACGGCTGGCCCTGATTCAGAGCGAGCACTCTGTCAGAGCGTCCGGTTCTGAATCAGGGCCTAAGTCCCCATATTTTTAGCCCAAAATAGAGATATTGCACAACTTATCACCTGCTTTTGGGTGGTGAAACTTTTACGCCTGTTTTTGCCTATGGACTTTTCACACTTGCGAAAACATCCTGTAATTGAATAGGGCGATACAGGGGAATGTGGCGAACACATTGCATCGGCGAACGCTTATCGCCGACCGTGGCTTTTTGCCTCTAATTGAGTTTGACCCTTATTGCATTGTTTTATACTGCCAGACAATGTTTCATTGACCGACACATGCAAGCACATGTATGATTTTATTTTCTTCATCATTTGATTTATATGGTAAAGCAGAATAATCCTGCGCACTGAGCTCCCTAAGGGCGGTGAGCCGCTAACAACTTATAGATACCTTCGCCTATATATTAAGCATAAACAGAAAAATAAGTGTTTTTTAGCGCTCAACCTACTCGCAACTTTTTAGTATTTATAGATCAAAATATTGGTATTAATTGATTACATAAATTTGTATCGTCCAGTGATATATCCTCAAATTAACATCTGTAAATGACTAGTTATCAATAAACAGAAGTGAATAAGTTATGGTGGTATGAATTAAGTAGCATAAAACAGGTTAAATTGAGTGACAGAAACCAGATAATAATGACTTGTTTGAATGAAAATCTATATTGATTAAATTGTATAATATGACAAAATTGTAGCCAGTACACATATATATCAATATAAAAACAAAAATATTTATTGAACCATGCACTAAACCAAGGATAGCCAGAACTGATGCACATGCAAAGTGATGTTTGTACCTCCCAACCATAAATATAGGATGAGTGGTAAATATTAAATAATTGATAGTAATTCGGACTGTAAATGGCAATATTAGTAATATAGCTGGATGATTGCTGTCCAGAGTCACTGTATGGTATGGATACTAAATGGAGAGTGTAAAGTAAATTGCGGCGTCCCGCTGTTAATGAAATGGTGAAGATGAATAATGAATATAGGTGCCCGGGATGATGTTCCTGGGGTCAGGGAGTATGGTGTGATCTTACTGGGGAGAGGCTGTCTCTCTACAGCGCGTGTCACTTGCTGGCAAAGATGTCGGAGGGTGCCCGATATATCAAGCTAGCTCCAGCATGCCTTGCCACAGCGTGCGCTGAAGTCGGAGGAGGAGACAGCACGGACCCACCACTCGTGAGAGTAGTGTGCCGTGCTTCTCCCTCTATCGACCTGGGACTTACCTCTCTACCCTGAAGGACACCGCTCCTAGCCCTGCCGGCTCTCGCTTCCACGCTTCGGCGACACTTGCTTCCTGGGTTGGTCACGTGACTGCAGTTGTATCACACGCTAATGTCCTAATGGAAACAGTGGGTATTGTAGAAAGGTTCCGGATTACATGCGATGTGCACACTGGTCTTGCGTCCTTGGTGTAGGCAAAAATCAAAAACAGATATGTTTAAAATCTTGGCATGCAGTGGGCTCCAACGCGTTACAACCTTTAGGGCCTTTTTCAAGGAGATATTGTCATGATAGAGTTCCTGACATCTGAATAAATAGTCTAGGGGTGGTCCAAATGTGCTCAAAAATAGCTTGAATGATTGGTGAATAGTTCAGTCACTCTGAATAGGTGTTGATTGCTGTCAATCAACCATTCTGGTGCACTGGCAGTGTGTTTATTGGCACAATCCTGTGAGTTTATCAATAGATATGGCTATTACTAATATAAGTACATAAATCCAAAAATTGGAAAGATCAGAACAGCAGGTTTGGACTATTTGGAAACTGTGACATGTCTACTTAGACCTATTCTGATAAAGTTTCTAACACTCGAAGTGTCCTAAACGAACATGATTATGTCTGATAGGTAAACCTAGAATGTTTCATGACATCTCTTACTTTTGCTATAGGTCAATATAAAGAAATAAACGGAAATAAGTGGGTCGGTGTTCTCATATCTATTTGCATATAATGGATATGACCTTGTTATCCTTATTTAGACCCCTGGGTACAAATGTTTTAAGCTGGTACATCCACCTGAGCTCCTGTTTGTTTATTCTGTTTATAAAATCTCCCCCTCTCCAGTTGGGTTGTATTTCTTCTATCCCTATGAATCTTAGTGATTTAAGATCACTGTTGTGAAATTCCTTGAAATGTTTTGACAAGTTATGGTCTTCTAGGCCTTTCTTTATATTTCGTATGTGTTCGTTAATGCGGATTTTCAATGGTCTTATAGTGCGGCCTATATATTGTTTCTCACATCTGCATTCGAGTAAATAAATTAGTCTCTTGCTGGTACATGTAAGTCTGTCTTTTATTTCGTATGTAGTACCCGTGTGATGTGATTTAAAAGTATTTGTGGATTTCGTATTACATTTCGTAATGTTCATACACCCAGGGCAATTTCCGCAGTAAAGAATCCGTTTTTCGGTCTATCGTTACTTATGGTGGTTTGTCGTATGGTGGTAGGAGCAATGTGATTGTGTACTAGCTTGGATCTAAGATCTGGTGCTTTCCTATATACAATATTGGGAAAGGGGGACAGGTGGTCCGCCAGTGTCTCGTCTTCTAGTAGTATAGGCCAATGCTTCTTTATAATCCTTTGTATGTCCTTGTATTGTTTAGAAAAATTGGTTATAAAAAGAACCCTATTTTCTTCTTGGGTATTCACTTTCTCTTTATATTGTAGAAGTGTCATTTGATTTATGTATTATATTCATAATGCTAAATTGTTATTTCAAACAGCAGACAATTGTACAGGTGCCTACGTGTTGTGTTTGCTTCTCAAAGAGCAAGAACAAACCATATGTGAAAATGCATAAAAACACGTTTCATTTGTGTTTAACATGGTTTGCCTATGGTTGACATGCACTTCATATGTTCTAATGTGTTTGTGAATGTGTCCACATGGGGCTCTTCTCAGCATGTACAATCTCCTCCAGTATATAAATTATTTAAAAATCAGACAGCAGGACCCAACCTCAAATTCCTCAGTCAGCCCCTGAGCAACTTGGGATGGTCCCCACTAAAATAGGAGCCCATTTCATAGTGGAAACCAGAACCAGACAGGATAGCACATGGTTGGAGCCTCTAATGTAGGAGGATGGCTGTAAGAGTAACAGTGTGCCTGCCCTATTTGAAGAAACTGAGCTATAATTCTCCTCCGTTCACTCCTGGGTTCTGAGTACTGGGGTCCCAGGGAAATGGAAATTAGGAATATACAGTATTACACCTGGAGAGGCAGTTTAGCCACTTTAGGGCCAAATTCAATTAGTGACGGAATCGGAAGTTTTCGGGGGAAAATTGCAAAAACGGACGTTTTTTGCAAAAAAAATAGGCGAAAACGGGGGATGCGAAAAAGTTAGGAAATTGCATCTGTACCCCAAAAAACAGCTATCGTACATTGGAAAATAATTTATAAGTGTATTACTGCCCATAATAAAAGTATTTATGGTACTTAAATTGTGTCAGTTGGCGGTAACAAATTCTAGAAAAAAAAATTTTTCCCCAGGAAAATTACTGTTCCACGTAAATTGGGGGTATGTTAAGATGGGTGCAAGTAAATTTTCGGTTTCGTAAAAGCGCAATTTTAAATACCGTTAAAAGAGCACCATCTGCGGCCACGTGCCATGTTTAAAACACTTGACGCATCCATACTGCCCCCTGAAAAACCAGACCCAATATGTTAAACCCATTTTTGACTATTTTATTCTCCAAAAATGTGATCGTTTTTTTTTGTCAAATTCCGCAACTTTAAAAAAAAAGTTTTTTGTACTTTATCATAAGGGGGAATGTCCTGGTGCTGGCTGCCCCGCCCCTCTGTGTAACATACTGTAATGATGTCATGCGCTCAGGGGGTGGGGCCAGCACAGGCACATTGACGCCCTTTATGGTGCTGGATGATGACAGTTTAGTTTACTCAATGAAAAACTGAAATGGGGTTTACAGAATTTATAACCTGGTCATTTACTACTAAAGGTGCATACACACACAACAATTTTTTGAACGATTATCGATAACGATTTCATTTATCGCTCAATCGTTGAAAAAATCGTTCACTTTCTGAGTTAAAACGATGAACGATTATCGTTCATGCGCGTTCCCGTTAGAGATGAGCGGTTCGGATTCTGTGGAATCCGAACCGCTCCGAACATAGGGGATCCGAGTCCACCCGAACGCTGTTCGAGTGTTCCCTGCCTGACTCGGATCCCTGTTCGGGGCCAAACGGCGGCCGTCTGATGTCGGATTCTCGCTAGAGAATCCGACATCAGGGCTCCTATTGTGTAGGGCAGACCGCTGTGATAGCACTCTGCCCTACACAGAACAAACACACAGCCGCCAGCGGCAGCTGTGTGTTTGGTACAGCAGCCAATGAGAGTCACACAGATTCTCATTGGCTGCTGCACGGATGGGAGCTCCGTCTTCTGCCTCCCTCCTCAGCACGTGGCAGCAGAGAGGACGGCGTGGGAGCGGGGATTCAGGTAAGTTTTTTTTTTTTACGTGTGTAAGGGCTGGGGGCGCTACTGGGGGGGTCTGCTACTGGGAGTGCGGGGGGGCCATACTACTGGGGGGGGTCTGCTACTGGGGGGGTCTGCTACTGGGGGTGCGGGGGGGCCATACTCCTGGGGGGGGCTGCTACTGTGGGGGTCTGCTACTGGGGGGCCTACTACTGGGGGGGCCTGCTACTGGGGCAGCCTACTACTGGGGGGGCCTGCTACTGGGGCATACTACTGGGAGCCTGCTAATGGGGGGCATACTACTGGGGGGGCATACTACTGGGGTGCATTCTACTTGGGGGCATACTACTACTGGGGGCACTGCATAGGGGCATTGTGTAAGGGACTGCATAGGGGGCACCACTGCTACTAAGGGGACTGCATAGGGGACACCACTGCTGGGGGCTGTAGAATTTGTAAATAAACCATTTAATACATTCCTGCCTATAAACCTGTAAGATTCACCTGCCTAGAACCTCTAAGACAAAACCTGCCTATACCTTCTAAAACCACAAGATGTTGCTAATTAGCGCTGTGTTTGATTATACCATTAATGAAATACTGAGACAGTTGAATAGCGGTCCAACGCGCTAAAGATTATTATTCAGGTAAAAGTACAGATGTTACAACGCTATGATCTAATAATGAGCGCAAATAAATTGTACAAACATTAGGTCATAAGGTACAGTTAATATACATGAAATGGTTATTAAAGATCAAAATACAATGAGCAATATGAGACAGAGAGACAGAGGACAGTGAGACAGAGAACAGAGAGAGAAAGAGAGACACATCAAAATACAATGAGAGAGATATCAATGTCTGCTGAGAGCACATGTTCAAGATGGCTGGTGATGGTGTGTGTGTGTGTGTGAGTTATGCTTCCTGCCCTATTGTCCAAACCGCATGGTCTACAGACAAACTCCATTATGAAGCTACCTGCCCTATTGTCCAAACCGCATGGTCTACAGACAAACTCCATTATGAAGAAAACCCACATTAAGTTGTAACTCTGTAAATCATACATCCATCAATGATCACAATTATAATAAAGACAATATACCTATCTGACCCATACAACACCATAACTGGGTAGAATTATAATTTCCTATGTTCACCCCACATGGAGGTAGCCATCTCTAATAAACTGCAGACAATATACCTATCTGACCCATACGGCAATTACTTATGACCATTCAAAGCTGTTATTAATTCAACTTCCATAATATAACACTGATACCACCCTATGATTACATTCATGAGTATACAACACATACCAAGCCTATCTCTCCCAAGCAGAGATATTGTTCAAGCACATGGGAAGGCCCTAACACAGCTCACCAGAGGATCTCAATCAACCAGCATCAATCATTTACAAATATTACAAAAACTCCATAATCAATCCCTTTCCTGCATGCTGATAACAAACTATTGTACCCTACAGTGTAGATGAAAAGTACAGATTAGATAACATTATATCATCCACTGTATGCTAACACAGACTCATGAATATCCTTAGCAAACTACAAACCACAAACAACGCTAAGCTAATAACAGATTAACACCAAAAATAGCTACAGACACCCAAATAGGCTAAATATTGCACAATTTATACTTAGCTATAACCCAGGGGAACTGAGACCCATTTTCCGTTGTCTTGTGAGGGAGGGAACCTCTCTCTTCCGAATCTGCAAGTGTGTCTGCTGGCCTGTGTGTTCTCAGAATGTGCATGCTATGTTCCCACCCCCTTTCACCTGTGAGGTCATCAGAAAGGGAGTATCCTTCTGGTTACCTGAAACTACTGCTAATTAGGTTCTAGTTCCAGTTAGCTATCTCTATTGATTAGACTGGAATAACCAGTCCTTTGGACAAAAATGTAAACAAGCCTACACAATGTCATTGTCTTTTGGTAAGGGTTAGAAATCTGTTACAGGGCATTTATTGGACAATTTCAAATGGATACGAAAGGTCTCCAACCTCCCTTTGCATCCCCCACATGCAAATCTAAGCTGCTATGGCTTACAACATTTCAAATAGTTATTCTCTCTAACATTCATATTTCATAGCCGCATGTTCTGATCTTCATATTGATGTCACCGGAACGCTGTGGAAACAGAGTAGATCAGTACTTTTCCAAACACAGTCCAATTGTCATTTACTAAGCCATAGTTACAGAAAACAATCATTTCTTTATATACTGACATTGCGTTTAAACCAAGTAATAATTATCCTTTTTGCGTTACGGGACCATTGCTTTTAAATGTATGTATGCGGGGAAAACACCTCTGCCTTGCTGTTGCTCAAATATGTCTGTGGTGATTTTAATGTGTTGGAAAGTTATTTTATGTATTCTGAACACTGTCGGTATGTGTTTGGGGAAGATTGTTAAAAAGCTGTTCGTGCTACTTTTAGCAACTTTGCACTGTGGTTTGTGTACTATGTATTTTTGACAAAATGGCGCTTGTGTAAGCTTTCTTTTCTAAAATGGAGTCTTGCTGCCATTCACAAGATGGCGTCGTGCAGGTTTTCCTGATTGCAAACAGATTCTGTCTTACCCAATTATCCGGTTTCGACAGGGCATTGTGTAAGGGACACCACTGCTGGGGGCATTGTGTAAGGGACACCACTACTGTGGGCATTGTGTAAAAGGGGCACTACTGTGGGCATTGTGTAAAAGGGTCACTAATGTGGGCATTGTGTAAAAGGGGCACTACTGTGTGTCGTAACATAAGAGACACTACTTTATGGTGTAATGTGAATCAGGCCCTATGTGCGGTGTAATGTGAATAAGATTGTGCACTGTGACTCCTTGGGCCGTAGCCCACTATGTAAACAAGTACTGTGATTCTGCTGGCCGTACCCCACTGGGTGGGTGCACTACTTTTCATTTCTGCCGCTGCTGTGTGGCAATGTGTCATAGATGTGCTTTATACTGTGTCATTGTGCCGCTGCTTTGTCGCTTAGTAACCATGTTGAAAACAATATTATAAGCTGTTAGGTGGTCTAAATTGACTGGAAATTAATGTTATTGAGGTTAATAATGCTCTAGGAAGAAAAAAAATACCAATTTATGTGATTTTAGCTTTTTTTGTCAATTTTTGTAAAAAAATCCAAATCCAAATCCAAATCCAAATCCAAAGCCAGTCACTGCAGTTTGGCAAATCCAAATCCAAATCCAAAGCCGGACGACGAATTAGAACCAAATCCAAATCCGGCAAAAATAGTCCGGCGCACATCCCTAGTTCACGTTTGTAGTTTGTAGTTCAGTCAGACTGACCAACTCAACGATTTTCAGTAAGGGAATATGCAAAAAATTGTTTATAGATCAAAAAAATTGTTCATTACATTTATTGGTGCGTACACACTAGACGATATGCTCCCTGAGCGATATCGTCTAGTGTGTCCCCGGCAGGGTATGCTCAATGTCGTTCATGACATTGAGCACACCCGCTGAACGATATCATTAACGATAACGTTCAGCGCCGGGCTCTCTCCCCCATTCCCCAACATGCAGCAACCTAACGACATCGTTAACCCGATGAACGATGATGACGAACGACCCACGGGAACGCGCGTCGTCATTTTCGTTAATCGTTTATGTGTTGAAAATGGACGATAAAGTGGCCGACTGAACGATAACGATATCGTTATCATTCAGTCGTCCACTTTAATCGCCCAGTGTGTACGCACCATTAGTAAATGAACGATTTTAGTAATGTATGTGTGTATGCAGCTTAACATATGAAATTGAGTGTTGTTTATTTGAGACAAACCCTATCAGTTGTGGGACCATTCCCTTAATAATTTGGCAGCAAGACTGCACAGTCTATTTTCAGCACTTCTGTTTGTATATGATGACTGGTACAGTATATTATCCTGGGACTTTTAGTGCCTCATTGTTTCAAGTAAATTGTATATATTTCTGTTTGAATGTTAGAACAATTGTTGGGACAATAAGTTCCAATCTAGAATCTAGATTGATACTACTGGCAACTAGGAAGATAAAAGATGGTTAAATGAAAAGGTTTGCTGTATTTTTAATTAAAAGTAATTTTTAGTTCATTCCATATTCTGTGTACAGATGTGTCCTTATACACTGTGGCTTCAGTGGCGCCAAAAAGCCCCTCTTGGCGCGCTATGTCCTGAGCAAACCAGCTGCGCCGATGATCTGTTTTGCTTAAAATGTGTTTTTTGTTTGCAGAAATAAAGCAACTGGGAGCGACAAAATTACTCTGCGAGATGACACTGATCAATTTGTAGATGCGACATTTGTACATCAGTGTGCGACTTAGGGCCGTATTCAATTAGAGGCAAATAGCCGTTCTCCGATAAATAGTATCGCCGATCACAGCTTTTCGCATGGTCGGAAATTATCTCCGTATTCAATTCCAGCCGCTTTTCGCCTACGAGGAAAGTCAATACAATGTAATAGGTGAAAAAGATTTGCCTCAGAATAGCAGGTAAAAAGAAGTGCGATTTTTTTATTTTGGGGTGCAAAGGTGAGGAAACCACTCAGAACCCTTGGGACAGCCCCCAAAGGACAACTGCGTCAAAAAATCCCAGGAAAAAACTTAAGAACACCCAAAAAAGTGCTTTCATTTTGGGGGTGAAAAAGCACAAAATGGGGGGACAAGCATAAAAACTAGCGAAATAGACTTTTGGGGGGATTGCAAGGATGGGCCAGGGTTTTTTATGATTGCAGGTGCTTTTCAAGTTTTTTAATACTTCACTTTAGAGACTTTAAATTTGACATGACTACCGGTACTTATTTTCACACAATAATACTCCTTAATGCCATTCTTCACCACTTGTGCAAAGACGCTAATTAGAAGCTATTGAAACAGCTTAAGTACCCCAAACAGTTTTATTAGGGCTATTCGGACACATCTACATTGATCCCCAATGCTAGTGCATCTTTTTTGGGTGGGTGTAGGCTGATTTACCCAATTCTGACAGAACTTTTCGCCTGTTTTGAATTCGCCGCTTGCCGTTTTCACCTGGTTTGTAATTGAATAGGGCGAATAGCGTGGACACGCACGATAAGTGTCTGCATCCAAAACACGCGATGTCGGGGAAAAGTCTGACAGGCTAAACTTTTCCGCGGGTGCAGAACTAATTGAATACGGCCCACAGTCTGAATCTGTGTACGATGTGATGTGGTGTAGCGGGTGCGACTTTTTCTCAGGCGAGTTTCGTTGTGCTTCATCTGAGACTTTGTACTAATTCCTGTGCGGTTAAAGTCACAGCCCGGCGTCTGTAGTACACTGTGAGTGGTGTTTCGCTACGTCTGCAATGCAAATAATATGCAAAATGTAAAGAAAAAGACGGTACGCTACTCCTCTCTGCGCAGCTCATTTGCGCCGGGCTTCTTGTGCCATATGGAGTATAGACGTTAGGTTTATGAGGACATATTTGTATTTCGTCATTCTGCTATTTAATCTACATTGTTTATGTGGTTTCTAGATAAGCGCTGTCACACTATTTATAATTGTTGTCATTCCCTAGAACATACTGTACATAACGACATTTGTTTGAAAATTTTAATTGCATACAACACTTCTCGATAGCTATATTCAACAATGTATTCTTAAATAAAAATATTTATCTCTTCTTATCCCAACATAATCTACTGAGATTTCAGAACAGGTTGAGTCTCCGATATCCAAAGTGCTTCGGACCAGGGGTATTTTGGGTAACTGAATATTCCGTATTTTGGAATATTTGCATATCATAATGAAATATCTTGGGAATGGGACTCAAATATACACACAGAATGCATTTATGTGTTATATACACCTTATACACACTGCCTGCCGGTAATTTTATACAATATTGTCAATAATTTTGTGACTCAAACAAAGTTTGTGTACCTACATGAAATTCAGTTATGTTTCAAATACACCTTATACACACAGCCTGAAGGTAATTTATACAATATTTTTAATAATTTGTGTACATTGAACCATCAAAAATCAAAGGTTTCACTATCTCAATCATGCCAAAAAAAATCCGTATTTCGGAATATTCCGTATTTCGGAATATTTGGATATGGGAGACTCAAATTGTACTTAGCTGTTAAAGGGACTTTTATTGTTTTTTTTTGTGTATGATTTTATTTCATCGCGCTATTAACTAGCGTGATGAAATAATATTTCTGTTGATATGTACTAAAGTTGCCTATAAACCAATATTAAAAAGCAGTGGACATTCATTTAATAGTTCTGTATATTTAGATTAGGGGTATGTTCTCAGAAAAGAGGGGGATACGATAAACAAAATGATAAAAGAATCACAGACATAACTTGATGGCCGTGTAAAGACAACCTCTGTACATCAAGAAGTGCTATATATATATATAAAATGTTATTGCTGTGTACTATTTGTTGTTTGTGTATTATTTTGTTTTTAGGTATAATAAAGATAGCTCATCTATATGCTGCAACAATGTAACCAAACCATATTCCTGGCAAATATAGGTTATAATCAGTGACAGATTTTACCTTGGGGCTGCAGGGCTGCAACCCCCCCAGTAAAACCAGCCACTTCAGTGAGCCAGTGCAGTCCGTGACTGCAGTGGCTACATTGTGGCTGGAGGTGGCTTCCCATTGGAAGTACCATCTGCCAGTCACGCTGTGAGGATTCAGGGTTCTCTCAATCACCCAGACACCGAGCAGATGAAAGCAAAGTGATGAATTATTTTTCATGGCACAACAGGAATAGGTAATATGCAATGGTAAAGGGGTAAATAATTGCGAACAGGCAATACGCAGGTAACAGTCCAGATTGATGCAGTCCCAGCAGGGTATAAAGTCCCAGTCTAATAGAGCAGGAAGCTCACTACTGACATCCCTCCTGATGTCAGTAGGGCCACCCCCAAACAGCAGGCATTCCTTCGGGAACGCCTCCATTTGGCCAGCCACCCCCCCACCCGCCTACAAAACGGAGCGAGCTGTCGATCAACATAAACAGCCGCCCCTTTTGTAGCCAGCCCCGGAGTGAGAGAATTTGTCTCTCGCTCTGGTGCTTGCACATGCAGAGTGCGCACGTGGTGCGTGCGCAGTGCCCCACTATCGACCCGCTTGCGAGCACATAGCACTTGCAAGCGGGTCTGAATGAGGGCCCTAGTCCCCACTCTCAGGTTCATTTTAGCTTTACATTTTTCAACATTGCAAAAAATCTTTGTCCCAAAGTATAACATGGCCACATGTAGGTTTGGACTCATCCTGACGCTGCTCGAAAACAGTATGTTCTACTGCTGGGGAGATGCCACAGCCTCCCTCTCCATCCACGACAAACCCCAAATTTGGATAATCCCTTCCTTCTAACAACAACCACAGCGCAAGAAAGAAACTACAGGAGAGCAATCATTACCAGCAAAAGTACCACAATCATTAACGGCAAAGTACCGATTTACAGTTACACAGCTAAGGGGGGCTGAGCCAGGCAGCACAATAGATCAACTGTCAATTTCTTATACCAGGAAAGCATCAAAGGGTCTGATTCAGCAGTGTACGCAATTGCAACCAGAGCTACAACTTTGTACGGAACGCAGATGTGAAAATATGGTAACGCTTGCCAAAGCACAGCCAGCATAGGGACGCCTACTGCTGCTTTCTCATATCCATCCAACCTCGCTTTTCTGTGTATACATCGGTACCATTGATGCACATCTTCCCGTCACGTAGCATGTACACCAGGTCTGACCAGCCGCAGAAACTGCAAGACCTGTCGCACGCAGCAGGCAATCACGGTGGCTAATTTATGCATGCCCATGAAACGGCGTTCAAACGGACAGACACGCCTGCCCCTCCCATCACCACCCCCCAAATGCAGACAGCTTGTCAATCACTTTGCGATGGATTCCTTTGTGCATCCATAATAGCAGTGCGATTGCTGTGCACCCACAGTGCGGCTTGTACACATGCGCAATGGCAAACAATCGCTCGACTGCGCCCGTAATTGCTATTCCGTGCACTGCTGAATGAGGCCCAGAAATCATTATCTGCGTTAAAAAAGACCAGTAACAGGTAATCAGCCCCTTTAACAACAAAGTACCTTTTATTCTTACTTTAACCAGAAAATCTAATTTTCAATATTGTTTCATCTGTTATAATTATTATAATTTTTTTTAATTATTATTATTACAATATGATTTTTATAACACCTTTTATCACTTTATGCCTTAATCAAATATTCACTTTACATGCGCACCACTTTCGTACGCATCACTGTGTGTGTTTCTGATTGTCATTAACTCCGATGTCTCTAAGTATTTCTAAAATGTTTATAAATCTTTAGGCATTCAACTTACATTATAGAAGTTTGCTTTGATCAACCACAGCTCAGATACTACAGTCAAATTCTTTTTTATTTTTCCTTTTGACTGTTTAATGTTTCCTACACATCCGCGTTCCTGTATTTCCCTACCTTCTCATTTACATCACTAGAAGTCTGTGGCTCTAACTAGGGGTGGGCAATAAGCCCCCCCCCAGCTGTTGTAGAACTAGACATCCCAGCATGCCCTGCCACAGTTTTGTTTTTTGGCCATGCTAAAACTGTTGCAAGGCATGCTGGGATTTGTAGTTTAACGACAGCTGGAGTGCCGCTTATTGTCCAACCCTGCAACGCTGCCCAGATATAGATTGGCACTGACATACAGTACACTGGCTTATTTTTTTATTTTTTTAAAATTGATAATACTGTAGTTATGAAAGTACCGTACGTCAGTCATGTGCAAGAGATTAAGCGTTGAGAGGAGGATGAGTATTATACTCACCATGAGTACATGTGGCAAGTGTTAAGGGGGGGAAAGTGGACTCAGCTTACAAACAACTCACTAAGCAATCTTTATTGGTAGTTCAATACTTATCAAAGCTTAATGAATTCTTGCAATCACTAGACCATGCTGTATTTTGTTGTACTAAATTAGTCCACCAGTGCTATTAGGCGTTACTGTAAACAATTGGTGAATTTGCTATTTTTACTACGGTACATTGACGTTTCCATGAATGACCTGTTGTGAACTTTGCTAAGACTGTATTTATGGACAGTTAGCAGAGACTCTTGGTTTGATTCAGTGGAGCACGGTATTGCAGCCGCAACTGCATCTCGTGCCGCAGCATAGCTGAGTCTTTAGGTTAATGCCACAGCCAATGGGATTCATTCAGATACGTCCATTGCCTGTGGCGCAAATCCGTTGCTGTGCGCATTAAGATGCATCATTGGCTACACGTACCATTGAACATTGCACTAACCCTATGGAGGCGCAGAATCTCTATCTGAATATGGACGCTGAAATCAATGCATAAGATTTAGTCGCCGACCAGAATGAAAAGCTCAGAATAGAAAATAATTTTCTCTTATGCAAATTATACAGCCATAAAAGTAATTTCCATGCAGTCAATTAAAAAAAATTACTCTTCTTTTTATAGAGTGTTACATTTTTGTATCCTATGCTGCATTTGAAATGAAAAGTGATACAGGGCCTGATTCAGCTTGGATCGCAGTTGCTGATATGTACGTAATCGGTCTTGATTGTTGCGTACTGCGCATGCATCACAGTGCGCATGCGCGAACTCACCATTGTGAACGCACGGACTCCACGCAGGGCATTAGCAGATTGATTGACGGGCAGAGAGCATTTGGGGGTGGTAAAGGGGAAACGCAGGCATGCCTGTGCGTTTGAACGCCGTTGCATGGGCATGCATAAAATAGCCTGAGCATGCCACGTGACCTGGGAAGTTAGCAATTTGTGAGTAAGGTCTGACTTGCTGCAATGGTGGGTGTGGGTTCGATTTCCATCAATGTGTCCGATGTTTGGCCTGGTTTGGGCGATGTTATGAATGTGAGCGTAGGCAGAGAGTGTGTGTATGTTAGCCGTGCGACAGCATTGCGAATGCAGCATTTGCATATATTCGTCTAAGACCTACCTACAGAATTGCACACAAGTTAGCAACTGCAAGCTATAGATTGTAAGCTTGCGAGCAGGGCCTTCCTACCTATATATCTGTCTGTTATTACCGAGTTTTGTTCTATTAATGTTTCCAATTGTAAAGCGCAACGGAATATGCTGCTCTATATAAGAAACTGTTAATAAATAAATCCAAGCTGAATCAGGCCCACAGGTGGGGAGATGTATCAAACCTTCTAAAGAGCACATGTAAAATTTGCCCATAGCAACCAATCATCTTCTATAAATTTATAAAGTAAATTATATAAAATAATAGCTAAATGATGATTGGTTGTCATCTGAAGCTTCCCCACCTGTCCTCTTTATAAGGTTTGATACATCTCCCCCTGTGAAACTATGACTAAAGTATAAAGTTTTGAAAACATGTATGTTCTCAAGAAAAAACAATTAGATTTCTGTGCTGGATACAATATATTGTGTGATGTTGAAACTAAAAATCCCATGCAAATTAGCATTACTATTTGATCTGGGATTCGGAAATGCGTCACCAAGCACTGGAAGTTGGGATGATCAGGAAGGCTGGACTACTCTTCCCAAAATGTAGGAGTCTCCCGTACATTTAGGAAGAACAGTAAATACGATATAAGACAGAAACTAAGCAGTAGGGTAGAAGAGTGAAAGATTAAAGGGGGTTATCCTAAAGTGGTAGCGGGTTGGGCTTTGATGTGATGCTTTGTTTTTAGACATGTTCATTTTTGGGGGGTATAAACCAGCCTGCAAAACCAGGAGCGGATTAAGATTGTTTAAATTAAAAAACTTGGAGTGGGCATGTACCTTGAAATGTCCTTGGTGCACTTACAGAGATAAAGAAACACCGAGGGTCTGCAATTATTACTGGTCCTACTGTAAATGACTCTAGCTGTCTGTTACTCTTAGTAACTCTTAGTGATTTTTCACTTCACAATTTTGATAATTTATTAAGGCATTTATTCAGCAGACGTACTATGAATTTCTCCTCCCCTCTCCTACCCTGGAGACAGGCCTGCCTGTGTTTTAGACCAACCAATACATTTACCCAAAATGGACCTTGAAGCCTGGACAAAAATGTTGAAGCAAAGTAATATAATAAAAAATATGCTGCATACACACTAGATGAAATATGCAGCTATATCGTCATCGGCGAGCCCGGTGGAGATGCTGGCAATGGCAAGTGTATACACGCTTGCTGATGCTGACCAGCGACGAACGACAGCGTGGGGGGGGAGCGGGGCAATGCTGAATTCAGCAGCATGGCATCGTTTACGATATCCCCAGATTGGGCTACTTTTACAGCCGACTGGGGATATCATAAATGACCAGTAGGAGCGCGCATTGCTGGTCACATCACTGGTCCCCACAGTGCCATCAAAGGACTGCCAAACTACCAAGCCTACCAAGGTAAGCAACCTGTCTCCCTGGAACAGCTTTGACATAATGGATGTAAAAGACATTGCTAAAATGATCAGAATGTTGCGACCCACCACCTGTGATCTGGACCCTGCCTCAACCAAGCTTCTCATAGGGTGTATAGACATTATTGGCCCTGTAATTGCAAAAATAGTTTGCTTTTTGCAAATAGCCATTTTTCCAGAACCACCAAAGGAAGCAATTGTTAGACCACTTCTTAAAAAACCTAATTTAGACCCCGACTGCATGACCAACTATAGACCAGTATCAAACCTTCCTTTTCTAGGAAAGGTCATTGAGAAAGTGGTGGCAATGCAACTGAAAACCCGCCTGTCTACCCATGATATTTATGATCCATTCCAGTCAGGATTCAGGAGAAGACATAGCACTGAAACAGCCCCGGTATGTGTGCTTAATGATCTTCTGATGGCAAGAGACAGAGGTGATCGTTCAATCTTAATCCTTCTGGATCTCTCAGCAGCATTTGATACTGTTGACCATGGGATTCTAATTGAGCGCCTGAAAAATTTCTGTGGACTGGATGGCACAGTCCTTAGCTGTTTCAAATAATTTTTCACTGGCAGGTCACAGAGAGTTTCTTCTGGAGTAAACTCTTCATCACCAGTGCCACTTCCATGTGGTATCCCACAGGGTTCTATACTATATCCCATGCTTTTTGCAGTATACATGCTACCATTGGGTGAAATAATCAGATGTCATGGCCTGGTCTACCACTGCTATGCAGATGATACACAACTGTACCTGTCCTTTGCTCCAGGTAAAAAGGACCCAATAACAACCCTAAATGGCTGCCTAGCTGAGCTTCAGGAGTGATTGAGTGCCAGTTGGCTGCGACTGAACCCTGATAAAACAGAGGTCCTTATGATAGGTCACAGGACAGAGCTACAGCGTAGCCAACCAACAGGACTTAGGCTTGGGGGTTCAGAATTACAAAACACTAAACATGTGCAGAATCTTGCTGTTGTCCTGGATAGTGGCTTGATACTTAAACATCAGGTATCAGCCACAATCAAATCATCATCCATTCATCTGAGGAACATAGCCAGAATCAAGCACTTAATTCCCTCAGAAGATCTGCCTAAAGTCATACATGCATTTATATCATCACGCCTAGACTGCTGCAATGCCCTTGGACTCCCAGCAAAATAATTGCACTGCTTGCAGATGGTACAAAATGCAGCTGCCAGGCTATTAACCAACCAGCCACATTCCAGCCACATAACACCCATTCTCTACTCCCTTCACTGGCTGCCTGTCAGATGGCGAATTGTTTTCAAGATCGGCTTACTAACTTACAAAGCCCTACATCACCATGGCCCAGGGTACCTGAAGCAGCTTCTGATTCCTTACAGACCCACTCGATTACTGCGATCCGTTGACGAAGGACTATTAACAGTATCTAGAATATCACTGAATTTGTCTGGGGGTCGAGCTTTCAGTTTTGTGGCTCCAACCTTTTGGAACTCACTTCCCCGCACAGTTCGAGAGGCCTCTACTCTAGAATCCTTCAAAAATAGACTCAAGACTCACCTATTCACCCAAGCATTTCACTAATGTCCCTTGTTTAAGCTTATTTTGTATTTTGTACTGTAATTGTAAAGCACTTTGAGTCCTTCAGGAGAAAAGCGCTATATAAATAAAATTATTATTATTATTATTTTAGCATACACACTTGCCGATATTGTGAACGATTGAACGATAACGATATCGTTATCATTCAAAATATAGCCGGCTTTAGCCTTAATCTGCATTGCCCGAACACAGCTAAATTTACCCTGGACCCAACCTTAATCCAACTCTTTCTACAAACTAAACCCTCACACAAAGGGGGAAATGTATCAAGCAATGGAGAAGGATAAAGTGGAGAAGTTGTCCTAAGCTACCAATCAGCTTCTGTCGTTTATCTAGCACAGACTATGGAATTACAGTTAGAAGCTGATTGGTTGCCTTTGACATCTCTCTATCTCTCTCCAAGGTTTGTTACATCTCCATTATAGACACTTGAATTGTTTGTAAGTGGTTCTCTATCCAGTTACCGATTGAAAAGTTACCAATACTTGTGAGCTAACTTCGAGCAAAGGGGAACAGGGCAAGTAGTTTGAAGCTAAACAACTTTATTCAGTCCTAATTGGCTGCTTACATTGCTCCTGTATAGTATTTATATGTTTTGTAAACAAACAGCAAATTTGAGCTTCAAACTTGAATACTTGAAGGTACCCAATGGTGTTTTAGCACTACGTCTGACTTTTCTTTTAATATGATCTGTTTTAGTTTTCCATTAAAGATGACAAACTAAATATTTCCTTTAGATTTAAAATTTTCAAGAATTCCCTGTACTTTGCTGTTAACTGGCCTTGTCGTAAAGAGACTACCTGGGACTAGCTGTTATTGTTCTTTTATAATGCAGATAATAATCTCTGTTGTGTTCCTGGGAGAAGAAAATTGCAGTTGATCCGTTGCGCTGCCTGACTCTGCCCCCCCTTAGCGGTGTAACTGTAAATCGTTACTTTGCTGTTAAAGTTTGTGGTACTTTTGCTGCTAATGATTGCTCTCCTGTAGGTTTTTTTTTTGTGCTGTAGTTGTTAGAAGGAAAAGATGATCAAAATATGGAGTTTGTCCTAGACAGAGAGGAAATCTGTGTGACCCAAGGCCTCATATGGCTCATGTTACCTATTTTTCTAAGTATTTTTAATTGTGTATGCAGGTAGGAGCAGAAGCATATTCTTCTGCTGGTGGCAGTTACCAGGTTTAGTTAACCACACCTGCTGAAATAACCTGTAAAAGTCACGGACGGCGATTCTCAGATTGGTGTATCTGGAGGGTCGGCCCACAGGTCCGTGACTCTGAGGGTGGGGACTTGGTTTGAGGGCAGCCACATCCTGGGAAAAAAATGCTTTGGAAGCCATCCTTTGCACAATACCTCAACTCAAGGCATTATATATTACTGAGCACTACTTAGTATTTTTCTAAATACAAATTTAAAAGCTACAAACCAAAATGTTATGCATGTTGGACATCATGCAGAGCCACTCGCAAAAAGCGAGCAATCGCTCTGAATGAGGGCGGCCACTTTTCTTTTGAAAGGCAGTCTCCTGGCCGCTCGCTAAGCTGTGGGTTACCACCCACAGCTATAGCGAGTGACTACGTGATGGTCGCGATGAGCAGGAAGCTCCCTAACAGAGCAGGAAGCTCCCTACTGACCTCACTGGTGATGTCAGTAGGGCCGCCTACAAACGGCAGGAGTTCCTTCAGGAACGCCTCCGTTTGTCCGCCCACCCACCCGACCCCGCCTACAAAATGGGGCGAGCTGTCGATCAACATCGACAGCCACCTCTTTTGTAGCGAGCCCTGGAGCGAGTGCATTTGTCACTAGCTCTGGGGTTTGCGCACGCGCAGGCCCTCACCATCGACCTGCTTGTGAGCGCATAGCACTTGCGAGTGGGTCTGAATGAGGTCCCTTGTTAGGAAGATGTTACCCCCAAAAAATACAAACAATAAAAGGTAGTCCCTTTAACAACAAAATATTTGATAGTCCAATAAGCACAAATTAAACTTTTGGCCCAAAATCACCAATAGTAGTCTAAACCAAATGTTAGGATATGTGCTCATATGTAATTATAACTTATATTTGTCAGAGACATTGATGGAGCTCATACATAAGATTTCTTTATTATACCTAAAAAAACACAAACAACAAATAGTACATACTGTATATATATATATATATATATATATATATACACAGCAAGATCATTTTAAACTTGTAGCACTTCTTAAAATACAGAGATTGTCTGTACACAGCTATCGAGTCTTTTATACTTTTGATGATCGTATACCCCTTCTTTCTGAGAACAAGTCCGAAATCTAAATATACAGAACTATTAAATCAATGTCTACTGTTTCCTTAGAACTGGTTTATAGACATCTTTGTGGTAAGCAAATAGTATGTAAAGTATCAACGAAAATATTATTAGATGTGTGTGTGTGGTCCTACTGTAGGTTCAGAGTTTTGTAATCCCTCACTGACCTATGCCCGAAGGGAGTCAGTTAACATTGGCCAAGTAGCTAATGTACTCACTTTATGTTTCTGAATGGGTATATTAAATCCTCTGTATTTGGACAGTTGATGGTGGAAGGACCATGTGGCTAAAAACCTATTAGTGAGAGACAATAACATTGGTTCCTTCCTAAAGCATTCATTGACACAGATATGTCAAACCAAGCCAAGAAACAACTAAACATACAGTGCAAATGTAGCTAGAAATAATAAGCTAATGAAAATTCAAATAGAGGAGCCACACCAACTGCCAGTGAGTCCCGGACGGCGATGTTTGGCTCCCCTATTTGAATTTTGGACTGGGCTGCAGCCCCACCTCTGGAACCTTCACTTGTAACAACATATTCCATCAGATTGACCAAGTCAAACTGGACTTAGACCCTGACACAGCACGTTCCCACTCTATCTCATGCCTGAATAAGCTTCTAGCTGTGTTGCACTTTTTGGCTACTGGTAATTTTCAGTTTATGAGTCTGGTAGAGTTTTCGGGATATCCCAGTCAACATTCTCATGGTACCTAACTCAGGTAATGGCAGCATTTCAGCCACTAATGGATACCTGCATCTGCTACCCTAGCCAGGAGTCACAGTGACATGCAATCAGGGTAACTTTTTATAGCATTGTGGGCATGCCTAATGTCCTGGGTGATATTGGCTGAACTCTCAACCGCCACTGTCTGTCACACACTTAGCATACAGTCACTGAGGGATTTACCAAACTCACTGTATCTATCTATTTAAATAATTAATACATTCAAAAACAATGTAAAATAGCAGTAAAATAGTAGAAAATCAGCAAATTAGGATATGATGAAAGAATGTCCTGTTGGATATGGTAGTACAGGTACTTGGTTAAAAAAAAAAAAAAAGCTGGTGCTAATGTTAATAGATAGGGACTAAGGCCCTGATTCAGAGCCGGATGCTCTGACAGAGCACTCGCTCTGAATCAGGGCCGGGCTATTTTTATTTAGAGCGGCCTCCTGGCCGCTCGCATAGCTGTGGGTGACCACCCACAGCTATAGTGAGCGGCCAGGAAGATGGTCATGATGGTCAAGACGATCGCAACCATCGGGCTTGCGACGAGACCCTTGTGGTAGGCAGTGATGTCAGTGGGGCCGGTCCCAAACGGAGGCATTCACATGGGAACGCCTCCGTTTGGGCAGCCACTCCCCCGGTCACTCAACATCGACAGCACGCCCCTTTGGTACGAGACCCGGAGTGACGGTTGCCCGTCACAATCCGGGTCTTGCGCATGCACTCTGGGCCACCATCAACCCGGTTGCGAGCACTCAGCGCTTGCGACCGGGTCTGAATCAGGCCCTAAGGGCCTGATTCAGAGCAGCTCGCTAGATGTGATCGCTCGCACGATGTGTATGCAAATTGCGTAGGCAGTGCTACCGCACTGGAATGCATTAGCTCGCCCAGTATTTCTTAGAAAGCGATCACATAGTGTATGCAGACACCTGCCAGCCTGTTTTAAGTAGGGGTGTGCACCGGCCACTTTTCGTGTTTTGTGTTTTGGTTATGGATCTGGATCTTTCTTCGTGTTTTGGATCTGGATTGGTTTTGCCAAAACCACCCTTCCGTGTTTTGGGTTCTGGGTTTTGTGTTTTGGATCTGTATTTTTTTTTAAAAAAGCATAAAAACAGCTAAAATCACAGAATTTGTAGGTTTTTCTGCTCCTATGCTATTATTAACCTCAATAACCTTAATTTCCACTCATTTCCAGTCTATTCTGAACACCTCACACCTCACAATAGTGTTTTTATGTCCAAAACGTTGCACCGAGGTAGCTGGATGACTATGCTAAGCGACACGAGTGGGCGGCACAAACACGTGACCCATCTAGGCGTGAAACTGCAGTGGCAGACAGGATGGCAGTTTGAAAAACTAGGCCCCAAACTGTACATAATGCAAAGAAGAAAAAGAGGTGCAAGATGGAATTGTCCTTGGGCCCTCCCACCCACCCTTATGTTGTATAAACAGGACATGCACACTTTAACAAACCAATCATTTCAGCGCCAGGGTCTGCCACACAACTGTGGCTGAAATGATTGGTTCGTTTGGGCCCCCACAAAACAAGCTGGCAATTAATGTGTCCCTGCACAAACTGGCTCTATGGAGGCAAGATGTCATCCTCATCCTCCTCATCCACCGATTCCTCACCCTCTTCAGTGTGTACATCCTCATCCTCACAAAGTATTAACTCGTCCCCACTTGAATCCACCACCACAGGTCCCTCTGTACCTTCTGGAGGCTGGTCTCCCTGGAAGAGCTGATAATTCATTTTGATGAACATCATCTTCTCCACATTCTGTGGAAGCAACCTCCTACGCCTTTCGCTGACAAGGTTCCCGGCTGCACTAAACACTCTTTCGGAGTACACACTGGAGGGGGGGCAACTCAGGTAAAATAGAGCCAGTTTGTACAGGGGCCTCCAAATTGCCTCTTTTTCCTGCCAGTACAGGTATGGACTGTCTGCCATGCCTACTTGGATGCTGTCACCGATGTAATCCTCCACCATTCTGTCAATGGTGACAGTATCATATGCAGTGACAGTAGACATGTCAGAAATTGTTGCCAGGTCCTTCAGTCCGGACCAGATGTCCAAACTTGGTCCTGCCTGCCCTGCATCACCGCCAGCGGGTTGCTTAGGATACCTAAGTTTTTTCCTGGCAGCCCCAGTTGCAGGAGAAAATGAAGAAGGAGCCGTTGACGTGTCACGTTCCGCTTCAGCTGACAGTGTGTTCACCAGCGGGTCTTTGCACCTCTGCAGGCTTGTGTCGGCCGGAAAGAGAGACACCACATAGGCTTTAAACCTAGGATCGAGCACGGTGGCCAAAACGTAGTGGTCTGATTTCAACAGATTGACCACCCTGGAATCCTGGCAAAGCGAATGAAGGGCTTCATCCACAAGTCCCACATGCCGAGCGGAATCGCTCCGTCTTAGCTCCTCCTTCACTTTCTCCAGCTGCTTCTGCAAAAGCCTGATGAGGGGAATAACCTGACTCAAGCTGGCAGTGTCTGAACTGACTTCACGTGTGGCAAGTTCGAAGGGCTGGAGAACCTTGCACAACACGGAAATCATTCTCCACTGCGCTTGAGTCAGGTGCATACCCCCTCCTTTGCCTATGTCATAGGTGGATGTATAGGCTTGTATGGCCTTTTGCTGCTCCTCCATCCTCTGAAGCATATAGAGGGTTGAGTTCCACCGCGTCACAACCTCTTGCTTCAGGTGATGGCGGGGCAGGTTCAAGAGTGTTTGCTGGCGCTCCAGTCTTCGGCACGCAGTCGCTGAATGGCGAAAGTGGCCAGAAATTTTTCGGGCCACCCAAAGCGTCTCCTGCACGCCCCTGTCGCTTTTCAGAAAATTCTGCACCACCAAGTTTATTGTGTGAGCAAAACATGGGACGTGCTGGAATTTGCCCAGATGTAATGCCCGCACAATATTGGTGGCGTTGTCAGATATCACAAATCCCCAGGAGAGTCTAAGTGGGGTAAGCCACTGGGCGATGATTTCCCTCAGTTTCTCTAAGAGGTTGTCGGCGGTGTGCCTCTTACTGAAACCGGTGATACACAGCGTAGCCTGCCTTGTAACGAGCTGGCATTTCTGAGATGCTGCTACTGGTGACGCTGCTGCTGTTGCTGCGTAAGGTGATACATCTACCCAGTGGGCTGTCACAGTCATATAGTCCTTAGTCTGCCCTGTTCCACTTGTCCACATGTCCGTGGTTAAGTGGACATTGTGTACAACGGCATTTTTCAGGACACTGAGGACACTTTTTCTGACGTTTCTGTACAGTCTCGGTATCGCCTGCCTAGTGAAGTGGAATCTAGACGGGATTTGGAACCGGGGACACACTACCTCCATCAATTGTCTAAATCCCACTGCACTAATGGCGGATACCGGACGCACGTCTAACACCAACATAGCAGTCAAGGCCTCAGTTATACGTTTTGCTTCAGGATGACTGCTGTCGTACTTCATCCTCCTCGCTAAGGACTGTTGGAGGGTCAATTGTTTAGTAAAAGTAGTGGTGTTCCTACTTCCTCTCTGGGATGATGAACGACTCCCAGCAGCAGCAACAGCAGCAGCGGCAGCAGTAGGCGTAGCAATGCAGGATCCTCCGGAGGAATCCCTGATAGGAGAGTCAGTCATGCCAGTGACATGGCCTGCAGGACTACTTCCGATCCTAACTAAGGAGGAAATTGACGAGGAGGGAGTTGACGGTGTGGTTTGCAGGCGCTTGGATACAACAGGACAACGGGATTTAGGTGTCCCTGGACTGCTTACGGTCTTAGCCAAAGTTTTTGAACTTGACAGTAACTTTTTATGAACGCGCTGCAGGTGCCGTATAAGGGAGGATGTTCCTAGGTGGTTGACGTCCCTACCCCTACTTATTTCACCTTTACATATGGTACATATGGCAAGACAGTTGTTGTCCGGATTTGGATAGAAATATTGCCAGACCAAAGAGGTGGAATGTTTGGTCTTCTGCCCAGGCATGACCGTGATGGGCTTTTTCATCCCACGGACAACAACTGTCTCCCCCGGAGCCTGATTTAAACAAACCACATCACCATCAGAATCCTCCTCGCCAACTTCCTCCTCAGCGCCAGCTACACCAGTATCCTCATCCTGTTGTACTTCAACAGTGACATCTTCAATTTGCATATCAGCAAGTGGACTGTGGGTGCTCCTTTCAGCACTTGCAGGGGGCGTGCAAATGGTGGAAAGAGCCACCTCTTCCCGTCCAGTGCTGGGAAGGTCAGGCATCGCAACCACCACCACACTTGGACTCTCCTTGGGGATTTGTGATATCTTCTTAGAAAGCACAGTTCTTCGCTGTGCTTTTGCCAGCTTAACTCTTTTGATTTTTTTAGTGGGAGGAGGGCTTCCATCGTCATGTGAAGCTGAACCACTAGTCATGAACATACTAGGGATCGACCTTAGCCGTTCCTTGCCACTCCGTGTCGTAAATGGCATATTGGCAAGTTTACGTTTCTCTTCAGCTGATTTAAATGTCTTTTTCAAGGTCATTTTCCTGAACTTTGCCATTTGGGATTGTATGTGCCCTCTACTATGACATTGGGCATCGGCCTTGGCAGACGACGTTGATGGCATGTTATCGTCTATGTCATGACTAGTGGCAGCAGCTTCAGCACTAGGAGGAAGTGGTTCTTGATCTTTCTCTATTTTATTTTTATCGGAGAAAGTTTGGTCCTCCATTTATGTTAAATCGATTTGATATATACGTGCGGCTAAACACAGAAAATAATTTTTTTTTGGGTTTGGACTGGAGTGTACTTTGTGGGTTACAGCACCCTTTAACGGTCAAGCCAGCCGGCCCTTTACTTATGACACAGGCGCACGCTTGGCACTACTTTGTTGATGCACGTGCGGCTACTGCGCACACAATTCACAAACACAGAAAATAATTTTTTTTTGGTTTGGACTGGAGTGTACTTTCGGGGGTTACAGCACCCTTTAACGGTCAAGCCAGCCGGCCCTTTACTTATGACACAGGCGCACGCTTGGCACTACTTTGTTGATGCACGTGCGGCTACTGCGCACACAATTCACAAACACAGAAAATAATTTTTTTTTTGGTTTGGACTGGAGTGTACTTTCGGGGGTTACAGCACCCTTAACGATCAAGCCAGCCGGCCCTTTACTTATGACACAGGCGCACGCTTGGCACTACTTTGTTGATGCACGTGCGGCTACTGCGCACACAATTCACAAACACAGAAAATAATTTTTTTTTGGTTTGGACTGGAGTGTACTTTCGGGGGTTACAGCACCCTTTAACGGTCAAGCCAGCCGGCCCTTTACTTATGACACAGGCGCACGCTTGGCACTACTTTGTTGATGCACGTGCGGCTACTGCGCACACAATTCACAAACACAGAAAATATTTTTTTTTTTGGTTTGGACTGGAGTGTACTTTGGGGGTTACAGCACCCTTTAACGGTCAAGCCAGCCGGCCCTTTACTTATGACACAGGCGCACGCTTGGCACTACTTTGTTGATGCACGTGCGGCTACTGCGCACACAATTCACAAACACAGAAAATAATTTTTTTTTTGGTTTGGACTGGAGTGTACTTTCGGGGGTTACAGCACCCTTAACGGTCAAGCCAGCCGGCCCTTTACTTATGACACAGGCGCACGCTTGGCACTACTTTGTTGATGCACGTGCGGCTACTGCGCACACAATTCACAAACACAGAAAATAATTTTTTTTTGGTTTGGACTGGAGTGTACTTTCGGGGGTTACAGCACCCTTTAACGGTCAAGCCAGCCGGCCCTTTACTTATGACACAGGCGCACGCTTGGCACTACTTTGTTGATGCACGTGCGGCTACTGCGCACACAATTCACAAACACAGAAAATAATTTTTTTTTTGGTTTGGACTGGAGTGTACTTTCGGGGGTTACAACACCCTTAACGGTCAAGCCAGCCGGCCCTTTACTTATGACACAGGCGCACGCTTGGCACTACTTTGTTAATGCACGTGCGGCTACTGCGCACACAATTCACAAACAGAAAATAATTTTTTTTTGGTTTGGACTGGAGTGTACTTTCGGGGGTTACAGCACCCTTTAACGGTCAAGCCAGCCGGCCCTTTACTTATGACACAGGCGCACGCTTGGCACTACTTTGTTGATGCACGTGCGGCTACTGCGCACACAATTCACAAACACAGAAAATAATTTTTTTTTTGGTTTGGACTGGAGTGTACTTTGGGGGTTACAGCACCCTTTAACGGTCAAGCCAGCCGGCCCTTTACTTATGACACAGGCGCACGCTTGGCACTACTTTGTTGATGCACGTGCGGCTACTGCGCACACAATTCACAAACACAGAAAATAATTTTTTTTTTGGTTTGGACTGGAGTGTACTTTCGGGGGTTACAGCACCCTTAACGGTCAAGCCAGCCGGCCCTTTACTTATGACACAGGTGCACGCTTGGCACTACTTTGTTGATGCACGTGCGGCTACTGCGCACACAATTCACAAACACAGAAAATAATTTTTTTTTTGGTTTGGACTGGAGTGTACTTTCGGGGGTTACAGCACCCTTAACGGTCAAGCCAGCCGGCCCTTTACTTATGACACAGGCGCACGCTTGGCACTACTTTGTTGATGCACGTGCGGCTACTGCGCACACAATTCACAAACACAGAAAATAATTTTTTTTTTGGTTTGGACTGGAGTGTACTTTCGGGGGTTACAGCACCCTTAACGGTCAAGCCAGCCGGCCCTTTACTTATGACACAGGCGCACGCTTGGCACTACTTTGTTGATGCACGTGCGGCTACTGCGCACACAATTCACAAACACAGAAAATAATTTTTTTTTGGTTTGGACTGGAGTGTACTTTCGGGGGTTACAGCACCCTTTAACGGTCAAGCCAGCCGGCCCTTTACTTATGACACAGGCGCACGCTTGGCACTACTTTGTTGATGCACGTGCGGCTACTGCGCACACAATTCACAAACACAGAAAATAATTTTTTTTTTGGTTTGGACTGGAGTGTACTTTCGGGGGTTACAGCACCCTTTAACGGTCAAGCCAGCCGGCCCTTTACTTATGACACAGGCGCACGCTTGGCACTACTGTGTTGATGCACGTGCGGCTACTGCGCACACAATTCACAAACACAGAAAATAATTTTTTTTTTGGTTTGGACTGGAGTGTACTTTCGGGGGTTACAGCACCCTTAACGGTCAAGCCAGCCGGCCCTTTACTTATGACACAGGCGCACGCTTGGCACTACTTTGTTGATGCACGTGCGGCTACTGCGCACACAATTCACAAACACAGAAAATAATTTTTTTTTTGGTTTGGACTGGAGTGTACTTTCGGGGGTTACAGCACCCTTAACGGTCAAGCCAGCCGGCCCTTTACTTATGACACAGGCGCACGCTTGGCACTACTTTGTTGATGCACGTGCGGCTACTGCGCACACAATTCACAAACACAGAAAATAATTTTTTTTTGGTTTGGACTGGAGTGTACTTTCGGGGGTTACAGCACCCTTTAACGGTCAAGCCAGCCGGCCCTTTACTTATGACACAGGCGCACGCTTGGCACTACTTTGTTGATGCACGTGCGGCTACTGCGCACACAATTCACAAACACAGAAAATATATTATATTTTTAGCACTTGGGGGGAGCACCCCTGATGGACAGAGCACCCCCTGGACAACACTACAGCACCTCTTTAGGACTGGGACACTGCACAGGACTTTGGAGTGGACACAGCCCCTATGGAGAACTGACTGCACAACACAGTCCAGCCAGCCCCTATGGACTTTGAAGTAGTGGACACAGCCCCTATTAACAACAGCAGCACAGCACAACACAGCCAGCCCCTATGGACTTTGAAGTAGTGGACAACAGCAGCACTACACTACACTACACTACACAGCCCTAACTCCCACCCTCCGTCTTCACTGTCCACAGCCGAGTGAGAAAATGGCGCCGACGTGGGTACCTTATATAGGATCCAAAACCCGCGAGACTTGGAAGGCGGGAAGATGACGTTTTGCCTCGATTTCAGAATCCGAGTCAGGCGGGAAAAGTCGAGCCTGACTCGGATCGGACTCGGATCGGGGGGGCTCGGGGGGGTTCGGATTTCAGAAATCCGAACCCGCTCACCCCTAGTTTTAAGATGCCCACTTGTGCACCTCATGTCCAGGAAGTGTATGCAAACATTGGTATATTGGATGCTATCGCAGCGCTTGACGTTGACCATACACTGCCGCAAGCACTGCGATCACTTCAGTGTAAAAACCAGCCAGGTGACGTGTACTATGATGCTGTCTTATAATTATGCACACCTCTAAAATGCCGTTGAGATGCTCAGGCACACCTGCGCTTGCAACTCCACTCCTCCGTTTTTAATGGCCAGTCCCTGTTACCACCTACAAAGGGCTTCTCCTGTCACTCACTCTGCTGGGCTGTCTATGTGCAGCGAGCATATGCATTGTGAACTTTCGCTAAGGTATGCACATACGCATACGCACAATGCATACCATCGGCAGCAGCTAGAGTATGCATCTTAGCAAGCGGGTCTGAATGAGCTCCTAACTCTCCAAACTAATATCACAAGCTAGGGGTAGAAAAGCTGTTGTATTGCTGTGCTGTATGTATACATTTATAATGAACAGGTTATGCTGTGAGACTATATATATATATATATATATATACTGTATATATATATATATATATATAAATATATATATATACTTGGCATACCTTTAAATCAGCTTGACAATATAAAATTTTCATTTGTATACAGTACTGCAGATGGGAGCTCTCTATCTAGGGTTCACTGTTAATGTGATTTTTGGTAAGAGATGGAGGAATCTGTATGGAACAAATGGTGGCCAGTCATTAAAGTTGTATAAGACTACTGTACATTGAAAGGGAGCCTGGATATAGACACTGCTGAAGTTTTGGAACTCACAATGGCTTAAAAAAAACAACACAACTGAAAGTGAAGTAGTATATCCAGTGATCCTAAAGCAGCAATGATCAACTATTGTTGAAACCTACAACTAACGCATTTCATTGCCTAGAGGCAATTTCCTCAGAGAGCAGTGAAGAGATCCTGAAACACCAAGCTTGTTAACTACACAAGCCACAACTGGATGAAAACTAATATGGCTTAGGTGCACTAGACTTTTTGGGATTACAATTTCTTGTGATGCCATTGCCTGGGCTTGCTGGAGGGGCCTGGGTCTGGCGATGCCGCCCCCCCCCCCACCCCCTTCACAGCAGCCCAGCACACACTGCTTTGTGGAGCTAATTATTTCACTTGTGATTCTGTGAAGAGACCTGGAAAATATGCCCTGTTGGGGGTCCTGAAGACCGAATTTGAGAACCTGTGTACTAGACTATAGAGAATTAATTGAGCTTACCTGATAAAAATGTAGCAAATAATTTATAGTCTGAGTGGTAAATTTACTAAGAATCGTGTATGGACGAGATTAAACTTCAGGTTCCCAAGAACACGCACAAGTTTTCCCAGACCAAACTCGCAAATTTACCAAGAAATTAATTTTTGAAAAATGTATGTTTTTCGATGGTGAATGCAAATGTGTTTTTTAGGGAAAGCACGTGCGAGACCAAACACGCATGGAAATTTTCAAAAGATGTGTGATGATAAATACGCACGAGTATGGATGTGTTTGTAAAACATGCACAAGATTACATGCATCAACCTAGAAACATGTTCTGATTGGTTGAAGCAGTCACGTGTCACGTACACACTGCCAAGCATATAAAAATGCCAGAGACAGCCCAACCTTTGAGGGTTTTGTTGGTTGGAGTTTGTAGAGGGACAGTGAGGAGTGTGTTTAGGGCTGTAGGAGAGTTTTTGGCTAGTGGAATTGATTGTTGCTTGGTGTATGGAAGTTTTGTGTTTATTTATTGTTTTGTTATTTATTTACTGTCTCATTTTTCTGTCTTGATTGTATTTTTTCTTTTGTCCTGTGTCCAGTGTTTTTTGTGTGTCTGTGAATAGTAGGAGTGGAGGTTTATGTTAGTTTTCTTTTTTATGTGTATGTTTTGTGTTTGTATAAGGAAGGTGACAGGAATATGTCCAGGGCAGAAGAGAGGCAGGGAGAGAGAGAGGTGAGAAGGTTGCTGCAAAAGAGGCCCTATTGAGCAGTACAGACAGCAGTGATGAGGCTCCTAGGCAGAGGTTCAAGACCAACATGGTCCTTGTGCAGGAGATCATGAAATCCCACACCTGCTGTTTGAAAGAAAGGCTGACAGCACATCAACCTGCCACAAGAATGCCATCAGGGCGGCGGTTGAGAGTTCAGCCAATATCACCCAGGACATTAGGCATGCCCTCAATGCTATAAAAAGTTACCCTGATTGCATGCCACTGTGACTCCTGGCTAGGGAAGCAGATGCAGGTATCCATTAGTGGCTGAAATGCTTCCATTACCTGAGTTAGGTACCATGAGAATGTTGACTGGGATATCCCGAGAACTCTACAAGTCTCATAAACTGAAAATTACCTGTAGCCAGAAAGTGCAACACAGCTAGAAGCAGGCATGAGATAGAGTGGGAACATGCTGTGTCAGGGTCTAAGTCCAGTTTGACTTGGTCAATCTGATGGAATATGTTGTTACAAGTGGAGGTTCCAGAGGTGGGGCTGCAGCGCGTTCCAAAATTCAAATAGGGGAGCAACACCAACTGCCAGTGATGTTTGGTAGCATTTGGGGTGACAGTTAGTGTGACTCCCTTATTTGAATTTTGGACCGCTCTGCAGCACCACTGGTTGTTGTGGTTCAGCCGGGACATCTGTATGACCTCGCCATCGGCCAATGTGTTTCGATTCAAATGACTCCTAAAAATACATGGCCTGAAAAGACTTTGTGATGCCTGCATTACCTCATGAGCCTAGACTTTTTCTTGCTCCTGGGTCTTTCCAGCCTGGTTGTAGAGCCTCTTAGATCCCAGACACATACGGTGAATAGCACTGGTAGTATATGCGCCCATTTTTGCTTCACACAAATCAAAGCAGCTGATTTAGCATCTTTTATAGGCATCATTATTGTGTTCACACTAATTGCAACTAGAAACAACTGTGAACACATGCAGACACTCACCTCAGGAGGTCGTCTATTTGAAAAGTCTACTTTGGTGAGAGCTTGGTAATTTCCCGTGCGAGTTTCAAGACTTGATTTTTAGTAAATTTGCATGTTGTATTGTTTCCTATGGAAAGTACCTGTGAGTTTGGCCAATGGTGATTTGGTCGTGTTGTGCGAGTTTTGATGTTCGTGTCCTGCAAGTTTGCACATGTTGCCCTTAGTAAATTTGTGAGGCTAAACTCGGACTAGAATGCAATCTCGCCAAAACATGTTTTACCCCTAAGGGTGGGTACACACTTGCACGATATCGGGCTGGTTTGCCCAAATCGGAACCACAAATCAGGCATATCATGCAGTGTGTATGCCCAACCAGGGCCGCCATTAGGGGGGGACTGCCGGGACTGTAGTCTCGGGCCCGGCCTCTGGCTGAATGGGGGGGCCCGGCCTCTGGCTGAACGGGGGGCGCTAGTACTGCTACTGCCGAGCCTGCAGCTTGAACTTTGTCCTTGAAGAGATGGGAGCCCGACTGCCGCTGCTACCGCCGGCCGACCTGGATGAAACATCATCACAGGAGGGAGCTGGAGGAGGCAGCCAGGGACCGCTCGGGCCCGCTCCTCCACCAGCTTACAGTGACAGTAGACGCCAAAACAGTGCGCGCGCGACGACGTCATGCACGCGCACTGTTTTGGAGTCTGACTGTCACTGTGTAAGCTGGAGGGCAGGGTCGATGTCGGAGCCACGGATGAAGAGGAGCAGCCGCGTTTGCAGTGCTGGGGGACCGTGTAGGAAGTAGGATCCTTCTCAATGTAAATAAGGTAAGTGAGGTGATAAAAAAAAAAGTCTTGGCGCACAGACTGTTTTTAAAAAAGGGGGGGTTGAGGTGATAAAAAAAGGCTGGGCACACATACTGTATCTAATAATGGGGGGCCGAGGTGATAAAAAAAGGCCGGGCACACATACTGTATCTAATAATGGGGGGCCGAGGTGATAAAAAAAGGCTGGGCACATATACTGTATCTAATAATGGGGGGCCGAGGTGATAAAAAAAGGCTGGGCACACATACTGTATCTAATAATAGGGGGCTGAGGTGATAAAAAAAGGCTGGGCACACATACTGTATTTAATAGCAGGGGGGAGGGGCCCTGCCTATTTTGTTAGTCCCGGGCCCCACAATTTCTGATGGCGGCCCTGTGCCCAACTGCACTCTCCTGGGTCGCATGCGATATCATGTGATTGGCTGTGTTTCACGATATCACATGCAGAGTTTAGCGAGGACAAAACCTTGTGCCCCTCGCACCCAATATTGGATTACCATGGATTTGCATGATCCCGATACCTGTGGTATCCAATTTTAAAAAAGTGGTTGCGGGGTTTTTCAGAGCTGAAAACCCTGCACCGCTTAAAAAAAGAAATTAAAACAAATTACACTTACCTGCCCGGGGGCCTCTGCGGCTCCCGGTGACCTCCCCTCCATCTTCTCACTGGGGAGAGGGCTGTTGGGAGGCTCCAGGGGCTGCAGGGAGGCACACGGACTGCTGGGAAATGTAGTTCTGTTAGCGCCAATTACGGGGGGGGCATAGTTACACTGGACACACACACCGGGGGTCACACACACACACGCACTCATACACACTTATAAACACTGACACACACTGACATACTCACCGCTGCTGCAGGAGACCGAGTCCCAACGCTGGATGCAGAAGGCAGCACTTTGGAAGGTGAGTATTACTGACTAATTCAACTAATTGGAAACTTCCAATTGCTTAATTAGCCATTAGGGGGTCTGCCGCCAGGGGTCCCAGAGCATTTCCCGACCATTTTTCCTAAAATTGTGGATTTTATGAAATATTGGTTGTGCTCTCAAGGTGCGCAAAAAATCAAAAACCCCACTCCTAATTGAATAGCAAAAATCCCGCACCTGCAGGAAAACCCAGCGGGTGCAGGATTTTTGCTATTCTCAAACCCTATTGAATATGCCCCAAGGTGTCCCTGGTTTCAATCAGTAGTCCCAAAACAGAAGTTGTTTTGCACCAGTAGTTCCGAAACTGAATCAGAGGTTATCCAAGTCTAACATAAACCTGTGATATGTACTTAATGGACAGAATTATTTCACAGCAGCAACACTTTAAGCCCTTAGCAAATAGTGACAGTTCTGATCAGCTAAGCAATTTCTTGTTTTAAATTACTGTCACCTGTACAGTAATTAGATTGCAGCATTGGCCAGTTACATGAATTTAACTGCATCTGTAATACATTTTATACAGTGATTAGAACACATACACAACTTTTAATATAAGGTACTGTAATTCATGTGGTTCCATTTATTACACGGTTTGAGAACACTACATTACATAGAAAATAAACATTTAAAAAGTAGAGCTATCATTGACTAAATACCCCAAAGATGTCATATATATTTTATTTTGTTATGTTTTTTGCCAAAACTTTATTTTTTTAGCAAACTTAGTAGAGTTCCCTTTTAATACCTTTGAGATATTCTTTCTATCGTGGCCTTTCGTTCTCAGAATGGGCTTGCTAAGAAATATTCTCCCCTGATGAACTTTGCTAAACTTTTTATTATTTATAACAAACTTTAGTTTTTACTTTCTACTCCAAGACCAAAAGGTGCATTTATTTATATATATTAGGGATGTGCGCCAACCCCCGTGTTTTGGTTTTGGATCTCCAATGGTTTTGGATCTGGATTGGTTTTGACAAAACCTCACCTCCGTGTTTTGTTTTCGAGTTTTGGTTTTGGATTTGAATTTTTTCTTAAAAAATAAAAAAAACAGCTAAAATCACATAAAATTGGCCTTTTTTGTTCCTACAGTATTAATAACCTCAATAACATTTATTTCCACTCGTTTGCAGTCAATTTTGACCACCTCACAGCTCATAATATTGATTATTTTCATCTAGTTAAAGGCCAAAAGGTTGCATCCAGCTTGCTGGCTCAAAACTGATTGATATAATTATTAATAGAGTTGAGGATTGTGTAAAGATGATGGTTGGGATACCCTTGAGGATTGAAAAATTGATAGTTGGTGCAGCCCCTGGCTGTAAAATTGATAATAAATGAATTAAAAAAACAATTAATTGGTGCAGCCCCGGGCTAAATAATTAATAATAATTTAATTAAAAAAGTAAAAAACAATTCATTTGGTGCAGCCCCTTGCTGAATAATTAATAAAAAGAAATTCATTGGTGCAGCCCCTGGCTATAAAATTGATAATAAATTAATTTAAAAACAAATCATTGGTTCCTAAACCAACCATAACATTAATTTAAAATTACAGGCAGCAATGCCCCAACCAGCACATAATGGAAAGGAAAAAGGTGCAAGATGGAATAGTCCTTGGGCCCTCCCACCCACCCTTATGTTGTATACAAACAAACCAATCATTTCAGTGACAAGGACTGCCAATTGTGGCTGAAATGATTGGTTTGTTTGGACCCCCATAAAACAAGCTGCCAATGTGCATTGGACATGGAAATGAAAATGATCCCATGCACAAACTGGCTTTACATTACAAGTTGTCATTGTCGTTGTCCTCGTCATCCCCATCAGTGTGTATATCCTCTTCTTAACACAATATTAATTAGTATCCGCTGGAATCCACCATATGCGCCTCTGTAATTTTTTTATGTAATTGTTGGTAGAGGTCATCCTCGTGGAATTAGTAAATCATTTTAATGAACATCATCATTTCCACATTTTGAGGAAGTAACCTCCTACACCGATCACTGACAAGGTTGCCAACTGCACTGAAAACTCTTTCGGAGTACACACTGGAGGGTGGGCAACTTAAGTAATACAAAGCCAGTTTGTGTATGGGACTCCAAATTGCCTCTTTTTCCTGCCAGTACTGAAAGGGACTGTCTGACATGCCTATTAGGATGTTATCTTTGAAATAGTCCTCCACCATTCTGTGAATGGAGACCGTATCACACATAGTCACGGTAGAAGTCATGTCACTAGTAGGCAGTTCTCTCAGGCCCGACCAGATGTCATTTTTGGTGAACGATCTGCATGAACAGCAGGCATTCTGTAAAGAAAATCTAGTCTTTTCCTGGCAGCTGCAGAAACTGAAGGAGAAGATAATGGCGGTTCATGTGCGGCTGCAGCTGACAATTTTTTTACCAACAGTTCTTTGCACAGTTTTAGAATTCGGTCTGTTGGACAAAAATTCACAAGGTAGGACTTAAACCTAGGATCCAGAATGGTCACCAAAAATATATTTTTCAGATTTCAATAGATTGATGACTCCTGGATCCTGGTGAAGTGAATCAAGGGCTTGATCCACCAGTCCGACATACCTTGCGCAATCACTCCGTTTCAGTTCCTCCTTCAGTTTCTCCAGCTGTTTTTGCAAAAGTCTGATGAGGGGAATGACCTGACAAGCTGGCAGTGTCTGAAATAACTTCACGTGTGGCAAGTTCAAAGGGTTTGAGAACCTTGCGCAACACAGAAATTATTCTCCACTGCGCTTGAGTAAGGTGCATTCCCCCTCCACGGCCTATGTCATAGTCCGTTGTATAGCCCTGGATGGCCTTTTGCTGTTCCTCCATCCACTGAAGCATATAGAGGGTAGAGTTACTACCTCTTGCTTCAGCTGATGGCAGGGCAAATTTAACAGTACCTGCTGGTCATGCAATCTTCGACAAGCAGTTGCCAAATGTCTAAAATGTCCCGATATTTTGCGAGCCACCGAGAGCATCTCCTGCATGCCACTGTCATTTTTAAAAAAATGTTGCATCGCCAAATTAATTATGTGAGCATAATATGGGACGTGTTGGAATTCACCTACATGTAATGCTCTCACATTATTGGTGGCATTGTCCGAAATCACAAATCCCAAGGAGAGTCCAAGTGTGGTAAGCCATTTAGCAATGATTTCCCTGAGTTTTTCTAATAGGATCTCAGCGGTATGCCTCTTAGTGAAACCAGTTATACAAAGAGTAGCCTGCCTCTGTATCAGCTGTCTTTTTTGTAGATGTTGCTGCTGCTGTTGCTGTTGTAGGCAATACACCTACCCAGTGGGCTGTCACAGTCATGTAATCCTCAGTTTGCCCTGTCCCACTTGTCCACATATCAGTGGTCAAGTGGACAGTGGGTACAACGGCATTTCTGAGGACATTAATAAGGTTTTTTTTAATGTCCTTGTACAGACTTGGAATTGCTGTTCTAGCGAAGTGGAATCTAGAAGGGATCTGGTAGTGAGGACACAGGACCTCAATTAGCTGTTGAAAACCCACTGCAGTAATGGCGGATACTGGACGCACATCTAATACAAGCATAGCTGTTATGGCTTCAGTAATCCGCTGTGCAACTGGGTGATTGCTGTCATAATTGTTTGCCCTTGCAAACGATTGTTTGACAGTTAATTGTTTTTTGGAGGATATGCTACAAGTAGTCTTCCTCCTGGTCCCCTTCTGGGATGAAGATCCACTCACAGCAACAGCAGCAGCAACAGGCATAGTCATCAAGGATCCTTCTGAGGAATCACGGATAGGAGAGGAGTCAATCATGCTTTGAATAACAACATTGGATGCAACAGGACTACTCCCGATGACGAATGAGGATGTTGATGATGCAGGTGTTGGTGTTGTAGATCGAAGGCACTTGGATCCCACAGAGAGGGAGCAGGTAAGTGACAATGGACTTGTTACATTTTGAGTTTTGGAACTTGGCGACATACACTTTGATATTTGATGAATGTGCTCCAAGTGACGTAACAAGGAGGAGGTTCCTAGGTGGTTTAGGTCCCTCCCTCTACTCACTCTTGCATGGCAATGGTTACATATGGCTTGACAACTGTTGTCTGGATTGGGGTGGAAATAATTCCACATGTGAGAACTGGATTTTTTTGTCTTTTGCCCCAGCATGACAACAATAGACTTTGGCTTTTTCAATCCATGGGCAACAGCTGTTGCCTTACTTACACAAAGGACATCCTCGGCATCAACATCTTCATCACCAACATCTCCATCATTAACATCCTCATCATCCTTAGCGCCTTCATCTACCAAAATATCCTGCTCCTCCATGTGCAATTCCACAGAAGCATCCTCACTGACTACATCTGCAAGATGTTGACTGCCCTTCCCCACATTTACAGAGGGCACACAAATGTTTGTTCTTGGAATATCCTCCAGTACACTAGTATTTAGGTCTAGCTCACACATGGCAACTGCGGACACACTTGCACTCTCCTCGGGGATTTGTGATTTCTCAGGGCACACAGTAGGTTTTTCCAGAGCTATCTTACTCTTCTTAACAACTTTCAATTTATTAATGGTACCACCACCACTACTACTACAAGCAGAAGGGCTATCAGAACCAGCAGTCAACATAAATAAAGGCCAAGGCCTTATCCTTTCCTTGACACTTCCTGTAGTGAATATCATATTGCCAATTTTTTGTTTATTTAAAGGCAACTTGCCATTCAATTTTTCTTTCTTTACTACAGTAAAAGTAGCTTTACCATATCCATGGCGTGACTTAAGTACTGGGGCTTGGGCCTTCATAGAGGACAAGGAAGTTGACGGCCTTGCATTATCATGATGACTGCAGGCGGTAGCTACAACATGTGGTTCTTGGCCTTGCTGTCCTGTCATGTGACAGCCTTCCATATTTTCTGCGGTCTTGAAGCAGTGTCACAAGCACCAATAGTGTAGCCAAGGTGCGGTTACAAAATTCACACACGTGCAGTCGTGCGCACACAGAAAAAAAATATACAAAAGACAAAAAAAATTTTTTTCAGGTCCAGATCTTGGGCCCAGAGCATAGATTGGTGATGACTGGAGTCGGGCTGCACTAGGTTGCAACTTGCGTTGCTGGCTGTGTCTTGTTCTTGTGCCGCTAAGCCTAACACGCACACACACACAGAAAATAAATAGACAATAGACAATATTTTTTTTGTTCTTTTTTTGGGGGTTCAGAACTTGGACCCAGAGCACAGATTGATGACGACTGGAGTCGGGCAGCACTAGGTTGCGTTGCTGTATCTTGTGCAGCTAAGCCTAATATACACACACAGAAAAAAAAATAAAAAGACAATATATATTTTTTTTTTCAGGTCCAGAACTTTGGCCCAGATGGACGCAGCAGACAGCACAGCACCAGCCCAGATGGATCAGCACCAGCCCAGATGGGCGCAGCAGACAGCACTGCACCAGCCTAGATGGATCAGCAACAGCACCAGCCCAGGTGAACACAGCAGATAGCACAGCAGTGACAGCACCAGATGGATCAGCAGTTCACCAGCCCAGGACACAGCAGACAGCACCAGCACAGCATCAGCAAAGGTAAGTAGTACTACCTCTCCCAGCTCTACACTACCCACCCTCCCTGTTCAATCTCTACAGCCGGAGTGAAATGGCGGCCGCCGTGTGGTCCCTGTTATACATACAGACGAAAGCTTGCGTGCCGCAAGATTTCGTCTCTACGGTTTTGCCTCGGTTTGAGATCCGGGGCCGGCGGGGGAACACACGTTCGGTTCTCGATCTCAAAATTCGGACGGGTTTGGATCTCTGAGATCCGAACCCGCTCATCTCTAATATATATATATATATATATATATATATATATATATATATTCAGGTTGAGTTTCCCATATCCAAATGCTTGGGACCAGGAGCATTTTGGATGTCCACCATCTGCGAGTTCGCTCGCAGAGCCTCACAGCCGCTTGACAGGCGGCAATTGCCAGGCTACGGCATTTAGGAGGTGGAGCAGGGGCATTCTTGGGCGGAGTTCCCGGAAACGGGCTGTGTCGTCCCCGTTTTCCAGGAGGGATGAGACCAGGGTTGCTGCACACAGACTTCCTGGCATTGCAAGCTGTCAGAACCCAGTCAGGCTGTGGGAAGCTTCAGCTACCGCAGCCTGGCCGAAGGGACAACAATCGCGACCGATGATTGTGATTGTTCCGATGGTGATCCCAGGCTGCGACCTCACAGATGCAGCAAGGATGTGTCTGACACCTCCTTCTGCATTTGCATTTTAAACATACAGAATTGCGCAGCCGCTTGCATGCGGAGAGGGTTTATGCCAAAGTTTACACAACTATGCTTTAAATCACAGGGCCTGATTCAGCTTTGGGAATAGAGGACCTAATTCATTACGGGACGCTATTGCGATTACGCACACAGTTCTGCTCCGAAAATATGCTAATGTCTGCAACTGCTCAGCCAGCATAGAGACACCCACTACTGCTTCTCACACCCGTCAGACATACGGTATACAGTAACATTGGCCCCTCACGCAGAATTACAGCAGCCCTGAACTGTCTAAGAAATTGCAACTCTCGTCGCACGCAGTGAGTACACAAGCTGCGAATGCCGTCGCAGTGGCTAATTTATGCACGGCGTTCAAATGTACAGGCACGCCTGCCTTTCTCCAACCACTCCCACGTCACCACCCTCAAACGCTGATGTCCCGTCATTCACTCTGCGATGGCTTTGTATCTGTGTACAGGACTGCAGTGCGATTGCAATACTGGCCTGCAAACGCGCACTGCAGTGCATATGCATGCTCAGTACGCGCCATCGGCCGATCTGCGTGTGCGGTTGTAATTGCAATCCATTAAGAATGAGGCCCATGGTAAGAAAAAGCAGGTAACTGTATATATTGGTAAAACCATACTGCACTGCAGGTGGGGCAGATGTAACATGTGCAGAGAGAATTACATTTGGGAGGGGGCGTGTCCAAACTGACGTCTAAATTGTAATGTAAGAATAAAGCTGTCCAGCGTTTGTACAGGCTACATACAGAAGCAGCCAGTATTTACCCTGCATGCAAAAATAATAAATGTATTTGCAAAGTGGTAGCTATCGATCATTATGTATGGGTGTTCACCAGTAGAATATGCGCCAGGTCTTACGTTTGGCATACTGTACATGCACTAACTCCCATTCGCTATTAGACTTCAATAGAACTTAAAACCTTTCTGATACAACAGATATAAATCTTCCTCTCATGTATAAAAAAAATTGCTAAAACATTTACACAGAGAGATAATATTTTTACGAGCAGCAAAGTAAGCACCTATCAGTGTCAGCGTTGTATTCACAATTAGCTAGCTCTGGCAGAACCAGCATGATCATCACCTACACTCGTCACTAACAAATAATATGACTTGGACAGGCATATATGAGTTTCTGTGCCAGTCTCTATATGCCCATAATTACACAAACATACCCTTACTGTACTCAGCCTAACTTGCTCCGCCCCTTCCCTCCCTACTTCTCCTGACATACAGCAAGCTGTCGTTAGTGTCACATTCAGGCGTATCTACTCTGGGCGCATTTGCGTGCGACCAGCTTTCTGGCCCTACGAATACCAAACATGCTAAATTCATGATAATTCACCTTCAATGTCTTAAAGGTTTACATGTTGGTTCCTTAGCATTAATTAGTGATTGCATTACAGTTCTCTCTCCTGATGGGTAATAGTTGCATGTGCTACTTTATGTGGATACTGCTTACTTAATCAACTTTAGAAACACAAATATAGAATGAATCTAAGTTTGAATTAGTAACTAACAATTCTGGATGTGGCTAAAAATAACCGCCTGAGCTGATATTTTTCTCAGCTTCTGCAATATGCCACTTTAACTGACAAGAATCAGCCTTCAGTCGCATGAATAAATTCCTTATTAATTAAGATTTTATGTGTATTATTGTGACAGAGTGGTAAGAGCCACATCTCACACATTGACACAAAGTGTAATGCAAACTGTTACATTTATTATCAGCCTTAAAAACAATGCCTTAATTGTCTCACTCCAAATGCCCTGTTATTAAAATGCATTGAGTTGGGAGACTGTCCTCATACCTAGCTGTTTTACCATGGTTGATTTTTTAACCCTTTTAACTCTATAAAAGTGGGATCTAGACCACAGTATTCCTTAGCCTGGCGTAGATTCTATGACTTTTTAGTCTTCTCTCTCTCTCTGTTAGGGGCATATTTACTAAAGTTCCGGTTTTTAGAAGTGGAGATGTTGCCCATAGCAACCAGATTCTGCTTATCATCTATCTAGCATCTTCTAGAACAGTGGTTCTCAAACTCAGTCCTCAGGACCCCACACAGGTCACGTTATGCAGGTCACCCAGCAGGTGCACAGGTGTATTCATTACTCACTGACACATTTTAAAAGATCCACAGGTGGAGCTAATTATTTCACTTGTGATTCTGTCAGGAGGCCTGGAAAACATGCACTGTTTGCTGTCCTGAGGATCGAGTTTGAGAACCTGTGTTCTACAAGATGTCGAAGTTGAATAATTGAGTGAGACAAGTTCAGTTTAAAATTTAATCGCAGCGACGCCATCTTGCGAATGGCCACAAGACTCCATTTTGGAAATGAGATCACAAGACACCATTTTGTGTGGTCAGCATTAATTCAAGTTATAACCCATTAACTAAGAACAGATGGCAATGTTTTTGTTAACACCAAGGGCAACGAAAAAAACAGCTTTCTAAGTAGAAGTAAATAAGGAGAGACAATGGGTATTTTTACATATAAATTGGGAATCCCGGGATGCAGATAAAGTATAGTTGTGGCAATTGTAATATAATATCTACACAATTGGATTTGCCTGAATACTAGACAAGATGTCTCCTAATCCCATAGTTTGAGGTGATAATACATTTGCACTTCACACAAGTGTCTGTGAGAACAAAAGAGGTTTTGTTTTCCTTTGAACACAGCAGGTGGGGGCCTGCTGACAGAGGGCATGTGGAATTACAACCCTCAGCCATCCACACTGCTGGATGTTCACTTCGTGTATGAGAGATTATGCACTTAAATCTCACCCATTAATAACTAGCGTCCTTATATTAAACCCCGAATACCCACACACTACATATTCGCACACAAGGTTCCATTAGCATCAAAATGTATGATTCAAGAAGGTTCAGTTAGTTTAAATGCTAAGAAATAAAGATATTTGTTAACTAAGGAATTATACAAGATAAACATGTCATTCTTGGAGTTGTTCTGAGGCATACTCTTTCCACAGTTTTCCGGTGCTATCGGTGAGGAGATCGCATTATGCATTCTCGAGTTATGGACCGCAGAACCTACAAGCAACCAAAATGTATATTTTAGATTCAACTGTTAGGATGTTACAGGAGGCGTTACCAGAAAGACCCCGGCTGTTAGAGGCAGGGAAAGTCTATTTGAAACAACCTGTTAAATGTGTCGTTACATATGCTCCTCCTCTGGGAACCAATGAGATCAGCAGGAAGTTTCCCCTTTGTCCTGTTTCAGTCTGGGGGGGAATAAATACATGTGTCCAAACACTGGTTTGCCAGTTCATGCTGAATTTTGGGTGAACTGAGGATATCTAGTCAGAAGTCTATCTCTGGGTCCGGAGGCGCAGCGTATGTATAGCCGTACTTGGTCTGTATTATTTCCTTTTACGCCTAAATTATGTATGTATAGATTGCGTGTAACTGACTGTACTTTTACCTGAATAATACTTGTGCATTGGAACCACAAGATTCCACTACTGTCTTTATTTGCGGTCATACTGCGTACGCAATTAGCGTTGTCTTAGAGGTTTTTAGGCAGGGTTTTGTCTTAGAGGTTCTAGGCAGGTGAATCTTAGAGGTTTATAGGCAGGAATGTATTAAAAGGTTTATTTACAAATTTAACAAAGATAATAGCTACAATCTGATTGGTTACTCCACTTCTAAAAACTCACATTTTAGTAAATATACCCCTTAGTCATTTAAGGGCCAATGCAGAGTTGGTAATTAAATGGACATACTGTACATTACTCATGAGAACTGTTCATTAAACGCACATATACAGAACTGAATGTACAGATGTGTCCGTTGATACTGCAATGTCCCGAACGTCTTTATCGCTCCATATGTGCATCTTATTTGCATAAAAGAAACAACTGGAACAGTCAAAATTGCATTGCTAATGTCACTGACCAATGAGGTGTTCGAGAATTGTACATCTATGTGCGACTGGGTCTAAATCTGTATAAAAAGGGCTCCAAACGCTGAGTTCTGTTGTGCGTCATCTGCAGCTTAGTACTGTACATGTGTAAAACCAATCCCTGCATGGTTAAAGTTACAGACTAGTGTTAAACTCCCTATCGGTTGATATCCACATTATACCTTAAAGACTTATCACAACTAAAACTTATCTAAAATAAACACACAGACAACAAGAGTTGTAATCAAATAAAGGTCAAAATTTATTTTGACATAAGCCAATTGAATTGTTGTCTTCAACGATCAAGTAATTATTGAATTAAGTATTAAAGGGTCTATTTATCAAGCAGTGAAAACCGTGGAGAAGTTGCCCATAGCAACCGATCAGTTCCTATCTATTATTTTATAGGCTGTACTTTATAAATACTACTTCAAAGCTGATTGGTAGCTATGGGCAACTTCTCTACTGGTCCACTTCTCCACACTTTTCACTGCTTGATAAATAGACCCCAAAGTAACTTAAAGCTAGTATGGTGGTGGACAACAAAGAAGGGATAACTCCAACAAATAATTGCAAACCAAACAAGCCACTCTTTGGAGTTCAACTCTCTAGATAAGCATACCCGGACGGGCTGTGTCTTTTCCCTGTAGGGACGATTTGGCCTATATTTGAGTAAGGAGAGTGCACCCATCTAACATATAAACTAATAAAAAACACACAACTGTTCTTTCTGCCACAACATGCATAACCCAAACAAAAAACAAAATGGAGGGGAGGGATTTCCAGAAGCAAAGAGACTGATTCCTGGTGACCAGCCCTAATATTAGCACAAAACACACCCCCAAGAACCCTAGAGGCTAATTCTACATGCCTGTTAACTGAACTACATCAATAATTCTTAAAGGTACTCTGCTACTACAACCCCGGGGTTTAACCTGGCTCAGGCAGATCGTAACTGCCTTATGCTGCTCATCTGGTGCACTGTGAGTGACTTTTTGCTGCATCTGCAATGTTTGCAGCTGCAATCTGATGGTTTGCGTATAACGCCAATGGTGGCCGATTGGCGCATGCGCATGATCTGTACTGCGCATGTGCCGAACAGCGCCCAGCTAGTTTGCTCACGGTATCGCCTCAGCTGTAGTATGATTGACATGTTGCAGACGTTTGGGGCGGCGACTGTGACCATTTTACAAAAAGGGGACATTTTGCCCCGTTTTGTAGGTGTCAAGGCCAGTGGTTGCGTCTTCCAACAGATATTCCCAGGCCCCGGCAGAGGAGTTGCAGCAACAATTCTGAGTACGCTTAAGTTTGCTCATGTGACCAATGGCTGCCTGATGGTGATCAGAATCTGCAATGCTGGCAGTGGGGATCTTTAGCCCTCAGACATTAACATTATTTGGCATTACTGCTGCGTCCAAATGTGAAGCAGCTATGCAAATAGTGTACAACTCTGAAGCAGGCCCTCTGGCTGTAAATGCCTAAACCGCTATACTTTATCCTATCGGTAGTATTAGCATATATTAGATCAGTCTAAATGGAATAAGCACAGCCAGAAATTGTAAAGAAGGGCCTCACCCTCTTGCGGATGATGTTCTCACTCCTTATGTATATGTTTAATATGTACATCTGTCACCTCATCAGCAGGCTGAAGTCATTTTAAAATTGCCCTCGGTGATCAACATAAATGCTTTCAATTGGGATACATTAAGGCTAAATGTTTTTCACAGTTTCAGCAGTTTGACTATTTTGGCTTGAGAAGTAAATATTTGACAGCACAGAGTGAAGAAGACAGAATACTTCATTAAACTAATGCCAAGTCATTTTAAATAATTTGTCCACCTGTTAATAGTAGGGGTGAGCGGGATCGGATTTCTGAAATCCGAGCCCCCCCGAGCCCCCCCGATCCGAGTCCGATCCGAGTCAGGCTCGACTTTTCCCGCCTGACTCGGATTCTGAAATCGAGGCAAAACGTCATCTTCCCGCCTTCCGAGTCTCGCGGGTTTTGGATCCTATATAAGGTACCCACGTCGGCGCCATTTTCTCACTCGGCTGTGGACAGTGAAGAGGGAGGGTGGGAGTTAGGGCTGTGTAGTGTAGTGTAGTGTAGTGCTGCTGTTGTCCACTACTTCAAAGTCCATAGGGGCTGGCTGTGTTGTGCTGTGCTGCTGTTGTTAATAGGGGCTGTGTCCACTACTTCAAAGTCCATAGGGGCTGGCTGGACTGTGTTGTGCAGTCAGTTTTCCATAGGGGCTGTGTCCACTCCAAAGTCCTGTGCAGTGTCCCAGTCCTAAAGAGGTGCTGTAGTGTTGTCCAGGGGGTGCTCTGTCCATCAGGGGTGCTCCCCCCAAGTGCTAAAAATATAATATATTTTCTGTGTTTGTGAATTGTGTGCGCAGTAGCCGCACGTGCATCAACAAAGTAGTGCCAAGCGTGCGCCTGTGTCATAAGTAAAGGGCCGGCTGGCTTGACCGTTAAAGGGTGCTGTAACCCCCGAAAGTACACTCCAGTCCAAACCAAAAAAAAATTATTTTCTGTGTTTGTGAATTGTGTGCGCAGTAGCCGCACGTGCATCAACAAAGTAGTGCCAAGCGTGCGCCTGTGTCATAAGTAAAGGGCCGGCTGGCTTGACCGTTAAGGGTGCTGTAACCCCCGAAAGTACACTCCAGTCCAAACCAAAAAAAAAATTATTTTCTGTGTTTGTGAATTGTGTGCGCAGTAGCCGCACGTGCATCAACAAAGTAGTGCCAAGCGTGCGCCTGTGTCATAAGTAAAGGGCCGGCTGGCTTGACCGTTAAGGGTGCTGTAACCCCCGAAAGTACACTCCAGTCCAAACCAAAAAAAAAATTATTTTCTGTGTTTGTGAATTGTGTGCGCAGTAGCCGCACGTGCATCAACAAAGTAGTGCCAAGCGTGCGCCTGTGTCATAAGTAAAGGGCCGGCTGGCTTGGCCGTTAAGGGTGCTGTAACCCCCGAAAGTACACTCCAGTCCAAACCAAAAAAAAAATTATTTTCTGTGTTTGTGAATTGTGTGCGCAGTAGCCGCACGTGCATCAACAAAGTAGTGCCAAGCGTGCGCCTGTGTCATAAGTAAAGGGCCGGCTGGCTTGACCGTTAAAGGGTGCTGTAACCCCCAAAGTACACTCCAGTCCAAACCAAAAAAAAAATTATTTTCTGTGTTTGTGAATTGTGTGCGCAGTAGCCGCACGTGCATCAACAAAGTAGTGCCAAGTGTGCGCCTGTGTCATAAGTAAAGGGCCGGCTGGCTTGACCGTTAAAGGGTGCTGTAACCCCCGAAAGTACACTCCAGTCCAAACCAAAAAAAAAATAATTTTCTGTGTTTGTGAATTGTGTGCGCAGTAGCCGCACGTGCATCAACAAAGTAGTGCCAAGCGTGCGCCTGTGTCATAAGTAAAGGGCCGGCTGGCTTGACCGTTAAAGGGTTCTGTAACCCCCAAAGTACACTCCAAACCAAAAAAATATATATTTTCTGTGTTTGTGACTTGTGTGCACTGTGGCTGCAGGTGCATCAACAAAGGAGCAGCGCCAAGCGTGCGCCTGTGTCCCATAAGTAAAGAGCCGGCTGGCTCATTTCTTAAAGGGTGGTGTAACCCACAAAGTGTACTACTCTCCAGCAAAAATAAAAAAATATTTTCTGTGTTTGTGTGCGCTTTAGCCGCACGTATATATATCAATATAACATAAATGGAGGACCAAACTTTCTCTGATAAAAATAAAATAGGGAAAGATCAAGAACCACTTTCTACTAGTGCTGTTGCTGCTGCTGGGAGTTGTTCATCATCCCAGAGAGGAAGTAGGAACATCACTACTTTTACTAAACAATTGACCCTCCAACAGTCCCTAGCGATGAGGATGAAGTACGACAGCAGTCATCCTGAAGCAAAACGTATAACTGAGGCCTTGACTGCTATGTTGGTGTTAGACGTGCGTCCGGTATCCGACATTAGTGCAGTGGGATTTAGACAATTGATGGAGGTAGTGTGTCCTCGGTTCCAAATCCCGTCTAGATTCCACCTGCATCCTCAAAGCAGCAGCGACAAGCGTGCGTCTGTCTGTTAAAGGGTGGTGACACCCTCAAAGTGTGCTACACAAACAATTAAAATATTGTTCTTTTTTTTTCTGTCTTTGTGAAATGTGTGGGCTGTAGCCGCACCTGCATCCTTAAAGCAGCAGCGACAAGCGTGCGTCTGTCTGTTAAAGGGTGGTGACACCCTCAAAGTGTGCTACACAAACAATTAAAATATTGTTCTTTTTTTTTCTGTCTTTGTGAATTGTGTGGGCTGTAGCCGCACTTGCATCCTCAAAGCAGCAGCGACAAGCGTGCGTCTGTCTGTTAAAGGGTGTTGTAACTCTCAAAGTGCTCCAAAAAATCAAAAAAATTTTTTTAATGTGTTTGTGACTTGTGTGCGATGTAGCCACACTTGCATCCTCAAAGCAGCAGCGACAAGCGTGCGTCTGTCTGTTAAAGGGTGGTGACACCCTCAAAGTGTGCTACACAAACAATAAAAATATTCTTCTTCTTTTTTCTGTCTTTGTGAATTGTGTGGGCTGTAGCCGCACCTGCATCCTTAAAGCAGCAGCGACAAGCGTGCGTCTGTCTGTTAAAGGGTGGTGTAACTCACGAAGTGCTCCAAAAAATAAAAAACTATTTTTTTAATGTGTTTGTGACTTGTGTGCGATGTAGCCGCACTTGCATCCTCAAAGCAGCAGCGACAAGCGTGCGTCTGTCTGTTAAAGGGTGGTGACACCCTCAAAGTGTGCTACACAAACAATAAAAATATTCTTCTTTTTTCTGTCTTTGTGAATTGTGTGGGCTGTAGCCGCACCTGCATCCTTAAAGCAGCAGCGACAAGCGTGCGTCTGTCTGTTAAAGGGTGGTGACACCCTCACAGTGTGCTACACAAACAATTAAAATATTGTTCTTTTTTTTTCGGTCTTTGTGAAATGTGTGGGCTGTAGCCGCACCTGCATCCTTAAAGCAGCAGCGACAAGCGTGCGTCTGTCTGTTAAAGGGTGGTGACACCCTCAAAGTGTGCTACACAAAGAATAAAAATATTCTTCTTCTTTTTTCTGTCTTTGTGAATTGTGTGGGCTGTAGCCGCACTTGCATCCTCAAAGCAGCAGCGACAAGCGTGCGTCTGTCTGTTAGAGGGTGGTGTAACCCTCAAAGTGTGCTCCACAAACAATAAAAATATTCTTTTTTTTTTTCTGTCTTTGTGAATTGTGTGGGCTGTAGCCGCACTTGAATCCTCAAAGCAGCAGCGACAAGCGTGCGTCTGTCTGTTAAAGGGTGGTGACACCCTCAAAGTGTGCTACACAAAGAATAAAAATATTCTTCTTCTTTTTTCTGTCTTTGTGAATTGTGTGGGCTGTAGCCGCACTTGCATCCTCAAAGCAGCAGCGACAAGCGTGCGTCTGTCTGTTAGAGGGTGGTGTAACCCTCAAAGTGTGCTCCACAAACAATAAAAATATTCTTTTTTTTTTTCTGTCTTTGTGAATTGTGTGGGCTGTAGCCGCACTTGAATCCTCAAAGCAGCAGCGACAAGCGTGCGTCTGTCTGTTAAAGGATTACATCGGTGACAGCATCCAAGTAGGCATGTCAGACAGTCCGTACCTGTACTGGCAGGAAAAAGAAGCAATTTGGAGGTCCCTGTACAAACTGGCTCTATTTTACCTGAGTTGCCCCCCCTCCAGTGTGTACTCCGAAAGAGTGTTTAGTGCAGCCGGGAACCTTGTTAGCGAAAGGCGTAGGAGGTTGCTTCCACAAAATGTGGAGAAGATGATGTTCATAAAATGAATGATCAACTCTTCCAGGGAGACCAGCCTCCAGAACGTACAGAGGGACCTGTGGTTCCAGCAGGGACGAATTAATACTCTGTGAGGATGAGGATGTACATAACACTGAAGAGGGTGAGGAATCTGTGGATGAGGAGGATGAGGACGACTTCTTGCCTCCGTAGAGCCAGTTTGTGCAGGGACAGATTAATTGCCAGCTTGTTTTGTGGGGGCCCAAACGAACCAATCATTTCAGCCACAGTTGTGTGGCAGACCCTGGCGCTGAAATGATTGGTTTGTTAAAGTGTGCATGTCCTGTTTATACAACATAAGGGTGGGTGGGAGGGCCCAAGGACAATTCCATCTTGCACCTCTTTTTTTTCTTTGCATTATGTACAGTTTGGGGCCTAGTTTTTCAATGCCATCCTGTCTGCCACTGCAGTTTCACGCCTAGATGGGTCACGTGTTTGTGCCGCCCACTCGTGTCGCTTAGCATAGTCATCCAGCTACCTCGGTGCAACCTTTTGGACATAAAAACACTATTGTGAGGTGTGAGGTATTCAGAATAGACTGGAAATGAGTGGAAATTAAGGTTATTGAGGTTAATAATAGCATAGGAGCAGAAAAACCTACAAATTCTGTGATTTTAGCTGTTTTTATGCTTTTTTTAAAAAAAATACAGATCCAAAACACAAAACCCAGAACCCAAAACACGGAAGGGTGGTTTTGGCAAAACCAATCCAGATCCAAAACACGAAGAAAGATCCAGATCCAAAACCAAAACACAAAACACGAAAAGTGGCCGGTGCACACCCCTAGTTAATAGCATCACTTGAGTTTGAACTTTGAAGATGTTGTAATATTGGGCATCAAACCAGATAGACCCTGCATTGTATGTATCAACACGTCGAATGAGCAGTCAAACAAATTTATTTCCTCACTAGAACACTGTCCTTACGGGTCTGGCTCCATGATTTATAGCTACTGATAAAAAAGAAATGGACAGGATTGCCTGCATGAATACTAACACATGTTGCCTGAATGTCTTTACGTATAGAAGTACATTTGCCACCATAGTTCCCTTGTGTCGGTTTGGTAGGAGCCTCACATCACCACTGACCTGTCCTCACTGATATAATGACATGAGCGGACAGGTCCCGCAAGATTAGAACGCTCGTAGCCAGCTTTTCCAACCATTCATAATCTGGTTACAGGCTGTTCTGTCTCCACCCATTTTAAATGGAGTACGAATGAGCATTGAAAGCTAAGATGATCCTCAGACCTTGGATAAATGTATCAAGTCAAAGTACACATAACAATCTGATCATATACATGTAAAAGGGTCATGTTGTGTATGAATTGCAACCATAACCAGCTAAAGTGTCCATACATTAGATCTACTGTAATTGGCCAAAAAATAGGAACAAAATTGTGGCTGATCACAAAAATAAACATTTTATTGGGAACATTCAGCTTATGTACTCAACATAACGACCAGACAAAAGCTTGTTCTGCCATCTAAATACCATTGCCGGTTACAGACTAGTAATCCTAATGTATACAGTATTTGGGCACCACCAGTTAGGCCACGGGTTAAGCAAACGTGGCTTTCCCTAGGACAATCTCTCTCGCTCTCTCTCTCTATATATACATATATATATAGAGTATATTTGAAGAGTGATAACAATGATGTTATGATCTAATTAGAGATGAGCGGTTCGGATTCTGTGGAATCCGAACCGCTCCAAACATTGGAACATTGGGGATCCGAGTCCACCCTGTTCGGGTGTTCACCGCCTGACTCGGATCCCCCGTTCGGGGCCGAACGGCGGCCGCCTGATGTCGGATTCTCACTAGAGAATCCGACATCAGGGCTTCTATTGTGTAGGGCAGAGCGCTGTGATAGCGCTCTGCCCTACACAGACACAAACACACAGACTCTCATTGGCTGCTGCACGGAGGGAGCCGGCTGGAGCTCACACATGAGCTCCGTCTTCCGGCTCCCTCCTCAGCGTGTGACAGCAGAGCGGACGGCGCGGGAGCGGGGATACAGGTACGTTTTTTGGGGGGGTTTTTTACTTGTGCAAGGGCCGGGGGCGCTACTGGGGGGGGTCTGCTACTGGGGGTGCGGGGGGGCCATACTACTGGGGGGGCCTGCTACTGGGGGGGCTATACTACTGGGGGGGTCTGCTACTGGGGGGGCTATACTACTGGGGGGGCTATACTACTGGGGGGTCTGCTACTGGGGGTCCATACTACTGAGGGGCCTGCTACTGGGGGGGCTATACTACTGGGGGGGTCTGCTACTGGGGGGGTCTGCTACTGGGGGGCATACTACTGAGGATCCTGCTACTGGGGGGGGCATACTACTGGGGGGGCTTACTACTACTGGGGGGCCATACTACAGGGGGGGGGCATACTACAGGGGGGGCTACTACTGGGGCAGCCTACTGCTGGGGAGGGCCTGCTACTGGGGCAGCCTACTACTGGGGGGGGCATACTACTGGGGGGGCCATACTACTGGGGGGGCTGCTAATGGGGGGCATACTATTGGGGGGGCTGCTAATGGGGGGCATACTATTGGGGGGGCCTGCTAATGGGGGGCATACTACTGGGGGGGCCTGTTAATGGGGGGCATACTACTGGGGGACATTCTACTGGGGGCACTGCATAGGGAACCCTACTACTAAGGGGACTGCATAGGGGGCACCACTGCAGGGGGCATTGTGTAAGGGACACCGCTACTGTGGGCATTGTGTAAAAGGGTCACTACTGTGGGCATTGTGTAAAAGGGTCACTACTGTGGGCATTGTGTAAAAGGGGCACTACTGTGTGTCGTAACATAAATAAGATACACTACTTTATGGTGTAATGTGAATCATGCCCTATGTGCGGTGTAATGTGAATAAGATTGTGCACTGTGACTCCTTGGGCCGTAGCCCACTATGTAAACAAGTACTGTAATTCTGCTGGCCGTACCCCACTGGGTGGGTGCACTACTTTTCATTTCTGCCACTGCTGTGTGGCAATGTGTCATAGATGTGCTTTATACTGTGGTGTCTGTGTCGTTGTGCCGCTGCTTTGTCGCTTAGTAACCAGTCAGCTCACTGCAACCTTTGGCCAATAATGTTGAAAACAATATTATAAGCTGTGATATGGTCTAAATTGACTGGAAATTAATGTTATTGAGGTTAATAATACTCTAGGAAGAAAAAAAAAACCAATTTATGTGATTTTAGCTTTTTTTGTCAATTTTTGTAAAAAAATCCAAATCCAAATCCAAATCCAAAGCCAGTCACCGCAGTTTGGCAAATCCAAATCCAAAGCCGGACGATGAATTAGAACCAAATCCAAATCCGGCAAAAATGGTCCAGCGCACTTCCCTAGATCTAATGACAGATGGTATGAACTCTGACCCCTCCCACCAGTGAAGTTACTTCCAGAGAGTTCCAGCAGGTCACACATCTACAGTCTCCAATGGTCTACTTACTAATCACATATCACCACATGATGAAAACACAGACACTCCTGATAATCACCCAATAACAACATCACACTATTATTCACAACAAAACATGTATAACAGTATAGAAGTCACATCGGGATCCACAGACCACATAAAGAAATAAAAAAAATTCTACAGTATAGAGGAGAAAAGGCGAGGACATACCAAAAAGTACAATAGTAAAGATGAAAAGAAAAAAGGTAATGTTAAGGGTAATCTATATAAATAAATTCAAGTGCTGATAAGAGAAATAGATAGATAAGGCGAAAAGATAGTAAAAGGGCGAGAAAGAGGAATAGAAAAGTTGTTGCAGAAGCACCGAAGATAGAAATGAGGAGAGAGAGAGAGAGAGAGAGAGAGAGACACGATTCAGAGGTGGCCACAGAATTGCCCACAGCAGCGTTTATTGGCAGTCGCCCGTCTGCATATTTATGCAAATTCTGATTCAAACTTCTTCCCTTGTGTACTTCTGTGTACCCGAATGTGCAAGGACTGAGACACCCACATAGTCTGCTTAGTCAGGCCAAGAGAGACAGAGAGAGAGAGCGAGAGAGAGAGAACACCAAGATTCTACTAACATATATACAGGCATGCTGAGAGCCACGGCGGGCCCGGGTAATAGGGGGCATGGCCTATTCGTGGGAGGTGTGGCCACGCCCCCTTCCCGGCAAAAAAACAACCACACATTTTGCAGCACCGCGCACTGGGGAGGGGGGGGCGCTCAGAGCCCCCACAGCCCTGCTCAAAGCCTGGGGGGCGCGATCAGGGTGATCGCTCCCCCCCCACAGGCTTAGGAGACTGCTGTGGCTGCTGCTCAGCAGTCACGAGCAGTCTCCACTGCAGCTCAGTACACGCTGTGTGCTGGGCTGCTGTGAGGGAGGGGTGGGAGGCGGCGCCAGACCCGGGCCCCCGCCGGGCCCCTCAGTAGGCCGGGCCCGGGTTATCTGTACCTGCTCCCCCCCTCTCTCAGCGCCCCTGCATATATAACTGGAAAAAAAACAGTTTATTGATCAATCTTTTTGTATCTTTCAAATAAATATTCATTACAGCTTCTTAATATCTCAAAATGTATGTATTCATTGTTTTATCTTTTCTTTATCTACAAATCTCATGAGCTCTCCATATAATGTGTTGTCTTTAGATGTGTACCACAAAAATGCTTTACATACACAAAGAACACAATCAGGACTACTATTTGGTGTACAAGGGAAATGTAAAGCTGGGTACAAACTAAACAATGTGCAAACGATTCAACATCGTTAACGATTTCCCTTGATCTCCTGGACAGATGATATAGTGCATACACATTAGACGTTTTAACAAATGATCAAACGATTTATTGTTCATCGTTTGAATTGTTTCATCGTTAACGAGATGTTGTTTGCTCTCCTAAATCCTCACAACCATCTTAAAGATTTCAGCTGAATTTAAATAAGGAGCTGGACTTTGTGGAGGGTATAAAAAGCGACCACCATTTTAGCTCTGTGTAGTTTTTGCTCTGTGACTAGTGAGGCTTGGTATATCCCTGCTGAACGATGAATGATGGATCAAGTGATGACATCATATGCTGCAGCTGTGTTGTTAGAAGTTGATAGGGAAAGTGGTGGGCGTAGGAGAAGAGTGATGCGATCCTGTTGGACAAGGCAGTGGCTGCTGCAGAGGGAGTCTCGCTCTCACATGCCCATGCTGATGGAGATTCGGGAGAATAACCTCCATGACTACCACAATTTCCTGCGAATGGATGACGCCACCTTCCAGGAGTTGCTGAGCCTGGTGACACTTTACAGCCGAAGGCAGAACACCAAGCTCCGGAGGGCCATTTCTGCTGAGAAAAGGCTGGTGGCTACTGTGAGGTACCTGGTTACAGGAAGGTCCTTGGCTGACCTGAAGTTTGGGTCCCTCATCTCCCCTCAAGCTTTGGGCCTAATCATCCCTGACACATGCAAAGCCATCATTGCAGTCCAGAGGCAGCAGTACTTGAAGGTAAGTAAAAAAACCACACAACACTCTTTTTTGGTGCAAAATACTTTTTTTTTATATTGAAACTGCACCATTTTCTATGCCAACAAATATATATAAATATATCAAAATACTTGGCACATCAAAGAACCAAATGTAAGCATGTAAAATGCAATTTTTAAAAAAAATTGTGCTTCTAAGCATTTTATCTAACATCCACATCAGTGCTAATAACAAAATGACATTAAAATAAAAATAAAAAATTGGGGGTCTTCTTCTGGAGTCTCACACAGAGAACACAGAGCAGAAAACACCTGAAGCTGTAGACTCATAGGCATGAGGGGAGGGGGAGGAGGAGGTGGGGAGGGGGAGGTGGGGAGGGGTGGAAACCCTCATTGTGCTTTAGGGGTGGGGGTGAACGGATGGCTGGGAGTGAGCTGTTGGTTGTGGCGGAATGAGCTGGGGCAGGAACTTATAAATCCCTGTATTTGGGGTTAGAGTGTTTCGTCTTACCTTTGTGAGCAGAACGTTGCATATCTGTTCAAATTCCACTTGCTGAGACTCGGGGACTAGTTTCAGCGTACTGGCCATATATGAGACATATACGTTTAAGCGGTCTGGGGGGGTAGCCAGCACCTTTTCCGCCTTTGAAATAAAGGATGATGCAGCAGTAGGTGGTTGTGTTTTCCTTTGCCTTTTCTTGACCTTCTCGGCGGGTGGCTGTGTTGGGGTGCTGCACTCACTGTCTGTTGGATGTGGGATGGTTCCACAGTTTCCTCCAGTTCAGGTGTGGAAATCTGTAAAATAATGAACTTATGTTAAACTACTGACCTGTTTTTCTTTTACCCCAATTTTAGTTCCCTTTTACCACCGGAGGAATGGAAAAGTAATGCTGAGGAGTTCGAGCAATGATGGAACTTCTCTAATTGCGGGGGAGCTACTGTATTGATGGCAAGCATGTGCGCATAACCCCACCTGCCAACTCCAGTTCATTTTATTATAATTATAAGAGGTTCTTTAGCATTGTCATGATGGCTGTGAACAATACTGTCTATGAATTTCTTATTTTTGGATATTAGCAAGAATGATCACATACATACATTCTAACATGCATAACATAACATACATAACATAGGTGGGCAGCAGCGTGGCTATTATCATAGGTAGTTGGTCATTGGAGTAATGTAAAGTAGTGTAAAACATACTGTAGCAGCATCATGTAATAGAGGATACAGTATGTGGTCATTAGTGTGATATAGGTGTACAGCAGCAGGGTTTACTATGACTTAATTGACAATGTACCGAAGAAGAGGACTAGAATTCTATGAATGAAATTTCCATAAAATACTCCAAAAAATCCAACTGCAAAATAGAAATGTAAAATATGTAAATATGGACATCCATCTGCAGGTAAAACATAGCTTGTAAGGAGCATGGGTTTTATATACATATATACAACAGAGAAATACATGGGCATTAGCATAACATCAGTGGTCAGCAGCATTGGCATAGATAGGTGGGCATTGGCATAAGTAAGTGGTCAGTAATGTAACATGCATTAGCATAATCTCAGTGGGCAGCGGCATTGGCATAGGTAGGCAGGCATTTGCATAACTATATGTAGTCAGTAATGTAACATGCATTAGCATAATCCCAGTAGTCAGTGGCATTGGCATAGGTAGACGGGCACTGGCATAACTATACGTGGTCAGAAATGTAACATGCATTAGCATAACATTAGTGGTTAGCAGCATTGGCATAGGAAGGCAGGCATTGGCATAACTATACGTGGTCAGTAATGTAACATGCTTTAGCATAACATGAGTGGTCAGCTGCCTTGGCATAGGTAGGCAAGCATTGGCATAAGTAAGTGGTCAGTAATGTAACATGCATTAGCATAATCACAGTGGTCAGAGGCATTGGCATAGGTAGACGGCATTGGCATAACTATACATGGTCAGTAATGTAACATGCATTAGCATAACATCAGTGGTCAGCAGCATTGACATAGGAAGGCGGGCATTGGCATAACTATACGTGGTCAGTAATTTAACATGCGTGGTCAGCTGCATTGGCATAGGTAATGTAACATGCATTAGCGTAATCTCAGTGGTAGGCGGGCATTGGCAAAACTATACGTGGTCAATACCGAAGTGCATTAGCTATTGGTGGTCAGCAGTGCAGTCAATAACATAGGTGGTCAGTGGTCAGCAGCATGACAGAGTGTAACATCATTAAAATGTCCACATAAATATTTAAAACATCACTACATTGGTGGTCATCTACACAAACCCAATGCGCTATAATAGCCCTGCGTGCCTGTGCTGCTGATGCTGCTATCTCTCTCCACGCCTATCCAAGCACTAAAAGGAGGAGGAGAGGGTCCAGGATGACGTCCGCATCGGCCAGGTCGTAGCACATATCGTTTGTTCGTGCGTACACATTCAACGATATGCTACAAATCATTGACAATATCGCCAGATTGGGCTGCATGTACATACGATGAAAGATATGTCTTACAACATGCGGGAGCGCACATCGGACATGATACAGTGCGTACACACTGGGTCTGATTCAGAGCTCGTTCAGAAAAAGGGGGTGGCTATTCAAATGAACCGTTCGCTCTTTGCGGTCTGTTCACGCATATAGGTCTGAACGAGCGAACAAAACTTGCGGTCGTAATTTTGAAAAAGACGCCCCCTGGCCGCTCGCATCATACGTCATGTCCGCTATTTAATAGATTAATCGAGTACATCGAACAGTGTATGAACTGCTCGCTATTCTTGTGGCTGGTTTTTCCTACCGCTATTTTGCGAGCAGTTCTGTCTATAAAATAACCAAGTGACGTGGTCAATGACGCTGCTGTTTTAATTATGCACACCCATAAAACGCCCGTTTTGACCTTTAAGCAGGCCTGCGTTCTGAATTCCACTCCCCGTTTTCAAGCACCTTCCCCTGTTACCACCCACATACGCCTCCCTCTGTCACTCAAAATAGCAGGCATTCGCTATATAACGAACAAACGATTTTTGGCCGCACTGACTGGTTCGCGCATGCGTATTACAAACCGTACGCATGCGCAGACGTGCGAACATCGCTCGGAACGAGCGAACGGCCGCTTACGAGCGGCTCTGAATGAGACCCACTAGACGATGTGAACGATATATCGTACGTTCCGCTTGATATCGGCCGGATCATACGATATATTGTCTAGTGTGTACGCACCTTAAGTGTTTTTTTTTTTCTTTAAACACATAAAATGTTGCAAACTGACAAAGTATCACTAATGTTATTTCAATATAATTTAATTGTTACTAACCATGAAATAAAGCAGAGAAAGCAGCAAACAAATAATTAATGTATAAAGGGGAAAAGACTTAACAAGCCCTGATATATATATACTGTATATATTTTTTGTAAAGCAAACAATCAGCTGCTTGACTGCTGTTATCATAAATTGGAAGATGGATGACTTTGGCATTTACTAGCAATAATCAGCACTAGTTATGTCATTGCCCGTTGACATGTTTTGTGGAGCATCCAGCAATTTCCTGGATCTCAGTGGGATGTACAAGGACACATTTTTAAATTACCATCTTGCATAGTGTTTTTGTTCAATGTACGATAATGCATTAATCTACATGGATTTCTAAGCAAAAATCCACTTCTAAGAACTATGCTTTGTTTAATGAGAACAGAAAAAATGTGATATCTATAAATGAGCAAATAATATTTACAATAGTAAAAATATTATTATTATTATTATTATTATTATTATTATTATTATTATTATTATTATTATTATTATTAATATTATTAATATTATTATTTATTATTATTATTTTTTAAATAATTTCTCTGTCCTATTAAGTTTATAAGCAAGCTTTTGATTCCTGCAACACAGCTGGCATAGGGGAAGATGTATCATAGCTTGGAGAGAGATAAAGTACCAACTAATCAGCTCCTAACTGTCATTTTTCAAACACAGCCTGTAAAATGACAGCTAGAAGCTGATTGGTTGGTACTTTATCCCTCTCCACTTTATCTCTCTGCTAAGCTTTGATAAATCTCCCCCTTTATCTATTAGTGGGCTAATAGATAAATGAAAAACAAAATATGTCAATGTTATATGGTAAAAATAAAACTTGACATTCAATTAAAATATCCAGAATAAAGTTATTTCTGAGTAATTTTTATTTTACAATAGTATCAGTAAACCAAATAAAAAAGAAAAGGGCAAAACCAAGGCCTGAGTTATTTTTGTAAATCATGCCACACGTTTATTTTGGTATATTTGTTAAGGTGCGTACACACGGTACGATATCTATGAACGATATGAATGATAACGATATCGTTCAACGATATATCGTTCATATCGTTAATTTTTATGCAGTGAACGATCAATGATGTGCGTTCCCGCATGAACGATAACGATATCTATGATCGTTCGTACATGCAGGCCGATCTGGACGATATCGTCAACTTTGCCTGTTCAGAGATGTGGCAGGATGACTTTACTGAAAGATTTCTTTCAAGTCATTGGTGGTAAAGATTGTTCCGTGTGTACCCAGCAATTGATACACTCTCTAGCAGAGCATACCTACTGTAACATTAGCTGAAAAGTTAGTTCTACATTTTTCAGTGGGATGTCCTGAAATACCGTCCACAAACATACCTACTTCTATCGCTGTCTTGTGTCTGACATCATTGTGTTTATCAGTGAATCATTTTTTCCCATTGTTATTTCTTGTCTGTCGTCGGAATGTATGACAGCGGTGGGTGATAGGTATGTGTACAAAGTGAATGCAAGGTAACCTTCTGAAGAGTAATGACTATATCTAACAAAAAAGCCCTAACAAGCAAAGCAAGACAGACACTGGTATAGTTTTCAAAAGGCATTAGCATAAAAAATACACAAAATTGTATTTATTCCTTAAGTAATATATACATGGATTAGTGTTATAAAGAAATAAAGTAAGATAATAAGTACACTAAGCTTTATCATGCATTTATGCATATAGGGCCTGATTCAGTAATGTGGATTATGAAGAAACGAAGCTTTGATTTTAGGGAAAAAATGTTTTCCCTGTACCATCCATACTCCAAAGGGATATATTTACTAAAGTGCGGGATTTTAGAAGTGGAGATGTTGCCCATAGCAACCAATCATATTCTACGTAACATTTATCTAACACCCTCTAGAAGATAATAGCTAGAATCTGATTGGTTGCTATTAGCAACATCTCTACTTCTAAAACCCCACATTTTAGTAAATATACTGTACTCCCATGTCAGATAACCTGATTGTCATTGAGTAGGATTGTTAATCTATTATTATTGCACAGAAAGACGCCAGAGGGACTTCTGTATCATAAACCCAGAAGTCCCTCTATCGCAAAGGACATCTCTTACTGGGAGTGCGGTCCTTTGAGATTTTCTAGGTACTGTACATACCGGCGATATTATCACCAGTATGCACCTGATAATGGGGTGTATGTACAGCATCGTGGATCGTACATCCCGCCCATTGTTATATAAGAAAGATCGTTACACAGTATAAAGCTGTAGGCCCACAATGCAAATGGTAATTTTTGAAAGAATGCACTTGCTTAGGTGTGGAAACATTAATACCCCTCTACAGGCCTGATTTGAACGCAATTGCATGTGGTTGTAGTGGCGTGTAACTCTGAATTAGCTTCTATGCGAGGTATTACCTCCAATGCTGCATATTATGCAACAGTGTATGGGCAGACCTAGTAATATAAATCCCAACAGCAGAGCTGTGATGGGTGAAAGATTGAAGGGGTAAAAGAGGTGTATTTAAGGATGGTTTGTTGTTTAAAAGAGGGGACTACAGAGTTATTTCTGTGCCAGAGTCTACTTTGCAAGCTCGTGTCTCTGGGAATATGGCGCACACACAGTTGGTGCAATGCAGGGATGGGGAACCTCAGGAGCTTTTTTCTGCTAGCCTCATCTGGCTAGCAGGGTGCCTAGAATGGCATCCTGCAGCCAGAATCTATGCAGCAGTGCTGCCTGGAGCACTCTTAGGACGCTTCAGACGGTCACACCGCTGCCCTTACAGCTCCCTGGAGCATCTTCAGGATGATCCAGGCATTGATGTAATCACTGGCGACTGTGGCCCCGTATGACTTTACACAGAGGGGGCATGGCCTGCACCAGGCCCACGAATAATGTTATATATATCAAAATGGCCCTCAGCAGAAAAAGGTTCCCCACCCCTGGTGTAATGGACAGCATTACTGCCTCATAGCACTGAGGTCTTGAGTTTGATTCACACCACGAACCTAACTATGTGACTCCCACACTCCTAAAATACAGTATACTGGTAGGCTAGTTGGCTCCCAACAAAAATTAAACCTAGTGTGTGCATGTGGTAGGGAATATAGATTGTATGCTCCACTGAGGCAGGAACTGATGTGAATGGCCATAATATTCTATGTCTTCTGCAACGTCGATAAATATATTAAATGGGTATGGAGTATGCGATGTGGACCCTCTGGACCCATGGGCCGTGTGCCACCGCAAACCCTGCTCCCGCTATAAATATGCCCCTGGATAGGCGTAATACACGTCAGCTTAAGCACCTTATTCTTATTTCCTTCAGTTTCACTGCAACGTCAGCTCATATTCACTTTAGATTCTGACATGAAGAAAGTCCGTCCGAGTAACATCGCTGTGAGGACATGTACGATTCACATTCCGACAGGAAACAAAAATGATGCAAAACAAAAAGTCAGTTTGTATTAGTCAAAGCAGTGATGTAGCTTTCTGTGCTAGCGAGGCATTCATCCATGTGAGTATTGCAAATAACCTGGCATAGTTTCATCTTGGTGCGCAGTACATGCTAGCAATTCACCTAATCTGATTGCCAATTCTATCCAAGTTATTTAAGGTCTTGTAATTATATCCAACGTTTTTTCTACATAGTAATTATCAGCGTTGGCACAAAGAAATGAAGTCTTGAATTTGTTTGGGCAATTAATTTTAATCGTTTTTTGTTTAATTTTGGGCTGCATGGAGTCAACGAAAAACTTGATTGGCTAAACATGTGCTTCAAAATTCAGTGTTCTGTTGCAGAAGGAGCTAATAAAGAGACCAGACAATTAAAGATACTAGCCAGCTAGGAGCTTATAAAGATGCAGGGGCTGATTTTGAGTTGGGAGCCAATCAAAAATAAAAGCAAGTGACTTTGCATCTTGGTAAAATCATGTTGCACTGCAGGTGGGGCAGATGTTACATGTGCAAAGATCTAGATTTCAGAGGGGGTCCAAACTCAAATATAAATTGCTGTGTAAAAATAAAGCTGCCCAGAATTTGTGAAAAAGCAGCCGATACCCTGCAAAAATAATAAATGTATTTGTACCACACCTATTAGTTAGGATTATTGTGACCTGGACAAACTGCTCAGTCACTCTTGATGGATCAGTGCCCTGGGCCTAATGCCCAGTGTCTTAATAGTGGCTCAGGCTTTCAGCCTGCCTACTGTAGGGCATAAAGGGCCTAATGCCCAGAGTCTCCTTTATATGTCGCCTCAGGCCTATGGACCTGCCTAACGGAGGGGCTCACTCTCAGTGATCTTGGCCTAATGCCCAGAGCACTATAATGAGAGCTCAGGCCTACGGGCTGCCTAGTGGCCCTAATGCCCAGGGCCACTTTATATCCTTAGGTATGGGGAGAGTGCCCGCCTATTTTCTCAATTAGTGACCTGGGCCAAATGCCCAGGTCACTCAAACCTATTGGGGGTGGGCAATTACCTTTTATTGCCCTAATGCCCCCTATGTATCCCAGGCCTAGTGCCCACCTATCAGTAGCACAGGCCTAATGCCTGATTGTATCCCATGGGCCTAGTGCCCGACTACCCTGGTGGCCTAGGGAGGGGTTATTTAATACCGGTGGCCCAAGGCCATCTACCGGTATGTTGAGAGAGGCTGCGGGGGGGCTTCGTTAGCTCTTTTACTTTTTACTTTCCACCCCCGAAGTCCTCTCCGGTCCTCAGCCACATTCTTCTAACGCTGGCCTGTCCTGGCCAGAGGTGCTGCCTCTTCTTTTCTTCTTCCAGCCATCACTGTAGATCTTCTTTCTTGATCGCAACGTCTTCTGGCCTGTTCTGCAGCCGCTGGAACTTTTGCTGTGATGCTCCTCTACTTCTCTTCGGGGGATCTTCTCTCCTCCCTCTCCGCCGTCGGACTGACTCTTTTATTATAAGACGCTGCGAGTGGGCGGGGCTATGACGTGACGAGCCGCGATTGGCTTGCTGCGGCCTCCTGCTATTGTCTGCTGGACGGCAAGCTGTGATTGGCTCACGGCCAGAGCCAAACACCCACCGCTGCATCAAGGCTACTGGGCGGCAGGCTACAGTAAGACACACCAGGAACCAAGTCCTGCCCACCTCGCCCGATGCTTGACCGGCGCTGGGAGAAGAAACAGCATCCCAGCGCTGGCCGGTGGGGACCCACTCTGCTTGCTGTGCTAGTGCTGGGATCACACACTTGATCCCAGCACGGCTTTCCACACAATGTTGCTGTGCAAGTGCATAATTCAGGATTTTCTGCTGTCGGGCTTCCAGGGTCAGGATTTGAACTGGCGTCTTTTAAGCCATCAGTATTTCATACCCTAACTCAACCAGACCTAATAAGGAAATGCCGCACTCCAGTGTAGAGCCAGGGCCATATTAAGGGCCACATGAGCCTGGGGCCTGAGGGTTACTCAGATGTCTGATGGTTACAGTTGATCTGATGGCTGCATCTTCGGAGGCAGCATTAGGCCAGAGAAGTTGGCATTTGGCGTCTTTTTACTTAAGACGCCTCCTGCGGTTTTCGCATATTGTAGGCACCTCGTACAAAGATGCAGCGACTGTGCTACTGCGTCCATCTCAGAATCCACCTGAACCTAACCAGTTTAACACTTGCAGAATGAAATTAGTACTTACATTATACAACTCATGTTAGTACTGCTAAAAGAGAAGTGTGAGAACTCGATCATGGAAATTAAGTTGAAGTTATGAAAATATTGCATAAATGTATAAAATATATACTAGTGTCATGTGATTGATGCAGAATATTTCATGTCTTCTTGCATAAAGTTAGTAGCCTCTAATATCTGGACACATGAAGGGTTGGGTACGGGATCCCAACAGTCAGAATCCCGACACATGCAGGTAAGTACCCTAACCCTCCCCCTAACCCACCTTTCCCACAGCCTAACCCTAACTCTCCCCTCCCGCAACCAAAATTTAACTCTCCCCACCCGCAGCCTAACTGTAACTCTCCCCCGCCCCCTAACCGTAACCCTACTTTCCACAACCTAACCCTAACCGTCCCCCTAGTGCTGAACCCTAAGCCCTAACCCTAAACCTAACCCTCCCCCTAACGATAATACTTACTGTCAGGAAGCCAGCAGTTGGGATTCCAGCGCCGGGTTTCTAACCACTGGCATCCTGACTGCCGGGATGCCAACTGCCTCCCTACATGAAATGTCTATGAATTATGCATGGCTAAAATGTGATTATATCACATGGATGTCTGTAGTTTTGGGAGCTAATTGCAGTGTACTTAAGCATTTGTATATATTTATACAATAATTTGAATATTAAAATGTTATAAAAAATATTCATAGAAAGGTTCAACTGTGATCGTGATGTAGAAAGGCGGAAGAAAGGGGAGGTCTGTGTGGGCTCCCACCTCTGTCACTGACTTTATAGACAGTAGACTCTGGCACTTACTAGAGTCTACTGCTTATGCACCGATCTCCGGAAAAATGGCGCTGGTGCCATTTCCTCATTGATCTCTCTAGTGGGCGTGCACAGATGTGTGGAAGCATGGCTTCCATCATGTTTCCGGTCATATCTGTGCTACAGATCTCTGGAAACATGGCACTTGGCCATGTTCCTGGCGATATGTGCACCGCCAACCAAGAGGTAAGTATTTGGAATGGGTGCAGGATTTGCGACGTGGGCTCACGTGCACCCATTATAGATACACCTATATGTTTATATATGTAACTGTAATGATAAATAGATATAGGCGGCGCCCTGAAATGTCCTCCAAATAAATTTTTTTGTATATGTTAAGAGGAGACCTGGCCCTTACAATTTGGTGTCCTAGGCGAGATTTTAGCCTGCGCCCCTTAAATTGCAGCCACTCCCACCACCCAGCATTGTGCTCCAACGCTCACATAGAAACTACTACATAGCTTTACGCCTTTAGGATTTTTTTTTTTTTAACAAAAATAATATGAATATTATACATAATATAATATGAATTACTGCCTCAAGTTCACAGAAATGTGCCACAAATTGATGACTCCTGTCTCCTCGCTGATGGCTCGTACTGATATGGTTACGTGGCTAGAAAAGGTCACATGATCTGCTGTCTCCCACTGGCGCTGAGCATGAAGGAGACACCAGCAGACGTGACCTCTCCCTGCAGCGGAGCTACTGACTTTACTAGAACCATACTAGCCTTCTCTCCCGGAAAGGCCGGGAGGCTCCCGAAAATTGATTGGCACTCCCGGCCACCTGGAAAAGTGGGCAAGTCTCCTGGCCAGCCGCATACCCCTGGACCCCTCCATCCGTACCCCCCACACACACTCCTGCTGTGATGGAGCTGATGATGTGATTAGCACTGAATGGCATCATTATGGCCCTGCCCTCTGCTTCATAAGGCCGGTAATCTAGGCATTAAGTAGCAGGGACAGGGCTATGATGATGTCATGCCCCTGCTCACCCCGAATTCTGCATCATGTCCTCTCTGACACCCCCCTACGCCATACAACACCCCCCTGCCCCCTTCTGAAGGGGGCGGCCAGAATATCGGCGAGTATGTGCAGAAATCATTGATAAATAAAATTTTCGAACCAGGGGCGTATTTAGAGGTCTGGTCACCCCTAGGCACAACAGTAATGGCTGCCACCCAGTGTTATTATTTCATGTTTGGTAGTTTAATATAACAATAGAAGCCATGACATTTTAATTTTAATTATATTTGCATATTTGCTAATTAGGACAACTTGCAGAGACAGTCTGCACATGTCCTACTTGTCCGTACCGCACTCAAGATGGCATACGGTGCAGTAAAGTGCAAATATTTTGTAGTTAATGGTAAATTTCAGAATGACGGTAATAAAACAAGTGTGCAAGTGCCGCGTCAACCCCCGCCCCCCAGCAAGTGGTGACCCTATGCACGTGCCTCATGTGTCTAATGCAGTGACGTGCGGTGAGGTCAATGGCTGGGGAGGGACACATGTAAAAAAACACAGTTTTTATATAAAAAATCTGGAGCACGACAGGGAGTATGATAGGGGAGGGAGTATGACAGCTCCCCTGCCTATCCTGACTGCACATCCCTGGTCTAGAGGAAATTCACCACTGTTCAGAAAGCTGTCTGACATAATGTAACCATATAGCACAGTTTGGTTGTGGTTTGAAATTGTAATGTTCCATATTGTTAAATCAATTTTGTATCCTTCACAACAATGACTGTTTTCAATTCATGCCTGTTAATAAAAAACAAAGTATGCCATTGCTGAAAAAGTATGTAATATTCCGTTGTTTTACTGATAATATTTTTTTACAATATTTTGACAGATCATAGAGTTATCAGCATCTTAAGTCTATTTGCTTCAAGAGTAAAAAGTGAAGAATGCATATAAATAAATTATGTCCCATTGCACTGAGAGTTTAATTATAAGTGTAGAAAATAATAGTTATTGTCCCTCAAAATAAAACTAAATGTAAACATAAATCATACTAACATAGGAGGACATTTCAAATAATATAATAACTTATTTTATAAATTGAAACACATAGATAAATCCATTTTATGGGGTCTATTTATCATCACTTAATTTCTACAAAAGCAATTTCACCGGCAATTGTAGAAATGACGTTTTCTGGCCATTCATCAAAAGGGTAAAGCCTCCTGCTTTATATCACAGATATCTCCTGCTTACCAGAATGGCCCGCTGTCCCCATACATTAGCATGGGGACAGAATTCATCAAGCTCCGAGAATACTATTTTTTCAGAGCATGACTGCGGGAGCATTCGCCATCTTCAGATCGTGTTTGCTTCCACCCGCAACCCACAGGTTGCGAAGAGGGATCCTTTCGGATTAGAATACTTACTTAAGTCTGTCTGGATTTTCACCATTGGCATACCGGTGTCAGTATTCTGTACATCGGCATTCTAACCATCGGGATCCCATCCCCAACCCATCAGTACAACTGTGTTGTTTTACATATTCATATGTCACATTTAAAAGGCATTTGTGACCATGCCAGGCTGTGCGTTACCTGAGATGGTTGCAAACAATGCAAACAGTCAGAATTGCCCACTGGGTGGCTGCATGGAGACAATATTCCAACAGCCACTAATGGTAGAGGGATCACCAGGCCCTGCAGCCTCCTCAGTGTCTGCAGTACAGCCGGTCAATGCTGATCGGGCATGGCAGGACACCCCACTCATTTTGTCCTCCGTATTTCCATAAACAGGACTAGCTCACTGAGCCTGATGCTTATTGTTGAAAATACAGGGCACCCCTATGTCTTCCCCCCACCACCATATTTTCACAACCAGGTTTGGCTCACACAGTCTGGTGCTGGTTGTGCTTATAGGTGGAGACCCCATGTAGTATTTTAAAATGTTTACACTTAGAAACATAGAAACATAGAATTTGACAGCAGATGAGAACCACTTGGCCCATCTAGACTGCCCCATTTTTAAACATATTTTACCTCAACCCTTATTGATTCTTACTTTTTCTGAAGGATATCCTTATATCTATCCCACGCATTTCTACATTACAATGTTACAGCCGCTGACACTGTAACGTAGCATTTTGCATGCAGATACACCCCCACTCGCTCAGAGAACATAGGCATGCTGCATATCATTTTAGTCAACAGAAACTGCTTGTGCTATCTATTCACATTGCTGTGCGAATAAGATGCGTTTGAAGGTAAAAAGACACACAAAAAGACGCTCGCGCTACTGAGTCACGCAACGCCATGACACGACTAGAAGGGCTGTTTAACGCACCAGGAGGCTAGATGTATGTATTTGTAATCCACAGTTAGTAATATCAATAAGCTTAGCATCTACTGATGTTCTTTCCTGATCCTGAGAACAATAGCTTTGGTTTTTCATTGACAGGTTGCAATAAACACAGTTCCACTTTCAATATATCACAATTGTATTCAGGGCTGCACAGTAGCAATAACTCAGTCCTAAAGTGCACTTTAACGTAGCTCATTATATACACAAAAATGTCTTTCATGCTTTACACTGACAAACTCAGGCACTGTTTCTCTAGTAGCTCAAACAAGATGAATATCTAACTGTTTACTGAAACACAATCTCTTGTATAAGTCAGGAATACACAGCACTTGGAATATAGTACTATTTCTCAGTATCTGTCATACATTCTCGCAATAGCTCTTTAACAGTTCTCAGTACTCTCAAACAGTAGGGATGTCTCCATTTTTACAGCTCTGCCACACTGTCTCCATCTCTCAATCTCAGCTGGCCCTTCTGCAGTGGTCACATAGTGTACCAGCGGGTCTTCAGTGGCTTCTTGTAACAGTGTGGTTGAAGCTGGTGCCCACTTGCTTGGTCTGGCAGCACTGGGGTCCTGGCAAGTGTAGGGCAGTAGGCAGGTAGTCCTTGGTGCCCGCTGCTAGTCTCCCAGGTCCCAGCATCTCTTCTCTCCCTGCCTCAGCAGTTGCATATGCAGGTGGGCGCGGCTCCCTTAGGAGTGTGCACACTGATCTGCAAGGAAATTTAAAGGGACAGACGCACCAAACGTGACATCACATTTGGTGCAAGAATTGAACTCCTCCCTATAAAAGTGGATCCCTGGGCACTAGGCAGGTACCAGAGTATAGGTTCCCAAACCTTACTGAAGTGTTCCCAGTGATTACTACAGCTCGTTTCTGACCTTGGCTTCATTTGTGATCTAAAGCCATCTCCTCCCTGGTACTGCACTTGGTATTCCGGTTTTGATCTAGGCTTTCCTCCATGACCTGTTTATGTCTGCTCCCTGGTACCATCTTGTCTGTTTGGTTCTGACCTGGCTTGTTGACTACATGATACACCTGCATTGTACTTCACTCTATCCAGAGAACACCAGCACCTATATAAGGGAAGCAAGTCCACGTGTCGGGTGCAGCTAAATCTAAACCTCCTTGCAAGTGTTCCTGTTGGCATGTTAGACTATGTGCCTCAGAACTAGGTCTCGCCAATCCCGAAGTATGGGCTGCATCCACTATCCATCCATGAGATGTGACACTTCTGTCACTTCACCAATTCAACAATAGTGTTTGGTCTAGTCTCTTGTCCCATACAGCAGACCTTTGGCATCTCCCCCCACTCTGCACTCCTGGTTTCAACTGAGCAAGTGCAACTACAAACTCACTGTCCTGTTGCTGACTTGTCAAGGTTTTGGCATGTAATGGCTCCATGTGTTGGCAGCCTCCCATATTGCAATGTTTATTGGCTCCGGTCAGAGCCAGAGGTATCATAACTGCACATCAGCAACATTAGCACTTCAAATACCAAGATCCACCTCCCCTCCTAGCTGACTGATTGGCTAGCCACAATAGTCACAGCAGTGTCATCACAAGGAGTTTTATTCCAGCCTGAAGCCTAGGCTCTGCATCAGTGCTTAACCCTTTTTCAGTCTAATTGGATTTCTCTTGGCTTTACACCTTCTGTTAATTAGGTCCTGCTTAAGGTAATATCTAGAAAGCATACAGGTAAGCAGGAAACTGTAAACCAGTATAACCTTGAACAGATTACCATATTATTTTTCAAAGCAGATTTCCATACTGGTCCCCATTTGTTGCACATATACAGTATATAGGGGCTAATTAAGCATTGTATATACAGTATGCTGATGTTTTCGAAAGTGAATGCTAAATGCAGGGCCAGTGCAAGATGTCTGGGTGCCTTAGGCAACATTTTACCCACCGCCCCGGCTCCCTTCAATACATACTATGCCACACATTAGTGACACTAATTTATAATATACCACACAGCATAGCCCCAAAATAATTTTGTGTCTCATAACACTGCCCCCAATTCATAATATGTTATGTTCCACAATACATAATATGCCACACATTTGTGCCCCAAATATTTAATATGCCACACATATGCCCCCATTACATATGCCACACAGCTGTGCACCAAGGTTATTGTATGCCACATAGCCATGAATTATGCCAAACAATGCCCCTAGTACATATGCCACACATGTGCCCCAAATGATTTATATACCATACATCTGTGCCCCAATACATTATACCACACATCCATGCCCCAATATATTTATGCCACACATCTGTGCTCCAATATATGTCAGTACCCATTACCACCCACATACACACACACACTCACACTCACCCTGCCAGTACTCATTAAACTCCCACACACATCCACTAACCCTGTCAGCACTCAATTAAGTCACCCCCACACACATTAAACCAACCTGTCTGGGACTGAAGGAGACAAACTTTTTTTTTTTGGACTCAGAGGCGCCCTCCAGTGGCTGGCACCCCTAGGCAGCTGCCTAAAGCTGCCTAATGGTAGCACCGGCCCTGGATAAATGGCAATTTGTGCATGCGTCTAAGTTGCACTGCTCATGCGTCAAGGGACAAGGTACATGTAATGGCATTATGTAGGCTTTGGTCTGTTTCCCTGTACTCTGTGCTGCCCTTCCTGACATCTGACAGGCAGAGCAGTACCCATAGCCAGCTTCTGTACTCAGCCTGCATAAAGAAAATAAAAATGGTTATAATAGAAAATAAGTAAAATAAAACTTACATCCACTCAGGGATCTCTGATCGGTGAGCTGCTGCTGTTGTGACCCGATCAGCTGATCTATGTGATCAGGTGAGGTGCAGTGAAAGTCCCGGCTGGCACATCAGCTGACCACACAGATCAGTTGATCAGGTTACTGAAGAAACTCACTGATCAGAGTGAAGTTTTATTTATTTTCTATTATAACCATTTTATTTTCTAGCAGTCTACAACAGCTAAGGTCTACAACAGCTCCCCTGGTCTTCTGCTGTACCAGGCAAGGATACTGATGGGTCTATTTACTAAGCAGTGTTAGGAGACAGAGTGAAAAGTGATAAGAATGTGATAAGGTGCCAGCCAATCAGCTCCCAACTGTAATTTTTCAAACACAGCCTGTGAGATGACAGTTGGGAGCTGATTGGCTGGCACCTTATCACTTTCTTATCACTTTTCACTCTGTCTCCTAACACTGCTTAGTAAATAGACCCCTGAGGGTTGGAATCTTTGCAGTCCCCCCCTTCCCTCTAGTTCTTATGCTGAAGCTGTGCCCGGCAGAGAGAATAAGGAGAGGGATCTTTGCTGACCCTTCCCCCATTTTGCCCCTCTGCACTGCCAACACAAACACAGCAGTTGACAGTGCTGAGTGTAACTCTCCGTGCAGCCCAGCCTATGGAGGTAGCGCTGGATGGCCGGGGTGAGGAAGCACAGCAGGGTTCCCCTGCAGAGCACTGGGTGGCTGGGGGCTTTCACAACAAAGCTGGGTCCCGTCTTACAAACAAGGTGGAGAGTTGATTTGCTGGGACAGAGCTTTCTAGCAAGTTCCGTTCTGGCACCCGAATATTAGTACATTCCTGTGATATTTCATAATATCACAAACCGAATGAGGGTACATTTGTCTCATTGCAGCTGCATCTGAAATGCGGATTGTTATAAATAGGCCCCTAAGCCTACTGCATACATGCCTACCCTCCCGGTTTTCGCGGGAGGCTCCCGATTTTTCAGGTAACCCCCCGCACCCCTGGAAGGGTAGGCATTTCTCCCGCTTTCTGCCCACCTAGTGAAGTGGGCAGAATGCGGAGAACTTCCGCAGCACTCGCGGGTCTCTGTGTAGGGGGCGGGGCTTAATGACGCGATTCTGCGGGAATCGCGTCATTTAGCCCCGCCCCTTATGCAAATCTACGCCAATCGCGGCAAGGGGGTGGGGCCTAATGATGCAAGCTGTCAGGCCCCGCCCCCATCACGACCCGATCTTTCTCCTCTCTCCAAGTCTCCCGCAAAAGAGTACTACAATGTAGGCAAGTATGGCCTACTGTAGTCACAGAGCTTGTAAATTAATGTTACCAGATTATATATTATCTGCTGCCCTTTGCCACCATTTTCTTCTTTAATGTTATAAATAAATTGATGACCAATTTTACTGCTATATGCTGCACAATTGTTGTGTCTTTATTTATTAAGCTGTTACTATGGCTAATATAGGTTTGTGATAAGAGGTACAAGCCGGCTTCTATTGTGTGTAGTTTATGAACTTGACGTCAGTATCCACTTGAGCATGAACCACCTACAGGGACAACATCCTAAGAACATTTATAGAACATAAACCTACAGGAAAACCATAATAATTAATGTTTGTGTCACTGATACCTGACCTAACCTGACATTTTCAGTCTGTGTTTTTACAACTGATTTCCTTGACACAATAGCAATATACCTAGTGGCTCCAATAGATATTATTATTTTTATTATTATACATTATATGGTTCCACAAGGATTTCGGAGCACCTTACAAAGTGCAATAAACTGAGGAAGGGACGTGGGGGAATCCTAAGCACTGGTACCAACACTGTTATATAAAATATCACAAAGATTGTAGGAAAATAAGCATACAAAAAAATAATTAAGTTAAATAGAATATAACAGGATTGATCTATGGCGGAGCACCCATGAGTGTAAAATTTGGAGCACTCAATCTCCCCAAATATGAAACGTAACATTTATTTATTATACAAATGGAAAAATACAAGAGTTTCAGAATATGTAGAAAACAATAATGTATTTAGCTACTGTAATTAATGCCAAATACTAGACCGAAGGTCAAAAAAGGATGGCATTAACTTATATCAGTCACTATCCATACCAATTACAATAATTAGCCAAATACATTTGTTTTTTACGATTGTTGTCCTATCTGCAGGGCCATAACTAGGGGTTTTGGCACCCAGGGAAAGTTGAAAAATGGCACCCCCCCTATTTATGTGACCTGGGCCTATTGCCTGGGGTCACTTACAGCCTCAGGAGCTCGGGACTAATGCCTGCCTATCAGTGCCACAGGTCTAATGCCTGGTTACCCCCACATGCCTAGTGCCCAACAACCTGGTGGTCTACAGAGGGGTTAATGATAAGAAGGCCTCATATAGGTGAGAGAGGCATCTTTGGGGAGCTTCGTTAGCTCTTTACTTTTCCACCACTCCATGGTCCTCAGCCGCATTCTTCTGCCTCTGGCCCATCCCGCCGTCGCTGCCAGGGCTCTTCCCTCTTGAGCCCAGCATCTACGGGTCTTTTCCGCAGCTGCCGGAGCTCTTCTGTCTTGAGCTCGGCATCTTCTGGCCTCCCTGCCCAACTTTCTTCTCCTTTGCCCATCCCGCCAAACTGGCTATTCCCGCACAGCGGCACCTGATGTAAGATGCTGTTGGCGGAGCCAGCCATGACCTGGCCCTATCTATTGGCTGCCAGTCCGCGAATCGTGATTGGCTTGCAGCCAGCGCCAAATTCAAATTGAACTCAGCTCGTCCCACACTGTCCCAGCGCCGGCCACTGATGTGTCCCGCTGAGGACACATCTCACCGGACTGCAGGACTTCCGAAGCTGGGATCAAACACTTGACCCCAGCCCTGGCTGCAACAGTGTGTAGCACATCGCCACACTGTACAGTATATTGCCCTCTCTCTCTCTCTGCTGGGCCTGTCATGGCGCCCAGGGCAAGGTGCCCCACATGCACCCCCTCGTTACGCCACCGCCTATCTGTGATTGTTGTGTTTTTTTAAATTTGAGACACTGTTGCATTTTACTTATGTGTCAATACATGTTCCATTTTATATTTAGGTAGATTGCCCTACAAAGTACGTAAGTAGAAACAGTGCAAAACTGCAAAAGACTTACAATACAAAAGCATTGCAAAACATGGGACAAACTATATAAACATTGTTTCCTATGCAGTCAGAGTACCCACAAAAGTAGCGCCAGCTGTTGAACCCAAAGGTTGAACGATGAGGATAGACGTTCAGTGATGAGGATAGAGCAAACAATGGGTTAGAACTGCGCTCTGCTGTATGGGCAGATGGGATGTGAGATGTATTGTTTGTGTTGGGGTGCTGCACCTTCCTAAAAGCAGGAGTACCGGGTCCTGTGTAACGATAGAATGGGGTAAAGAGTGCGGAGGGTGCGCTCACCCTATGGGTGTAATGCTGGAGTAATAGTGTGTTGTGGTCTTTTGTGTTCGATGTTGTGTGTGGAGAGATGGGGTGTAGGGAGGGAAGGGGGTCTAATGGACTGGAGGTGGTGGGTGAGGAAATGAAGACAGAGACAGAAATGGGGGCCAAAGGGTTTATTGGAAAAAAACAGTACTAATCCTGTTCGGTCCCAGGCACCCAGGTGGGGTGAGCGATCCACCCACACACACCCCTAAGTGGATCGCTCACCCCACCTGGGTGCCTGGGACCGAACAGGATTAGTACTGTTTTTTTCCAATAAACCCTTTGGCCCCCATTTCTGTCTCTGTCTTCATTTCCTCACCCACCACCTCCAGTCCATTAGACCCCCTTCCCTCCCTACACCCCATCACTCCACACACAACATCGAACACAAAAGACCACAACACACTATTACTCCAGCATTACACCCATAGGGCGAGCGCACCCTCTGCACACTCTACCCTATTCATGAGGATAGAGCGTTGGCTTAGGATGAGAGCTTGAAGGCTTTAATTAATGGTGCATACACACGATCAGATTTTTCCTTCAGATATGAACGATAACGATTTAAAAATCGTTCAGTCGTTCATATCTGAAGGAAAATCGTTCATATCTGACATGCATGAACGATGGACGATCAACGATGCGCGTTCCCGATGGTCAGATAACGATTTCTGACATCTGATGTGTTTGCAGTCAGACTTGGACGATTCCATTCACTTTAATGCAGTCAAAAATCGTTCAATCGTTCAAATCGTTCAAATCGTTCAAAACTTTGGTAAAATCGTTCAAATCGTTCAATCGTTCAGTCGTTCATCTGACAAATCTGACAAGTCTGACAAATCTGACCGTGTGTATGCTCCATAAGAGTGAGTTTTAAATAAATGAAAAATAAAAGTGAGTTTTATACAAATACTACAGTAATCATAAATAAATAAGAAAACAAGCAACCTAAAAAATTGGATCGATAATAACACTGTAAATTACAAAATAAATAATAAAGTAATATATCCTTAATAATTCATTTTAGTGTGCAGCAATATCTATGAAATGGCTCACAGCAAAATAAACAGACAATGCCATGTTTCATTAAGGCAATATTTTGCTACTAAAGCAAAATAGTGTTTAAATGTACACATCTTACAAATATACAATATCATGTGCGTATATATCAACAAATAGGAAGATAAAGAGAGACCAGCAGAAATGACAGCAGTCCTGCAATATTATACAGCAGTAATGTTCTAGTTATATTTCTCATGAGCTCATAATCAATGATTTTATGCATAGACCAATAGTAGTTTATCAAATCAACCAAGTTTTGTAAAGGAATATTGATAATTCTCTAAGAGAAGCAGAAACAGACCGGTAATTGTTTTGCTATCACAGACGAAGTAATCCTTATCTGTGAGTCTTTTGCAGGCATCTGCGTGTCCTCTTACCTAGTGGATTGTTCCTCTGACTTTTCAAGGGCATATGGAATGAGATATCGACTACGTAGTATATCAAACAAAAATATTTTGGCCAAAAGAAAATTAAATATTAAGCGAACATTAGGAAGAATATAAACAGCTTTAGCTTATCTTACTGGTGTTCAGTTGAAGCCCGGGAATGTAGAAAACAATGGGGCGCAGTGATGTAAATCTAATGGGTGCAGGGTGTGCGGTCTAGGGGGGCCCTCACCGCACAACTTGCACCCATTTAGAATACTTACCTTTCCAAAGTCCTACGTTGGTGCTATGCAAATCTCTGGAAAAATCGAGCATCCGCCATTTTCCCGTAGGTGTGCGCATGCGCAGTACATAAATTACAGGGGACATACCGCTGAGGCCATGTTCCTGGAAATCTGCGCATGCCAGAGTCTACTCACATCTGTGCAGCGGAGAGAGGAGGGAGCGCGCACGGAGACTGCACACGGGCCTTCCTCTTCCCTTAATCCGTCCCTGCTGGGGTGCTATATATACCAGGCCGCAACTAGGGGGGGGCTAGAGGTGCACGTGCACCGAGTGGGGATTGCGGGGGGGGGGGGGTGAAAAAAGCTGACAGCCATCCGACGGCCATCCGAAAATGGCCACCAACAAAGAGGAGGCAAATGCTAGAGGTCCTTACTGGACCTCTAGTGTCTGTCTCCTCCTTGGCGGCGGCCATTTTTGGATGGCTGTTTTCAGCAGATTCCATGCGGACTAGCCGTGGCCGCCGCCAAGGAAGAGACAGATGCTAGAGGTCCTACTGGACCTCTAGTGTCTGTTAGCAGAGCGCAATGCACACAGCGTTCCCGGAAGTGCCGGGAACACTGGTGCTGCCGGGAGAAGATGCTGAAAGCTGCATCTTCTCCTGTGAAATCCCCTGGCAATGAGCATAAACCCCCCTGGAAATGAGCATAAACCCCCATGGAAACGAGCATGTAACCATTGGCAATGAGCATGAAACCCCTGGCAACGAGCATGGCACCCCTGGTAATGAGCATAAATCCCCTGGCAACGAGCATGAAAACCCCTGGCAACGAGCATGTAACCCCATGGCAACGAGCAGGGCACCCCTGGCAATGAGTATAAATCCCCTGACAACGAGCATGAAACCCCCATGGCAACGAGCATGAAACCCCATGGCAACGAGCATGTAACCCCTGGCAACGAGCATAAACCCCCTAGCAACGAGCAGGTAATTTTAAAGTAATTAGAAGCCTTTCAGTGGGATATAAAATGGTGTCGGACAAATATGTAAGTGGCACTTTGGTAATAGGCATTACAGTGTGTGGCATAATGTGTAATGGGCATTATGGTGTGTGGAATAATGTAAGTCACTATACGTCTGAGTAGTGCACTGCCTTATGGAGGAGCAAGGACAAACTCCAGGAACAGAAAGGGAGGGGGCGTAAAATTGCTGCCTTGCACCGGGTGACAGATATCCTAGTTTCGGCCCTGTATATACCATAGACAATAATGATTACATTGATGGAAGTGGATGATATGAACTTTGGCCCACGTGTGTATATTAGTTTGCATGTATCCTAGTATGCATGCACATTTCCCAAATGAGGCTTGTGTGATCCGCGGCCAGGTTTCTGTGGGCACGGCCATATTTGTGTAGTGCAATCAGTTTTGTGCGCATGCGTCTACTATGCTGCCATGTTTGTTTAGTCCGGCCACTCTCAAAAGATAAATTAAATCAACTGCCACACATAGCCAGCTTATATGTTAAACAAAACTAATTATATTATACTATAATTTAATATACGTGACCACATTTGTGTAGCCCGTTAAAGGACACAGGGGCATAGTTATCTAACAATATTTACGGGATATGCCCTGAAAACATCTGTAAATATCAAGCACCACTTGGATATACTGGATATATCTGCTATGGTCCCCCGTTTCCTATTGCAAAGGCAGCCCCCATTGTTTTCTATGAGGTAAAAAACAGCTAGCCACCTGGCAAATGACTGATACAGGTCCTCATGAGTGCAACCTCTTCTGGTCCCTCAGGACACTAGAGGGTAGGAACTGGTTATGTACATCAGTTTAGTGAAAGATCATATAGCGCGCTCTGCAGGTTTTGTATGTTTTGTTGATAATCTCATTTTCGACAGTCATTATATGGACACCACTTGTTGACACATAAATGTCAACAGACAATGTTCAGAATGTCGACAACCACAATGTTTACTTGCAAAATGTCAACAGAGACAAAAATGTCGACATCTTCAAAATGTCGACAGGTACATAATGTCGTCACCCATTTTTAAGCTTAGGCCTAACCTCAACCCTAACCCTAAAATTTCATATGTTGACATTTTGACAAAGTCGACATTTCATACAGTAAATTGATATTATAACTGTATCAACATTTTGACTGTGTCTATATTTCGCAGGTGTCGACATGCTGGATGTCAACATTTTAAGCATGTTGACATTATGACATTTGACATTATACGGTGTCGACCTTTTGACTGTCAACATTATATACAGACAGACACGCACACATATATGGAACTGGATATCCAAACCCAGGTACTCTTACTGCTGGCGGACAATATCGCTGGAGCATAATATCTGATTGTTCATATTAAATTTAGGCAAGCGGAAATGCATACGGCCATCATTATTATAGGATGTCAAAATTAGCCTGGGAGACCGCTCAGACAGTTCCGAATGTAGCATAAATCTTTACAATTGGATCTGACTTCAGACTGATTTGGGGATGTACTGTACTCTATTATACTATTCTAATCATGTAACTCTTCTTTCCTGATTGCTGGCTTAAAGGTGCCTACACACTTAGCGATATTTTACACGATTTGGCAGATTGTGACGCATTGTGATGACAAATCGTGTCAAATATGCCCAAATCGTGAGTGTCCACTCACGATCACGATGCCGATGCGCGTACCCACTGGTCGTACATCGCATCTTCAGATCTGCCGTGCTGTAGGGCAGATCTGACAATCTCAGACTCGATGCCCTGGAATAGTTAGGAGGCACGATAGATCGTTTGTCACATTGGACAGTTTTTAACACCAAATCGTGCCCACGACTGCCGGGGAGCTGCTGGGGAGAGTTCAAGTGGAAATCGGACACAATGTCAGATTGTGAGCACATCGCCAAGTGTGTAGGCACCTTAAGTGTGTGTTTTGTACACAATTATGTGTGTATATGTATTTTATTTGTGTTCTTTATAGATCTTAAAGTCTGTATATTACTATCATGAATAATATGCATTAAATAACTGTAGAGATTTCTGAAATCCGAACCCCCCCGAGCCCTCCGATCCGAGTCGTATCCGAGTCAGGCTCGACTATTCCCGCCTGACTTGGAACTGAAATCGAGGCAAAACGTCATCATCCCGCCTTCCGGATCTCGCGGGTTTTGGATTCTATAAAAGGTTCCTGTGTCTGCGCCATTTCTCACTCCGGCTGAGGACAGTGAAGAGGAAGGGTGGGAGCTAGGGCTGGCTGGGCTGTGTTGTGCTGCTGTTTTCCATAGGGGCTGGCTGGGCTGTGTTGTGCTGCTGTCATAGGGGCTAGATGGGCTGTGTTGTGCAGTCAGTTGTCCATAGGGGCTGTGTCCACTCCAAAGTCTATAGGGGCTGGCTGGACTGAGTTGTGCAGTGTCCCATAAAGGCTGTATCCTAGAGGGGTGCTGTAGTGTTGTCCAGGGGGTGATCTGTGCATCAGGGGTGCTCCCCCAAAGTGCACTCCAAAAAAAAAATATTTTTTTTTTCTGTGTTTGTGAATTGTGTGCATTGTAGCCGTACGTGCATCAACATAGTAGCGCCAAGCGTGCGCCTGTGTCATAAGTAAAGGGCTGGCTGGCTCATCTGTTAAAGGGTGCTGTAACCCCCAAAGTGCACTCCAAACAAACTAAAAAAATATTTTCTGTGTTTGTGAATTGTGTGCACTGTAGCTGCACGTGCATCAACAAAGGAGCAGCGCCAAGCGTGCACCTGTGTCCCACAAGAAAAGGGCCAGCTGGCTCGTTTATTAAAGGGTGGTGTAACCCCCAAAGTGCACTCCAAAAAAAATTAAAAAATCTTATTTTTTTCTGTCATTGTGAATTGTGTGGGCTGTAGCTGCACCTGCATCCTCAAAGCAGCAGCGACAAGCGTACATCTGTCTGTTAAAGGGTGGTGTAACCCCCAAAGTGCGCTCCAACCAAAATAAAATAGTCTTCTTTTTTTCAGTGTTTGTGTGTGAAATGTATGCGCAGTGGCTGCACCTGCATCCTCAAAGCAGCAGCGACAAGCGTGCGTCTGTCTGTTAAAGGGTGGTGTAACCCCCAAAGTGCACTCCAACAAAAATAAAACAATTTCTTCTGTGTTTGTGAATTGTGTGCACTGTACATGCATCAACAAAGGAGCAGCGACAAGCGTGCGCCTGTGTCCCATAAGTCTGTTAAAGGGTGGTGTAACCCCCAAAGTGCACTCCACAAAAATTAAACAATTCTTTTTTTTCTGTGTATGTGTGCGAAATGTATGCGCAGTAGCCGCACGTGCATCAACACAGCAGCAGCGCCAAGTGTGCGCCTGAGTCATAAGTCAAGGGCCGGTTTGGACATCTGGTCCGGACTGAAGGACGATTCACCATTGACAGAATGGTGGAGGATTACATCGGTGACAGCATCCAAGTAGGCATGTCAGACAGTCCGTACCTGTACTGGCAGGAAAAAGAGGCAATTTGGAGGCCCCTGTACAAACTGGCTCTATTTTACCTGAGTTGCCCCCCTCCAGTGTGTACTCCGAAAGAGTATTTAGTGCAGCCGGGAACCTTGTCAGCGAAAGGCATAGGAGGTTGCTTCCACAAAATGTGGAGAAGATGATGTTCATAAAAATGAATTATCAACTCTTCCAGGGAGACCAGCCTCCAGAACGTACAGAGGGACCTGTGGTGGTGGATTCCAGTGGGGACGAATTAATACTCTGGGCTCTATTTACTGCAATCCGCATATTGAATACGGATTGTAGTGTGATATTACCGAGTGAATTCGCATTGCGAATTCAGGCAATATCACAGGGATTTACTATAAATCCCTTGCAGGGACAGAGCTTGCGAAAAAGCTCTGTCCCTGCGGATCCCATTACTTTTTTCCGAAAAAACCGCGACTAAGAGCCCGCGCATGCGCAGACCCACCGTCGCTGCTACCCCCACCAACGCTAAGCCCTGCCTCCCGGCGCTAAGCCCCACGATCGCGGACCCCCGCGACCCCCCCTCCCCTCCCCGCGACCCCCCCCTCCCTTCATTACACTTACCTGCATCCTCCTGGCCTCCGGTGATCTTCTCCGGGCTTCCCGATCAGGTGATCTCCCATACTGCACTGGGGCCCAATCACCTGATGACCGGGCAGCAGTGCACTGTGGAAGACCAGCTGACCGGAGAGGAGCCATCACCGGAGGCCCGATCACCGGTCCCTGGATTCAGGTAAGTAAAACAAAATTTTTTCTTTTTTTTTCTTTTTTTTACAGCAATCAGCTTGCGGTCTGCTTAGACCACACAGCTGATTACTGGTACTGGCTCCTGGCTCTGCTCTCCCCGTTAGAGCAGAGTGGGAGCCCGGTAACCGGGGGAGACCCTGGAGAATGCCACCTCCAGGTGGCGTTATTATCACAGGGCTTCCCCCGGTATTTTTTTACAATTTATTTTTAGTAACTATGGTCGGATCACATTTCCCATTACAATTATGGGAAATGCGATCTGCTTTACTAAAAATAAGTGATACTTAGGGGTTGGAGTAGAATTTTACTAATTCTACTCCAATTTCCCTATAGTAACTACAGGTGAAACTAAAATAATGTGAAAAGGGTGTGAAAACACCCTTTTTCACTTTATTTTAGTAAAAATAATGTTAATAAATAGAGCCCTCTGTGAGGATGAGGATGTACACAACACTGAAGAGGGTGAGGAATCAGTGGATGAGGAGGATGAGGACCACATCTTGCCTCCGTAGAGCCAGTTTGTGCAGGGACAGATTAATTGCCAGCTTGTTTTGTGGGGACCCAAACGAACCAATCATTTCAGCCACAGTCGTGTGGCAGACCCTGGCACTGAAATGATTGGTTTGTTAAAGTGCGCATGTCCTGTTTATACAACATAAGGGTGGATGGGAGGGCCCAAGGACAATTCCATCTTGCACCTCTTTTATTTCTTTTCATTATGTACTGTTTGGGGCCTAGTTTTTCAAACTGCCATCCTGTCTGCCTCTGCAGTGTCACTCCTAGATGGGCCACGTGTTTGTGCCGCCCACTCGTGTCGCTTAGCATAGTCATCCAGCTACCTCGGTGCAACCTTTTGGACATAAAAACAATATTGTGAGGTGTGAGGTGTTCAGAATAGACTGGAAATGAGTGGAAATTAAGGTTATTGAGGTTAATAATAGCATAGGAGCAGAAAAACCCACAAATTCTGTGAATTTAGCTGTTTTTCTGATAAAAAAAAAAAAAAAAAATACAGATCCAAAACACAAAACCCAGAACCCTAAACACGGAAGGGTGGTTTTGGCAAAACCAATCCAGATCCAAAGCACGAAGAAAGATACAGATCCAAAACCAAAACACAAAACACAAAAAGTGGCCGGTGCACACCCCTAGTCTAAATATGATTGTTAGGAGAAATTGTTCTAACTGAGCAGGCAGTGAATGACTGGCATCTTTTTGCACTTACTTTGCAGAAATGTATTGTGGATTGGTGCATACACAGAGAAGAGGGTTAATGCCTGTCTTTTTAATAGAGCTGCAGTGGAATATCATGGAAACACTGAAAAATGAGCCTGATTCATCTTGGATCGCAGCTGCAATTACGCACGCAGTCTCACTGCAAAACATGGCAATAATACCGTCACAGCACTACATAAGGACACCCACTTCACCACACACATCCGTAATACTTAGCAAGTCTGCAAAACCATCGGTAACATCAAATTGGAGCCTCATGCACACTTGCACAAGGTCTGACCTTACTATGAAATTGCTAACCTCATCTCATGCAGTGAAAGCACCAGCTGTGGATGGCATCGCAGTGGCTAATTTATGCATGCCCCTGTAACGGCGTCCAAATGCACTGGCATGCCTGCGTTTAGCAGACCACCACCCTGAAACACTAACTTACTGTCAATCACTCTGCGATGGGTCTGAGTAGTCACTGCGATCACAGTCTGATCGCAGTGAGGGCCTGATTCAGACCCGCTCGCTAGCATGCAGTCGCACATAGCCTGCTGATGTTTGCAATCTGCGCATGCGTATAAGACATGTTCACACCCTGGGCCGCGTTTGCTCGTAGCTGGACGATTTTCGCATTGTGCGTATGCATCGCAGTGCACGTGCGCAAACAAGTACGAGCGATCGGGAAGCGAATGCTCGTCCAGCATAGACAGCCCTGCTGAATGAGTGACATGAGAACCCGTTTGTGGGTAGTAACAGGGCCAGGCAACTAGAAATGGGGGAGTGGAGGTGGGAACAAAGGTGTGCCTGAGCGTCTTAACGTTGTTTCAGAGACGTTCATAATTAACAGGCAGCGTCATTGTACACGCCACCTGGTTAAATTTTACACTGAAGTGATCGCAGTGCTTGCGGCGAGGTATAGTCAACCTCAAGCGCTGCGTTTACTTCCGATGGTACCCGATGTACCAATGGTTGCGTACACTTCCTGGAGATGACGTTTGCAAGAGGACGTCTTAAGACAGGCTGGTGGGCATCTGCATACACAAAGCAGTTGCACGCCAAGACATAGTGGACGTGTTTATGCTTTGCCGTGCGTTCGCCGGGCCTTGTCGTCACTTAGCCGAATTTGCATACTCTGAGAACGATCGTACGCATCTAGCGACCGGGTCTGAATCGAGCCCCCTGTGCACAGACGCCTTGCTAGAATGAGTGACAGGACGTGCCGTTTGTGGGTGGTAATAGGGGGTTGCCAATGGAAACGGGGTTGTGGTGGTGTGAACGCAGGCATGCCTGTGTGTTTACATATTTAAGACGAAGCGTCAGCATACACGTCACATGGCTGAATTACACACTGCAGCACTCTAAGGACTTCATTCAGAGTCGGTCGAACCGGCCGCATGGTCATACGCAGCCGATGTTCGCTGATCTGCGCATGCGTACAGTTCGCAATGCGCGTGCGCAAACTACCGGCTACGATCAGAAATTTCTCTCTTCTTGAACACCGCCAGGTCGGTAGTTTGAGTGACAGATTGCGGCATTTGTGGGTGGTAACATGGGAAGGTGCTTGAAAACGGGGGTGTGGAGATCTGAATGCAGGCGTGCCTCATTATGCGAACGGCGTTTTAAGGGAGTGCATAATTAACAAAGTAGGGTCATGGCAAACGTGACAGGGGAGGTTTTACACTGACATGATCGAAGAGCTTAGGAGAGGGTCAGGTCAACCTTTAGCTCTACGACCAGTTCCGATGGCATACGATGCTCGCGATTAATCCTTATGTAGCCGGAGATGACGTGTTATGCGTACAAGAAGTGGGCGTATTTTTAGCGATCCGACCGCATCCACCCCTTGGTAGGCCAGCTAAGGATCCGACCTTAGGGACGCAACATGCGTGTGCATCATTTGCATATCCGGACCCTTTTTCTATAAGACCGTGCGGCCGCTTCAACCGACTCTAAATGAGGTCCTCAGTGCTTGCGGTAGGGTATGGTCAGCCACAAGTTACTCATTTGTTTATATACTTTGCAAGGCGCTGCGGAACCATTGTGGCACAATATAAATAAAGGATAATAATAATAATAATAATAATAATAATAATAATAATAATAATAATAATAATAATGTGCTACGATGTTACTCGATGTTACCTATTGTTTAATACACTTCCTGAAGATGACGTGCGTTACTAAGGGAAAGTGGGCATCTTGTGTCAGGCTAGTGGGTGTCTAAATACATTCCGCGATCGCACGCCAAGACATAGTGGGCGTGCTAATGTCTTGCTAGCGATCGCGGGATTTGCATACTTTGGCAGCTGATGGCTGCATGCGAACGCATCCTAGTGAGCGGGTCTGAATCAGGCCCTGAGACCTTTGCGCACTAGCGCTGCGACGCATACGCATGCGCAGAACGCTACAATCGGCCGTCTGCGTGCGTAATTGCAGTTGCGATTGGTACTGAATCAAGCCCAATGTACTTTAACATTGTGTCTGAAAATTGTTATTATAAGGTTGAATTGTCCTTTGAAGTACAATATTCTTTTGCTGATGCAGAGTTTTTTGTTAATGCATTTCTTTTCACATCCTCAGTGTCATTAGTTCTCAGTTGAGTTTTGATGATACTCTTCATTTTTTTGTCTTCAATACTGACTGAGGCTAATTCTGTGTATCTGTCTCCTGATTAACAGCTTCAGCGGCATTATGTTTAAAGGAAACCTTAATGACATTTCATGCAAATTCTGCTTTCTAAACGAAGAATGTAAAATTGCCGGTTAGGTGGTATTTCTTATTAAGGCAATTTTTTGGTATTGCATCTTGAATGATTCCAGCATTTCAACGTATTATTGTTATGAAACAATACTGTTTCCAGGACTAATCAATCTAATTAGTTTAGTCATTTTTCAAAGGTGCCAAGAAACACACAAAAAAAGTTTTGAAATGAGGAGTAATGTAAAAAATGTTTTATAATTAAGAAGGCCCAGGAGTAATCTCCAAGGACATGGGGCCTGATTCAGACCCACTCGCGAGCGGCTGTCCGCTCGCAAGTGGGTCGATGGTCTGCACTGCGCATGCGCACGACGGAGGGAGCTCCGTCGTGCGCATTCGCGAGACGCGCCGAGCGAAGGACTTTCCTTCGCTCGTAGTGTCTGATCAAAGGGGGCGTGCTGTCGATGTTGATTGACAGCACGCCCCCTTTGGTGGGCGTGCCGGGGGCGTGCCTCCCAGACGGAGGCGTTCCCAAGGGAACACCTACCGTCAGAAGCCGGCCCCACTGACATCACTAGTGATGTCAGTGGGAGTGATTTGGGCTCTGATAGAGCCAAAATCACTCCGGGCCTTGCGGTTGAGAAACTCAACCGCAGGCTTCTGCTCGCACTGGCGATGGTCGCGACCATCGTGACCATCATCCTGCACGCTCGTATATGCTGTGGGTGGCCGTCATCGGAAGTTTTGGGTGCGAAAAAGTATCACGCGCGTCCCCGCTTATCCCCGTATTCAATTCCAAATCGGCGAAAACGGGACCCGGCGAAATGCAAACAGGCGAAAAGTGTTGTCATTTTTGGGGAAATCAGCCTGACACCCTCCAAAAGATGCTCTGACATGGGGGTTTACTATGGGTACCCCCGATTAGCCCTGCTGAAGGTATTTGGGGTCTTTGAATATCTCAATAGGCGCTATTTAGCGTCTTTGGGGCAGAGGTGAAGAACAGCATTTAGACACTTTTTTGGGGGAAAATAAGTAGTTCCAGTAAATTTGGGGTACATAAAAATGGGTGCAAGCATATTTTAAAGTTGCTAAAGTCAAGCATTAAAAAGCGCCAACCTTCAGCAACCACCTGCAATCCAAAAAACACCTCCCCCATACTTGCAGACCCCTCCCCCAAAGACTTTTTCACTAGTTTTTGAATTTGTACCCCCACTTTGAAATTTTTCGCCCACTTTTTCAAAGTTCTTTTTTTGAGGTATCCTTTGTGTTTTTTTCAGCATTTTTTGACGCGGTTAGCATCAAGGGGGGTGTCCAAAGGGTGCAGGGTGGTTGCCCCAAAATCATTGGCGAATCTTTTTCACTGGTTACAAGGGGCAAACTTTTCACACCGGCGAAAAGTCGGACAAATTGAATCCTGGGATAAGTTGAAACAGGCAAAAATTACATCATCGGTGAAAACGTATCGTGGAAACGGACTTTTCACTTCTAATTGAATACAGCCCCATGTTTGGCTGCATTAGAAATGGCAGTTGGTGTGCTTTCCTTATTTGAAATTTGGACTGCACTGCGGCCCAACCTCTAGATCCGCCACTGGACATATATATATACAGTATATATTAGACAGTGGGGGAACCACCCCAAAGCAAACCCTATTGTACTGTAGACATTACCATACATCCTGAGTACACTTTGTTAGAGAGGGCAGGGTCTCATCTACAGACAATGATTGGATGATGACAGGTGAGCTAACCCCAATATTGCTACATTGTGTCCAAAGTTTCCTGCTTATGTATTCGCTGACAAATAGTTATTTACATACTAATTGTTGCATAGCATCAGACTTTTTAGGAGGATACATATCTGTTTTAGCTTCCCCAACACTACTGCAGGCATCTCCTCACAGGGACTCCAAACTGCGCTCCCCGGCAACGTACAGATAAATATTAAATACTATGATGATTCATGAAGTATTTTTGCAATATTTGCTTTTTTTTGCCTGTGTTGTTCACTTCAAACATTTAGGAGACTAATGGATTCCTCTGATGGTAACTCTATATGCATTATCTGAGGCATTCTGCTGAATCTTCATGATTCTTACAGTTTATTGCCACTGACTCCTACTGTACAGTAAAACATCTTTACTAGATTAACTTTGTACTCATAATATGCCTTGATTATACATGATATTTAATGTCTGAATTAAAATACATATAGTTATAGTAATAATAATGCAATTATTGCTGAATATTTACCATGTTTGATTAAAAATATTTTAGGAATAGCCACAAAATGTCATAAGGCGATACAGAAATTTTTAGTGGGAACTAAATACTAACTGTAAATATTAACCACGTACAGGGGCATAGCCAAAAATTGGAGGGGGACCTATAGCAACATGTTTAAGGGGCCCCTGCCCCCAATGCTTTAAGAGAGACACCTCTCTCCTCGTTGGTTATTTTTTGCCACATACTGTAGTAGTGCCCTAGTTAATTTTTGAACCATAGCAGCGCCCTAGTTCAATTTCTACCCCATAGTAGTGCCCAAGTTCACATTACACTCACAGTGTCCCCAATTCATATTATGCCACATTGTAGTGCCACTGTTTCACAAAATGCCATATCTTAATGCTGCCAATACACATTATGCCAGACAGTGCGTCCAGTTCACATTATGCCACGCAGTGTCCCCAGTACATATGATGGCACATTGAAGTGCCCCCAGTTCACATTATACCACATTGTACTGCCCCCAGTTCATATTATGCCATATTGCTCGCTACATCCCCAGCTCACTTTACAAAGGCTGTAATCAAGGAGAAGCCTTTTGTCTTACAGTGACAAGCTTACTGATTACCTCAGCTGTGCCTGTTAGGGTGAAACGAGAGCATGAGAAATGGATCATGTCAGTGTGGAGGCTTTATTGAGAGGGCGAGATAGAGACCGCTTATTATTACCCTCCCCCCTTGGTGGTGTCTTAGTCTAACCCTAATTCCCCTCCCACCACTCCACGGCATACAGCTAACCCAGGTCGGGATTCTGGCCTTCCCAATTAGAAACCCAGCTGGGTTCAGCTTCAGGCTAGAGTTGACATAACACCTCTCTTAGGTGTTACCACAAACCTCCAGCACTGATGACTCATGTGGGGAATCACCTATCAATCAGCAGCCTGCTCAGTGCACTCCTCAGTGCCTGAGTATCATTTGTGTTTTCACCTTGATGCTTTAGCTCCAAGACTATATTCTTCATTGTAGTAGTTTGTCTTCCAGAGTTGGTTCACTCCAGTGTTTGGACTCCTCTACAAGCAGTAACATCCATACCTGTAAGTCCATTGGTGGTGTTTCCATGCAGAGTTCTCATAACAGCTAGGTACTCTGCAGCTTTCACTGTGGGAACTAACTACACCTGGGTCCTCATTGAGTAAACTCCATGTCCTTTTGCAGGGTTCCCTGATGAAGTCCAGTGGGGATCTTAGACTCCGTGCCAGTGTATTTGGTTGTGCCAATTACAACTATTTGACTTTATCATCTGTGTGTGTGTATGTGCCCTCTGATACACTTGCTATTTGTTTTGAGCTCCAGGGTTATTGCACGCTACACACTGTTCCCACAGTGCCAGCACATCCGTGCCCCTCATTGCATGCTACACGCTGTTCCCACAATGCCAGTACAGATGTGCATCTCGTTACATGATACGCGGTGTACAAACAGTGCCAACACATCTGTGTACCTTCTGCATTTGTGCCGATTGTGTTAAACACCTCAGGGCATCCCGTGGCTACCACTCTCGGAGCATTGCAGCGTTACCGGTTTCGGTTCCCCCGTAGAAACAAAATCCCAAGGCTTCACAACAATAGGACAACTATAGCACAACTGAGGTGAAGCTGATCACCTCAGTGGGCATGTAAGCAATCCACTTATGTAAATGGACATTTTCAGTAACATGTTTGGAAATGATAAAGTTCAAAAAGCTTCACTGCTTTAAACGTATGAGCGCCAAATGGATATGGACATGTACAATGTAATGGGTTTCATTGTGAATTCTATTTGCATGTTTTATCTGGCAACCAGTGTTTAAATCATAGTGGCATACTGTAGGCTTAATTATAATGGGTGTACACATACTGTGCAACCACATGAGGCTTACCTTGTGCCGTCAAGCAGGTGCCACCTCCTCATCTTCCCAGTGAAAACTTTGGAAGGATGGCACCGCACAATGAAAGCGAAGTCTCTGGCACTATGCTCTCTTGTGCGCATGCGTCATCTTCCCGAACATCACTTGGTAAGATCCGGGGCTGGGGGCACTGCTGAGAGGGGGGCGCCTGCTGCACACAGGCCCCCTCGGGTATTAATACAGAATGGGTATTATATGCCGGTGCATGACATGCCAGCGGTTCACATACCGGAATTGGTATGAAATTCCCAATTCCCGGCAGCGGCAGCCCGACATCAGCAGAGATCCTGGCAGCGGAAGCCGACAGTGCTGGAAATCCCAATCGTGGATAGGTAAGTATTGTCTAACTTAACCCCCCAAACCCTAACCCTCCTTAGGGGTGCCTAACCCTAACCTAGCCCCCAAGTGCCTAACCCTAATCCCCCCTCTAAGTACCTAACCCTAACCTCCCCCTTCCCCGCTGCCTAAACCTAAGTCCCCCAGGGGGGTGCCTAACCCTAAGTCCCATCTAGACGCCCGGCATTTCACCCTTGCCGGGATATGACAGTCGGGAAGCCGGCTGCCGGTATTTAGGCAGTCGGCTTCCCGATTGCATACCCACACATACCAATGCCGGAATCCCTTTGGTGCAGATTCTTGACAGGGGCTGGTAAGTACCCTAACCCTCCCCCTCCTTTGATGGTGCTTAACCCTAACCTTCACCCCGGTGGTGCCTAACTCTAACCTCTCCCTGATGGTGCCTAACCCTAGCACCCCATTCCCGCACCCTAAACCTAACCCTCCTGGGGTGGTGCTCAACCCTAACTGGTGGTGCCTAACCCTAACCCCATCGCCCCTCCCCTAACCCACCAGGGAGGTTCCTAATCCTAACCCCCCCCCGCATCCCCGGGCTAAGGCTAGTATACTTACCTTTGGGATGTCGGTATTCGGGATGCGGACACCGGTATCTTGATCCCTTTAGGATTGTGGCCTTGGGATTACGGCGTCGGTATACCAACCTCTGCCATCCTCTCCGCTGGCATCGTAACCGCATCCCGTTAATACACCCCTGGCCAGTGGGCAGAACTAAAGCAATATGTGTACCCTTGCTTTTACTTTTAATTATCTCTTTGTTTTGTATTATTTCATAAATTATTGTAGCTTAAAAGGCTGAATTAGCCATAAACTATAGTATGAACTAAAGATATAGGTTTTTCGCCTTGAGGAAATTCCCAGCTCTTTAATTACGTTTATCAACAGGGAAACATAACTGCGTATGTAAGGAAATTAATATGTGCACATGGGTGGACTGCAAAGTTTTGACAGATATATACTCCCACAGTTTGAAACTTAGGTGCAGCTCAGTTAATTGACTAAAGACTATACGATCTATGTGGTTTAAATAAACAAATAGAGTGGAAAGATTTTTCCGCAAGTGCTCGTTATATTCCATACACACTGGGGTCATACAGATTTATTAACATGTTGTAGCCCAAGGGAATGGGACTGTTGGAAGTGCAGTGAAAACACAAGTTTTATAGATGTATTTTTTTTGTAGATTGTTCTTTTCAGACGGGCTTTTAAAAGAGTTGGGAATTATAAATGTCCTTTTATTCCTTGTTTTTTTCGACAGGAGAATGTTTAAAGGATCATTTCACTTTCAAACAAGTGGCTTTCATTAAATATACTAGGCCCAAAAGTAATATTTGGCAATAGAAGATGGCATCTGCGAGTTTTATCTTAGAAGATCCGGAGATGTCTGGCTTCCTGTGCAGCAATACTGTTTAGACTGATCGCTCTGGGAAGCAGGGACTTCTATGCTGCCTTGGGTTTGTCTAATGATCCGTCCTCTCAGATGCACACTTAGGAGGGGTTCCAGTTGCTAAGAATCTCACACCTGTGCTTGAATCACTACCTGTTGATGCCAGTAGCAAAGAGAAGAGTCTTTGCTCATCTATGAAGAAGCAGCTATTATAGCAGTAAAAACGGTCAGATTAGCACCCACCATCCGAATACACTGCTGTCTATATTACCTGTATACTTTCCATATACTCGCTGCAGCATCTGGATCCTGTGGATACTCAGCTGCAGTCCTTCTGCTTGGTATGTGACAGAATCATTACTTACCGCTGACCCTTTTTCCTGACCACTATCCATCCCACATATGGATGCTAATGTTGGGGGCAGTGTGTGATGCATGTAGATTGCAACTATATTATCTTGGGAATGGACACCTGCACTTTATGTAAGCTTAATAATTCCAGAGCTGCCGACCTGAGTACTGCTGCTAATACGCGCTCATTGATATCAGTGCTTCCAATTCATCACTTGCACTTTGCACTTTTGTTCCACATATTTAAACAACATTTTCCTCTTGAATGGACTTGGATTAGAGACTTTTATAGGTTCCGTTTTGATTATCAGTAGGTTTTTTCTATAGATCTTTTCATTCCAAACAGCCAATGAATTTCTGACTGGTGGATATTCATTACAAATATTAATTAGATTTCCAATTTACCGTTAAGACCTGCATAGGTTTATTGCCAATTACCACATTACACAGCCCAGGCCATTTATCTCTGACCCCCGCTAAGACAAAATATCATCTCCAACCCTTTCAAATGACAAATGTTTTGCAGAACCAAACATTCAGGCGCACCCCACCTAGCCAATGATGAGACCAGCAATTCTTTCAAGGCCTCACACTGGAGACCTGCATACCACTATCCAGCACACCTGTCACCCTCCCAGCAACAGCTCAGCACGTCGAGCCAGCCTGTGTCTCTCTGCCCAGTAAGCATAGGAATGGCCAACTAGCCAAACCTGCCCAACTGACGACTCTTCAGCTGTAAAGAAAAGAAAGCCCTGACTTTGAGCTCCACACCAAAACCAAGGATCAAAAAAAATGTGTACATAAAGAAAAGACATAGGGCTCTATTTACTACAATCCGCATATTGAATGCAGATTGTAGTGTGATATTATCGACTGAATTCGCATTGCAAATTCAGGCAATATCACAGGGATTTACTACAAATCCCTTGCAGGGACAGAGCTTGCGATAAAGCTCTGTCCCTGCGAATCCCCTTCGGAGCCTTATCACGATATTTTCGCAAAAAATACAGGGACAAAGTTTCCGCATATGCGCCGAATGGCCGCCGCTGCTACCCCCCGGTGCTAAGCCCCGTCCCCGGCACTAAGCTCCACCCCCTGTGATCGCGGACCCCACAGCGACCCCCCCTCCCTTAATTACACTTACCTGCATGATCCGTGCCTCCGGTGATGTCCTCCATGCCTCCGGCCATGTGATCTCCTATACTGCACTGGGACCCGATCACCTGATGACCGGGCAGCAGTACACTATGGGAGACCAGCTGACCGGAGGGGACTCATCACCGGAGGCCTGATCACCGGTCTCTGGAGTAAGGTAAGTAAAAAAAAATTTTATATTTTTTTTTTGCAGTGATCAGCTTGCGGTCTGTTTAGACCACACAGCTGATTACTGGGACCGACTCCCGGCTCTGCTCTCCCCGTTAGAGCAGGCCAGGAGTCTGGTAACCGGGGGAGACCCTGGATAACGCCACCTCCAGGTGGCGTTATTATCACAGAGCTTTCCCCGATATTTTTTTACAATTTATTTTTAGTAACTTTGGCCAGATCACATTTCCCATTACAATTATGGGAAATGCGATCTGATTACTAAAAATAAGTGATACTTAGGGGTTGGAGTAGAATTTTACGAATTCTACTCCAATTGCCCTGTAATAACTATAGGTGATACTAAAATAATGTGAAAAGGGTGTGAAAACACAAAACACCCTTTTTCACTTTATTTTAGTCAAAATAATGTTAATAAATAGAGCCCATAGACATAGAAAAACTAATCAATGTTTTCACAGGAAGCGCATGCTATAACTTGTCACATCACACAAGACTTATTGGAATTTACTCGTGTTGGTGCATTTGGTGTTTTTCAGAGATAAACCCATGACTTTGCAAATTGGGAATTTACTAAAGGGCAACTCGCATGGATTTTGTATGTCAAACATGACTTTACACTTCATTTCACAGCATATCACCTTCGGACCAGACATCGTATAAATAACATTATCATCAATGCGAATCACAAATTTACTAAGAATCGTGTTTGCTAACATGAGCAAACTTGCATCCAAATTGTAACTCAGTGCACCAAATAAATAGACAACCAAACAGTGGCGCGTTTAGCAGAAGCATACACAAATCAGTGAAATCCATGCATTCTTCCCAGTGTAAAAAAAAACCTTTAAAGTGTTATTTTATTTTAATTACATGGGGTCTACCACCCAAGCATAACCAGTCCCGGCTTCTTTGAGCTGGCCCTGGTTACTAAAAGAATACGGAGAAAAAAATGTGTAGGGGTCCCCCGTATTTAATTAACCAGCACCGGTTCTTGGATCCAGCATTGGTCCTAAAAAATACGGGGGGCAATTTGCATAGGGGTACCACATATTTTTAGAACCAGCTACTAGCAGTGGGACAATGCCACAGCCAGGGTACACAATTGACGGGGTCCCCCAGCCAAAGTATTCACCACCCCAAACTAGTCACTCCAGGCCAGGGATTCTAGGGGAAATGGGGACCCCCCATTAAAGGGGTCCTCCCTCTCCAATGCACCACAGGCTAGGGTTGAAGCATGGGGCTATCTCATAAAGTGGGTGCGGGGGTTGATAGGTGTAAAGATCAGATTGATAGGTGTAAAGAATAGATTGAACCTAATATTGTTTTTTACATTAGGAATCCAGGTCTAAGCAAGCCTCCTCCTCATGGGGGAGAACCACAAGTATCAGCATGTGTGGCATTAAGTGCCCGCAGGTGCCTATAGTCCTGTAAAAAAAATATTAAAACAAAGACAGTACACACACCAAATGCTTTATTCTTTTATTAAACATACACTCACTCATTCACTCATAAGACTCACACTACATACTTACCTTGTCCCTGGCGCTGATTGGTCCCCTTGTTCAGTAGGCATCCCAGGTGGGATCTGTCCTCTTCTCCAGTAGGCATCCTTAGGTAAAAAAACAACAAACCGCAACCCATACCAGCCAGACATAGCAGCGCTATACAGTATGTGCATACTGTACATATATAATGCTGCTCGCAAAAGTGACAGGACCCACGTGTGTTCCTGCACTTGGAGCCCCACCAATCTGCGGCCGCTACCATGGGAACAGGCTGCTGATTGGCTGTAAGTGCTCTGTCTCTTGGCCTATCAACAGCCAGTCCTCTGATTGGCTAAGAGACAGAGCACTCACAGTCACAGCCAATCAGTGGCCTGTGGCCATGTTAGCAATTGCCAATTGTCAGCCAAACACGCTTCTTAGTAACCAAACACATTACACCAGTTCTCCCTCTATGTGCAGCAGCTCTCATAAATCACAATGTGTTTAGGTGCTGTATATGAGCTGTAGTTATGAGACCGGCGGCCGTGATGCCGCTGGTCAAAATCCCGATGGGGAAACCCGACAAGGAACTTAAGATAAGCGTCGAAATTCAGATGCCTATCTTAATCCCAACGCCGGAATGCAGAAGGACAGCTGCCCGAACAAGGTAAGTCTGGGGCACCCTTAGCATTAGCCGCAGGGGGAGGGGGCGGATTAGGTTTAGGTAGCATAGCTTGGTTAGAATTAGATTTTGGGGGGGGAGTATAGGGCTGGGCACCCATACAGTGGGGTTAGGGTTAGGCACTCCTGGGGGGGATTAGCGTTAGGCACTAACAGGGAGGTTTAGGGTGCGCGGTGGGGAGGGTTAGGGTTAGGCTACAAGAAGGAAGGGTTAGAGGAAGAAGGGGGGAGGGTAAGTATACTTGCCCGACCCCTGTCGAGATACCAACCATCGGGATGCCGCTGTTTGTATTTTGATAATAGGCATCCCTACAGCCGGCATTAAATACCGATTTCCTGTATATGTATAGAGAGCGCTAGTTGTGTCACATGTCTATGTATGGTTGCCCAGAAGCAGTATACATGTGTTGTAAGGAAATAAGTGGCAATACCAAAAAAACATAAGAAAAACAAAATAAATAAATGAAGTAAAATAATAAGCAGCATATGATCGGCAATGCCAGTAAGGCAAAATTGCATAAATAAGCATACAGTTGTCAAACCAGTAATGTTTATAGACCTTTTGTGGGTGTTCATTGGAGTACTGCTTGTATGCAGGACTACAGGAATAAAACTCTCCCTGTCTTATCCTATTATGTTGCTTGTAGTTCTCTGTTTGCCTATGCCCAGGCAGTCTTCAGAGGATAAATCAATCTAAGTGGCACGAAAACCGAGGCTTCTTTGCTGAGCTATACCTCCTGTAGCCAGATGCGGGGAAACCGTGTCTGCGTAGAACTTTTCACCGGCCACCTGACATCACTGTCCCAGTGATTGCCAGGAAGGGCCGGTGTTTTGAGTCCATAGCTTCCAATGCATTTCAAAATATCCTGTCTTTCTCTATGGTGGCCTGATAATCTGCCAGACAAATGGAGAGCTATGTGACCCAACCACAGAGGCTGCTGGAGCCAGCACTCAAAACCAAGCAAAACTGCAACGAGACAAAGCATCCACTATCTCACGTTACACGCCCGGAGACAAACATTCACCTCTTAACAACATAATGCAAAGTGCCTCAAAAGCTGGAGGAGAGGAAGCCCACTCATTGTTATTTGCCGTACCACCCCCAAATTGTTGCGCCAAAAAACAATCTGCTGATTAGCCAAACTACAGTATCCAGCCAAAGTTCCAATGCCACGATAATTGGAAAGAGCTCCAACCACAACATGTTAACTGTAAGACCTTCAGCATGCCACTCCAAAGGCTGAAGGGCCACAATTCCTATTAAAGTAGGCTCCGAACCAGAGGACCCAGCTGAATCAGTAAAAAGCTGCAACATAGCATAAGCCTCTGGCAGCAAAGGCCAAAACCTTTCATCATTAAAAAGATACAAAATCCTGGCCTAGACCGGCAGGTTGTCCCTAGTCTCAGTAGTTAAGCAAATATGGTGATAATGCTAGTTTCCCACGGTTGTGATCCTTTTCAGTTTTCTACAAAAAACCCTCCCCATGGGAATGATACGGCTTGCAAAGTTAAACGTACCCAACAAAGACTGTACTGCGCACAACCTCACCCTACCAATGCCCAAACAAAAGTAATCTGCTCAAGCAAACTCATCACTTTGTTGCACGGCAGGCGACAACAGCAAGCAACAGTATTAACTTTAATGTGCAGGTAAGACAACCATGAGGCGAGACCCTCCGTCTTGCCATGCACAACTGGCACACCTAAAACCTGAAATAAAGGCGGAGCAGAAAATAGGAGGTCCGCACAGACATCACTCTCCCGTGGGCCTATAAAGAGAAAATTATCTAAATTAGTGTATACTGACCTAACCAGTACCAGCGTAAATGTACCAATGCAGAAATTAGCTGAATTTCTCAAAATAGGCACAGATAACCGCACAACCGAAGGGCAAAAACTTACCAACATAAAAACAACCCCCAAGCTGAAAACTCATATATTGCATGGAGTCCGGTTGTAAAGGTAACAACTGAAATGCCAATTCAATTTCTAACCTTGACAAGAAGGCAACCGGGGCCACCTACAAAATCAGCCCCAGGATGTTATCAAAGGACCGATAAACAACCCTATAGGTTGATTTGGGAATTTACATAATTATTGGACCCCCCCATGGGGTAAGACAAATGCTAAATCAATTGGTATTTCCCAGTGGCCTTCTTAGGAACAATCCCTAAAGGAAAAATACATAGGTTTTGCAAAAGAGCACAAGGAAAAGGACCTCCCATCCTACCCAAATGCACTTCAGCATCCACTTTAGCCTGCAAAACCTCCTGCAACTCCCTAGCCAACCTCAAATTATGGGGCACCTTAACATTAAGTGGCCCGAAAATAGCATAACGAAAACCAAACATAAAACCTTGCAATAAGAAAGAAGCATCATCCTTTGCTGGATACCACTCTATTCACTTGGCTAACCGATCAACCCAAATCATGGACCATACTTTAGCTAGGGTCCTTGGTACTGTCCCCTTGATCCACTGACCCACCCCTTTGGCCACGTAGGCAGTCATTGGCAGTATGATCTTCCCCACAGATGCAACGGGAATGGTGAAAACAACAACCTGCCCCACGGAGGCAATGGTAGTCATTGAAAGCAAAACATTTCCCCTTCACCACTCCTGACCAACCTGATTTTGGTAAAGGGTGGCCACTACAAGGCTGCAGCACGTCCAAGGGGGGCCGAAGCTGTTGCAAGACCTAAAGCCATACTTCAACATCCTTAACCCCCAATGGCACATTCCTTCCAGGCATGACCCTTAGACTGGAGAAACCTATCTTGCAGCAGATGCCACTGGACCAGCCAGGAGGTTTGGAGGGCCAGTCGGCTGTGCAGAATGTGCCCAATGGGAAAAGGGGCCATGGGCGTCGGTCATAAAGAAAAACGGTGGCACCTATGCGCATGCACCGCCATGGCCCACAGTGGAAGAGCAAAATCTGCCAGCTAGCAGAGAGGGAGAGCAGACCTGTGGGGACAGGGCATGATCACACAGGAGGAGCAAAATATAAGTGAAAGGAAGCAGAGGGGAGGAAAAGGGCAACAGAAAGGGGGAATGGAAAGGGGGAAAAGTAAAACAAAGGGGAAAGAATGTGAATATAGGAGTAGAAAAAGGGGAAAATGCGGAATAAATGGAAGAAAGGAACAATGAAACAGTGCAGAATAAAACCAAAAACAGCACAAAAGTGCATAAATACTCATTCACAGGGCAACTCCAAACTGTAAAAAAGGCTGTCCTGACACACAGCCTGCCCTATATACTATTAAACTAAGACAAACCCCTAGAGCAAACCTATTGGGTCAAAATAATCTGATGCCTGAAGCCGTACATTAATCTACCTAGTAACAAGGCTGTCACATTCAACCAATCAGCAAAAAAAACAGGATTCTTACATATTGTCAAGCCTATTCAGCTATTGTCTACTAATCTGAGATCAGGTTTGGTCATTTTTTAATCTTTTATAATGTTTTATTTTTTTGTGACACAGAGAATGAAGGACCGAGTTCATTTTTACATATGCCCAGACGTAACCAGTACAGAAAGTGCTTTTGACTTTGGCAAAACATGTAGGTACTTCTAGAATTGTCACAAACAAAAACTACAATGATGGTGTTGCGCTAATTATTGTTATAATATGTTATAAGCAATAGCTTAGCATGGCAGAAAATAAGTTCAAGACACCAAGTAAGTATATCAGACATTAATTTTTTATATATATATATATATATATATATATATACGTCAATAATACAATGAATATAACATATAAAATACAATATATTTATTTAAGAAGTCTGTACAGACTAATCTAAATACATCTCAAAAGAACCTACTGATTGCTAATAAAAACCTGCAATGGCAGATTCACTAAAAAAGGAAAGATCATATGAGATTTGATCTATCTAAAAAACTGACAGTTCGCATCGGACCATATTCCACATTCGAGAGTCCTTAAAACCTCCTTTTTCTGACCTCCAGGTCTTAACATGGGGTAGTGCTTGTTAATCTCCAGATGCATAATATATCACACTCTTTGATAAAGCTTCATGCAACGGAAGCGAAACGCGTTAGTGGACTGCTGCTAAGTGACACAGTTGTTCTTTTGATACAGGACAATATTTTATTTCCACGGAGAGCCATGAGCGTTATCTAAGTGCACTGTGACGGTACCCGCAGGTCTGAATAAGGATGGAGAAAGGTAATAGGGGGTCACATGTTGACTTTATGAAAGTCTCAGCCTCAGGATTTCCCCGTTTGAGGATAACCTTACCCATCAGCCTGTCGATTGGGAGACACCATCACTTGCTATACCTGTCAGACAATACAGGCTGGATTAATAGTGCGCTCCATCAGCGTGGAGGTTGCTGTTCCAACATCTTCTTATATTATACATCTGGAGTTTAACAATCGCTACCCCACGTTAAGACACGGAGGTCAGAAAAATGTGGTTTTAAGGACTCTCATATATGAATATGAGACCTCATTCAGAGCCGCTTGCATCCAGTGTATGCTAATTTTTCAAAGTGACGCCACGGGAAGCGATCGCTCGCCAAGGCATAAGCACACCCATTTTGGCTGTGTGAGCGATCGCTCTGTGTATGCAGACACCCATTGTCCTATGTAGAGACGCCCACTAGCGCACGTCATCTCCAGGAAGTGTATTAAGACATTGGTACATCGAGCACCATCGTTAGCGATTGCAGCGCTTGTGGTTGCCTTTCCCTGCCGCAAGCACTGCGAGGACTTCAGTGTAAAAAACAGGCATGTGACGTGTACTATGACGCTGTCTGTTAATTATGCACGCCTTAAAAACGGCGTTGAAACACCCAGGCACGCCTGCGTTTGCACCTCCACTCCCCCGTTATTAGTGTCCTTCCCCTGTTACCACCCACAAACGGCCTCTCCTGTCACTCATTTCACTGGGCTGTCTTTGCTGGACTAGCGAGCGGCCTGCGATCGCACAGAGTAGTTAGAGCACGCACAGAATGAAGTGTGCGCATGCGCGTTAGTAAAACATTGAGCCGTTTGCGAGCCCACAGCGCTAGCGAGCGGCTCTGAATCAGGTCCATGGTCAGATGAGAACTCTCAGTTTTTTAGTGAATCTGCCATTGCAGGTTTTTATTAGGAATCAGTAGGTTCTTTTGAGATGTAGTTAGATTAGTCTGTACAGACTTATTAAATAAATAGGTTGTATTTTATATGTTATATTCATTGTATTATTGACATGTTTACTATATATATATATATATATATATGTATATATATATATATATATATAAAATGAATGTCTGATATGCTTACTTGGTGTCTTGAACTTATTTTCTGCCATGCTAAGCTATTGCTTATAACATATTATAATAATAATTAGCGCAACACCATCATTGTAGTATTTGTTTGTGATCATAAGAGGTGATCTTTAATTGGGTTTAACCAGACCCAAGGTGTTTGCAGCTGTGTTACGTTATAACATTTTAGCTTTATTAGCGCCAGGCTGTTATATTTTTTGTTGGGTGTAGTTTTTTTTTTTTTTTTACTTCTAGAATTATATTATATAAATATCAAGCAAAAAAATATAATTATATACAACGGACCAAGCATGGAAGAATGCATACATATCCAATAAAGTAATTAGTATTTCTAAGCCAGAAGATTGGAATTAAAGAGCATAAGCAGTAAAAAAAAAAAAAGTGTAAAATATGATTAGTGGTATATGGTCGACCTTAAAGCCAAGTGGAGCTCATGCAGTGGATATTAAAATAATCAGAGATGCATTAATCTCCCATAATTCAGTTTGCAAACTGCTTTGCCAAAACATTGTGATTGTAAAGAAATGCAGACGTTGAATGTCATACACCAACCCTCCTCCTTCCAACAACGTTCTTCCTTTTGTTCCTTTCCAGCATGCTGTGTTATTAAAATATTCATAAAAATATATTGAAACTCAGATTTCATTCTTCCTCAACCAATAAATGCATTTTCTATTTATACTCTTCAGGTCCGGTGACAGGGGGTGCACAGTAGACACTTGTACTGACCCCCGAGAATCCAATGGGAGACCCCCGAGAATCCAATGGGCCGCTGCCACTCAATAAACTAGTTCACCTATCCCCCAAGCCAGTCAGGTACTAAATGAGCACTGCTGCCTGCCAGTTCTGCTGCAATAATCAGCAGGACGCATGCTGGCAACATCAAGTTATTCTATTTTGTGGCGAAGAGCATGAGGCATCTTACTGCTGTAGGGCAGAGAAGCTGCAAAGTGGGTGAGGGGGAGTGGGTGAGGAGGAGTGGGCTGTAACTGGAGAGACACAGTGGGGAAGAAAGATGTCGGAAAAGTGGAGAAATCTCTGATAGATGTAAAGGTATATATTTATTAAAATAAAATCCATATAGTATATATAAATAATCATAAACTAAATGAGTAAAATACCGTTCACAAAACCTAAAACACTGATTCCACTTAATATGACAAAGATAATATATGTAAATCCATCCATAACGTTTGTTACTATTTGTAACTGTTTCTAGGTTGTAAAAAATGGGGTTGTAACAGCACCCCATAGTTTTTCTTACCATCAATCAGGTGTCCTGTATCTTCCATTTGGTTTTTCTCTGCAATGAATCATAGATTCATATCACCTCAAGCATCATTATATTTTATGTGTTTTATGCTCCAGCAAAATTTGACTTGATCTATGATTTGGTGTTGACAGTAGGTAGATTGCATCTATTTACACTCTCACTCTGTACTTTCCGTTTTAAATATTCCTTACTATTTAATTGGTTATTTTTTATTTGTCATTTTTATAATGTCTAAATACATATTTATTATTACTGCATATTATAGTCTCTATACTTGGCTGTAACAAATATGAATAGTATTTTTATTGTCTTCTTTTCTGCTACTTATAGCTAAAGACTAAGTAGTGTATGAAATAGCAGTTTTTTCTTTCTAGCAGACGTGTTTTTAATTAATTAATTACTTAATTGCTCCTAGCCTTATATTAGGGGAACAGAACAGGAAATCACTATCCTTATTCCCTCTGAAGAAACAACCGGTTTCTATAGGTTGAGAAACGCGTCAGTAGGCATTACTGACTGCTACTTAGACAAAGATTCCATATACTACTGCAGCGGGACCGCCAATTTAGAGTCTCCGGTTTTGGACTTTTAAACACTGCGTCCCGGGGGCCGCTTAACACAGACGCATTATCACTGGATGTGTGGACTTTATAATAGAAGCTTTGCCGGACCCGGCAAGTGAATATCAGCGTCACGTTCTGAAGACTGCCAAATTAAGCCGTCGATGTCTCCAGCCTATCTACCGACCAACCTGTACCTACCGTAGAGGAATGTGGTGCCCCAAAAACAGGAGTGTACCAGGCCCCCAGATATGTTGCTGGCCATGATACTCTACCCCCCCACCCCATACACATTCTTGGAGATTTATTATGGGCAGGGTATGACAGAAGGAGGGTGTTAAAATACCTATCATTAGTAAATAATTATGTTGAAGTGCCCTGTCATATGCATATTAAGCAAAGCAATAGTTATACTATCTGTACCTAGCTAAACATATGGCTTAGAATAGTTTCCTGATGGCGTACAGTATTTACCTTATTTGATCCCTTTTATAATCAGTATATGGAGTATAACATGTTATACAGTATAACATATGTAACGTAACTGTACTTAGCTGGTGCTTGCTATTTTCCTGATTAGTCGCCAGTTTCCTGCTCCTCTTTTCTTAAATATCTTTTACTTCACTGTTGTATCTAAAATGGGTGCAGGGTGTGTGGTGCACATGGACCCCTGGATCAAGGAAGGGTCCAAATAGCACACCCAGTATCCATTGAATTTATGTACTTTGCAGCCACTTGAATAAGATTGCTTTTGTCAGTAATGTGGTGCTGGTGCCATATTTCTGGAGAAATCACCAGGAAAATGGCACTGGCGCCATTTTCCCAGATATTTTGCCCATAAGCTGAAGATTCTGTCATAGTGCCAGGTCCATGAAGTGCATTCACAGCACAATTCCCTCCAGGAAGACGGGCTCCCATGGGAATGGCACATGGATCACATCCTCTGATAAAACCACCGTCTTACCTTTTTAAACAAGCGGAAGTATTGTTGTTAGGTGTTGTTGACACTCGGCCTTTTTGAAGTTCACATTTCCAAGAGTCCTATGTTGGACCATCTTAGAGCATGGAAACAGTAGAGATGTGCGCTGGCACCCCCCCAACCAGTGTTTTCGTCTTGATTTATTGATTTGGATTCATATTCGTGTCTTTATTTTGGTTTTGCAAAATAACCCTCAAGTGTTTTTTGTTTTTGTTTTGGATGTGGGTATTGTTTTGTTTTAAAACGATTGATTTAAAAGTTTTTAAAAATAGCTAAAATCATGTAATTTTTGCAATCCAGAACACGAAATTTGGTTTTTAAAATCAGAATTTCCGAACCACAGGAAGATCAGAACTGCGGCTCGGATCTGTCTGGATTCACAAAATTCGGGTGGATTCGGATTGCTGGAGAACTGAACTGCACAACTCTTCTAAAAAGATCCCTGGATTTTATTTTAATGTAGTGCTAAGTTTCGGATGGAGTTCTGCAAAATAAATGCATGGAATTACAACATTACAAAATTAAATTTGTTTGGTTTGTTCTATTGAATACCAAAAAGATGCATGGTTATAAGTTTTTAACCTAAGTTTAAAGTAACCCTTTTTTTTTACTTCTTTATATCAATGCAAGATAATAGCACTGGCCCACTAACAAAAGGATATCTAACACACTAAAGCACATTAGGAAGGAAGGGAGAGAAGTGATATATAATCAAATGTGCCACCCACTTTATCTTATAATAAAGAATCATAGTAAGTACCTAAAATAATTCCATTGCATCTTGCGCACTGATGACCTGGGTGTGTACACATTAGATTGAAGTCACTGTTGTATATTCTGGAATCCACGCCATGAGCTTTTTTAGTCTGTGTTTATTTTATAATAATTTTGTGTTGATCTGATTTACTTATTCTTGTTACGCCTACATTAACTGATATTTTAAGTTAGACTGGGAAAACCTCCAACTGCTTTCCTGATGTGTATAAAATACAATCAGCATGTCTTCCTATCTCTCGTGGCATAATCCTTATTTTACATTCAATAAAAATGTTCCTATAAAGGTTTTCATCATTTGTCTATGTGTAATTTTGCAACCAGCATGAGCAAAAGGCCTCTAAGAAGCAGCGCAATACAACACATAATGAATATGCATCAGATTATTAAAAGACGTATGTGTATCAAGGGCTTGGGTACGGGATGCCAACGCCTGCATCCCGACTGGGTTACAATACCTACATCTACCCCTAAACCTAACCCTACCTACTGCAGCCTAAACGTAACCTTCCCCCCCCACAGCCTAAACCTAACCCTCCCACCGCGCAGCCTAAACCTAAGCCTCCCTCCGCAGTCTAACCCTCACCTAAGTGCCAAACCCTAACCTTTCCCCTAACCCAATACTTACCATCGGTATGTCAGCAGTTGGGATGCTGATGTCATGATTCTGACTGGTGTCACCATTTTGAACTCCGGCATCCCGACCGCCTTGGAGAAAGATGAAGGGGAGTAGTTTCCCTAAGCAACCAATCAGCTTCTGACTGTCATTTCAAAGACTGTGCTAGATAAATGACAATTAGAAGCTGTCAGGAACCGTACTAACCTTCAGGGCCATGCTGCACTGTCTTGGCATCCCCAGCATGGCGGTAGTCTCAAGGGTCCGGCTTCGGGCACCGAGTGCAGTCTTGGTGGCTCCTTTCTGCAGGGCCGTAGCTAGGGTAGTGCGTTCGGTGCCATCGCACAGGGCACCGGAGGTCAGGGGGAACTGTTTGGGCCTATCAAATTTCTGTTTATTATCATTCTTGCTTGTAGCTTCCTCTTATTTCATCCCCAGCATCTCCTGGCCTCCCCTATCTCTTCCTTGGCCCTTCTCCATGAAGCCATGGCCCTTTTTTGGGTGCACTTTGTCCCTTTGAAAAATGAGGGGGGCGCCAATGCTCTTTCTGGAACAGGGCACCAAAAAGTGTAGTTATGGCTCTGCCTTTCTGGCTAGGTTTGTCTCTGAAGAATCCTCAGTGTACCAGTGGTCTCAGGGGCCTCGGGGGTTCCGGCGATATTCCCACCGGCCCCGGACACAGTCTCAGTTCTAATTTCCTGAGGATATAAGGATAAATCTGAGTTGCCGTTTTGATCTTACCGCGACTCAGAATTTGGATTTTAAATCTAAATTTCGGGTTTTGGATTGCAAAATGACATGATTTTAAAAACTTTTTAGAATTTTATTTTTTTTAAAACCCAGATCCAAAACCAAAGCACGGTGGTCAGCGCACATCACTAATAATAATAATGGGTCAACCGAAAAAATACATCTAATTACATATATGAGTTATAAAAAAACTTTTCAATCATTTAAAAAAAATGTATGGGATGGTAAAACAAAACAAGGACATTTTTTATGATAATATTTGAATAAAAAAATTCAAATATGGATTAAATCTGAAATTTATTAGACATCATTAAAATTATAGCACCAAGCAAATGCCCGTTTTCTTTCATGATTATTTGTCTCCTTGGGAAACCATTAGATGTGTTCCACTGGTACTTTTACTGTATGGTATTTGTTTTTGTGTGCAAAACTGCAAATACAGATGTGTCCTCATTAGAGATTCAATTTTGACTCAGATCTTCCCACCAAGTTCGGATCTCAGAACGAGACAAAACACTATCTTTCATGGACATCTGTGTAGTCATTCTGAGATCTGAACGTGGTGGAATGATCCAAGCCAAAACCAAATCGCTCATCTACAGTCCTCATATGCCCATCATTTGTGCACCGTATGGCACAAAATGTATTGTGCAATTTATATGCTCCAGCAAGGGCAGCACTTTCTGGACTTTCATACTTAGGGGTCTATGTACTAAGCCTTGGAGAGAGAGATAAAGTGGATGGGAAAAAGAGTACCAGCCAATCAGCTGTCATTTTGCAAACACAGCCTGTAAAGTGACAGTTAGGAGCTGATTGGTTGGTACAAAGTCTTCCATAGTGTCGTAGGCACTTAGGATCCATATTTTGTCACAAAGGAATTGGTATAAAGTCACAGATTAAACACAATGATGCGTGGCATGACAGATGGCGTGGCTCACTCAGGTTGGTCCCCAGCCTTTTGCTTTTTTACCCAGGTTAGTGACTAGTGGCACACAGCAGCTGCTTGCAGTGCTAGCACCAGGGCCTAGAGTACTTGTGCATTGTACATTAGTAGCATTAGTGATGCAAATATGATGCATATTCGTTACAAAGGTCTGTGGCAGGACACATGAAGCAACGTAGTGACACAGGGGTCTATTTACTAAGCTTTGTTAGGAGATAAAGTGAATGGAGATAAATGTACCAGCCAATCGGCTCCTAAATGCCATGTCACAGGCTGTGTTTGAAAAATGGCAGTTAGGAGCTGATTGGCTGGTACCTTATCTCTGTTCACTTTATCTCCTAACAAAATGTAGTAAATAGACCCCAAAGTACGTTACACTCCAAATGGGGCTATTTGGTACGATTTGAGGATAGATGTATCTGGATTAGGGGTGTGCACCGGCCTCTTTTCGTGTTTTGTGTTTTGGTTTTGGATCTGGATCTTTCTTCGTGTTTTGGATCTGGATTGGTTTTGCCAAATCCACCCTTCCGTGTTTTGGGTTCTGGGTTTTGTGTTTTGGATCTGTATTTTTTTTTAAAAAAAACATAAAAACAGCTTAAATCACAGAATTTGTGGGTTTTTCTGCTCCTATGCAATTATTAACCTCAATAACCTTCATTTCCACTCATTTCCAGTCTATTCTGAACACCTCACACCTCACAATATTGTTTTTATGGCCAAAAGATTGCACCGAGGTAGCTGGATGACTATGCTAAGCGACACGAGTGGGTGGCACAAACATGTGGCCCATCTAGGAGTGACACTGCAGTGGCAGACAGGATGGCAGTTTGAAAAACTAGGACCCAAACAGTACATACTGCAAAGAAAAAAAAGAGGTGCAAGATGGAATTGTCCTTGGGCCCTCCCACCCACCCTTATGTTGTATAAATAGGACATGCACACTTTAACAAAGCAATCATTTCAGCGCCAGGGTCTGCCACATGACTGTGGCTGAAATGATTGGTTCGTTTGGGCCCCCACAAAACAAGCTGGCAATTAATGTGTCCCTGCACAAACTGGCTCTACGGAGGCAAGATGTCGTCCTCATCCTCCTCATCCACCGATTCCTTGGATAAAACAGGAAAAAGGGATTTAGGTGTCCATGGACTCCTTACGGTCTTAGCCAAAGTTTCTGAACTTGACAGTAACTTTTTATGAACGCGCTGCAGGTGCCGTATAAGGGAGGATGTTCCTAGGTGGTTAACGTCCCTACCCCTACTTATTTCACCTTTACATATGGTACATATGGCAAGACAGTTGTTGTCCGGATTTGGATAGAAATATTGCCAGACCAAAAAGGTGGAATGTTTGGTCTTCTGCCCAGGCATGACCGTGATGGGCTCTTTCATCCCACGGACAACAACTGTCTCCCCCGAAGCCTGATTTAAACAAACCACATCACCATCAGAATCCTCCTCGCCAACTTCCTCCTCAGCGCCAGCTACACCAGTATCCTCATCCTGTTGTACTCCAACAGTGACATCTTCAATTTGCATATCAGCAAGTGGACTGTGGGTGCTCCTTTCAGCACTTGCAGGGGGCGTGCAAATGGTGGAAAGAGCCACCTCTTCCCGTCCAGTGCTGGGAAGGTCAGGCATCGCAACCACCACCACACTTGGACTCTCCTTGGGGATTTGTGATATTTTCTTAGAACGCACAGTTCTTCGCTGTGCTTTTGCCAGCTTAACTCGTTTGATTTTTTTAGTGGGAGGAGGGCTTCCATCGTCATGTGAAGCTGAACCACTAGTCATGAACATAGGGAAAGACCTTAGCCGTTCCTTGCCACTCCGTGTCGTAAATGGCATATTGGCAAGTTTACGTTTCTCTTCAGATGATTTAAATGTTTTTTTCAAGGTCATTTTCCAGAACTTTGTCATTTGGGATTGTATGTGCCCTCTACTATGACATTGGGCATCGGCCTTGGCAGACGACGTTGATGGCATGTTATCGTCTATGTCATGACTAGTGGCAGCAGCTTCAGCACTAGGAGGAAGTGGTTCTTGATCTTTCCCTATTTTATTTTTATCAGAGAAAGTTTGGTCCTCCATTTATGTTATATTGATATATACGTACGGCTAAGGCGCACACAAACACAGAAAATATTTTTGTTGGAGACTAGTGCACTTTGTGGGTTACACCACCCATTAAGAAATGAGCCAGCCGGCCCTTTACTTATGGGACACAAGCGCACGCTTGGCGCTGCTCCTTTGTTGATGCACGTGCAGCCACAGTGCACACAATTCACAAACACAAAAAAATATATATTTTTATTTTGTTTGGAGTGCCCTTTGGGGGTTACAGCACCCTTTAACGGACAAGCCAGCAGGCCTTTTACTTATGGGACACAGGCGCACGCTTGGCGCTGCTCCTTCGTTGATGCACGTGCAGCCACAGTGCACACAATTCACAAACACAGAAAAAAATTTTTTTATTTTGTTTGGAGTGCCCTTTGGGGGTTACAGCACCCTTTAGCGGTCAATCCAGCCGGCCCTTTATTTATGGGACACAGGCGCACGCTTGGCACTACTTTGTTGATGCACATGCGGCTACTGCGCACACAATTCACAAACACAGAAAATATTTTTTTATTTTGTTTGGAGTGTACTTTGGGGGTTACAACACCCTTTAACGGTCAAGCCAGCCGGCCCTTTACTTATGACACAGCCGCACGCTTGGCACTACTTTGTTGATGCACATGCGGCTACTGCGCTCACAATTCACAAACACAGAAAATATTTTTTTATTTTGTTTGGAGTGTACTTTGGGGGTTACAGCACCCTTTAACGGTCAAGCCAGCTGGCCCTTTACTTATGACACAGGCTCACGCTTGGCACTACTTTGTTGATGCACGTGCGGCTACTGCGCACACAATTCACAAACACATAAAATATTTTATTTTTTTTTGCATTTGGGGCGAGCACCCCTGACGGACAGAGCACCCCCTGGACAACACTACAGCACCCCTTTAGGACTGGGACTCTGCACAGGACTTTGGAGTGGACACAGCCCCTATAGACAACTGACTGCACAACACAGTCCAGCCAGCCCCTATGGACTTTGGAGGAGTGGACACAGCCCCTATGGACAACAGCAGCACAGCACAACACAGCCAGCCCCTATGGACTTTGGAGGAGTGGACACAGCCCTTATGGACAACAGCAGCACAGCGCAGCACAGCACAGCACAACACTACACTGCACTACACTACACTACACAGCCCAGCCAGCCCTAACTCCCACCCTCCCTCTTCACTGTCCACAGCTGAGTGAGAAAATGGCGCCGACGCGGGTACCTTATATAGGATCCAAAACCCGCGAGACCCGGAAGGTGGGATGATAACGTTTTGCCTCGATTTCAGATCCGAGTCAGGCGGGAAAAGTCGAGCCTGACTCGGATCGGCCTCGGATCAGGGGGGCTCGGGGGGTTCGGATTTCAGAAAGCCGAACCCGCTCACCCCTAATCTGGACACATCTGTACAATAAAAATGATCTACAACATGATTGTGAATCATTTGTTTAGATCACAGTACAACATTGCTTCACCTATTTGCTTCACATACATGCCCGTATGTTTAATGTGTGTTTTACCTTTAGCGCATTATCAAACTGCATTTAGGGCCTGACTCAGTACGGATCACAAGTGCGATCACCACTGCGATTTCGCACGCAGTCTCACTGTGAAGATATGCTAATCCTCTGTGATCGCTACGCCATCGCAGCACAACTTAAGGATGCCCACCTTACCTTACACACATCCATAATACTTAGCAAGACTGCGAAACCATCGGTGACATGGAGTACCATCGCAGCCTCGCGCACACTTGCACAAGGTCAGACCTTACTCAGAAATTGCTAACCTTCCGGTACGCAGAGAGAGCTCAGGCTGTGTATGGCCTCGCAGTGGCTAATTTATGCACGCCCCTGCAATGGAGTTCAAAAGCACTGGCACGCCTGCATTTCGCTAACCAACCCCCATCACCTCCTAAAACGGTACTTCCTGTAAATCACTCTGCGATGGATCTGCGTAGTCGCGGCAATCACAGTCCCGATCGCAGTGGATTCTTCGTGCACTGCGATGCATATGCATGCGCAGTACGCAATATTCGGCCATCTGCGTACGCGATTGCAATAGCAATCCTTGCTGAATCAGGTCCTTAGCCCAGAGACAAATTGAGCAATCACAGGGAGCATCATTCCCAACACAAACTCCGCTCCTGGTTCTCACTCCAGTATATTCTACATACGCTACATTTCGAAACGTTGAAGATAAATGTTCTCACTCCTAAGAACACGTTATGCTGTTACCCTAGGTATTTTGCCTGTGGATTACACATGGTTTAGCTGCAGATGTCAGACTTCTGTTTATATATTTAATATTATATTAGCCACAGCTTTTACCCACAGGCTGAAGACTTTTTAGATTAGCATTAGTGACAGCTGAACACACACTAGTCCAAGATACTAAAGCGGAGACTGCATATAATAAAAACAACATTGTTTTTACATTAAATAAATGTCTTGTTTAAATTCTAATTCGCTTCACGCAACATTATAAAATAGTGTTTTGATCATCGTTATTCCATAGCATGTTCACACAGCAGCACATGTGAGGCTTCACGTGAAGATATGTGCTTTCATGGACTGTCCAGCTGTGCAGCAGGATATTAGGATGTGCACTTATCTCCTAGTTACACTGATGTGTTCCTTTTCCTGAGCTGTAGCAGTCAGCAGCTGATTTATCATTGAAAGGACCATATGGTTGTCAGCCATAAAACTTGTTTTTTATACATAACCTTTCTTTAATCCTTCCAGACCATGGAAAAGAGGAGCTGACATCTTTGCTTCGCACAATATTTAAGTAGAATTTCTGATTTTAAAATATTTTATCCCAGTATTTCAAGGAATATAAAAAAAAAAGTTTCTGAGGGTCAAATCAGGTGTTTCAAAAGTTCAAGTCAAGTGTTTCAGAAGTTCAAAAGTACTATAGAGAGACTGTATAATGAAACTATAATACATGCCTAGACAGTATATTAAGGGGCTTGTTGTGAATTGGACATAAGTGGCGATGCAGACGGTTCTCCTGATTTCATCATACTGAGCATGCGCCAAAGAAAGAAAAAGGCCAAATCAGACTTGAGTACACGGATGGAGCTCACTAGTGTGTACGGATTCATCCGTGCTTCAACGGACCACACTATCTGTGAAATGGCTGTTCCTTGGCAGTTACTGCATGGCGACCTTGAGAAAGATCTGTAAGAGTGTCATGGGAGTATCATGGGTGGGTAGGCCCACCAGTGACGGTTCCAGGTTCGGGCTAACAGGGCCGTCGCCCGGAGCGCCGACACCTAGAGGGTGCCACTGAGTCCCCCCCCTGAAAAAAAACCTAGAAGGAAGTAAAAATAAAATAAGAAAACGCCAATACCCCCGCCCCTCCCTCCCTCTAGCCGCCGCAGGGAGGCTGCATTTGCCGGGCGCCCTCCTGAGCTCTGGCTTCCGGCAGAGAAAGTACTATGGGAGGGACGTCATGATGTCATGACGTATCTCCCATAGATCCGAGGAGCCATGGTCGGAGCGGACGGCAGCGGCAGCGGAAGCAGGAGCGGAGCTAAAGGTAAGTATTGTGTTTTTTCTTTTTTCAGTCGGAAGCACCAGCACTGGGGGCACAATTATAGGGGCATTGCTACTGGGGAGCATCACTAATGGGGGCACTACTATAGGGGGATTACTACTGTGGAGCTTTACTACTGGGGGAACTACTACTGGGGGCATTACCACTGGGAGTACTACTAATGCGAGCACTGCATGGGGGCATCACTACTGGGGCCATTGTGTAAGGGACACCACTGCTGTGGGCATTGTATAAGGGGCACTACTACTGTGGGCATTGTATTAGGGGCACTACTACTGTGGGCCTTGTGTATAAGGGACACTAATTTTGGCATTATGTAAAAGGGGCACCACTGTGTGTCATAACATAAGGGACTACACTGTGTGGTGTAATTTGAATTGGGGATAATGTATTATAAAGGTAATTACTGTGTGTGGCACAATGTATTATACAGGGCATTACTGCATGTGGCATAATGTGTTATAAAGGGCATTACTGTATGTGGCATAATGTGTCACTACTGCGTGTGGTATAATGTGTTATAAAGGACATTACTGTGTGTGGCATAGTGTGTTATAAAGGGCATTACTGCATGTGGCATAATGTGTTATAAAGGCCATTACTGCGTGAGGCATAATGTTATCTTATCTAAAAAAAAAAATATATATTTTTTTTTTGGGGGGGGGGGGGGGCGCAACTGGGATTTTTTGCCCTGAGCTCCACAATGTCTAGTACCGGCCCTGAGGCCCACTTTCATGCATGATCGTAACATGACGATACAGGCTGGATGCCTGTTTCAGATAGATCTTTTGAAACCAGCATGGGATGGGCAGTCCAGATACTAATGAAGCTGCGGCTGTGGATGGTAAAACAGTGGGTATTGATTTGAGCAATGTGCCCACAGTAATAATAAAGCATATTTCCATTTGAACTTTTGAAGGGATGGCTACGAATGTATGTATTTGTGGATGCGAGTTAAAAAATTAGCTATAATTTTGTCTTTGCATTTTCTTCTAACTTAGGGGCCTATTCATCAAGACATACTGTAATTATCAATTATGATAATTATGGTTTGATCTCGCTGCGAGTTCAAACATTGTTTAAGAGGCATTCATCATGCCTCCTGCCCTAAACTATCATTTCCGAAAAACTGCTTTCTCTGCAAAGCAGTTTTTCAGAAGCAAGAAACTTTTCTCTTGCCCCTTTTCAGTTTTCCCTGCCCGTCTTCAAGCTGCGCATGCGCAGCTTGAAAACAGGCTGCGAAGAGAGACTGAGACCCCCTCCTCCAACTAACCCTGCCGGCATCTGTCACCGCCCCCCCCCCATCTTTGTAAAGCTGCCGGCTACCCCCGATGCTGGAGCCTCCCCTCCCCTCCCGCTGATACCTGCTGGATACACTAAGTACCCCATTGTGGCCGTTGTACCCGCCGCTGCCGCTGGAGACTGTGTGTGTCTCCCCCCTGCTGAGACTTGCTGTACGACACCGCTGCACACTCAGCTAAGCTGCTGCTGGAGACTTGGTCCGCCACCATCACACCAACTGCCCGCTGGGCACCCCAACCGCCGCTGACCACTGCTGCTGTGCCCTCTCCTGGCCCCGGCTCACAGAAGAACTGCTCTGTCTGCTGGGAGGGAGCGTCAGGAAGGTAACTGGACACAGCAGGGAGGGATCTTTTCAGATACCTCTGCTGTATCGGATGCTGAACGCCACCTCATGCGGCCTTTACAGTACAAGGTGCAATTTTTTACACAATGTGCACAATTTCGATCAATCGTAACAATCAATCATGCACATCGTGTGTTGTTTCAGTGTGCATATGATGCCGATGCGCGTCCCTGAGCTCCTCTAATTGGATCGTAGATCTTACTGCAAAACAGTAAAATCTACGATCTGGAGTACAATTTTAATACACTTCTATGCATCGTTTTGGAAGATCGTAATGATCAATTGTACAGCATTTGACCGCATCGTATGAAGAATTTCAAGGGAAATCGTACTACACATCTTACCAACTTTTCATCACACAGTGTATGCGGCCCTTCAGAGTGGCGTTCAGCATCACTGTCAAGTTCCGAAAAAAATGCTGTTTTGGAGCTTGATGAATTTCATAATTTCTACATCCTCATACTATAGTATGGGGACTGTGGAAATTATTGATGCACAATTGTAACCAGGAGATATCTGTGATATCTCCTGCGTTATATGAATGATGAATAACCCTGACACTTAAATTATATAAAATTAGGTGAAAGTGCTATTATTCACCTGCTTTTGTATAAATTAAGTGATGATGAATAGGTCCCTTATTGTCCTGTGACATGGTAAGTGCGACTTTATTAGTTTTTGACAACACTGTCCGGATGGTCTACCTCATAATAGAAAAACACAAAGGTAATCAGGCCTCCACTTAATGCATGTTTGTACATTATGATGTAGTAATTTGTGTATAAAATTTGAGGTTGATACAGTACGTTGAAGTTTAGTGGTCATCCAAAATTTTAATTTTCAGTAGCTCACACAAACTTTTTTCAGGTATAAATAACTGTCAACATGTAGCTTAAGTTATCTGCCCCCTAAATGGCTCCTTGAGAAACCAATCTCCAACTTAACTAGAGCAAGACTTTCCCGTAGATTGGATCAGATGTGTTTCGGATGGTCCAGCTTTACTAATTAGAACATGGCAAGACCTTGCCAGGGAGGTACAAATTGACTTGTGAAGCAGTTGTGACTCTTTGGAAGCATGCGGGGATTCTTACACAGCAGACTTATGTGTTTGTGAGGAAGCTCTCAAAAGCTTTATGAAAGGTATTTGGCTCTTAAGAAGCACCAAACTCTTCAAGGAGAAAATGACAGTGTGCCTGATATGTTCAAAAGTGAGCTAGAAGAATTGTTTGATGTCACTGTGAAAGATGCTATGATGAAAATAAGCAACAATGAAGACCAGATATTTCTCCAAAAGCCAAGAAAGGTGTCTTTTCATGTAGTATGAGTGGTGCTGACCTAAAAACAACAGAAATATAAATTAGGAAGAGATAGCAAGAAGACAGAAAGGTCAGAAGGGTATAAAGAAATAGAGGGCAAATGCACTTCATTGCCTTTTTTTGATGTTACTGTCTACGAAAACTAAAAGAAAACTAAAAGAAACTGAAACATCCACAGCTGCCCAATTTTGCACGACGTATAGAAACATCTGAGAGAAAAGATCTCATTTCAGGACAAGCTCCTTCTTCGATCCTCTTATTGTTTCTGAAAGTCCAACCCCAAGATGGAAAGATGATCCAGTTTTCATTTAACTTTGTGAACGTTGCTATAAGATGAGGGTTTTGAATGACACTGCCAAATGAGACATTAGTTTGATTAAAAAATAAAACAAGACTGGTAGCAAATCACAGAAAACAGCTTCCTACACCATCGAAGGCATCTCTTATTTTAAGATTGTTACATTTTTCATTTTTTAATAATAGATTGGTCCTCGTATATCTAGAGATGAGCAGGTCTGGTTCTCAGAGAACCGAGCCCACCTGAATTTGCAGATCCGAGGCGAGAACCAAGTCCAGCTCGGGTTTTTCCGCCTGACTCAGATCTCAAAGCGAGGCAAAACATCATCCTCCCGCTGTCGCATTCTCGCAGGGTTTTGGATCCTATAAAGGTTCCCGTGCTCGCCGCCATATTCATTCTGGCTGTGGAGAGTGAAGAGGAAGCTAGGGAGGGGCTGTGCTGTTGTTGTCCACAGCGGCTGTGCTGTTGCTGTGCATAGGGGCTGGCTGCTGTTGTCTATAGGGGCTGGCTGCTGTCTATACGGCCTGGCTGTTGTCCATAGGAGCTGGCTGCTGTTGTCCATAAGGGCTGTGTTGTTGTCTATAGGAGCTGTGCTGCAGACAGAAGAGGGGGGCTTCAGTGGCTCCAGTGTCACTGCAGTCTATAAATGGGTGCTGCTGTGTTGTCCAGGGGGTAATCCATCCATCAGGGGTGCTTGTCACCCCCAGTGTGAAAATAATTAAAAAAGTGTTTTTTTCTGTGTGTGTGTGTGTGCGCGTTAGCCGCACTTACCAACAACGTAGCTGCGCCAAGCGTGCTGTCTCTGTCGTTAATCAAAGGGCTGCTGCCTTGTTCAGGGGTGCTCTCCCCCCAAGTGCCAAAAAAAATATTACTATTATAAGTGCTATTTTTTTCTGTGTGTGTGTGTGCGCGTTAGCAGCGCTTATCAACAACGTAACTGCGCCAAGCGTGCTGACTCTGTCATTAATCAAGGGACTGCTGCCTTGTTCAGGGAAGCTCTCCCCCCCAAGTGCAAGAAAAATATATATTAATATTATAAGTGTTTTTTTTTCTGTGTGTGTGCGTTAGCCGCACTTACCAACAACGTAACTGTGCCAAGCGTGCTGCCTGTGTCGTTAATCATGGGGCTGCTGTGTCCATCCAGGGGTTGCTGTGTCCATCAAGGGCAGGGGCTTCTGTGCCTATCCAGGGTCTGCAGTGTCCATCCAGGGGTTGCTGTGTCCATCCAGGGCAGGGGTTTCTGTGTCCATCCAGGGCAGGGGCTGCTGTGTCCATCCAGGGGTTGCTGTGATAATTCAGGGCAGGGGCTGCTGTGTCCATCCAGGGGTTGCTGTGGTAATTCAGGGCAGGGGCTGCTGTGTCCATCCAGGGGTTGCTGTGGTAATTCAGGGCAGGGGCTGCAGGGGAGTATTCGTAAAACATAATGACACTTAGTGGAAATGCAGTGTATTCATAAAAAATATTGATACACTGTTAGTGGAAAACGCAGTGTATTTGTAAAAAAAATTGTCACACTGTAAGTGGTAGCGCAGTGCATTATTCTTTTCTTATTCATAAAAAAATCTTGTGACACTGTAAGTGGAAACTTCACAATTTTACAATTTAATAACACAAAGTTAGCAATAAACAAATTCATTTTCACTTCTTTCCTCAATCATGAATAAATGATTAGTCTACACGCCGACTACAAGACCACTACAAAGTGCTAAATAACGTGCATTATATATTAAACATAATGACATCACAAATGCCTCAGCTGAGATTCACATAAACTTATGGAATAAAGCAGCTAAAACTGCGTTCTCTGATTATAGTGTCCCTACTCCATACCCATGGCTCCTCTACCTGAATTTCAGCGAGTCAGAGGGGCCACTCCATGCAACCGTATTCCAGAGTGCAGCTGCTTCTCCTGTAGCCCAGGTCAGCAGAGGGGTGGGGGGGTGGTGATATGGACTAAAATGGAGCCTACATCCACTAAAGTGGACAGTGAATCCCCAATCTAACAGGGAGCGCAGCTGTAATTTATACACACCACAGGATGGGATGACGATACAGGCTTGGGTGATGGTACAATCTGGGGTGATGTATACATCATCTTCTTCACATAATATTAATTTGTTGCCGTTAGAATCCACCATTACAAGTGCCTCGGTAATTTTTGCACATAATTGACGGTAAAGGTCTTTCTCGTAGAATTTTTTGTTTATTTTGATGGACATCATCTTTTCCACATTTTGGGGAAGTACTTGTAGTCTCAGGCTGATCACTGACAAGGTTCCGGGCTGTGCTAAAAACTCTTTCTGAGTACACACTGGAGGGTGGGCAGCTCAAGTAAAGCAAAGCCAGTTTGTGCAAGGGCCTCCAAATTACCTTTTTTTTCCTGCCAGTAGTCAAACGGACAGTCTGACATGCCTATTTGGGATGCTATCATTAAAAAATTTTAAATAGTCCTCAACCATTCTTAGAATAGTGACCGTATCAGATGGAGTCATGGGATGCAATCGGGAAACCGGCTGATGTGATCCCGACAGCCGGCTTCCCGACTGCTTTATCCCCGCGTGGGTTATATCTAGACACCTGTCATTTTCCCGTTGCTGCTCGCAGGTGCCTGGCATCCCTGCGAGCGGACAGCTGCGGGGGGAGGGTTAGGTTTAGCGCACTCGGGGAGGACTTAGAGATAGGCACCCCCCCCCCGGAGGGTTAGGGTTAGGCTAGGGGGAGGGAGGGTTAGGGTTAGGCACCCCCAGGGGGGACTTAGAGTTAGGCACCCCCCAGGGGACTTAGGTTTAGGCAGCGGGGAAGGGGGGGTTAGGCACTTACAGTGGGGATTAGGGTCAGGCACTTGGGGGGAAGGTTAGGGTTAGGCTAGGCACCCGTAAGGAGGGTTAGTGGGGTTAGGTTAGGTTAGTTATTACTTACCTGAGGATGATCGGGATTTCCAGCACTGTCCGGCTGCCGCTGCCAGGATCTGTTCATCTGTCGGGCTGCCGCTGCCGGGAAGCGAACCGGCGGTATTTCATACCGATTCTGTCATTCATTGTAGGCAATTCTGAGTCTGACCTGACCAGATGTCAAAACTTTGTTGTGTTGACTCAACTACGTCACCAGTGAGTTTTTTGAAAGTTTAGTTTTTACTCAGCAGATGCACTTGCTGGAGAAACTGAAGGAAAAGCCATTGCAGCATCACATGCCACTTGAGCTCTTCAGATCTTTGTCCATTGGGAAGAAGAAACAATGTCTTCATCCATTTTGGGATGAAAATCCACTCCCAGCAGCAGGCATGGTGCTCAAAGATTCTCAAGAAAGATACAACATAAGACTTAAATCTAAAATTTTGCATTTGCTCTGTTCAACTTGTCCACATATCTGTGCTGGTTAAGTGGACAGTGGGTACAACGGCAGTTTGAAGGCCACTAAGTAACTATGTTGTTTTTTATGTCCCTGTACAGGTTGGGAAAAAGTTTCAAGTGAAATCTTTGAAAATGATTATTTAACAATCAATTGTTTTGGAAAGCACTCTTCCTGGTGCCATTTTGGGATGAAAATCTACTCCTAGCAGCAGAAGCAGGTGCAAGATTCTCAAGAAAGACACAACATAAGACCTTAAATCTGAAATAATTTTACTCTGTTCTGCTTGTCCACATATCTGTGCTGGAGGACAGTGGGTACAATGGCAGTTTAGAAACCATTAACTAACTATGTTTTTTTTAATGTCCCTGTACAGGTTGGGAAATGTTTTCCAAGTGGAGTCTTTGCAAAGGATTATTTAACAGTCATTTGTTTTGGAAAGCACTACTAGAAGTCTTCCTGGTCCCCTTCTGGGTTGAAAATCCACTCCCAGCAGCAGGCATTGGTGCTCAAGGATTCTTCTGGGGCAAGGACTGATGTGAATAAGTAAAATATCTTTTGTAAATGCCTCCCCTTCCCTCATAAATTTACTTTGGAATCAAAAAATTAAATTACATTTATTTCCAATCAACCCTTCCTCTCCCTGCCTTCAACTACATACATACTCCAACTCCCTCAGGCCTCTTGAATAATAAAAACATTTGATTCCTGATGTGCAATGTTGGAACTTGAACTGCCATGTGTTTGTGCTGCCCACTGCTGCTGCTTAGCTTAGGGCCTGATTCAGAGCCGCTCGCTATTTGCGGTCGTTCATTCAAAAACAAGGGGTGGCTATTCAAATGAACCATTCGCTCATTGCGGTCTGTTCATGCCTCTAAGTCTGAATGAGCGAGCAAAACTTGCGGTTTTGCACCATACATCATGTCCGCTATTTATTAGATTAATCGAGTACATCGAACAGCGTATGAACTGCTTGCTATTTTTGTGGTTGGTTTTTCCTACCACTATATTGCGAGCAGTTCAGACTATGAAACAACCAGGTGACGTGGTCAATGACGCTGCTGTTTTAATTATGCACACCAATAAAATGCCCGTTTTGACCTTTAAGCACTCCCCATTTTCAAGCTCCTTCCCCTGTTACCACCCACATACGCCACCTTCTGTCACTCAAAATAGCAGGCATTCGCTATATAGCGAACAAACGATTTTCGGCCACACTGACTGGTTCGCGCATGCGTATTACAATCCGTACGCATGCGCAAATGTGCGAACATCGGTTAGAACTAACGAGTGGACGCTTACGAGCGGCTCTGAATCAGGGCCTTAGTCAGCCAGCTAGATTGGTGCAAATTCTGGGCCTAAACTGGATGAAAACAATATTGTGAGGTGGTCAAAATTGACTGGAAACGAGTGGAAATAAATGTTATTGAGGTTAATAACACTGTAGGAATAAAAACAGGCCCAAATTATGTGATTTTAGCTGTTTTTATGATTTTTTTTTAAAATACAGATCCAAAAACGAAAACAAAAACAAAACACAAAAGGGCGGTTTTGGCAAAACCAATCCAGATCCAAAACCAGAGGAGATATAGATCCAAAACCAAAACACAGGGACGGCGCACATCTCTACATATATCTAGCCTCAATATGCCATGCAGCATATACAGATTCAGGCACTGTCGCAAACATATATACGAGTGTTGCATATCAAATTAATCTGCAGTCACATCGCATTTTTGTCAAAAAAAGATGCAAAAAAGACACCCAGCACTAGCAGAGTCCCATGGGGCCTGGCGCGCCAAGAGGAGCTTTTTGGCACGACTGCAGCAAAGATGTGTAAGGACATATCTGTAGCACCCAAAAGTACAATACTGGGCAACCCCTAAATAATTTTTGTTAGAAAATTATTTGATGCACTATGAATGAATCTACTAAAGAATAAAAATACATTTGTGGATAAAGAAATTTTGAATATTTTTTTTTGGGACGTCCCTACTGTCCAGTAATAGATTGTGGGGTCTATTTACTAAGCAGTGTTAGGAGACAGAGTGAAAAGTGATAAGGTGCCAGCCAATCAGCTACTAACTGCCATCTCACAGTCTGTGTTTAAAAAATGACAGTTGGGAGCAGATTGGCTGGCACCTTATCTCTTTTCACTCTGTCTCCTAACACTTCTTAGTAAATAGACCCCTACATTGTGTATGAATTCCGCATTGTACTTTTAATATTTACTACTACCTGTAGAACCTAGGGGGAATGTGACAGGTTCCTATTTTGCAACATTTTCAGTGATTTTGTCAGGAGATTATAAAATGTAAATGTTATTAAAGGCAAAACCTCAGAAGAAACAATGGCAGCAACAGAGCCAGTAGCAAATTTGACTCCTGCTGGTAGAAACAGCTGTTCTTCCATCGGCCTACTAGTTACTAATTCTAGAGGTCTTGCAGATTTATCCCAAATAAACCAGGCTGTATGGTGAACAAGCCCATTGTGGTGAAACACGTGTCCAGTCAGTCACTCCCCACTGCAGGAGGGAGCAGCACAGAAGCAGGGTATCAGGCACAATCCTTCGGTCATTTTAACTCAGGTACTCTTCTTCGGGTGGGTCGTGACCTGGTCCGGTGGCGCATTCAGATTTCTGCAATGCTTTCAGCAACAGACCCTGCCTAACACCACGTATGGATCAGTGTCCCCCACCTCTCCCTTTATTTTCTATCTGAGTTATTCCTGATCCCTCTCTCACTCAGGTGTCCGCTCATAGAAGACCCTGGGCAGCAGAGGGGACCAGGTACTTGTACACCGTACTTACTATTTAGATTTCTATGGGGTTATGTGACACAACATGATATTATCTGCCTATAGTATGTTATACTATTTAATTACATCATCTGGGATTGCCATCCTGATATAAATCAGTATCAGGTCATCTGGGACATTTACGCCTACAGTGTGGTCTTTGCTCTCCCCTTTTTTCAGAGTAACCCGGCAATAGGATTAAATAATTTGTAGCAAGCCGGGGATCATTTGCATATGTGTTTGTGTTTGGCCATACATGGTATATGAATTTGGGATGATACTCAGCAGACACAGTATTATCACACTCAATGTACAGATTCATCTCAAATGACCGAGTGATTATCATTACATACAGTTCTAATTTATGAGTTATTTCCAATTATTATTTACATTTTTTTATATGTCATACAAACTGTACCTGACCCTGCTATTATAATATATTATGTACCCATCAGGAGCTATATGAGCATATGAATTCAAACAAGCATAGTCACCACATACTTTATGCTAATTCTTATAAAAGATCTATTTTTATAACTTCATGAGATTAATTGCTAAGGGAGCTCGATTAGATATTTTATAAATGAGCACAACAAATCCCTATTTTTTATTGGAAATATATTAAAAGCTAATTTTTAATTATACTAACAAATCATTTATGTACAAAAGAGTGCCCCACAATATACCTTGCATTTGGAAGAATTGCATTGTTGTATATCAGCTCATTGATTTAGACCACAGGTTTCCAAATTTGGTCCTCAGGACCCCAAACAGTGCATATTTTCCAGGTCTACTCATCACAAGTGATATAGTTTAGCTCCTCCTGTGGATCTTTTAAGATGTGTCATTCAGTAATGAATATACCTATGTACATGCTGGGTGACCTGGAAAATGTAAACTCTGTGGGGTCCTGAGGACCGACTTTGAGAACCACTGCAATAGAGGATCCTCTTATATATTAGAAACTCTATATATTACAGAGGTTCCCAAACACTTTCATTACCATCCAAGTTTTAAGGATATCCATGCTTGAGTCCACATGATTAAATCAAATGGACTCAGGTACAGGACAGAGTAAGTCACTTACAAAGTCTAGAAGTGTGACCAGACCCAGGGCATGGTGGGATCATAACTTTTACCCTAACATATAATTTCCCCATACCTCCCAACTGTCTTTTCAGCAGAGACAAAGTCATAACTAATTTGGGCAATATCCCAAAATTGTGACTGCCCCACCAGAATCAGGACAAATGACAGACTGTCCTGCCCTTTCCTACCTATTCTTGCAGACTTTGCTACCTGCTGCTTGTGTTTTAAGCGCAGTTGATGCTTGTCTGAATCTTAGAATGTTTTGGAACTGTTTGGAAAAAGTAAAGGCACATGAAATATGAAAAGTCGAGGCTCAAAGCCCTAAACCAACCCCAGCATTATATCAACGACACCCATATTAAATAAAATGGCATACTAACTTACAAACAGCAGTGACATTATCAAAATAGAATTCAAACAAATAAAATAGCCAATAATTAATCAAAAAATTAATATAGTTTAATGTTCAATAACTAGCACTCATCCAACAGAATCTGCTTCTATTTTTCTTACAATATTCGCCAACCATAATTAATATGTATGTCCGCTGAAGTCTGACAGCTATTATATATTTAGGTTTTGCTGTGACAGAGTGAAGTCTCAGGAGATTCAAGAGATGTCAAAGTGCACAGGAGACGATGCTGATCCAGAAGAGAACTTTGCAGCATGGTTAACCTATCAACTCCCTGGTTAGTCATATGACATCACACTATGTGCTCTTGTCAATATACAGGAGAACATTAGCAGCTTAACTGGTAATTTTTTAAACTCTGTCTAAAACCAATATGTGCATTTTAACATAAATTATCATGATGAACAGGATAATCAAGTCTTCTCATTGTCTTATGTAATTACAGATAAGCTAAGACAGAATGAGCTATGTACACATGTCTGAAAGTAACTAGTGGTCTGGAAGTTATTGACCTGCCTAAATGCAATTATGCTCAGGTAAATAGAACAGGATGAGCTCTTAATAATTCTAATTTAGTTTGACAGCAGGAACAATATTTGTTTTCAGAAGCACTTTGATGGGAATTATAATGGAGTGCCTGCCTCCTCCTCACTAGTTCTCCTCTCTGCATCCCCTGTTCTCATTCTCCTCCTAAGTAGTTTCCACTTTGCACTCCCCTCCTCCTTCTCCTTCTAAGTGGTCTTCACTCTGTACCCTCCCTCCCTCCTCTTCTTCCTAGGTTCTTTTCACACTGCACCCCCTAGTTTTCCTACCTCTCCTCCACCCTGGTTCTCTCCAATCTGCAATCCCCTCCTTCTCACTGGTTCTTTTCCCTCCACACCCCAACAAGTGCTCTGTTGGCTTACTTTTCAGTTATTCTCTCTTCCTGTCTCCTCTCTACTAATGGTGGTGTAAACTAATAACATTGCAGTGCTGTTGCAGTTAATTTGGTTGCGGGGAACCGAGCATGGTTTTGGCCCTGCCCCACTTAGGATAAGAGTCGGGACTCTCAGACAGCAGGGACCACTGGGGATTTTCCTGATACATCAATTGGCCAGTTTGACACTAGCCAGAACTGATTGCTACAGACAACATAATGGTTGATGCATTTTATCAGCATGTTCATCACTTATTGTGGACTTTGGCCCTCATTCAGAGCCGCTCGTTAGCGGCAGTACGCTCGTTCCGAGCGATGTTTGCACATCTGCGCATGCGTACGCGTTTTAGTACGCATGCGCGAACCAGTCAGTGCGGCCGAAAATCCTTTGTACGCTATATAGCGAGTGCCTGCTATTTTGAGTGACAGAATGAGGCGTATGTGGGTGGTAACAGGGGAAGGTGCTTGAAAATGGGGAGTGGAGATCCGAACGCAGGCGTGCTTAAAGGTCAAAACGGGCGTTTTATGGGTGTGTATATTTAAAACAGCAGCGTCATTGACCACGTCACTGGGTTATTTTATAGCCAGAACTGCACGCAAATTTGTGGTAGCAAACACCAACCACAAGAATAGCGAGCAGTTCATACGCTGGTCGATGTACTCGATTAATCTAATAAATAGCGGACATGACGTAGGATGCGTGCGGCCAGGGGGCGTTTTTATCAAATAAACGAGCGTATGTTTTGCTCGCTCGTTCAGACTTAGAGGTGTGAACAGACTGCAATGTGCGTACGGATCATTTGAATAGCCACCCCTTGTTTTTAAACGAACGACCGCAAATAGCGAACGGCTCTGAATGAGGGCCTTTATCAGCAAGTGACCTTCATTCATTACTGCATCATTATGTTTGTAACAACAACATCAAAATTATTTATTTAATACTTTGTTTCAAGTTTCTGTTAATCCTTCATACTGTATAACCATTAATACAGTGAAATTCATTGTCATTTTCATTTCTAAATTATTTGTAGCACTATGTTCAGATTGCATTGAGAAACATATAGTTTATCTTTCAGTCTCTCAATCTTTTCTCATTATTCATTCATTCATTCATTTTAGTTTTCTAACATTCATGTCATCCGTGATTCTCATAAATAGTGTCCAAATCCAAATCAGTCTCATGTTTACGAAAAAGTGCAATAAAACCAATAGTATAGGTGCATCTGTCACAAACACCCAGTCTGTGGGATTTTGATTGAGGGGAAGAATTGAGTACATTACAAATATAGTATACTGTTATGTACTATCAAGTGTTTTATCTGAATTTGCAGAAGATTGCATGTGTGATGTCATAAATTCAAGGTGGCCTGTGCTAGGGATTCATTTTAGTTTATAACTCCTTTCAGAGCCTATGAAAATGTTACTTTTTTGTTGAGCATAAAAAAAGAACTAAAAAAGGTTGTTAGCTGTTTTTTTTTTTTTTTTACCATTTAGTAGATATACAGTAGCCTATTACTAATTGTATTGCTTGTCCTCAATTATAAATTCACTAAATTAGAAGCATTAAATGTTCTGTAACTTTCACAATGAAATATACAATTTATATAAATGACAGTATATATAAACATTTCAAGAAAGCATTTTAGGTTCTAGAAGTTATTATCAGAATCCTAAAGATCACCATCACCTTCAACAACTATATTCGTTGTCACCATCACTGTTTGGCATTTACAATGCACAGCACATTGTAAGAGATTCTTACTAGCTGTACAGTGTATGATGGAATATGGTGCACATGGAAGAATGTACCTAGCAGGAGAGTACTGGTGTTCTGTCACCTCCGACCTATATTGAGATGGCCCTGGCAGATTCGGTGCTATTGATCAACGGGTCACCACTCCATCACCGAGCAATGAATCCATAGTATGTATGTTTCTAGAGGTGATCTTGTTGGAGGCACCTGTTCACTTCGTGTCTATTTGTTTGGTGAACATCCACCAACAGAGCTGACCAGTATCTGAAATCTTTTTCCCAGCTAAGTAGATATGACAAATGACTATCTGCAGCAATTATTCATCATCATTCTTAAATTGTACAAGTAATCAAAGTTTTCCCAAAGCATCCAGAAGTCTTGAAGACTTTGCAGAAACATAATTTTTCTTTTTTAGCAAAGCAACCTGTAACATCGCACCTCAAAGAGCATGAAGGCCTAATGATGCCATCACCTTTTCAGAGCCTGAACAGGAGGACACACAGTTGAGATCTACTGTATCAATCTTCTATTTATTCCAACACCATGACTTGTTACCAAAACATTGACCACCATCGTGGAAGCACAAAATCATTTGTGTCAGGCGGAGTAATGTGTAGAGTAGTAGCACCGAGATGTGAGACATGAAATCAGGGTAGTAACACCATTTAGGTCTCTAACATTGTTTCCATTGAGTGACTTAGCCTTGTTCCTCAAACTGACTACCAGACTGCTTTTATCTTCTGTGCATGTATATTGCTTTATTTGAGAAGTATGCGGTTAACACATCTTTTGTTTTAGAATGAGCTAGAAGTACTAGTTAATATTTGTAGAGTCTATCAGGTGTTGCTTTTCCTTCCCATTGAATTCTTGAGTGAATTTTCTTTGTAGGTATGGAAAACTAAATGAGTTTCATCATACTTTGATAGAGTGGGCTCTATTTTCTGGTTGAAGTAAAATGCAAGGGCATTGTATGTTTCCACATATGATGGTTTTCTTCTGTGCTTGCATTTCCATCCGGAGCAGTGGACAAACATTATATGGAACCTCTATCCTGAGGTGCGGATTATCTGTCCCCAGTACAAAATGGAGGAATCTCTGTCACATCTTTACTGTTCATATGGTCTTGCTCTTCCAGTATCCTAATTAGCTTAATTTTTTTCTTTGATGTTTTGCAGTGGATGCTGTTACAGTAGATGGTTTTTTGGAATGTTCATAATCATCAATTCCTATTATATTCTTTGCTTCTGTAGAGAGCTTTTACAGCTCCGGAGAGACTAAAAAGAATTGTTTTAGCTCCGAGTTTATTTTGTTATGTTTACCAAACCACCTAGTACCTTTCTCTTGTCTTGTCAACCACCCAACTCATTCCACAAGTCTGGATATCTGCTTTCAAGCCTTTTCATTTCTACTATATACAATACTGATCAAGGGCATATAAATACTTTACAAACTATTGTATTGATGCAAGTTGTAACTCCCAGTTGGCAGGTTATGTAGAATTAGTAAACACAGGTATTGTGCCAACTGCCAACCATACGTATGTATAGAAGAGGAATCTCTAAATCTTGATTTTTTCTTGAGATTCTTTGGTTTCAAGTGCTTCCATCTTGGTCAGCACCTTCATTTCTAGTCTACCAGGGCTTTCCAACATCTATGTGGACAGACTTTGTTTCTTGGGAACCATTTCTTTGTAAACTTTGAAGTAACTTCTCAAGCTCATGCTCCAAACTTTCCTGCATTTTCACAAGATGTGTGTAAAATGAATCAATGTAACATTTGAAAAGGGCAAGCCTTAGTGATATGTATGGCCTATAGATTGTAAGCTTGCAATCAGTGTCCTCTTACCTCTTTGTCTGTTATTACTCAGTCTTGTTTTATTGCTGTTTTGTTCCCAATGGTAAAGGGCAACAGAATATGCTACTGTTAATAAATAATAAAAATAAATATAAATAATTGCTCTCCTTATGCACTTCTCTGCTAGCATTTTAGGTATAACATTCTCAGCATAAAATACAGTTAATACCTGTGCTATGCTAAAAGAACCAATAGCTCGGGGCATCACCATTATTATTATATGTAGTTCCCAGGCCTAGAAACCAAGTTCTTTGATAAGTCTTTTTTAGCCATAGCTACTGTAGTTTTAAAACAGGGTTATAGAGGCCAAGATTCAATGAGACAACTATATATGATTCAGAGGTTCCAACAGATGTTACATTCTGCAACTTCTTCACGAATGTGAGCTGCTGGTTGGATCTACGAGTGGTAATACCCAGACTCTTCCTTACTTGGCTCACTTATAATTAAATTGTAAGCTGACCAAGTTGAGATATTAGTGAGCTGTTCTAGCACTGATGTGGTCCCACCATCACTTTTTGGTTAAATAGGTTTTGAATCTATCAATTCTTCATCTACAGTTTCTTGACAACAGTAGATGTCTGCGTTGACATCTGTCATCATCCAAAGAAGGTCCTCATGCTACCAGGAATCTAAAATATCTTTATTTCTGTATAACCAGTGTTTTGACTACTTTTGGGATTCTGTGCTCTGCAAACATTTGATGATATTATAAGGGATGATCTCTGATAGGGACTGAGGAACCTTCTGCAGTGAATAAAATGAAGCTGGTCCTGATATTTGAATATTGATTAGGACATCTGATTCCTGATTCTGTTCACACATCCCCATAACTGTTCCTCCTTACCACTAATGGTGACATAACATATAAAGCATAAGATATATCAAAATACAGTACAGCTAATAACTATTCTTGATCCTTTTCTTTTGCTGAACATGATAGATCCTTAACAAATTTTTCATAGGATCACACTGAAAAGAGTTATAGACCAAAGCCTGACTGAGCGTACATAGTAGCAGCCATCTTGGATGTATGATGTCACATGGGCAATCTGCCACAAATTCAGTCAAAACACCTGGCAGTTCCTGATGGTACACTATATTAGCAATGTTTCGCAAGTGCTCATTCCTTCCCTTCAATCAAAATAATTACATAGGTCCCTGAACTACAGGAGGAAGTGACAAGCCTTGAATTTTCACCCTGGCTGTTACTAAAGCCTGAAGGTAAAAGATGCTCGATAAATAGACCACTAGGCCAGAACACACATTTGTACATGGCCTCGGTGACCTAATGAACACTGAGAAGACAATTGTAATCTTTTTGCTTGTCTGGTGCTATCACCATCCTCATTCTGACATATTAATAAATTCATGTGTCACATTGTGTGTGAACCCCGCATTCTCTGTCCGCTGGGTGTTTCATGAATACTGTAAATGTGATTTGTCAGGCACAAAATAATTAAAAAAAATGTGCTGTATGCGTTCATCTCTTTGGTGAGATAGGATTTACTAAAAATAACAATCATTACATCAGAACCAACAGATCCTGCTAAACCAAATTAACCACTTTGGATTATCTATTACTATATTTTACTCAGATTTAACTAGACTAATGCTCTAGTCTACTGTATTTTGGACTGTTCTAAACTCTACTAGACCGTACTAGACTTACTAGACTATTATAGATATAAATTGGCCTTATTGAGAGATACAGTAGGAGTAACCTACTGTACATAGCAGGTCATGTATTTCAAATGTAAAATGTGTTTGCAGAGGGGGAAATGTTCTGGCTCATTTATAAATTGTGTCGTTAAAATAAAGATGCCCGAAATGGTCAGTATATAGTATATGTGGCATACATGCAAGAGTAGTCAGTATTTGCTGCCAGAAAATATGTATGCACAAGTTTCATCACATGGTTTGTACAGGTGCAAATTTGCAACCCTTGGCTGGATTTACTTCTGAAGTCTAAAGTCCTGATTTCGAAACGCTTGCTATGTCAACGTTGGTCGTAGTCGATCGATTTCCTTTAACTGTGCACACGTCTAAGACGCACCGCGATTTAAGATTCACACACGCAGATTTGTATTGACAATGTATTGGGTGTTCCTGGGCCGTAACTGGGCGGTGACTGGGAGGTGGCTAAACAGACAGAATCCATCTTATGGGTGTGTTATAGGAGTCCTGCAGGTCTGTCACTGAAGTGGTTATGCACACAAACACTTAGAGGTCTATTTACTAAGCCTTGGACAGAGTCAAAGTGAACTCAGATAAAGGACCAGCCAATCAGCTCCTAATTTCCATGTTACAGGCTATATTTGAAAAATGACAGTTTGGAGGTAATTGGCTGGTAATTTATCTCTGTCTACTTTATCTCCATCCAAGACAAAGAGGTCATTTTACTAAGGTGTGTTAGGAGATAAAGTGAACGGTGATAAGGTACCAGCCAATCAGCCCCTAACTGCCATTTTTCAAACACAGCCTGTGACATGACAGTTAAGAGCTGATTTTCTGGTACCTTATCACCATTCACTTTATCTCCTAACACAGCTTAGTAAATAGACCCCTTATTCACTCACATTGGAGGCCATACTCAGATGGAAAATCTGCCCCTACCATAGGGCTGGTGCACGTTTAGATGCGATCAAAGGTGGCATCAAAAAACTAACCAAGCGCTATTTGTGCATCTAAAGGCATTTAAAGTGTGAGTCCCAGTCCTTGCATATGCAGACAGACGGATGTACAGTGCATCCGGAAAGTATTTACAATGCTTCACTTTTTCCACATTTTGTTATGTTACAGCCTTATTCCAAAATGGAATAAATTCATTTTTGTCCTCACAATACCCCATAATGACAATGTGTAAAATGTTTTTTGAGATTTTTGCAAATTGAATTAAAAATCACATGTACATAAGTATTCACAACCTTTGCTCAATACTTTGTTGATGCACCTTTGGCAGCAATTACAGCCTCAAGTCTTTTTGAATATGATGCCACAAGCTTGTCACACCTATTTCTGGGCAGTTTTGCCAATTCCTCACATTCAGCACCTCTCAAACTCCATCAGGTTGGATGAGAAGCGTCGGTGCACAGCCATTTTCAGATCTCTCCAGAGATGTTCAATTGGATTCAAGTCTGGGCTCTGGCTGGGCCACTCAAGGACATTCACAGAGTTGTCCTGAAGCCACTCCTTTGATAACTTGGCTGTGTGCTTAGGGTCGTTGTTCTGCTGAAGGATGAACCGTCGCCCCAGTCTGAGGTCAAGAGCGCTCTGGAGAAGGTTTTCATCCAGGATGTCTCTGTACATTGCTGCATTCATCTTTCCCTCTATCCTAACTAGTCTCCCAGTTCCTGCTGCTGAAAAACATCCCCACAGCATGGTGCTGCCAGCACCATGCTTCACTGTAGGGATGGTATTGGCCTGGTGATGAGAGATGCCTGGCATTCATGCCAAAGAGTTAAATTTTTGTCTCATCATGGTCTGAGAGTCCTTCAGGTGCATTTTGGCAAACTCCAAGCGAGCTACCATGTGCTTTTTACTAAGGAGTGGCTTCTGTCTGGCCACTCTACCATACAGGCCTGATTGGTGGATTGCTGCATAGATGGTCGTCCTTCTGGAAGGTTCTCCTCTCTCCACAGAGGAATGCTATAGCTCTGACAGAGTGACTATTGGGTTCTTGGTCACCTCCCTGACTAGGGTCCTTCTCCCCCGATCACTCAGTTTAGACATCCGGCCAACTCTAGGAAGAGTCCTGGTGGTTCCGAACTTCTTCCATTTACGGATGATGGAGGCCACTGTGCTCATTGGGACCTTCAAAGCAGCAGATCTTTTTCTGTACCCTTCCCCAGATTTGTGCCTCGAGACAATCCTATCTCGGAGGTCTACAGACAAATCCTTGGACTCCATGCTTGGTTTATGCTCTGACATGCACTGACATGCACCTGTTATATAGACAGGTGTATGCCTTTAAAATCAAGTCCAATCAACTGAATTTACCACAGGTGGACTCCAATTAAGCTGCAGGAACATCTCAAGGATAATCCATGGAAACAGGATGCACCTGAGCTCAATTTTGAGCTTCATGGCAAAAGCTGTGAATACTTATGTACATGTGATTTCTTAGTGTTTTTTTTATTACATTTGCAAAAATCTCAAAAAAACTTTTTACATTTTGTCATTATGGGGTATTGTGTATAGAATTTTGAGGACAAAAATTTATTTATTCCATTTTGGAATAAGGCTGTAACATAACAAAATGTGGAAAAAGTGAAGCATTGTGAATACTTTCCGGATGCACTGTACACCAGGTAAGGTATTGCAGTGGTTCAGTATTTGCATGAAGCCACAGACATGTGACCGGCAAAAGACCCACACACATACACCGATATTAGTACTCCGAATCAGCTCCTAAATTAGGGGTATTTACAGAGAGAAAATTACCTGGAAAGTTCATAGCTTTTATTACTTTTGCATTCATTTACAATTTACTGATTTCTATTTATTTTATTTTACTTATTATGTTTGTAACTGTTTTTGTTTGTTGTGTGCCTACATTTTTCACTTTATTATGTTTCAAATTGAGTTGTCACATTTTTTTTATAGTTGGATTAAATAAACGGAAAACAAAGTCACTGGAAGAGACGATGGTGAGTCAGGAATATAAGCCATAACAAACTGCTTCGGACATGAAGTGATAAGAACTATGTGTCAGTTCAAATCTGGGTTAGTTTAATGTCACTCATGCTTGCAGGCAATTATCTAATATTAGATGTAATGCGCCATTGGCAAGCATAGATTTATTTATTTATTTCAGTTCCTAAAATAAAAAAAATCAAGCTTGTCACTAGAAACATGACAGTTACAAGGGCAGTATTACTGTTTACAGAGTATTTATATGTTATTTGGTTTAAAAATAATTTTGTAAAAAAATCTTCTATGGCTTGTTTCGAAAAAATACATCATTGGTACTTCAAATTTCTCCAGCAAGAGGATTATATATTCCTAAAATGCACAGAAATATAGCAATCTAAGCAAATCGTAATGCTCATTCTTAAATAATATAAGGACCTTTTTCCTCCTAGTGATGTATAATTAAAATTTTTTTATCATAACATTTATTTATCTACACTTTATGTTGGATATAGAAGTTCATTACGTATAGGGATGTGCGCCGGACCATTTTTGCCGGATTTGGATTTGGATTTGGTTCTAATTCGTCGTCCGGCTTTGGATTTGGATTTGCCAAACTGCGGTGACTAGCTTTGGATTTGGATTTTTTTTACAAAAATTAACAAAACAAGCTAAAATCACTTAAATTGGTCTTTTTTTTCATCCTAGAGTATTATTAACCTTAATAACATTAATTACCAGTCAATTTAGACCACCTCACAGCTTATAATATTGTTTTCAACATTATTTGCCAAAGGTTACAGTGAGACAACTGGTTACTAAACAACACAGACACCACAGTATAAAGCACATCTATGACACATTGCCACACAGCAGTGGCAGAAATGAAAAGTAGTGCACCCACCCAGTGGGGTACGGCCAGCAGAATCACAGTACTTGTTTACATAGTGGGCTACGGCCCAAGGAGTCACAGTGCACAATCTTATTCACATTACTCCACACATAGTGCCCCTGATTCACATTACACCATAAAGTAGTGTCTCTTATTTATGTTACGACACACAGTAGTGTCCCTTTTACACAATGCCCACAGTAGTGCCCCTTTTACACAATGCCCACAGTAGTATGCCCCCCAGTAGTATGGCCCCCTCAGTAGTATGGCCCCCCAGTAGCAGGCCCCCAGTATTATGCCCCCCAGTAGCATGCCCCACCAGTAGTATGCCCCCCCAAGTAGCAGACCCTCCCCAGTATCAAGCCCCCCAGTAGTATGCCCCCCCCAGTAGCAGGCCCCTCCCAGTAGCAGCCCCCCCCCCAGTAGTATGGCCCCCTCAGTAGTATGGCCCCCCCAGTAGTATGCCCCCCAGTAGCAGACACCCCCAGTAGTATGCCCCCCACACATAAAAAAATAAAAAAAATTACCTGAATCCCCGCTCCCACGCCGTCCGCTGTGCATCAACGCGCCGAGAAGGGAGCCGGAAGACGGAGCTCCTTAGTGAGCTCCAGCCGGCTCCCTCCATGCAGCAGCCAATGAGAGTCTGTGTGACTCTCATTGGCTGCTGTAACAAACACACAGCTGCCGCTGGCGGCTGTGTGTTTGTGTCTGTGTAGGGCAGACCGTCGGCCCTACACGCGAGGAACCCTGATGTTGGATTCTCTAGTGAGAAGCCGACATCAGGCGGCTGCCGTATGGCCCCGAACGGGGATCCGAGTCATGCGGGGAACACCCAAACAACGTTCGGGTGGACTCGGATCCCCTATGTTCGGAGAGGTTCGGATTCCACAGAATCTGAACCGCTCATCTCTAATTACGTAGCTGCAAAAATGTTGTCTTGCAGCACAAATGTTGCTCTGCAATGTCTCTTGCTGATTATTGCACTATGGTGTTTGTTTGTTCAGTTAAGTGTGTGGTGGTATCTGTGACTTACAAAATGTTGCTACTTGTGATGGTGATAACTGGGAGGATTGGTGAGTCCTCTGGTAAATGTGGCCTACTGTATTTACAGTTTTTGTGTTAAAGGGACTGATTCTGAGTCAGACACAAAGGGGCTGCTTTTATGTGATGCCGTGGAAGATATGGGTACGAAGTCCCGGCGGCTGAATGGGAGAAGATCACGACAGGGCAAGTAAGTGCCCTATCCCTACCCCTCTTCCCCCCCTAACCCTGCCTTAGTGGTGCCTAACCATAACCACCCACCCTAGTGCCTAATCCTAACCTCCCCCCGGGGGTGCCTATCCCTTTCCCCCCTTACCACACCCTAAACCTAACCCTCCCAGGGGTTGTCTAACCCTAACCTCCTCCGGGGGTGCCTAAACCTAACCCTCCCCCCTAGGGGTGCATAACCCTAACCTACCTCCATAAAAACCTGACCCCGCTACGCTCCTTAAACCTAACCCCCCACCACTACACCCACTGTTTTTTTGTCCGCAGTCCCAACCGCCATGATTAGTATCGGCACGTGCACCAGCCCCATGCTGGATGCAAGAGATCAATCAGAAACTGGCTTCCCTTCTCCATACACACTGCTCAGAAAAGCACAGAGCTCTAGCTGCACGAGCACCGCACTCCCACAACATTCCCAGAATGCTGAAGAGTTCCGTGTGATCGCTTGGTCACTGCCCAAACTCCTGCCATGAAAGGCCCATTTCACGCATTTTTATTTTACTCAGTATTGTTATTGTTAACCTGTCTAGTGTGCAGCTGCCAGGGGTACTAGCGCTTCAAAAACTCTGTCATATTTAAAGAGAGATCCAGCCAAGATCAACCTAAGAATCGACCAGAGATGAATAACAATGTGTACAGTTGCAAATTTGCAACCCTTGGCTGAATTTACTTTATGCCTAATGGCCTGATTCTGAGACGCTTGCTATGTCAATGTCGACGCAGTTGAGCGATTTTTCTTTAACTGCGCAAAAGAGATTTGTCTGACCTTTTGTCCACCTTTAATGTGACCTTGCAAACAACAAAATGCAAGTGACAAACAAATACACAATTTTTAGGAAAAAGAAGTGAAAATAAAAAAAACACAATACACTGATTGCACAAGTGTGCACAGACATAAAGTAATACTTGTCAGAAGTACCTTTTATGATTTATTTGAGTCTTTTTTAATTAGTACACAACTAGACTTATCCCATTCTGTATCTAAATTCAAGGTCCATCAAATTGAGACGGAACCTTTTGCTCACAGCCCCCTCTAGGTCATGACACAGGTTTTCAGTTGGATTAAAGTCTGGACTCTGATTGTGTCATTCTTAAGGGGCACATCCACTAGGCGACTAGTGAATGACTGAATGATAACAATATCCAGGATCGGACTGGCCCACAGGGGTACAGGGGAAACCCCCGGGGGTCCCACTGTCTGAGGTCCCACCCCTCCTCTAGGGAACGGGTTACAGACTCTGCTTTTGAATTATACATTATGAATATATTACATTATACTGCATAGGACTATGGTGTATTTTCTACAATGCATTGCTGTTATTAATCTGGTACATTATCATGCATGATCTAGCAGTATTTTATATATTTTTTTTTAAAGGGGCCCAGACCATGCTCTCTCTAATGGTTAGCCAAGCCTCTGTGGAGGCTGGTTACACCCCCTCTGAAGTCTGGCCACACCCCTAAGTATGGCTCCTATCACTGCATTCCCCCGGTGGGCCCTTCATGCTCCAGTCCGACACTGACAATATCGTTATCGTTCAGTCGTTCATTAATCTGTGCAGTGCCTACACTGAATGATTTATCCCTCATCCCTGAACATGGTCAATCTTTAGTTATCGGAAGATTGACCTGCATGTTCATGCGTTGATTGATGTCGGAAACGACTAGCTGGAGCACGCATCACTGGATGTTTACGACATTTTTGTGCCAGATTCATGCACAATGAATGGACGACTGAACGATAACAAATTCGTTATCGTTCAGTCGTCCATTAATATCTGCTAGTGGATGTGCACCTTAAGACTTTAACTTTGTTTTTCGAAAGCCATTCCTTGGTTGATTTGATTGTGTGCTTTGGAACGTCATTATGTTGGACCATGAAATTTCTCTTCATCTTCAGATTTCTGACAGAGGCCAGCAGGTATTATGCCAAGATATCTTATTATTTGGAGCTATTCATTATGCCCTCTATCCTGATTAGATACAGATTCTCCTATGGTTTTCAGAAACGAAGTTCATTTAATTCACAATTACGTATCAAAATTTCAGTAGACTAGAAATATTTAGTTTTTTTCTACAAATCCGAGGAATGGCAGGAATGCTACTTTTTAATTTGTTTTTACTTAGTTATTGGGTGTGCCTGTTAGTTATATATTTTTTTATATATAGGACATATCAAATTGTCTTTGATGCCTCATTCATTAGATGCCTACTCGCTAAATGTTTCTCAGACACAGTCAGATAAAAAAATAACTTCATTACTCATTGATACTGTGGCAGATAATGAAACCTTCCCAGACTTATTAAAAAAAAAACAAAAGCAAAAAAAAAAAGACTTCATGCCCGTAGTCTAGACATACGTTTGAGGGCTGTTAAAAGTGGATAAATAATCTCAGTCTAAATAAATTATTTGTTACTTAGGTTTACAGAATACAGGTTTGATTTTTTTTTTACTTTAGATATTATTATTATTATCATTATTATTATTATCATTATTATTATTATTATTATTATTATTATTATTATTATTATTATTGCCATTGTTAGTAGTAATAATAGTATCAATATTTCTTTTCAGATCCACATTCTACTAACAAATGCTGTTTTGGGCATCAGTTTTTTTACAAAATATTTTGTTAAATGAGCATTTTGGCCATCAAAACAATTTTATTATTAATATAAATTTAATAAATTATGCTGTTAGGAGGGTACAGTATGGTGATCTTGGATGACATCATTTTTTTTTTATTGTTTTTTTTCCTGGCTCACATTCTTCTTTCCTAAAGATGACTGAACATATGGTGACATAAATAAATTTGTATAGTTGATCATCAGGTAAATAAGCAAATACTTGAAGATGCATTTAGAATAAATTGCAAAGATATGGCTGCTGTAGCTGCTGATGAGAACAGTCTAGTAGCCAAATGGTATGACAGAGCATTTCCAAAGTATAGTATAGGAGTTGCACTCAATTGTATCACACTAGCTCCACCAACTCAACTGGATCAACTGTAAATCTATGGAACTGTTTCACAGTTATCCGGAAATAGCACCATTCCTGCGTTAGGTGACCAGCATCGCTCATTCTACTTCTCTAAAAGAAATACATTCTATGCATACTTTTACATTCTTTCCTATAATATCATTATTATTATTATTATCATCATATTTATTATTATTATTATTATTATTATTATTATTATTATTATTATTGTTATTATTTATAGATGACTAATTTGATTACATTTCAAACTTTTAATCCAGGGCATTCTTTCTATGAAAAAAATATAGCTACAACGCGAAGGTTACAAGTTGATATGATACAAGAAAATTTACAGTAGCTTCCATACTCTAGAAGTCTGGAGATACTTACAGCAAATATTTGATTTCTCTCTGTACCTATTTGGGATCAGCTATAAGATTTATAAAAAAAGGCTCCAGTACTGTTATGTACTGTAATTTCTATCTAGTTTTTCCAGACATGGCAACTTAAGGGTCTATGGACCCGATTCAGACCCGGACGCTATGCCGCGGACACACACTATGGGCGATTGTTGCCCGTCTGTGCATGCGTGAACCAGTCACTGCGTCCCGTAATCGTGCGCTTGTAGTACACAAACTGGACGCTACTTTGAGTGACAGAATGTGCCGTTTGTGGGTGGTAACAGGGAACGGTTGTGAACGGGGGAGTGGTGCTGCGAACGCAGGCGTGTCTGAGTTTTATGGGTGTGTCAAAACTGAGTTTTATGGGTGTGGATAATTAGCATGGAGGCGTCATTGTACATGTCACTTGGTTGTATTTCAGCCTGCAGTGATCGCAGCACTTGTGGCGGGGTAAGGTCTTCTTCAAGCGCTGCGTGCAGCTCCGATGGTTCTGATTAATCATACACTTCCTGGAGATGTTAAGAAAGAAAAGTGGGCGTCTCTATACTGGTTTGCATTCGCTCTGTCATCGCTCTCTAAGACCTAGAGGGCGTCCTTACACCAGGTAGTGTGATCGTGGAATTTGAATACCCGGACCCTATGTACTAAGCCTTCGAGAGAAATAAAGTGGATGAAGTTAAAGTACCAACCAATCAGATCTTAGCTTTCATTTTTCAAACACAGTCTGTAAAGTGACAGTTAGGAGCTGGTTGGTTGGTACTTTATCTCCATCCACTTTATCTCTCTCCAAGGCTTAGTACATTAACCCTTTAATTAGATATTATCCCATCCATTGACAATATTTTTATCTGTCTATTTAAGCAAGATTCTTAGCTGCACATTGTCTCTATGAAGAAAATATTCCTTAATATATTAATTGTGCACTACTGAAGTTCACCTTGTTTATTCTAGCCATTAACCTACAGTATAGAATATTGTTAACAAGTATTTATTGGTTAAAAACTTGACTATTTATAATGTATTCTCATGGGCGTACCATTACCCTCCCTTCCCTCCATCCCACCCTACGGGTTGTTCACTACACCCTGGTGATGTGCTAACTTGAGCTCATTAAAGATGTTCGCGGTTTTGGACTGGATTCATCCTTGCGTTTTGGTTTTGGTTTTGGATTCGGATAAAAATCTATAAAAATGTATAAAAACTAGGGATGTGTAGGCTCGGATAGGTTCGAGTTTGCACGTTGAGTTCGGATTTTTCCCTCCAAAAAAACGGAACTCAGAAAGAGGCTAAACGTCATCTTTCATGGACGAACATCATCATTCCTGGACTTTTGTCAAGGAGTGATGATGTTCGTCCATGTAAGATGACGTTTAGCCTCTTTCTGAGTTCCGTTTTTTTGGAGGGAAAAATCCGAACTCAACGTGCAAACTCGAACCTATCCGAGCCTGCACATCCCTAATAAAAACAGCTAAAAAGTTTCAATCCAAAACCTGAGTTCGGACTTTAAATGCTAGTTATGAACTGGCAACATATCGGAACCGAGACTCAAATTGACCCGGGTCACAACAGACCCACACATCTCTATTGCTCAAAGGACATACTAGTCCATGGCTTTATATGGACCTTGCCTGGTCTAATTAATTAAACACACTCTACACACCCCTTCTAAACTTAGCCTATATGTGAATGTCCGGTTACCATCCCAGCAACTGGAGACATGATTGAGTTGCCAAGACTCTACCATCAGTCTTAGAAGCATCAAGCATGCGATCAGATGTGGAGCATGCACAGTGCAAAACCACGGACAGTCCTTCCGCAATGCCGGTTTGTATGCAGCTCTTCCACAGCCACTTAGATTGATTCAACTTATTACTTTGTCCCTCAAGCATACTGTAGTTCTGGTCCACACACCCACTGACATATTATTTGGTTTTGCACCAATTGGATTCCAGATCACAGAGCGGAAGAGACTGTGCAACATCCTCTTGATTCCTTTAGTTTGTCATTGACTACTTGGCCTGGAGTGAGACTGACTCTGTGAATTTGGGCTAACAGTAAGGCACAGGGCCGGACTGGCCATCGGGCACTTCTGGCATTTGCCTGAAAAGCCGATGGTGTCAGGGCCGGTTTGAGGAAGGTGGAAGGACCCCCGCCCTCCTCCCCATGCCACCGGATACATGATATGCAGTCAGGGGGAGAGAAGGGGTTGGCAGCAGTGGGCTGAGAAGAGAGCAGGCGTATAGGGCGGACTGCCAGGGCAGTTTTACAGCCCCAGTCTGTCCCTGGTATGGCATCATATATTTCTACACAGAGGCTGGATGTTCTTATTGTATGACAAGTGCACTTTAAGATTGTTTACATTTACAGTTATATATATATATATATATATATATATATCTATATATATATACTGTATATATATATATATATATATATTTATACACACTATGGCCCTCATTCCGAGGTGCTTGCAAGAAGTGAGCGCTCGTTCTGAATGAGGGCGGCCACTTCATTTTTGAAGTGCGGCCTCCTGGTCGTTAGGTAAGCTGTGGGTTACGACCCACAGCTTAACAACCGAACAAGTTTATGGTCGTGATGGTGAACACCATCGCGACCATCCGGGCTTGTGATGAGACCGTAAGGTTGGGTCTCGGCACCTGCAAGCCCCAGGGACCTTCCTGCTCTGAAAGAGCAGGAAACTCCCCACTGACATCACTGATGATGTCAGTGTGGCCGCCCACAAAATGGTAGACGTTTCTTAAGGAACGCCTCCGTTTTGGAAACAACCCCCCCGGACCGCCTACAAAACGGGGCGAGCTGTCAATCAACATCGACAGCCGCCCCTTTTGTAGAGAGATCCGGAGCGAGAGTTTCACTCTCGCTCCGGGGCTTGCGCACGCGCAGTGCGGCAGCTGCGCGTGCACAGGGCTAACTATCGACCCGATTGTGAGCACATCGGTGCTTGCGACCGGGTCTGAATGAGACCCTATATATCTATCTATCTATCTATCTATCTATATATATATATAGTACGTTTACTGTATGTTTACTCTATGTTTAAGATTTAAGAGTGCAGCTTTACAGGCCATTGTGTAATAGTACATATAAGTATGTTGATGACTGGATAAGAAATTATCCAGACTGTTCCAGTGATGATTTATTTATTATTATTATTGTTTTACTTTCTCTGGAGTGATTTATGTACGAGAAGATAAAAGTACAGAATTAATTTATGCTATCTCTTACCCAATCTTAATAGCACATAATGCCTGTGTTTACTGTGGCTTATTTTAGTACAGGGATTGTGCATTCCAATCTGTGCTGTTTTGTTTTTTTAATTATTTTTGTTTTCCAAAGGGAGAAATTTGAGTTTGTGAAGTCTTATCGTGTGTACAGGCTTTATATTTACTATGGGTAACTCATAGGAGCAATTTGGGTTGTGCCATAAAATAACATAAGGGCATTATTTTATATAATCCAATTTATAAGAGGAAAAAAAGTTTTGATTCTGCGCTTTTCCATATTTGTTTTTTTTTTTTTGTGCAATTAGTGATTGTAAATTTGAACGTAAACTTTGACATATTTACAAATCTTGATTTTAATTTACTAGCATGTTTTTTTTAGTATGAGAATAAACTGGGTGATTTGTTTACACTGCAAAAATATAGTTGTAAGTTAATTGGAGGAGTATCGATCCACTGGGGTAGGGGCTTTTATCAATGTTTACACATTCTATTGTTAATGTACTGCATAATATGTAGCCACAGTGGCATAGCCAGCTCTTAACATTAGGGGGAGCAAACATGAACAAATAGGCTCCCTAGACCCAAGTGTTTCCTACATGCTACATATAAAGCACATTAGACTCCTCACATGCTCTATGTTCCATTTTGTTCTAATCTGTATGTCTAATACTGTGCTCCCCATCAGTATTGTGCTCCCCCCATCTGTGTATACTATATTGTGCACTCTGCCCTGCACTGTTTCACCTGTATTATATTCTATATTCCCACACACCAAAATATATGTGCCCCCACCCCCTCATCTGCAAGTCACATAGTGTTCACACTATGGCCCTGATTCAGACCCGCACGCTGCAGCAGGCAGCTCACAGGGTCTGTGGGCGTTTTTTTTATTTATTTTTTGTCTCCAGGCCACTCGCAAAGCTGTGGGTGTCCACCCATAGCTTGTGTGAGTGGGCTGGAAACCTTTGCGATTATCGCGACCATCGGGCTTGCGACAAGACCCTGGGGTAGGGTCTCGGTGGCCGCAAGCCCGAGTGGACTTCCTGCTCTAGTAGAACAGGAAGTCCACTACTGAAATCAGTAGTGATGTTAGTAGGTCCTCCCACAAACGCCAGGCATTCCTAAGGGAACGCCTGCGTTTGGGCAGCCACCCCCCCTACCCGCCTACAAAATGGGGCGAGCTGTCAGACACCATCGACAGCTGCCCCGTCTTGTAGCGAGCCACACAGCAACTGAAGTTCAGTCGCTCGGCGGGGCTCATGCATGCGCACACCAGATGCGGCACATGCGCAGTGGCCAAACATCGAGCTGCTTGCGAGCGCTGTGCGCTAGCGAGCGGCTCTGAATCAGGCTCTATGTAGTGAACACACCTCCATTTCTGTTTTTAATTGTGCCCCAAACATGCATCTTTACTGTATGTCCTGCAGTGTCCTGCTGCCACCTTTCCCATCTTCATGTTTTGTATTGTTCAGTCTCCTCTAACTCAGGTTCAAAGTTTTCTACAGTGCTCTCAACACCACCCCCCCCTCAGAATCAGGCATTACAGTATACAGTAAGTGTTTAAAGTGAGATGGCAAAAAGGGTTGTGTAGATCATAGATTGTGTAGGTGACAGAGGAAGAATTGTGCAAGTAATGGAGGTAAGATTGTGTAGGTAACGAAGGAAGAATTGCTTAGGTGATGGTGGAAGGATTGTTTAGGTGATGGTGGAAGGATTGTTTAGGTGATGGTGGAAGGATTGTTTAGGTGATGGTGGAAGGATTGCATAGATATTGATGGAAGAATTGTGCCAGTAATGTAAGAAGGATTATGTTATTAATGGAGGAAGGGTTGTGTAGGCAATGTATGAAGGATTGTGTAGGCAGTGTAAGAAGGGTTGTGTAGGCAATGTAAGAAGGATTGTGTAGGCAATGTAAGAAGGATTGTGTAGGCAATGTAAGAAGGATTATGTAGGTAGTGTAAGAAAGGTTGTGTAGGTAATGTAAGAAGAATTGTGTAGGGAATGTAAGATGGATTGTGTAGGTAATGTAAGAAGGATTGTGTAGGCAATGCAAGAAGAATTGTCTAGGTAATGTAAGACAAATTGTCTAGGTATTGTAAGAAGGATTGTGTAGGTAATGTGAGAAGAATTGTCTAGGTAATGTAAGACAAATTGTCTAGGTAATGTAAGAAGGATTGTGTAGGTAATGTGAGAAGGATTGTGTAGGTAATGTAAGACGAATTGTGTAGGTAATGTAAGAAGGATTGTGTAGGCAATGCATGAAGGATTGTGTATGTAATGTAAGAAAAAATGTGTAGGTAATGTAAAAAAGATTGTGTAGGTAATGTAAGAAGGATTGTGTAGGTAATGTAAGAAGAATTGTGTAGGTAATGTAAAGGGGGGTATCCACTAGACGATAAATTTGAACGATTGAACGATAATGATAAAATTGTTCGATAATCGTTCAAACATCGTTTGAACATCGTTTGCAAATCGTGCAGTAATTGTTTCTAACGATGTACGATGCGCGCTCCCGCTGGTCGTTTGATCGTCTCCTCCATTGACTGAACATGCAGGTCAATTTCACTTGATTGTTTACAAATCGTTTACACATCGTTTACACATCGTTCAAGCTGAACAATCAAACGATGAACCACTATCTGCACACTATAAATCTTTTGCAAATCTTTTACAAATCTTTTGCAAATTGTTCAGAGTGGAAGATCAAATTTCAAGGGAAACTTCAAGGGAAAATCGTTAAGAGGTTGGACAGGGATAAAATCGTCTAGTGGATGCCCCCCATAAGAAAACTTGTGTAGGTAATGTAAGAAGGATTGTACAGGTAATGTAAGAAGGATTTGTGTACGTAATGTGAGAAGGATTGTGTAGGTAATGTAAGAAGGATTGTGTAGGTAATGTAAGAAGGATTGCGTAGGTAATGTAATAAAGATTGTTTAGGTAATGTAAGAAGAATTGTGTTTGTAATGTAAGAAGAATTGTGTAGGTAATGTGAGAATGATTGTGTGGGTAGTGACAGAACAATTTTGTATAGTAGGTAATGACAGAAGGATTGTGTTAGTAATGGAGGAAGGGTTGAGTAAGTAATGGAAGAAGAATTGTGTAGGTAATGTAAGAAGGTTTGTACAGATAACAGAGGAGTTTTAGTCTTTGCCTGAAATAAATATTTTCTTATAACATGTGTACAGGGTAGCTAAAGCTTAGATAATTGTGCTATATAAATATATGTGTGTGTGTTGTGTCTGCATATTCATTTAATTTCAAACTGTTATATTCACTGCCAGTGGCGTAACTAGGGTATTTGGAGCCCAGGGCAAATTTAATAATGGAGCCACCCACCCCTCCCTATGTGTGCACGCTGAAAAATGGGCATGGTCACAAGGGGCATGGTCACTTAAAAATGGGGCATGTCAACATTACACACACCCCTTTGTCGTCACTCTGAACATTCCTTTCCATGCCATATGCACCTTAATGCAGTGCCCTTTATACAGTGCCCCGTATGCAGTACCCCCAGTACAGGTCCCCCTTACGCAGGCCCCCAGTAGTGCCCCTTATACAGTACCCCCAAGATGCAATGTCTCCAGTAGTGATCCCTCTTATACAGGCCCCCAGTAGTACCCCTTATACAGTACCCCCAGTAGTAGTCCCCCTTATGTAGCCCCCCATTAGTTCCCCTTATGCAGTGCCCCATGTAGTGGTCCCCCCTGTGCAATGCCCCTAGTAGGGCCACTTGTACAGTGCCCCCAGTAATGGTCCCCCTTATGCAGGCCCCTGTAGTGGTCTCCCCTATCCAGTGCCCCTTATACAGTGACCCCAGTAGTGGTCCACCTAGTGCAGTGTCCCTTGTGCCTCCAGTATTGAGCCCCTTATATAGTGCCCCCAGTAGTGGTCCCTCTATGCAGTGACCTTTATATAGTGCCCCCAGTAATAGTCCCCTACTATGCAGTGCCCTTTATATAGTGCCCCCAGTAGTAGCCCCCTCCCCTATGCAGTGGTCCACCAAAGCAGTGCCCCCAGTAGTAGTCCTCCCCAGTAGTGCTCCCAGTAGAGGTCCCCCCAGTGGTGCCCCCAGTAGAGGTCCTCCCCAGCAGTGCCCCCAGTACTAGTACACCCCCCCGATGCAGTGCCTCCAGTAGTAGACCCCCCAGTAGTGCCCCCAGTAGAGGTCCATCCTAGTGGTGCCCCCAGTAGAGGCCGCCCCCAGTAGTAGTCCACCCCCCGACAAATACACACAAGTAAATAAAATAAAAATAAATACACTTACCTGAATCCACGCTCTGGCTCCGGCCACTGCTCCCGCCGCCATCCGTACGTCAGTCCTCCTTGGCTGGCACGCTCTGCATTATGGGAGAGACTTCATGACGACTCTCCCATTACCCACTGCATGAGCCGGAAGGCAAAGCTCATGAGTGAGCTCCACGCTGGCTTTTGCAGTGGGCGCAGCAGCAGCAGCCAATGAAAGTCTGTCTGACTCTCATTAGCTGGTGATTAACACACACATCGCCACCGCGCTAGTGGCGATGTGTGTGTAAATGTACTAGCCTGGACCCACCTCCCACCCTCCATCTAGCGTTATTGGGTAAGCGATAAGGGGGAGGGAAGGGTCTCGGCTGTGCAGCACAGGACGGCACTGGACGCCGGGAAGCCTAGCGTCAGTCCTGAGTAAATGTGTAGTGCTGACCTCAATCACTGCGGTTGGCACTACTCTGGCTAACTAGGACGGGCCGGTACCATGGCCGGTGGTGCCCCTTGTGCCGCCGGTCCCATGGGGCCCAGGGCACGAGCCCCGGCGAACCTGCCCTTGTTACGCCACTGTTCACTGCATTGTTGTTATTACTGCTATTAAAGTAAAATAATTGTGAAGTCCGATCAGCTTACTTGGAGTTCCAAAGTCCAAAATATTTATTCGCATAAAGAAATACAAAGAGTACCGCCCATATAATGTGCATGCACGGTTGGCACAAACACAAGGCTTCAATTCTGAATGCACTGACTTGCAGGGTCAGTGTGGTACATTTTATAGACAGCAAACCATGTAGGAGTAACCTTAGTAACACATATTACAGTTTAGATAAACTGGTCCCTACACAATAGATTACAGGTAAAAACAATGCAACTGGTCAATCTTTCAACTGTCTTCCTGAGTCGTGGTAACCTCTTCCTTGTCATTATTGTTGTTTCAGGCGCTCGCCACTCAGAATGGAAAAGTGACACATAACAGTTTACAGTTAAAAACAGGTTCTTATGGAAAGCCTATGCATTTACCAAACTAGCTGTAACTTCAAGCAATGTTGAATAAAACAAACGTCGCAAACCTGTGATCACTTATAAAATCAAATATTTTTTCATACATAGAATTGCAGTGCTATATTTACACACTGTTATGTTGGAAATTGTGCAACATTCATAAAGAATATAAACACTAATATATAACAATGCGTGATATTGAAAAGCAATATTTAAGTATATGGAAAATATAAAATATGATTTCATTGTACAGAAAATTGTTTATTGTTGTACTTCATTCAGTTTTGGTATTTGACTTTGACACTGCGCCAGCAGTTAAAGGTTAAATATTGCTTTAGATATAAAATGCAGTCTTGGAGCTTACTTCCTACCACTGCAATGGGTTAAATACTGATTTATATTAAGGTCACATTTTGAGTACACTGCCTATGGAGCATATTGATTGTGTATGATAGGAGAGAAATGCTATATCCGTGGGCTACACAATGTGTAATGGTTATTAATGATTATTGCTATATCCAAATGGGACTGTAAGATACCTGTGGATTATATTAACAATGGTATTTGTTTATGATTACATTTGTGGTATACTGATTGATAAGATGGAATGGTTTTATAGACATAGTGGCAAGCATGACAATCACTCACCTACCCCATTGGAACAGGTCAGGCACACCCTCCATACTTACTTCCTTTGACACATCAGTACACAACACAATTGTGTGTACAAAGAACCCACATGCTGGGCTGTACACACATTTACAATAGATAGCACACTGATACACTTTCCACAAAACAGTAGGTTTAGCCTGGGAAATACCATAATACCATACTGTAGTGTACAGTGGTGGCCAAAATTGCGGACACTTTTGGAAATTTGAATGTTTTTCAACTTCGAATGCTTATAAAAACTGTTACACTTCACGCAGTGCAATGATTCATATATCAAATGAAAGGAAATGTAATGCTGAATTCAACACAATAAACAGGAGGTCAAATATTTGCATTACAAGGGAAGTTATGCTACTTTCAGTCAGACAAAGAAGCACAGATGCGTGAGATTCAAGAAGCGGATTGTAGTAACAGCTGCTACCAGCCAATTGGAATCGTCGTTCTGAGGACCAATTAGCAGCTGTCTTTTATGAGCAGGTGCAAGGTCATGTTCAGGTGTCGATTCCAAATCGACCATTTTTACACTCTTGAAAATCGACCCACGTCACATTTCAAAATCAAATGTTAGTAAATGAGAGATTTGGCCAGTAATTATTACAATAAATTTTTTGTAAATTTCAGTCAATTAAAATCAATATAAAAATCAACTCACAAACCGACCTTTAGTATATATACTCCTAGGTATCTAAGCTGCTCAATGTCAATATGAATAAACACACCTTATTATATTAATTATGCACCCTGCTAGTTTATAGTGCACATCTGTGCTTATTCATATTCATGACGCTGCAGACCATCCAACTTCACAATATTGTTAACAAATACATACTGGATAAAAATGTGACTGTTTGTAATCTATGCTTAGGGACATACACATATCATTAGAGACAACTCACCACTGACCCGCCCCTCCCCCCATCGCATCCCCCCCACCACCACTACACACTTCACTCTATGCAGTTAATTTACATCATTGGACGTAATGTCCATGTAAAGTTCTTACTCTGTGACTTTATTAAGAACTCAAATGGGTTAATAAATTATCTCAGTGTATCTACATCCTCTGGAGCACTAGATTCAATTATCCAATTACTCTGTGACTAAATTATAGATCTGGTCATCACACCCAGTGACATATTCTTTGGTCTTTAACCAGTTGGACTTGTTGGGAAAGTTCTTGGCCCTGACCAGAGAGTAGTGTAACATTACCATGGCACCTTTATGGTGCGTACACACTGGGCGATTAAAGTGGATGACTGAACGTTAATGATATCGTTATCGTTCAGTTGTCCACTTTATCGTCCATTTTTAACACAAAACGATGAACGATAACGATGATGCGCATTCCCGCGGGTCGTTCGTCATCATCGTTCATCGGGTTAACATGCAGGCCAACCTGACAATGTCGTCAGGTTGCTGCATGTTGGGGAATGGGGGAGAGAGCCCGGCGCTGAATGATATCGTTAATGATATCGTTCAGCGGGTGTGCTCAATGTCATGAACGACATTGAGTACACCCTGCCGGGGACACACTAGATGATATCGCTCAGGGTGCATATCGTCTAGTGTGTACGCACCATAAGTCTGTTGTTGGTTGCTTGACCTGCACCGGGACATTTAGTGATCATCTTGAAGTGCTGTCTCACTCTCCTCTACATCCACCCTAACTACTCTCAAAGGAGCAAAGCTAAGATTCTAGTAAGTCAGTAGACCACAATAACCCAATCCAAATAATAAATACATATGTACAGAAAAAGTTTTCTTGAGTGAGCCTTTTCCGCACTTAGCAGTCATGTATTACAGAGCTGTAAATAATAGAACACAGTAAATCTCAGTGTTTAACCTTGGACAGCAAAGCACAAATACACAGTAGTGTAGAGATGTATTATGTGGCAGGATAGAGGTAATATTTCTTATATAAATTACGTAACTAAACTAATGTACATTAAACAAAAAAAACATATTGATGAGCATTTATTAATGGAAAATACTCACGTGAGACAACCGTTCTGACCACTTGACATCTCTTTTGCACTCAATTACTGATTGAAAAAAAGAGACAGCTACAATGGGGTTTAAAGCCTGATCTATTCGATAAAATATTCCTGAATGTTCACTACACGGATGCCAACTTTCTTATTCTGCCTTCCCAGGAGAAAACAGCTGTTCAACAATCGCCTAGTGATTGACAAGTTACAAAATAATTACAACATCGCTATTCTAACTTTTTTAAACTTGAGAAATAAAACCGGCTGAAGCAAAGACATGTTTATTGCTCATTAAAGATTTAAATAGAACCCCCCCCCACCCCGAAAAACTACAACTTGTTTCTAGTGCTTGAGAGAGGGAAAAGGTTATGTCAAGGTGACAGATAACCAGGGTAGGCCTAAAGGATATAGCCTCGACAAATTAAAAGTTTGTTGTTCAAAACATTTAGTACACTTTGTCTCCTTAAATAAATAACCGATGTCTCTGGGCTTGCATAACGTCCGCCCGCGGCTTTCTATTAACCACAAATGTTCCTTCACTTCTGGACACTGGTAATCTTAAATACTATAAACAAAGTTATTACACTAACTCGAGTGGAAATAAGCATTACTCTTAGACCCTGGGGACAATTTGATTGGTGACTGAGATTAAATGAGAATTAACATCTGTACTTTGAATCATGTTTATCTTATTCTGCAAGTACACATAAACTATTAGCTACCTAAACTTTGGATGCCATCCAAAGCAACATGTTGATAAATCTTATTTCTCGGTATGAAACACATCATCGGTATTTCTCATTCAATATGTCTTAAGGACTTGTCGGTGTTTGTTTTTCTAAAGAGGGGATTATTCAGATTTTGATCTAACATCCTTCATTTAAACTGCAACCGATAGCTCCAAAAAATGCACAGAGCTCCCCCTCCCTTTTTTTCATTTGGATTAATTATGATAGTTTGCTGACAACGAGAAAAGGAAAATAATTCGAGTTGGGCAAATGTTTTTTTTTTAAATGTGATCATAAACTGCAGCGTTTCCAATTACACTGACCTTAAAAATGTGATGTGCATTAAAACAGAATTATGTGGTCTATTTACTAAGCAGTGTTAGGAGACAGAGTGAAAAGTGATAAGAAAGCGATAAGGTGCCAGACAATCAGCTCCCAACTGTCATCTCACAAGCTGTTTGAAAAATGACAGTTGGGAGCTGATTGGCTGTCACCTTATCACTTTCTTATCACTTTTCACTCTGTCTCCTAAGTTGCTTAGTAAATAGACCCCTATGTCTCTTATGATTAGTGGCGTAGCGTGGAGCCATGGTGCCTTGAGAAAGTGCATGCTATGGCACCCCCCTTCCCCAGTAATGCGGTGTACATGGGGAGGGGAAGTAGCCAGAAAGTGGAAAAGAAAAAACATTAACAGCAGTGTCAGATTGGGGCATGAAGCATCCACTGGAGAAATGCAAAGGCAGGGGCCCAAAAAACTGTGCCAAATGGAATGGAAAATGGCAACCAAGTGAGAGTGTCTGGACAGCCCATAGAGAACATACAACCGGGAAGAGCAGGTATGGAGAAACCTTCTCTAATGAAGGCTGCTGAATCTTACTGCCATCAGGGTAATCTCTGGTATTTAGATTTCCTGGCTCTATAGGGCAAAACTTGTTAAAATACGATTTTGTACATGATCGGCAGCCTGTTGGAAGCCAGTGACTACAGCAGCAGAGAAGGGAGATTATGAGGGAAGAGGGAAGAAGTGGAAGATGGTGTTGGTGGTGTGAGAAGAGCAAGCAAAAAAGGGCCTGATTCAGCAGCGATCGCAACTGCGATTACGTGCGCAATCGACTGATTGTAGCGTTCCGTGCATGCGTATGCATCGCAGTGTGCGTGCGCAAACAGTCCACTGCGATCGCAGTGACTACGCAGACCCATCGCAGAGTGATTGACAGGAAGTACCGTTTGGGGTGGTGACGGGGGGTAGTCGGCCTCCTACCATCAGTGTGTGTGCTCCTCTAGTAGGGCAGCATGGGGAGGAGCAGCTGCAGAGGAAATGCAGGAAGAGAGCAGTGCACTTGTGGAGGAGGAGAAGAGAGGAGGGAGAGGAACAGAGGTGACATTCGGTGGTGCACATAAACATAGGGAGATCTGCACTCCTTTTGTTAATAGTGTGCAGGCACTTGTTTCCCAATGTGGCCCCCATCCCCAAAGAAATAAGGGCCCCATTCTGGCGCCCTTTGCAGCTGCCGACATCCGGAGCACCTGCTGCACCCATGCTACACCCATGCTGCACCCACGCTGCTCATAATGAGGATAGGATGAGTTTAAATACTGATGCCAAGAAGAGATATTTATTATGTTTTTATTTTATACATAGTGCCTAAGTAATACACAGCACTTTACATAGAATCATTCAGTTTACATAGAAATAGAGATTACTAAATGTTCTGCCATTTGTATACAGTTAATAATGACCAATACTGTTTTGGACGCACCAACAGTCCCAATTTTCACGTGACAGTCCGGTTTCGGCATGCTAATTGCTGGGCCCAACCATCACAGGGAAGTTCATTGTTGAGCTGGATCTGGGTGAGCTTTTGGTCACTTTGGTGTGGATTGAGGGGATCATGGGTGTGGGTTATGTGTTCCAACTTGCCAATTGGGAATGTTAGCAAGAATCATTTTTCTCACACATCATCCTGTTAAGTTCAAGTTCCTGACACGATGGTGCTGCTCTGCTGTCATCATGATGGGCTTGGTGGGTCACAGCAAGCCTCCTTCACTATCAGCCATGGGGGTAGCGCTCCTGCTATACCGTTTCCTGAGCTGCCTCAGCATGGTTGCTGCCATCTTGACCATGTCACATGATCTCTTCTTTACCAATTAATTCCACAGTTCAGATCACCTGACTGTACAGCCCATAGGATTGATTGGCACCCTATTTAAGTTAGCTCCTGTGTACTGACCTTTGCAAGAACAACATTACTCCAGTGTCCGTTACCTGGCTCCAGGCTGCTCTGCAGTTCTGTTCCTGTTCCGTTCAACTGTGTGGTTATCACTAACCCTGCAGTTCTGTTACTGTTCAGTCCTCCTGTGCGGTTATCACCAGCCTGCAGTTCTGTTACTGTTCAGTCCATCTGTGCAGTTATCACTAACCCTGCAGTTCTGTTACTGTTCAGTCCTCCTGTGCGGTTATCACCAGCCTGCAGTTCTGTTACTGTTCAGTCCTCCTGTGCGGTTATCACTAGCCTGCAGTTCTGTTACTGTTCAGTCCACCTGTGCAGTTATCACCAGCCTGCAGTTCTGTTACTGTTCAGTCCTCCTGTGCGGTTATCACCAGCCTGCAGTTCTGTTACTGTTCAGTCCACCTGTGCGGTTATCACCAGCCTGCAGTTCTGTTACTGTTCAGTCCTCCTGTGCGGTTATCACCAGCCTGCAGTTCTGTTACTGTTCAGTCCACCTGTGCGGTTATCACCAGCCTGCAGTTCTGTTGCTGTTCAGTCCACAAGTGCGGTTATCACTAACCCTGCAGTTCTGTTACTGTTCAGTCCTCCTGTGCGGTTATCACCAGCCTGCAGTTCTGTTACTGGTCAGTCCACCTGTGCAGTTATCGCCAGCCTGCAGTTCTGTTACTGTTCAGTCCTCCTGTGCGGTTATCACCAGCCTGCAGTTCTGTTACTGTTCAGTCCACCTGTGCGGTTATCACCAGCCTGCAGTTCTGTTACTGTTCAGTCCTCCTGTGCGGTTATCACCAGCCTGCAGTTCTGATACTGTTCAGTCCACCTGTGCGGTTATCACCAGCCTGCAGTTCTGTTGCTGTTCAGTCCACCTGTGCGGTTATCACCAGCCTGCAGTTCTGTTACTGTTCAGTCCTCCTGTGCGGTTATCACCAGCCTGCAGTTCTGTTACTGGTCAGTCCACCTGTGCAGTTATCGCCAGCCTGCAGTTCTGTTACTGTTCAGTCTTCCTGTGCGGTTATCACCAGCCTGCAGTTCTGTTACTGTTCAGTCCACCTCTGCGGTTATCACCAGCCTGCAGTTCTGTTACTGTTCAGTCCACCTGTGCGGTTATCACCAGCCTGAAGTTCTGTTGCTGTTCAGTCCACCTGTGCGGTTATCACTAACCCTGCAGTTCTGTTACTGTTCAGTCCTCCTGTGCAGTTATCACCAGCCTGCAGTTCTGTTACTGTTCAGTCCTCCTGTGCGGTTATCACCAGCCTGCAGTTCTGTTACTGTTCAGTCCTCCTGTGCGGTTATCACCAGCCTGCAGTTCTGTTGCTGTTCAGTCCACCTGTGCGGTTATCACTAACCCTGCAGTTCTGTTACTGTTCAGTCCACCTGTGCGGTTATCACCAGCCTGCAGTTCTGTTACTGTTCAGTCCTCCTGTGCGGTTATCACCAGCCTGCAGTTCTGTTACTGTTCAGTCCTCCTGTGCGGTTATCACTAACCCTGCAGTTCTGTTACTGTTCAGTCCTCCTGTGCGGTTATCACCAGCCTGCAGTTCTGATACTGTTCAGTACACCTGTGCGGTTATCACCAGCCTGCAGTTCTGTTGCTGTTCAGTCCACCTGTGCGGTTATCACCAGCCTGCAGTTCTGTTACTGTTCAGTCCTCCTGTGCGGTTATCACCAGCCTGCAGTTCTGTTACTGGTCAGTCCACCTGTGCAGTTATCGCCAGCCTGCAGTTCTGTTACTGTTCAGTCCTCCTGTGCGGTTATCACCAGCCTGCAGTTCTGTTACTGTTCAGTCCACCTGTGCGGTTATCACCAGCCTGAAGTTCTGTTGCTGTTCAGTCCACCTGTGCGGTTATCACTAACCCTGCAGTTCTGTTACTGTTCAGTCCTCCTGTGCGGTTATCACCAGCCTGCAGTTCTGTTACTGTTCAGTCCTCCTGTGCGGTTATCACCAGCCTGCAGTTCTGTTACTGTTCAGTCCTCCTGTGCGGTTATCACTAACCCTGCAGTTCTGTCACTGTTCAGTCCTCCTGTGCGGTTATCACCAGCCTGCAGTTCTGATACTGTTCAGTCCACCTGTGCGGTTATCACCAGCCTGCAGTTCTGTTGCTGTTCAGTCCACCTGTGCGGTTATCACCAGCCTGCAGTTCTGTTACTGTTCAGTCCACCTGTGCGGTTATCACCAGCCTGAAGTTCTGTTGCTGTTCAGTCCACCTGTGTGGTTATCACTAACCCTGCAGTTCTGTTACTGTTCAGTCCTCCTGTGCGGTTATCACCAGCCTGCAGTTCTGTTACTGTTCAGTCCTCCTGTGCGGTTATCACCAGCCTGCAGTTCTGTTACTGTTCAGTCCTCCTGTGCGGTTATCACCAGCCTGCAGTTCTGTTACTGTTCAGTCCTCCTGTGCGGTTATCACCAGCCTGCAGTTCTGTTACTGTTCAGTCCTCCTGTGCGGTTATCACCAGCCTGCAGTTCTGTTACTGTTCAGTCCACCTGTGCGGTTATCACCAGCCTGCAGTTCTGTTACTGTTCAGTCCTCCTGTGCGGTTATCACCAGCCTGCAGTTCTGTTACTGTTCAGTCCTCCTGTGCGGTTATCACCAGCCTGCAGTTCTGTTACTGTTCAGTCCTCCTGTGCGGTTATCACCAGCCTGCAGTTCTGTTACTGTTCAGTCCTCCTGTGCGGTTATCACCAGCCTGCAGTTCTGTTACTGTTCAGTCCTCCTGTGCGGTTATCACCAGCCTGCAGTTCTGTTACTGTTCAGTCCACCTGTGCGGTTATCACCAGCCTGCAGTTCTGTTACTGTTCAGTCCTCCTGTGCGGTTATCACCAGCCTGCAGTTCTGTTACTGTTCAGTCCTCCTGTGCGGTTATCACCAGCCTGCAGTTCTGTTACTGTTCAGTCCTCCTGTGCGGTTATCACCAGCCTGCAGTTCTGTTACTGTTCAGTCCTCCTGTGCGGTTATCACCAGCCTGCAGTTCTGTTACTGTTCAGTCCACCTGTGCGGTTATCACCAGCCTGCAGTTCTGTTACTGTTCAGTCCTCCTGTGCGGTTATCACCAGCCTGCAGTTCTGTTAACGTTCAGTCCTCCTGTGCGGTTATCACCAGCCTGCAGTTCTGTTACTGTTCAGTCCTCCTGTGCGGTTATCACCAGCCTGCAGTTCTGTTACTGTTCAGTCCTCCTGTGCGGTTATCACCAGCCTGCAGTTCTGTTACTGTTCAGTCCTCCTGTGCGGTTATCACCAGCCTGCAGTTCTGTTACTGTTCAGTCCTCCTGTGCGGTTATCACCAGCCTGCAGTTCTGTTACTGTTCAGTCCTCCTGTGCGGTTATCACCAGCCTGCAGTTCTGTTACTGTTCAGTCCTCCTGTGCGGTTATCACCAGCCTGCAGTTCTGTTACTGTTCAGTCCACCTGTGCGGTTATCACCAGCCTGCAGTTCTGTTACTGTTCAGTCCTCCTGTGCGGTTATCACCAGCCTGCAGTTCTGTTTCTGGTCAGTCCTCCTGTGCGGTTATCACCAGCCTGCAGTTCTGTTACTGTTCAGTCCTCCTGTGCGGTTATCACCAGCCTGCAGTTCTGTTACTGTTCAGTCCTCCTGTGCGGTTATCACCAGCCTGCAGTTCTGTTACTGTTCAGTCCTCCTGTGCGGTTATCACCAGCCTGCAGTTCTGTTACTGTTCAGTCCTCCTGTGCGGTTATCACCAGCCTGCAGTTCTGTTACTGTTCAGTCCTCCTGTGCGGTTATCACCAGCCTGCAGTTCTGTTACTGTTCAGTCCACCTGTGCGGTTATCACCAGCCTGCAGTTCTGTTACTGTTCAGTCCTCCTGTGCGGTTATCACCAGCCTGCAGTTCTGTTACTGGTCAGTCCTCCTGTGCGGTTATCACCAGCCTGCAGTTCTGTTACTGTTCAGTCCTCCTGTGCGGTTATCACCAGCCTGCAGTTCTGTTACTGTTCAGTCCTCCTGTGCGGTTATCACCAGCCTGCAGTTCTGTTACTGGTCAGTCCTCCTGTGCGGTTATCACCAGCCTGCAGTTCTGTTACTGTTCAGTCCTCCTGTGCGGTTATCACCAGCCTGCAGTTCTGTTACTGGTCAGTCCTCCTGTGCGGTTATCACCAGCCTGCAGTTCTGTTACTGTTCAGTCCTCCTGTGCGGTTATCACCAGCCTGCAGTTCTGTTACTGTTCAGTCCTCCTGTGCGGTTATCACCAGCCTGCAGTTCTGTTACTGGTCAGTCCTCCTGTGCGGTTATCACCAGCCTGCAGTTCTGTTACTGTTCAGTCCTCCTGTGCGGTTATCACCAGCCTGCAGTTCTGTTTCTGTTTTGCTGGCCAGGGGTGTATCAGCATGTTCTGTTTATCACCACGACAGCGATTTAAAGCTCAGACACCAGTATGCCCTGCTGTTGCAACTCAGCAGCACTGTCTTTAATCAAGAGCACAGATGTCAGTACTCTCTGCTGTGACAATTATAACACTCTCTCTAATCACCATCACAGATACCAGTGGTCACCGCTGTTGCAAATCTCCAGAAACCAGGGGGTATATTTACTAAAGTGCGGGTTTTTAGATGTGGAGTTGTTCCTAATAGCAACCAATCAGATTTTAGCTATTATCTTCTAGAAGGTGCTAGATAAATGAAAAGTATAATCTGATTGGTTGCTATGGGCAACAGCTCAACTTCTAAAAACCCGCACTTTAGTAAATATACCCCCCAGTACTCTCTGCTGTGACCTTTACAGAGCAGTCTCCAATCATTAGCTCAGACATCAGAACTCTACTGTACTGTAATCAGCGCTGTCTTCAACACCCAGCATTGCCTAAAGATACCTTCGCTGTATTAGCGCTCTAGAACAGCGTGATCAGAATTCAGCTCTATTGTTGCCTACCATTGGTCCACACCCACTAGTGTTCTGCCTCCTTAGTACATTTACATCAGAATCAGCTCCCCCCCCCTTCATGAGGAGGAGCTTCATAAAGCCCCCTAGCTTCCATCACTACAGTTCCTGAACCGAGTTCACCCAATCCTAGAACCCTGACACAGGATTGTCTTAGCAGCAGTGTGGGCCCTGGGCAAAGCAATGCACTGGGGTCCCTACCCACCCATTTCATTGAATTTTTTTTAAATGATCAATAAGATGAAACCCCCTGGGGGGGGTGTTAGATCAGAATACAGTGCACCGGTGGCCGGCTTATATAAAATATTTCAAATTTACCAACTAGCCGCGGCTGCCGGGGGGGGGGGGTCAGGTTGGGCCCTTAGGCATCTGCCCAACAAGCCCAATGGAAGAGAAGGCCCTGCCCTGACACATTTACTGTGTGCTTGATGGGAATGCCTACCTTGATAGTAAAGCTGGCCACACATCTAAAGATTATCTGTCCAACCAGCCAACTAGTTGATTGGTTGGAATGAAAATCTGGTAAGGTATGAAAGCAAATGACAATCATCAATTTGCTCCAAACGCTGGAAAATTAACCAAAACTGTTGTTTGAACAAATAGTTTAAATCAAACATTTAACATACTTGTCTGACGTCCATTTTCATCTGTTTTCTGGCATTTAGGAGCAAATTGCTGATCATCAGTTACTCCCATACGTTACCAGATTTTCATTCCAACCAATCAACAAGTTGGCTGGTTGGATGTAAGTTGTTCTAGTGTGTGGCCAGCTTAAGTCTACTTTTCAAACGCCCACTGTCCTCCACTATCTAAAATAATTGTAGTCTTTTCTGTATTTTCCCCACTGTTAATAGTGCATAAGTGTTGCAATCTCTGGGAAAGTAGATGGTGGACTGTGAGATCGGAGGGACTGACCAAATCATTTGTCCCATCACGTCAACAATACAGTGACACCAGCTGCAATGTTCTGCATCATCGGAAAGTGAGCGATACTGGAGAGAAATAGTTTACAGTCAGTGTCAGGATGAGTGCAAGAATAAACATAAAGACTCCATGCAGTTGTTAACCTTTAGATGCTTGAGATAGCTACATGTTGAAGTAGATGTGCCTACCTACTACTTTGGGCCTGATTCACTACTGTACACACCAGCGATTACGCACGCAATAGGCCAATTATTGCGTTCTGTGCATGCGTATGAGATCGGGACTGCGACTGCAGAGGCTACACAGACCCATCGCAGAGTGATTGACAGGAAGTGCTGTTTGTGGGTGGTGACGGAGGGGTGGTCGGGGAGACTCAGGCGTCCCGGTGCGTTCGCACGGCGTTTCAGGGACGTGCAGAAATTATCCACTGCGATGCCCTGCGCAGCCTGAGGCCTGATAGTGTGCTGTGAAGTTAGGAATTTCTGAGTAAGGTCAGGGCTTGTGGTAGTGTGCGTGAACCGGCGATGGTGCTCATTTGTAGCGATGGTTTTGCAGTCTTGCTAAACATTACGGATGTGTGTAAGGTAAAGTGGGCGTCCTTGTGTAGTGCTGCGAGGGTAGTGCGATCGCAATGGATTAGCATACTATCGCAGTTGAACTGCGTGCATAATTGCTATTGAGTACGGTAGTGAACCAGGCCCCATGTGCTGAAATGCTCTGTAAAGCTGTTAACGCCAAATTCTGATTAGCTACTGGTTTTTCTATCTCCGCACATGTAAGTTCTCTTAAAGATTAAGGGGCCTATTTACTAAGTCTTGGATGGAGATAAAGTTAACAGAGATAAAGTACCAGCCAATCAGCTCCTAACTACCATGTCACAGGCTGTATTTGAAAAATGTCAGTTAGGAGCTGGTCGGCTGGCACCTTACCTCTGTTGACTTTATCTCCATCCAAGGCTCAGTAAATAGACCCCATAGAAGTTATTTTAACTTTCAATCTGCAAACTCTGTGCTGTCTTGCTGCGCATGTGTAGGAAAAAGAGATGTAAGTTCCTTTAAAGATGTCCACACTTAACTGCAGTACACTACATGGAGATGCAGCCTATTCTGAGCACGCCAATACGCCCGTTTCCATGCCACTCTCTTATGTGTGCTTCTGCTGATGACGATCATACACAACACTGATTTTTTCAGTCTTATTAAAAAGATTAAATAAATAACATCCAATCCCACAGGTTCTCAAACTCAGTCCTCAAGACCCCAAACTGTGCATGTTTTCCAGGTCTCCTCAGAATCACAAATTAAATAATTATCTCCACCTGTGGATCTTTTAAAATGTGTCATTGAGTAGTGAGGACACCTGTGCACCTGCTGGGTGACCTGGAAAACGTGACCTGTGTGGGGTCCTGAAGACCGAGCTTGAGAACCACTGTCCTATCCAATTATGAAGCATGCACCAGATTATGACGGCAGAACTGGTCAGACTGGTCACACTATAACAGGAAAATGCACAGTATGAGGGCACCTGTCATCATGGGACACAGCTATGGCTTGTTTGTATGTTCAGGACCAGGCAGAAGCATGCACTGTCATCCATGTCCTACTTGGAAACAGAGGATATTAAAATGCCTTCAGTTTAAATAAATACTCACCAAATCCCTCATTTTATTATGTATTGTTTCCTAAATCCTTATAATCCATATTTTTCCTTCCTTATTTTTCACCTTTTTTTTTTCCTTCAGATAATCCAGCGGTTAAATATAAAACACCTGCACCACTTGCTCCTGGCAGACCTGAGACACGAATGACAGGCCTGGGGCTTATCCACAAGTGGATGATGTCATTGTTCATCAACTTGAAGATAATGATTGGCATATCTAGCACGCGGCTCCATCAGGATACACATACGAGGGGCCTGATGCTGATTTGAATGTACATCTATTTGGGGAGAATATCCTGCATTTTTTTCTCACTGGTCATGCTCCGGAAATAAGCACAGGCAAGTATGACCGATGCACAGTTGTGCATCTCCATCAGGTCTAGACGTACAACTGAAAAGGCGACCGAAGGTAGTTCTCACGTAGGCAATTTTAACGAGTGGTGACGCAACCGTGGTCTATGTGGTAATGGAGGTCAGCATAAACAGGCCTGCTCTATGGCATGTCTTTTTCACCTGGTACAGTGAAACTGCACAAGTGTGCACAAATACGGGCTGTCGCATCGTGAGATGGGTTGAGTACGGGATACCGTCGGTCAGAATCCCGATGCTGGCATCCTGACAGGGTTAGGATACTGACTACTGTCGGTCTGTATCCTAACCCTCTCCCTATCCCTAACCCTCTCTCCCCACTGCCTAAACCTAACCTCCCCCTCTAGTGCCTAAACCTAACCTCGCCCCGAACCCTAAACTTAACTCTCCCCCTAGTGCCTAACCCTACCCCTAGTGCCTATCCCTAACCCTCTCTCCCCACTGCCTAAACCTAACCTCCCCCTCTAGTACTTAAAGCTAACCTCTCCCCGCACACTAAACTTAACTCTCCCCCTAGTGCCTAACTCTCCCCCTAGTGCCCAACCCTACCCCTAGTGCCTATCCCTAACCCTCTCTCCCCACTGCCTAAACCTAACCTCCCCCTCTAGTGCTTAAACCTAACCTCCCCCCACACACTAAACTTAACTCTCCCCCTAGTGCCTAACTCTCCCCCTAGGGCCTAACTCTCCCCCTAGTGCCTAACCCTAACCATCCCCCTAACCCCAATACTTACCGTTGGGATGCCGGAGCCGGGATTCTGGTAGGTGTCAGGATTCTAAGCGCCGACATCCTGACTGTCGACCGCATCCCCAGAGCCATAACTAGACTTTTGGTGCCCCCCTCCCATTTTTTAAATAGGGACATAAGAGAGTGCACCTGAAAAAGGGCCATGGCCTCATGGGGAAGGGCCAGGGAAGAGATAGGGGAGGCCAGGAGATGCTGGGGATAAAAGAAGAGGAAGCTACAAGTGAAAATGATAATCAACAGGAAAATTAACATGCTTAAACAGCGCCCCCTGCCCTGCAGTGCCCTGTGCCATGGCACTGGTCGCACTACCCTAGTTACGGCCCTGCGAGACGTGTACAACTCTGTATATGGGGGAAATACAATTTTATTTTGTACACACTTTTTTACATGAAAAGAAGACCAATTTACTTAAAACTCTACCTTAGGCCCTAAATGTATTTTAATTGTATGAGACTACATTCCCAAGCTCTATTTTCAGTCGTACGTATCCCAAAATGGATGCAACACAAAATAACCAAGAGGGCAATTCTGAGGCCTGCATGTTACTTACACTTCAATTCACAAATTTTTTTGAACTGTAAATGATCCCCCTTAATCCCAATCACATTCATGTGTAGCCTGCGTTGGATAATGCGGATGCAGTTACCAAGTCGACAACCATAACCAAGTCGACAATTTACACTCATGATGTCGACGTGGTTAAAATATCAACTTCATTCATGTTGACACCTAGAAAATGTTAACATTGACTGAAAGTTGACATATTAAATGCCGACATTGTCAAAATTACGTCATTTGCAATAGGCTTAGGTTTACCGGTAGGGTTACCATTATGGATAGGGTCATAGTTTGGGTTAGGGTTAAAATCACTGTAAAAACACATTGTTGACAGTTTGAAAATTTTGCATTAGTGGTAACATGCTGAATGTCGACCTCGAGATGGCGTTGGGCACTCAGGGGGGGTGGGCCAGCACAGGGCGCATTCGAGCCCAGTTACAGCTCTGGGTAAACTGACCTGCATGTAAATTTAAATTTTGTTTAGGTATTCCTCAAACCTACTAGAGTATTATTATGTTTTTTTTTCAACTGATTGTCACCATAGCTTGCATTTACAATGACTGATCTGACACATTAGGGACGGGCCTGTATACAGATGTATCAAGAGATAAATGAGGCAAGTGCAATAACAATAAAAAAGCAACTAAACATTAAGTTGATTGAATGTAAGGTTATAAAAGAACTCAAGTAGCATTATCCATTATTCATTCACAGGAGAAGTGCTGGTAACAACATGATATTATTTGAAACTGGGCTGCATAACAATGTTAAATGGGATCAACGCAGCATCTTAATGTTACTCAGCCGGAGGCCTCCTCGCAGCACAAAGGCTCTGAAGAAGATTTCAGTAAAAGGAAACAGAGAAAAAAATAGAAGCAAGTCTTATAATGTTGTTGGATAAATTTTCTTGTCAATAATATGTAAACATGGGAAACCAATAATATGTCAGAGGAAGGGGAAGATGAGCGCAGAGATATAGAAACAAGAGATCATTTATATTATTTAGATATGTAGAGAAAATCTAATTAAATAGAATGGGGTTGATTCAGCATTGCACGTAATCTGTGAGTGTGCAGAATTGGTCCTGAGTAATCGCACGCAGCCCCTTTGTTGCCTCTGCCTGATTGAAGTGCGAGGGTGGGGGGCGGCTGGCATTCCTAGGAAACGGGGGCGTGTCTGTCCCACTTTCCGGGAGTGGCAAGGCCAGTGACTGTGTCGACGGATGCAGTTTCCTGGCCTCACAAGTTGTCCAGCCGGAGTAAGCTGAGGCTTACTCAGCCGACTGGCGGCCTGGCACTGTTCACTCTTTTTGCAAGGATGGAATTGCAAAGCTGCCTGCGTGTAGCTTTGCAATATCCGTCCACTGCTGAAACACCCCCTATAAGAGATGACTGGACCTTTCCTGTCCGCTCTTAGGGGTTATATTTACTAAAGTGCAGGTATTTAGAACTGGAGATGTTGCCCATAGCAACCAATCAAATTATACTTAACATCTATCTAGCACCTTCTAGAAGATAATAGCTAGAATCTGATTGGTTGCTATGGGCAACATCTTCTCTTCTAAAAAAACTTGCACTTTAGTAAATATATCCCTTAATATTAATCTTTCCCATTATCCAAAAAATTCCTCACTTGACGTTACATATATATTTATTATTTACCTGCTATGAATTCTGTAATAACAATACCCACTGAAAAAAAATAATAATGTATATATGTGAATGGTATAAGTGGATCAGGCTTTTTTATCCTGCATATTATTTATCTTAAAGGGAGATTTAACAAAATGATTAGAAGAAAAATAATCTTAGTAACCTTCATCTTGAGTAATCAGAATCAGACACATACAAAGCCTATAACAAATGTGATATTTGAAACTTTTAATTTCTAAGTGTGTGTAGCTCTCAGTATTTCTGTTATTATATTCATTTTATTTAGGAAGGCTTATAATAAGTGTTGTTGTGACACAGGTGGTAGTAGGTTACATAAATAAAACAGATAAACCTATCTCTTTGCAAACCCTACGCGTTTCACCCACCCATGTTCTTTTTGGTCACCACCATCACTGCCAAAGGGTAGAAGAACTGGGGAAGTGGGGTGGGGGGGGGGCACTTCCCCAGTTCTTCAACTCTTTGGCACTGATGGAAGCCTTATCTTTCATAGACATACAGCCCAGTTCCAATCTAGTTGCCCACACCTTTTGTTTCACTTTGTTTCCCTCTAGATTGTAACTTCTAAAGACCAGAGCCGTCTTAACCTTTTCATAACACTTAATTTTACTGTAGCTTGTAATATATGTACATTTTAGCATTTATATATCTACAGTTTATGTAGAGGGATTGTGCTAATACTTATTCATTATAAAAACAAACACTCTTTTTACCTACTGTATGTTATTTCTAGAGATGTACGGCCGACCTCCGTGTTTTAGTTTTGGATCCGGAATCATCTTCGTGTTCTGGTTTTGCAAAACCACCCTCATGTGTTTTGGTTTTGGTTTTGGTTTTGGATCTGTATTTTTTATAAAAAAAAAATAGAAAAAAAAACTAAAATGACATAATTTTGCACTGTTAGCTTGCAATCCAAAACTTGAGTTTGGTTTTAAAATCTGAACCGCAGGAAGCTCTGAACCGGTATTCGGTTCGTCTCGGTACCACAAAGTGATTCTGAACTCGAACTCGGTTAGACTCGGAACCCCTAAATTTGGTTGTTGTTGGTTCTCTGAGATCCGAACCCGCACTTCTATAGTTATTTCACATATTCGATACTTTCAAAATCTTCTGAGATTTTTTTATTCTCTGTAACAAACTATAAATTTTTCTTCAACACATAAATGTCAGTCTTGATTTTGTTTCTACTAGTTTGTTTGTCTTGTACAATATGATGACCAGACTTTCATACAACCGGGGAAAGCTGGTACTATCTACAGCTGTTTAATCTTACAGGAAATTAGTTTATCAGGATTCAAGCAAGGACAGCATTAGACAGTTTCACCCAAGGGACAATACATTTTAGACAAATCTACATCCGTGACGTGAGAGACATGCATGGTTTGGGAATTTTTACAATAAATTTGTTATCTTGTTCCCTTACTCTGTGTGTAAAACTGTTGATGACATTAAATTTTATACGCTTTTGATTTTGAGAACAAGTTGTAAATAAAGCTGATTTTATTTGATGTTGTTTTTGTTCGTTAGAAGAAATATATCTGTTCACAGCAATAAAAGTTTCCCTTTGGTGTGTACTTTGCTATTGGATAGGGGCTGAAAGCATTTTAGCTCCTGAGCAATGTTAATTGTCAACAATGTTAAGGACATTGCAATCAAGGCAAGAGAATGTTTAAACTTATGAATCAAGAAACAAGTACACAACTAATGTGGGTGGATATATATGACGGTCGGAATAGGTCCATAGGTACCTGATACCTAACAAAATGCAGTGATACCTGCTCTAGAAACAATTCTAACCCACTGAGTGGGAACACAGGGCCAGATTCAGGGTCGCACACTATGTCGATGTCAGACCTAGTTGTGCAAATTCTTTTTATCCTGTGCATGGGTCTAAATGTGCCCATACACGGTGTGATATAGCAGCCGATCCAACGGATTGGTACAATTTCGCTGCTATATCATACCGTGTGTGGGCATGATATCGGCCAGTGCACGCCACGCACCCGTGGGATCATACTGTACAACGCACCTCCAGATTTTACTGCAGGTTTAGTTGATGTGGGGATGCGATATACGATCCCAAGCAGCGCTATGCGGGTGCTGGAGGGGGTTGCCGGCATATCGGGCGGACGGCCACCCGATCGCTCCGTGTGTGGAGTCCGCCCGATGTGTCAGCCATCAGATCCCTTGTCGCATTGCAAGCTGCATATTGCACTGTGTATGGAAAGCTTACGTTACACTGCAGATGAATCCCGATTGTGATCACGCAGAGTTACGGTTGCGATTTCAGACCCATGCATGGAGAACAGTGAAAATGTATTGTGCGTTCCTGGGTGGTGACTAGGAGGTGGCTACTCAGATGCATCGGAGATGGTCCATATTATATGTGCGTTATGGAAGTCACGCTGGTATGTCACTAAAGTGTTTGTGTAGCCAGACACTTACAGTATTTGTGCACATAGGAGGCCATACTGAGAAGGACTATCTGCACCTGCAATAGTGCTAGTGCAAATTTAGATTGTGCGTCTGATGGCAGCGTCTAAATATACACCAAGTGGTATTTCAGTGCCTACGGATGCTGAAGGTTGGCGTCTTAGTCCTGTCACATTTGCTGTGCCTTAGTGCAGCGATGCTCTGCTCTAAGCGCTGTCTACATAAGAACCAATCTGCCACTGGCCAGGTTATAAGAAGCCCCCGACCTTCTGTTTGCAGCAAGTTGATGAAAATGAATTTGACATGTTCCCGTTTACCTGCCCCTCTCTCTACTGTCAGCCATCTGCAATCTCTGCGAGAGCAGCAACCAGCAAAGCAACTGGAAGCAACGGGAGGCTATTCATAGTTAATATTCTACTAGGTTCATTAATGTTGGCGTATAAAGTTATTCACCTAAGTTTGAAAATCAATGGATATTTGCCATCTTGATGCTGCTCAAGCAATTAATACCTGAAATAACACAAAGCCAACAAACTTGCAAGGCATCATTCTAAAGCTATGACTTTGACGTGAAGGGGCTCGTGTATAGGTGGCGAAAAAATGAGCTACAAAATGAAGAGAATAAGAATAGTGTATTTACAGATAGAACAATAAAAGATAATGGGAGGGGGGTTTTCTGAAATAACCAACATAAATCAGCAATCCAGCAGCGACCACCCATTTGTCTAATAGGTGCCAACATATGGTTTCCGTCTACTCTCTCTTTTCATGTCTAATGGATGTCCCACCCAGCAGGGTGGTGGCGCTGACCTACATATAAAGTCTAGTTTAGCCAGTGCCCTTCTGAGAATAGAATAAATCCACAATACTATAACCTTAGCTAATCATGTCCAATCTATCTTTGGCACAAATGCTGGATTTGTTGGACCTGGGTCTTATTACAATGGACAATGAAGAACTGTACTTTCCTGGGAATTCCTCTTGCTTTTAAGTACATGTTCAACAGTTTTGGGTTGATGTCCTCATATAGGTTTGAGATTAGGTTATACATTTTATAAGGGCTGGCTTGCACTTCTTTTAATGTCTCTGCTAGCCCATCAGTGGGTATGCATTTCTAACACATTTCACTGCAGAGGACATGCAGCGCACAGCACATACTGTAACTGCATCTCACTCAAGGTCTCTATGTAACTCAAAGCAGGGGTGTTTTAAGAGAGGAGGTGGCCCATGTGAAGCCTCCGTTTGGGCCCCCTCCTCTCTGTCAGAGCACTGAGTGCTGTAGATTCTGGCTTCATGCGTATGCGCGGGTCTCCAGAAAAATGGCACCCAGGCCTACTTTCCCGGGGACATTTTTTCTGAGCATGCGCAGATCACTGGGACCATGGCCGCTGCCATTTTCCCAGTGAGTGTTTGCTGATCTGCAGCGCCGGTCCAGGCTGCTGAACAGCACTTCAGAATCTGCGGAGAGGTAAATTTAATTTTAACTATGGGTGCAGGGTGGGTGGTGTTGCCCCCCCTGGACCCATTATAAAAAAGCCTATGACTCAGAGCCTTTTACACTAGTTTACAACTGCACAGTAAGTTATGAGTGTTATGCATCTTTTAAAGTCCTGATATGTGATAGGTGCAGCCTACCCTTTAGTCCATTACTCTGTCTTGCACTGGTGACAGTATCTCACTGGTTATTTACTCCTATTTTGCAGACGGCTATACAGTAAGTCTGTCAACATCATTTTCTGTGGTAAATGAGGTACAGTATGAGGTATCAGTATGCTTCACTGAATTCTAATGGTGTATTTACTAAAGGTCAAATTTAATCGATTTTGATCAAAGATGAACATCGATGTTGTGTATCTGAGGCTAAATCACACATTTACTAACAGACAATTTTTGATTTTTTTAAAAGTATTAATAAATGTGTGATTTAGCCTCAGAAACAGAACATCGATGTCAATCAATTTTTATAAATTGTAAACTTCCAAAATCGATTAAAATCGACCTTTCGTAAATATAGCTGTCATGCCTTCAGCATAGGGTTTGTTAATCCATTTCACATCTGTTACATTAATTCATATTAGCAGTCAAATTTAATCGATTTTGATCAAAGATGAACATCGATGTTGTGTATCTGAGGCTAAATCACACATTTACTAACAGACAATTTTTGATTTTTTTAAAAGTATTAATAAATGTGTGATTTAGCCTCAGAAACAGAACATCGATGTCAATCAATTTTTATAAATTGTAAACTTCCAAAATCGATTAAAATCGACCTTTCGTAAATATAGCTGTCATGCCTTCAGCATAGGGTTTGTTAATCCATCTCACATCTGTTACATTAATTCATATTAGCAGCCCCAGCTAGTGGTCAGGACAGTAGCATCTTAAATCTGATCTATTTTGTCCTTCCTAAAATGCCTTAGCAGTCCAGCAATGCATTCTGGGCTAAAGGAGCTGTAAGCAGCCATTTCTTATGCTCACATGGTCCCAGGCAGACATCACCTCATATGCTCAACCTGGTATAGCATCCGATGGTGAGTTTCTAAGCTTAATCTGTGCCATCATAGATCTGCTTAGCCAGTTATGTATGTTAGCTGTGCTATGTCACACTGCAGCCTATACCTTGCATACTGTATAACTTCATGTTGTTTGCATATTCCATGTTATGTATATGTTTGCCTTGCATTTCCATGTACATATTGTAATTGCCTTTTATTGTTTACATTTACAGTTTTGCCACACTCACTCATACGCATGTACCTGTGTACATTCACACAAGTTCCTCTATTGAATAATAAACTCAGTTCTTCAGATCACATCTGACTGGATTATTGGAAGATAGAGTATTGGTTATGCTGTCTGCTCCAAATTTGTCAGACACTTAGTGAGGGGCAGAACAATACCCCTTATTCTGTTTATTATATTTCGCTATGGGGTCTCGAATACTATTTGTTCCACTGGTCCTCACTACATTGCCAGTAGAATGGACAAGGCTGCACCTTTCTAAATAATCACTTTACTTTGTAGGAGCCAGCAAGATATGTCACTAATTTTCAGAATGCAGAGTGGGTGATATTGTGGAAGATGTATATAGTGTTTAGGTACCTGATCCAGCCAACCTCTCTCTCTCTCTTTCTCTCTTTAGAGAAAGATTTATCAAGCAGTGTAAAGAGTGGGGAAGTGGATCAGTGGATAAGATTCCTATAGCAATCCATCAGCTTCAATGTAGCATTTATCAAGTACATTCTAGAATATAATTGGTAGAAGCTGATTGGTTGCTATGCCCAACTTCTCCACTCTTTATACTCATTAGTACATGTCCTCCTAGATTGCTGACTGACTGATTTATCAGATATTCTAGATCACTGTTCGTTTCCAATGCCTTAAGGTGCGTACACACGGAACAATATATTTCAACCATATGAACGATAACGATATTGCTCAACGATATATCGTTCATATCATTCCGTATGCATGCAATGAACAACCAAAAATGCATGCTGCTGCTGGACGATAACAATATCGACCATCATCCATGCATGCGGGCCAACCTGGACGATATCTTTATCTCTCCATAGTGATCCATCTGTGATCCTTGATCGTGGGTCGTTGGTGGTTTTTGGGTGTGTGGATAAACAATATCGTTCATCCAGCACACCAGGATTTTTAAAGGAAGATCGTTCAGCGATATCATTATTGCTGATGATCGTTCCGTGTGTACCCAGCATTAGCTTCTCTATTGGGCTGCTACCACAGACAGATGTCTTCCTCCCCCATCAGGTACCCCACACGTAATACTGTCATATGGTTCAATGCTTTAATTTTAATTCACAGAGGTACACGCTTGGCTTCTTCTAGTTGGTAGCACTTGAAATTTCCATCATTTTTGGCTACTTGCGATCACAAGAACCAACAGCTCACTGCAAACCCTGTCATAAACAGTGGAGGCTGCCAGGACATGTAGTTTCTCCTTCACAGGTCTACTGCTGCAGCACTCCACACCCAATGTCACCAACCAACTCACTGCAGAGTCCAGGTAAGGCAGTAGTAGTTACACTGGGCGTGCAGGTTGCCAGATACAGCGGGTAAAATAAGTGTTGAACACATCAACATATTTCTCAGTAAATATATTTGTAATGGGGCTATTGTAATGACATTTTCACCAAATGTCAGCAACAACCCATGCAATCCACACATGCAAATAAATCAAACCATAGATGTCTATAAATTAAGTTATGTGTAATAATGTGAAATGACACATGGAAAAAGTATTGAACACACTTACTGAAATTTATTTAATACTTCGTACAAAAGCCTTTGTTGGTAATGACAGCTTCAAGATGCCGCCTGTATGGAGAAACTAGTCGCATGCATTGCTCAGGTGTGATTTTTGCCCATTCTTCCACACAGAGTCTTCAAATCTTGAAGGTCCCGTGGGCCTCTTCTATGAACTCTGATTTTTAGTTCTTTCCACAGATTTTCAATTGGATTCAAGTCAGGTGATTGGCTGGGCCATTCTAGCAGTTTTATTTTCTTTCTCTGAAATCAATTGAGAGTGTCGTTGGCGGTTGGGATCATTGTCCTGCTGAAATGTCCACACACGTTTCATCTTTAGCATCCTGGTAGATGGCAGACGATTTTTATCAAGAATGTCTTGGTACATTTTTCCATTCATCCTTCAATCAAATGAAGTATGCCAGTACCGTATGCTGAAAAACAGCCCCACACCATGATGTTCCCACCTCCAAACTTCACTGTTGGTATGGTGTTTTTGGGGTGATGTGTAGTGCCATTTCTACTCCAAACATGGTGTGTATTATGGCACCCAAAGAGTTAAATTTTGGACTCATCTGACCAGACTATATTATGCCAATATTTCACAGGCTTGTCCAAATGTTGTGCAGCAAACTTTAAACAAGCTTTAACATGCTTTTTCTTCAGCAATGGAGTCTTGCGTGGTGAGCGTGCATACAGGCCATGACGGTTGAGTGCATTACTTATTGTTTTCTTTGAAACAATTATACCTGCTAATTTCAGGTCTTTCTGAAGCTCTCTACAAGTGGTCCTTGCCTCTTGGACAACTCTTCTGATAATTCTTTTCACTCCTCTGTCAGAAATCTTGTGAGGAGCACCTGGTCGTGGCCAGTTTATGGTGAAATTATGTTCTTTCCACTTCCGGATTATGGCCCCAACAGTGGCTGGCCACTTTGCCCTCAGTGACCATCGGGCTTGATAACTTTAACATAAAATGAATAAAATATTATTTTGAATGAGTGACTTTAACGATTGGCCCATAACCAAAAATGTTGTCACTTCCTATTTTTCTATTTGGAAACCATTATTACGATATCTCTAATAGTTATCTCTGCTTTTTTTGTTGCCTTGTTATTTCTGTAGCAAGGCATTTTTATGTAAAGGGATAATGGATCCACAAGCACGGAAGACTCATCATTAAACCTCAAAGGTATCC